>JAIEZT010001214.1:3360985-3548303 GCA_019594935.1 Periophthalmus modestus | reverse complement strand
CACCTCTGCGGTTGTACTCCTCTCCTGCATGTTGGTGACAGTGTTGAGGGTGTAGTCCAAGTGCTGGGAAGGAAAAGGTGGATAGCAGTGATGTGTTTCAGTAGTGGGGACTGCACTTTAACAGAGCACAAGATGAAGAGCTCCTCCTCAGTGTGACGCCTACTCCTAGCACCAGAACACAAATCACTGATTCTGATTATGGAAAAAAAAAACATGTCCACAGAAATAGAAATTTACCATTTTACAGCAAATATTTACCCACATTAACATCCCTCTAGGGTTTTAATGTTTTGTTTTTTGATATTATTTTGTCTTTATTTGTAGCAATACTACAGTCCTGACAATTGGTTCTAGTTGACTTGCACTGGGCAGTTTTATATTTTATTGCCAGATCCATTATTTTAAATTGTGAATGACATGGTTAGGTCTTTTTAAAGCCCAATATGTAACTTTTTAGCCAAAAAAATAGAAAACTTTAAGATTTTTTTTTTTCTCTTTTCCATTTTAGTTCCACTGAAGAAGATAGAAAAACATACTTCCTAGTCCTTAATGTAAGTGCGCTTTTATATCCCCACAAACCTGACTCCTCCTACTTGTTTCCATGGAAATGTTGTTCCTTGGTTATCCTCCACAGTATAACATAAAACCCATCTATCTCCAATGGGAATGTGGCCGCAGTATGTATTTACAATACTTTGTAATTTCCCTGGCATCATGCAGGGTCATGCCACGACTGCTAAAACTTTACATACTGTACCTTTAATTGAGAGGTCTATTGATACTTTGCAGTGACGTCACTCTGGGGGGGGTTCTACATATATATCTATATTGGTGGAATGTTCAGCATTACCATGGTGACACAATGCACACATTAGCAAACTCAGGCAAAAAAGTTTAAGATGGTCTGAAAACTCATCACGTCATGATTCGTTTAGGTGTTTGATTTTCAACAAAAGGTGGAAGTGAATACAACTGGCTAATGCTAGATATCTGGGTCATTTCACAAATCAACTTGCCTCTTGTAGTTCCAACCATGTCAGCTCTATTTGTTCAGACTGTGTTAAAATAAAGCTCAGATTATTAAGTCTTACTTGAGTAACAGAGCTTCTAAACACAGCGTATTGCTTCCCTTTAGCATCACACCCCCATGGAATGTTGATGACGTCAGCTGCAAAGTATCAACAGACGACGCCGTGTGGTTTGAAATATATTGGACAATTTTTATTTTATTTTTATTACAGTGATTCAAATGTGTGTCTTGTCTATGTACATTCTTAATAATAATAATAAAAATAATCAATATTATTATTATTATTATAATAATAGTGAAAATCACGATTGAATCAAAATGAAGGAAAAGGTGATTTTGTTTTCCGTATTGCCCAGCGCTAATAAAGGACATAACAGAAGCGCTGTTCAAACACAAAAACTGCATACAGGTTTTACCTTTGTGTGCGCTGACCGCATCCTTTCTACTGAATGACTCAAAGATCAATATTTGTATTAGTTATTGACACAAAATAAACATGCGCATCGCAAAGTGAACAGGATTAGAGATGAATGAAAAACCTTTTTAAAATTGAGACATTTGAGCAGCTGGACGGTCACACCCTGGGTATTTGCTATGCTTTATGTAACATTTGCAGCCCTAAATAAATCACATTAAAGCCATATCTGAAGAACTCAAACGAGCAGCAGAGCACATTATCAATACTAATGACTGTAGCGTGTTTGTATAGGACTTTAAACCTCCATTCAGTGCAATCAGTAATTTCATACAGACAGATTTCTGTCTTTTCTTACACAGAATAACCATATATCAAAAATCCACCTCTTTCCACGTTAGTTCTCTGATTCGAGAGAACTGCAACAGGGGCGCTCTTTGGGTCTCAGCTGTGCCCTGTCCAGTCATCGTTCTGTTCTGTGTGTTTTCTCTTGTAAATCTCACTGCCTCTGCATGAAATTCTTCTTAGTCAGTAGCCAAATCATTGAGAGTTATAGCACCTCAGTGGCTTTGGCTCTTACTGGAAAACTAATGAACCCAAGGAAGGCCTTTTTTGGCAAGTCAATCAGGATGCTTTCACTCCATCTTTTGTAGATTTCATCCTTTCTAGACAGGCAACTTTTATCTAAATAGATTTACCACGTTTGGGCTAAAACGCAAATTTTACCTTAATAGACTACTCGATTAACCAAAGTAACTATTACTAGATTACTTGATTACTAAAATAATTGATAGCTGCAACTCTAGATTTGTGTGTGTTTGAGCAGTTTTTAATCATGTAATTTCAAGACACCATATTGCCAATCAATCGCCGTTTTCACCACCACTGGTCCACACCCACTGTGACGTACTTCGTTTGTTCTTCAATTTTATTTTCTTAATAAGTGATACACGTGGGATTCACCAGCACTGCGTAGTCATTTTGGTATAAATGAAAAACAATCTGGTACTCACCAGTGTGATCTGCAGCTATCCATAGGAGGGACCGGCTCTTTGTTGTGATGAAGTTGACGGCGATGTCAGCTCCCATTGGGCACCACAGTTTTTCTAACGTGGAAATCAGCGGACTTGTCTTTTTTATAAAGATGTTTTAGATGAATATTGTGATTTAAAATGTGCAAATTATAACATAATAGCCCATGGGTGTCATAGATTGTAACTATACAGCAGACACAAGACACAATACAGATTTTTTTTAAAAAAACAAAGCACCATAACAAGACCCCTAGTGGACAACACAACAGAACGTGGGGCGACACTGACTGCTCTCATATTATTAGCATAAAGGATCAAATGTAAAAACAATGTAAGGCAGTTTATGTGGGTCATGATTTCTAAACAGAAGTCTTTTGATCCAACTTAAGTGTTATCTGGACCCAGGCACAGCGAAGCCTTTGTCCTTCTCCCTTACGTATGCCAGTCTGATGAAAGCAGGTTTAACTACAATTGTGCAATTCAAACCAATATGCAAAATCAAAGACAAACAGATTTATAATGCAAGTCTTTCTTTTGCTTGTTGTATTTGAGTCAAACGCAGTGATTCAAAACATATCCTGTTGACATGAATGAAGAGGAACAACAGTTTTTTGGGGGTGGAATTTCAGCCAGTAAACATGGACTTTGATCACTATAACCCCATAAATTTCTGTATATATATATATATATATATATATATATATATTATTATATATATATATTATATATATATATATATATATATATATATATATATATATATATAATATATATATATATATATATATATATATATATATATATATATATATATATATAAAAATAAAAAATCTCCTCCTCACCCCCTCCGCGGGTGGTCTTTATCCCCTCTTTTTTCCACGCTCAGGACCTCTACCAGAGGCCTGGGAGCTTGAGGGTTCTGCGCAGTATCTTTGCTGTTCCTAGTACTGCGCTTTTCTGGACTGAGATGTCTGATGTTTTTCCTGGGATCTGCTGTAGCCACTCCTCCAGTTTGGGGGTCACTGCCCCTAGTGCTCCGATGACCACGGGCACCACTGAGGCCTTCACCTTCCAGGCCTTCTCCAGCTCTTCTTTGAGCCCCTGGTATTTCTCTAGTTTCTCATGCTCCTTTTTCCTGATGTTCCCATCGCTTGGTACTGCAATGTCCACCACAACGGCTTTGCTCTGTTGTTATCCACCACCACTATGTCCGGTTGGTTCGCCATCACCATTCTGTCAGTCTGTATCTGGAAGTCCCACAGGATCTTAGCTCGATCATTCTCCACTACCTTTGGAGGTATTTCCCACCTTGACCTTGGGTTTTCCAGTCCGTACTCTGCACAGATGTTTCTGTACACTATGCCCGCCACTTGGTTATGCCGCTCCATGTATGCTTTCCCTGCCAGCATCTTACACCCTGCAGTTATGTGCTGGATTGTCTCAGGGGCCCTCTTTGCACAGCCTACACCGTGGGTCTTGTCTGGTGTGGTAGATCTGGGCCTCTATTCGCTCTTGTGCTCAAGGCCTGCTCCTGTGCAGCCAGGATGAGTGCCTCTGTGCTGTCCTTCAGTCCAGCTTTCTCAAGCCATTGATAGGATTTCTTGATATCAGCCACTTCAGTTATGTTCCGGTGGTACATCCCATGCAGGGGCTTGTCCTTCCATGATGGTTCCTCCAGCTCCTCTTCCTCTGCACTCCACTGTCTGAGACATTCGCTGAGCACGTCATCTGTTGGGGCCTTGTCCTGGATGTACTTGTGGATCTTGGATGTTTCATCCTGGACTGTGGCTCTCACACTCACTAGTCCTCGGCCTCCTTCCTTACGGCTCGCGTACAATCTCAGGGTGCTGGATTTGGGGTGGAACCCGCCATGCATGGTCAGGAGCTTTCGTGTCTTAACATCTGTGGTCTGTATCTCCTCCTTTGGCCAGCTTATGATTCCTGCTGGGTATCTGATTACTGGCAGGGCGTAGCTGTTTATTGCCTGGGTCTTATTCTTGCCATTGAGCTGACTCCTTAGGACTTGCCTTACTCGTCTGAGGTATTTGGCCGTGGCTGCTTTCCTTGTTTCCTCTTCAAGGTTGCCATTTGCTTGTGGGATACCAAGGTACTTGTAACTGTCCTCAATGTCTGCTATTGTCCCTTCTGGGAGTGAGACCCCTTCTGTGTGGACTACCTTCCCTCTCTTTGTCACCATCCGGCTACACTTCTCTAGCCCGAATGACATTCCAATGTCTGTGCTGTAGATCCTAGTGGTGTGGATCAGTGAGTCGATGTCTCGCTCATTCTTAGCATACAGCTTGATGTCATCCATGTACAGGAGGTGACTGACGGTGGCCCCATTCCTGAGTCGGTATCCATAGCCAGTGTTGCTGATGATTTGGCTGAGGGGGTTCAGACCTATGCAGAACAGTAGTGGGGACAGTGCATCTCCTTGGTATATGCCACATTTGATGGTCACTTGTGCAAGTGGCTTGCCATTGGCCTCAAGGGTGGTTTTCCCACAACCTCATCGAGTTTGCAATGAAGGCTCTTAGAGTCCTGTTGATGTTGTACAGCTCCAGGCATTCAGTGATCCATGTGTGTGGCATAGAGTCGTAGGCTTTCTTGTAATCAATCCAGGCAGTGCACAGGTTGGTCTTTACGGGTTCTGCAGTCTCGGGAGACTGTTCGGTCTACCAGGAGCTGGTGTTTTGGCTCCCCTGGTGTCTCTTTGCCGATGCCCTTCTGTGCTGTGCTCATGTATTGGTCCATGTGCCCACTTATCTTAGCCGCGATGATGCCTGACATGAGCTTCCATGTTTGTGGAGAGACAGGTTATTGGGCGATAGTTGGATGGGACTGTACCCTTTGAGGGATCCTTCTGGATCAGGATCGTGCGCCCCTCGGTCAGCCATTCAGGGTGAGTCCCATCCATTAGCAGCTGGTTCATTTGTGCTGCCAGGCGCTCATGGAGAGCAGTGAGCTTCTTCAGCCAGTAAGCGTGGATCATGTCAGGGCCTGGTGCGGTCCAGTTCTTCATACCTGAGACTCTTTCCTGGATGTCTGCCACTGTGATGGTGACTAGATTCTGTTCAGGGAGGTTGCTGTGGTCTTCTCTGAGAGCCACCAGCCATTGTGCATCGCTGTTATGTGATGCCTCCTTCTCCCCACTTCATTTCATTTCATTTTTTTTTTTTTTTTTTTTTTTTATTTCATATTTCATTTTTTTTTATTTCATTGAAAGGTGCAATAAAATATATATATATATATATATATATATATATATATATATATATATATATATATATATATATATATATATATATATATATATATATATATATATATATATATATATATATATATATATATGTGTGTGTGTGTGTGTGTGTGTGTGTGTGTGTGTGTGTCCATTGTATTTGTGTCATAAATCAATACAATAATCAAAAGTGAACTATGAAACTTCTCATTTGCTTGTCTCCATGGAGATCTCTGAAATGTTGGATTGCATTAAACTAGGGTGTGGTTTCAAAAAAAGAGGACACCTGGTTTGTGGGCTAATGTGTATCCAGGGGTCAGGATCCTTAAAAAAATTAAAAACAGCGAAAACAAAAAAAAAAGTAGTGTAGAGTCTGAGACATGAAGCACTACGAGACTGAACCTCTTCACAGTAGCTTACATCCCTTCGAAATATGTTTA
This sequence comes from Periophthalmus modestus, assembly GCA_019594935.1. NCBI lineage: Eukaryota > Metazoa > Chordata > Actinopteri > Gobiiformes > Gobiidae > Periophthalmus > Periophthalmus modestus. Next base: position 3,542,143 of record JAIEZT010001214.1, on the reverse strand, counting down.
ATAGCTGCGTGGTGGCCCACCCTGTGCCCCGGACTGGCTATGCTCCTGTCTTACATTTAGGTGCATTTTCCGAGGAGCAGTCTGTCCCCTCGCTCTGTTAGTTTGGGACATAACCGAATACATGTACCAAATATAAGTATCCAGAATACTAATTTTGAGTAACTGTATTCCAATACAGTTCCTCTTTCATTTGGTGGTATTCAAAGTACAGTTACTTTTCTAAAATCAAAGGAATACATTAACATACTTCATCACACAATTTTGGTATCAAACTGCACATAACTGGTGAGAAAAATATAAAACACTGGTGTTGTGGTGGTGTGTGTGATATTTATTTTATTTATTTATTTATTTTTTTATAAAAAATACATTTTAATGCAGGTATTTTGTATTATGTAACTTAATACATTTTTGAAGTATTCTTCCCATCACTGCATGCTGCAGGTGCTGCTGGTTGGATCTGATCAGATGAGCCAAGACTGTCACCAAAACTAAGAAAAGTGCCACTTGAGTTAAAATTCCTGAGATTTTGGGGTAATTTGGAAATTCTTCCTGGATGCTTTTGGATCCCAAACATGACTATTGAAGGAGGACATGACTGTTTCCATGGATATAAGTATGTAGCAAACTAGGAAAAATTAGGGTTAGATCCAGGTTTGAGTCTTGCACCATCATTTGAGACGGGATAAATTATAACAGTTAATGGAACAGTGTGACTTTACTTTTGTACAGACTTTGCACCCCTTTGAAACTCAACTGCACCCCAGGTCAGTTTGGTCGGGACCTACCGCTGGTTAGATTTGTGTAGAGATGATCCTTCTTAGAGTAAAAATGTTATGTTTTTGAAGTATTTTAGCCCTAACCTGTAACTGAAAAAAGCAAAATAGATATGTTAAATGCCATACTGTGAGATATTCCAAGCCAAGCAACAATTTACATAGTAACCTACACCTTTAAATCAAAGCCAGTTGTCTGCATATGAGTAAATTGTGGGTACGCTCAAGGCAAAGTGAAAAAACAAAACAAAAACAAAACGGAAGATAGAAATTTGCCTCGCAAGAAAACTAAATAAATAAATACATACATGAATAAATACATCAATAAACAACTACATAAATAAATACATACATAAATAACAGTGTTTTAAATCTTTAATAATAGTAACATTCAGCAGAGATCGGTGATATTCCAATTTTCTACATATAGAGGGCGCAGGTGAGTAGTTTACAATCCACCGGAAATTGGCCCACCAAAGAACAAGACACAGGGGGAGAAAATCAGGAACCAGCTCCAAAAAAGTGGCTAAAGTGTAAACAACGGTCCTAAAAGAGGTAAATATGTGAGCGCATATGACCTATTTGCATTTTAATCGTTTCATTTAGGTGTGTTATCTGTTTGGGCTTTAGTTACACGTTGTGGTGTGTCTTGTCTGTGCCTGGTACTTCCTGTCCTCTGGTTAAAAGGCTTTAGCCGCTAATGCTAATGCTAAACTGCGTGATACCTTTGCGTAGCTTAGAAATACAGCTACAAGCTAACACCACAATCAGTTAAATATCTCAAAACCACAGATTACACTGCAGCATGACTCAGACTCAAATATTGCGGGGATGTTTCTTTATTTTTGCCAGTCGAGTGTTTATATTTGTCCGCAAAGACGATCTAAGGGGACCTGTCAAAACAATGCTAACGTTAGCCTTCAAAGTATGTGATGTTGACAGCACACTACAGATGTACAATTACACTCATAAACCAAAGAGCATTGTAAATTTATAGCGACAGTCTGGTGCACTGGAGAGAATATATTTAGAATGGGTTTAAGGTATTTTATTTTAACTTTAGTGTCAAGTTTTAACAAGCTCAGTTTTGTCATTGGGACTCCTTACCTTTGTTTGTGTTGTGACAAGGTGCTGTAACTAGTGAGTAAAAGTAATAAAGACCTCTGCTAAAGTACAAATCTGTGGTACTTTTTTACTTCACTACATTTGAGAGCAGGTATCTGTCTTTCACTCCACTACATTTTTAAACAGGACTGAAAAGTAAAAAGTATTTGTAAAGTATTTGGTTATTTGAGTTTGCTGAAAAGGCTGAGGGTTTATTTTTAACACCTTCAGAATTTGAGCAAAAATATCCAAATAAAAACAGCCAGACAAAAAGAGTTCCATTGTTTCTGTTGAACAAAATTCACTGCAAATCTCTAATAAATTCACTACATTTGAAGCGTTATAAGACCTTCCAATATGCAGGACATACTTTTACTTTTCTGTGCTCACTTACATTTTTAAACAGATACTTTAATACTTTTACTTAAGTACTTTTTGCATGTGACTACTTTTGCTCTGGTATCTGTATTTTTACTTAAGTAACAAAATTGAGGACTTCTTCCACCACTGGCTATAACACTGTGTAACTGTGTCATAATGTAACTACAGTGACCAGTGAATACATTGGCACCTTTCTTTATCAGTACAATGTTATGTGTTTTTATTGATGGCAAGATCACTACATATATTTTTGTATACATTTTCCATGTGGGCTAGGCTGACCACATTGTAACACTCCTCTTGTGCTCCAAATTGTAACACTTGTCTTGCGCTCCAAATAGATGTGGTGGGCCTCTGTACACTACTAAATGCCCACTGCGTTTGAGCTGTGAAAGAAAACAACTGCCAAGATGCCTGCAGTGTCCACCAGCCCCAAGGAGCTGTACCTGTCCACGTCTTTAGGAGATCTAAACAAGAAGGCAGAGGTTAAACCAGACAAGATCACCACCAGGAGGTATGCCCTAAAACAGTATCCTTGCTGCGTTCTAAGGAAATGGGTGGTTGGGTTATTTTCAGCTTGAATGTTACAAGATCAAGACACAATCTATATATACTAAGGCTGTCAAAAGTATGGAAATCAGATACAAATTTATACTAAATGCAATACTGTATATTGAAAACTAGATACTCATTTAAGCGGGTATTGGTAATAAAAAAAATCCCATTAACAGGGCAAAATTTGAGCTGACTGTTTTAGTAGGACTTTGAGCTGTATCAGAAGGCCATGCTAAGATAACGAAAGTATTATTATTTTGTACATGAAAATCACATTCACATTTTTTAATCTGCATTGTGGTATTATAATCGGTATCAAGTTTTGACTAAATTTCCCAATATCGAGATGGAGAAATGTTAGTATCGTGATGAAAACAAGTATGTACATAAATAATATAACTAATGCTAAAACTGTAGGCAAGACATTTAAATGTTATATGAATGTCTCCAACATATTTAATACCAGAATACCTATAACAAATGTTTCCATATTTATGTGGTATTTAACTACAAGATTCACTGTGTTGATTTCAATTTATATAATACGTCAGAGTTTAACTTGTTTGTGAAGTGGGAGTTCCTCAGCATCCCCGAGTTTGCAAGTAGGAATTGCCAGTTTTTAATTAAAGAGGGTGTTTTATGCTAAATCAACTCTTTGTAGCTTACTACCATGTTATAATGTTCTTCCCTCATCAAAAGCATGCCTGAAGTGGTTTTAGATGTCATCCATGCATGTTTGAGTAATTAAGTCGTCTATCTCAGGCCCTATTTGAACCCTCCTTATGGTTAGCTGTAAGATTTTTCCAGCGCTCCACAAGCCTACATCACTCATGCTCCCATATGACAATTCTCCATAAATCTACAAAAGCAGGATACAAAACAACACACTACAACTTCACAAACCTGGTGTGATGTGCAGTAGTTTCATTAATGCTGACTGTAATGTGATAGCACTGTGAAGGGGCAGGGACTTTTGACCCAGAGCATCAAAAACGAAAGTGAAACTTATAAAACATCTTAATAAGATGTTTTGGTGAGTTTAGTATTTTCAGAACAATAAAGGGTAACATGGTGATCTAAATATGTTACGTGTAGGTAGTTAATACTCCATAGATGTAAAATATCCCCTCTTTAAAGTCAAAATTTGATGTTGTACTTATTAGGTGTGAATAATATTCTCTGCTCACAATGATACATGAACAATTTTTTTTTTTTAAATTAATATTTACATTCATACTATAACAGATTACTACACATATTACTATGTGTGTGGTATCAGCCTTACTAAATTGTGATTTTTCTTTTAATATTTACGGTAATTTTTCTTCTGTTGCAGTTATGTTCAGAGTGCCTGTAAACTCTTCAAGGCAGCAGAGGAATGCCGCCTGGACAGAGACGAGGAGAAAGCTTACGTGTTTTATATGAAGTATTTAACAATTTATGATGTTGTTAAAAAGAGACCAGACTTCAAACAACAACAGGTAAACTGGTTCTTTTAGTAAAATGTTAAATTAAAACAGTTTCATAAACATGTAGGTATAGCTGTTAGCATTTTAAATACATATCGTATTTTCCGGAGCGAAAAAAGTCACAATAATGAAGAAAAAAACATAAATAAGTCACACTGGACTATAAGTTGCATTTTTTGGGGAAATTTATCTTACAAAATCCGAGACCAAGAACAGGCATTTTATCTTTAAAGGCAAGTTATAATAATAACAATAAAATAGAGAACAACAGGCTGAATATCAGTACATCACGCTAACATAACACATTTATATTTATTCAGCTACATGAAGCACAGACAGAACTGAACACGAGTCTGGTTTAATGTAAGATGTTAACAGTTAATCAGATAACTAAAGCAGAAAAGACAAGCAACAAGTTTACTCTGGATCTCACTCCAAATCGCTAAATCTATTGAATTTTTCATCCCCGGTGTTGCTTCTGAACAACTCCATTGACTCCGGTAGTAGATGAAGCGCCGCTTCCGCATGGATGCTATACTAATAAACAAGCCTAGAGTGCCCTCACGCAGTTGTCAGTGCGACAATAATGAAGATGTGAAATTATATATTTTAATAAGCTCACATAGAAGTTGCATCCGAGTGTAAGTCGCACCCCCGGACAAACTATGAAAAAAAAAAGTACGACTTCTAGTCCACATAATATGGTAATATGTAACTACCGGTCTACCACATATTTCAAGTTGATTATCTATTTCTTAACATTTCTATTAATTTCAGTTATATTCATCAAAAGAATCAAGTGTATCTTTTTTATACACAGGACTTTTTTATGACAATGCTTGGACCAAACAGCATTAAAAAAGCAATTGAAGAAGCAGAGAAACTCTCAGAAAGTCTCAAACTCAGGTTAGTTCATTGTGTTTGTGTCTGTATGTTGTTGTAACTTAAGTCTAATGCTATGTCAAACCTGAAATGTTGAATATTTTCTTTACAAATTCAGGTACGAGGAAGTTGAGGTGCGCAAAAAGCTTGAGGAAAAAGAAAGACTGGAAGAGAAGAAGAGAAAGGAGGAGATGACAGAGAAAGAGAGTGGTCGATCGTCTCCCAAAACGACAGGCAAAAAGGACATTAAGAAGGTACACCAGTCAAATAATCAATATGTTCTGTTTGGTATGAATTTTTAAACTTCTACAGCAGACGATTGATCCAGCTGAGTCTCTGTTCAATACAATGTTGTCTCTGGTGAAACTGAATACGGGCCATTTCCTGTGATTTATTGAACAAGGAAAGCACTGTGGCATCGTTGTATTCAGTCTACAACAAAACCCCTTAATAATTTATTATTCAGCTCAACTAGAATAATGACAATGACACATGCAAAATAATTTTTAAAAAAATCTTTCAATTATCTTATAATGGTTTCCCCTCTTCATATAAAAGTTCGTTCCAAATGCCACGATGAGGACTGCCCGAATCATAGACCGTATATATATATAAATGGACATAGCGAACACATTTGCCACCGCATTCCAGATACCAGAAAGTACCCACTGTAAAATGTATTTTAGTAAAGCACAAATACCTAAAAAAAAAATTTCTCCTTGAGTTAACCTTTCAAAATGGTTTGAGTGCTGAATAGAATTTTTAAAAGCCCTATATTTTGTGACCTTTTACCTTTTTTTCCTTGCACGTAGCATCATAATGTCATTTGCCTCCCCAACCAAGCTGATTTGAATATGCGTGTGTGTGAGGCAGCTGATTTAACTTTAAAATCATGAGTTGCGTCAATATACCACGGTGCAGTGAATAAATTAATCGTTGTGACTTCATGACTTTCATATCACAGTAGTAATAACAGATAGTTAAAATAAAAAAAAATGCACTGGAACTAGTAACGTTAACTTTTAATGTTGTTTTTCAGGTAAAGGAAGGACAGAATGAAACAAAGAATACAACTCCAAAAGGTAAGAACATTATTCAAGAGTCAGATTTCCCTATTGATTATACTGTACTTTTTGTTGAAATATCTAAAAAGTAAATTCACAAATGTTGAACCGGATCATTTATCTAGTAGTGACTAGACCCGTTAAAAAAAATAAAAATATTTTTTAGATTTTTGCCTTTTTAAACTTTTTTTCTTTCTACCTGACAGTGGGTACATTCATGTTACGGGGGCTAATCAGACCACTAAATAATTATGAATCTTAATAACCCTTGATTAACTCTAGATGTGTATACGCCAATTCATTAAAGGGCCCATATTACGCTTTTTTCTGATCTGTTATAATTTTGTTTCCTCATCACAAACAGACCTGGAGTTGTGTTTTGTTCCACCTTGTGATGTCATGCGCTAATACAGGAAATGCTCCACTGTGTTTTTAAACTCTATACACCTGATTTCGGCCCTGGAATTGCCAATCTCTAGGGTAGTTGTTAACATGAAAAGTATCACTTCATGACATCACAAGGTGGAACAGAGCGTTTTAAGCTTTGGAGATGTAGACAGACTAATAATTAGGGGTTTTTCAAATGTGTGTGAATGAAACAAAACACAACTGCGAGTATGTTTTTGATGAGGTAACAAGATTATAACATGAGTGAAAGCTCACAAGAGTCAATTTTGCATACTATAAGACCTTTTTAAGACCTTTTTTATGAAGTAACACTGGTATTTGGAAGTAAACCATCTTTTTCTTCCAGTGGTGACGCCAGCAGGGGGCATTACAGCAGAGAGACTGTTCGCTCTGATGAAGGACCAAACGATCTCGCTGATGGTGATGGACGCTCGGACTTTTAAAGATTTCGAAGACTCACACATCCAGGTCCCAGCTCAGACTTGCATCAGCGTTCCAGAGGAGGCAGTCAGCCCGGGGTAACAACCACAGCATTTAAGATGGGGCAAAAATGAAACAAAACACAAACAAAGTAACAAACAAAAACTAGGCAGTGGTCACATTTACGGAAATAACAAATGAACACGCAATTAACTGAAGTTGAAATTATACCTTAAGGGCCCATATTATGCTATTTTCTGATCTATGTTATAATGTTAATTCCTCATCATAAACATACTGAGTTCTTCTCTCAAACAAAAAACACTGTTCCACCTTGTGATGTCATGTGGTAATACAGGAAGTGCTCAACTGTGTTTTTAAACTCCGTACACCTTCACTAGAATCAGGTGGTTAATTTAAGACCTGGAATTGCCAATCACTTCTGAACTAAGGGTAAAAGGTAGCTGTTAACCTGAAAACTACCACTTCATGACATCGCAAGGTGGAACAGAGCATTTTGAGCTTTGGCGATGTAGACAGACTAATAATAAAGTGTTACTCAAACACATGTGAATGAAACAAAACCAGAAAGATGAGTTTTCAGACTAACATTAGCAAACACTGGCTGTGTTTTTAATGTTACATTGTGTTAGTATGGTCACTACTGAACATTCTACCGTACACATGCATGTAGAACACCCCCAGCATGATGTCACTGCAATATCAATATTAAGTCACTATGTCTTACAGAAAAAGTAGTATTGCAGTATTGTATAATACAGTGTTTCTCAAACTGTGGTATGTGTACTACTGGTGGTATGCAACCTCCTTCAGGTAGTACTTGGACAACTCATCAGTTTGTGGGTTTGTCTAATTTAGAGTTAATTTTTTCCCTCCATTGGATCTTTCCTTGTTTATAACTACTGTGGAAATTATATAGTCTACATTTAGTCCTGGTTTAGCCCTAGATTAGACCTGGAATAGTCCTGTTATAGACCTGGTTTAGATCTGGTGGTACTAGGAAAGCTAAATTGTTTCTTGTTGTGGTACTTGGTGTGAAAAATTTGAAACACTGGCCTAATTGATATTTTTTCATTTGTTTGATTTTGACTCTTTCAGAATCACTGTGACTCAGATTGAGGCGAAGCTGCCAGAGGTGTCCAAAGAGCCCTGGAGGAGGAGAGGTTTTGTGGATTACATCGTTTTACTCGACTGGTTTAGCTCCGTCTCAGACCTGGCCCTCGGAAACACTCTACGGAGCCTCAAAGACGCACTGTTTGTGGTAAGATATTTACTTCTTTTATAATGTTACATATGTGGTATTCACAAAAGGTTCAATTCTGTCCTGTGAATGGGCCTTTTTTTTTAGTATTGCTACATCCTCAAGTGAGTGTCTAGTTTCGATACTAGTTTTAGTATTGATACTTTTGATACCTACCTATTCATACCAGCAGCTCTAAATGTTTAAGCAGCTGTACCAAATATTATTTAAATACCTCCTACCTCTGTTCATGGTTTGGAAATCAAGTACCTCAGTCTAAGTGCAATAATTTGTTAGGGCTTTTTTATGTTTCAAAAAAGTGCTAGCGGCAAGGAGCCAGTTTTACACTGTTGGAGATTCTTGGTCAAGTGTTTACATATTTTGCTATTTTCTAATCTATGTTATAATGTTGTCTCCTCATCACAAACAGTCATGGAGTTTTGTTTGGTTTCATTCACACATCCTTAACACACAAACCCTGCATTTTATTTTTAGTTCTTCTCTCAAACTGAAAACACTCTATCCCACCTTGTGATGTCATGTGGTAATACAGGAAGTGCTCCACATTTTTCTTTTTAAACTCCATACACATTCACTAGAAACTAAAACACAACTCCAGGTACTTTCATGAGCAGGTAATGGTAATTATTTGCATAATATAGGACCTTCAGTCAAGAGCTGGAGGAGTTGTGTGTGTGAAGTGAAGAGTTCTGTATATGTTTTTCACCGGTATTTCTACATTTTGTTCACAGTGGGACAGTATGACCATCCTTCGCAGCGAGCCCTTGGTTTTGGAGGGAGGCTACGAGAACTGGCTTCTGTTTTATCCAATGTACACGACAAACTCCAAAGTCAAACCCCCAAGACAAACCTTCACCAACACACTGCCTCAATGTAAGGACAGCTGTTTAAGTAATATTTATATTTACCTTTATGTCACTGCGTCTCAAGTTTTTATGTATAGCACAATTGGTACACAAACTAATTCAAAACATAAATAAAAAAATAGTGTATTGTAAAAACCTTTCAGTCATATGCACAGCTAAACAACCTTCTTGAGCCTGGATTTAAACATTGTCAAAGTCAAGGCCTGTCTCACATCTTCAGGAAGACGGTTCCAGGTTTTAGCTGCCTAAAACTAAAACGCTGATTTCCCATGTTTAGTCCTGCTTTAGTCCTGCTTTAGTCCTGCTTTAGTCCTGCTTTAGTCCTGCTTTAGTCCCGCTTTAGTCCCGCTTTAGTCCCGCTTTAGTCCCGCTTTAGTCCCGCTTTAGTCCCGCTTTAGTCCCGCTTTAGTCCCGCTTTAGTCCCGCTTTAGTCCCGCTTTAGTCCCGCTTTAGTCCCGCTTTAGTCCCGCTTTAGTCCCGCTTTAGTCCCGCTTTAGTCCTGGTCTGCCATTGTTCACAAAACACGGGGAACACAAAACATCCCAAGGCAATCGCAGACTGCAATGGACTCTCAGATGGGTGTGATTGACAGGTGGTTTAGCCAATTAGGGACATGGTGGGTATCAAAACAAATATGTCTGCTTTCGAGGAAAAAAAAAAAAATCACGTGGCATTGAAAAACATGTCAGATTTCTGCAGAATCGATGAGCAAAGCACTAAACTCTGTTAATCTGAGGTGTGAGAAATGTGATTTTATTCAAAATGATAGGTTACCAATGAGCTATGTTTCACAGGCATCACTGGAAAAAACAAAACAAAAAACACAAATCTGATTGGGTGATCATGTTTGGTTAAGTCCTCTGTGTAAAAATGCAGAGATATATCATTCTGGATTTGCCAGGCAAGAACAACTGTTAAGTACAACCCATAGTTAACTTTCTCAAAACCATTATTCCCAGTGAACTTCAGCTACCCCACCCTTGAAGACCCCAAGCCTCCAGCCCCTCCCCAGCCCGAGCCGCAGCACCGACCTGAGCCGGTGGAGCCCTCTGCCCCTCCGATGGTGAATGGTGTAGCTTGCGCAGATGCCCCGCCCCCGCAGACTGCAGTGACAGACAGACAGGCCGACGCTGTGGACTCCCCAGGGACAGGACCAGAGCTCAGCAAGAAGAAATCGGGTCCAACGAGCCAGTCGCCGGTCATAACCAAAGCATTCCCTCAGGTATTCAAATTAACATAATGTATGGAGAAACCTATGTACACCTGAAGCAAACAACCAAGCGATAGTAAAAGGAAAAATTCAAATCTGTCAAGTGGATAAAAAGTTGTTGGAGTGAAGGCGTTTCACTGCTCATCCAAGCCACTTTTTCAGTTATAGTCAGATTACAGTTGGATGCTGTCTTATATCTGTCTAAAGGGAGGAGTTAGCTACACTGAAACCAACACACCTATTGTTTTATCTGTAAATAGCAGCGAAATGTCATCCCTCCTACAACTTTTTGTACAGGTGACAGATGTGAATTTTTCTTTTACTCTGGATCATACCTGGATGACTGAGGGATTACGCAGACAACTAGGTGATACTTTAAAATAACTACACTTTTAATAGCATTCATATACCATAACCAAAAATTAATAGTGTTTATTAAGAATGATTCAAGCTTACAGACTTCTAAATGAATACACTAAATCCATCTGTTAACCCTACCCTTTAATGGAGGTAATCTGAATTAATATGTTCATCATGAAGTTAGTATTTGTTGGTGTAAATAAAGCATGAACAGTCAAAAGTTTGGACACACCCCATTATTCATTGTTTTTATCTTTATTTTTACTACTTTCTACATTTTTTTTTTATACAAAACAGACATCAAGACATTAAACATATGAAGCACAATATATGGAATTATGTAGCAAAGTAACTACTAAATATTTTTTAAACAAAACAAAGGGTGGGCTACTTTGAGGATATGATCAAAAAAAAAAAAAAAAAAAAAAAATAAATATATATATATATATATATATATATATATATATATATGTATATTTAAAAAAAAAAAAAAAAAAAGTAGTTATAGAGTTATTTCATGTTTTTATTTACTGCATGATTACATGTATCTTACTTCATATATTTGATGTCTTCTGTCTGTATAGAAAATGTAGAAAGTGGTAAAAAATAAATATAAAAAACCAAACACTTGATGAGAGGGTGTGTTCAAACGCTTGACTGGTTAGTTACATTTATTTAATGTCAATCAATCAATCAACTGTATTAATCCCAAAGGCCAATGCAATTTGTAGATCTCTGGTTGTGCACAAACCGTAAATAAAATCATGTACATACACAACACACACCATGCATTCAAATAAAACAAAGTTTTATGGCAGAAGTAATTAAAGATTTAGTTAGTATAGTTATTATATTTAGTGTAGTTATTATAAAAGTGCCTAAAACTAACACTAAAACTAAATAAAACATGTAGTCTTGTGAGTGGTGTCGTCATCTCCGCAGATCTGATCTATAACTTGGCCATGTGGCATCCCTTGTTTGACTCTGTGGAAATGGTTAAAGCTTTTGGCCATGCTGTGGAACTCCAGGCAAAGCAATAGCATCTCCATGGAGACAAGCATGACGCTCCTTCAGAAAGGTTACATAAAAGTGATGTAGAGAAAGTGAAAAATGAATTCAGGTCACACTAAACAAGCACATTTTTAAAATCTTTGGTCTTTGTGCCTGATTTCTTTTGAAATACAGCACATTTGGTATAGTGATTATTTTGTATACATTTAAAGGAGATTCAAATGATAATCGTTTTAGTGAACCAATATGAAAGCGTTATTGTCTCTTATTCCCTCAGTTTGACCGCACCAAGAAGCCCTCTGTGAGAGTAGTGGAAGACCCCAAGCCCAGTGTGAACGGTGCAGCCCAAGATTTGACCCAAAACGGACCCACGATCCCAGACCGCTCTGTCAAACCCTCCGTGAGCCCGAATCAAATGCACAACGAGGCTGCGGCGGAGATGGAGCGAGCCAGGCAGGAGCAGGAGAGGAGAGAGAGGGAGCTGAAGGAAAGACTTGAACGAGAGAATAGTGAAAAGATGAAGGAGGAAGAGGAGAGGAAAGAGAAGAAGAAACTGGAGCGACAGAAGGCGGAGGAGGTGGAGGACACCAGAGGAGAGAGAGAGCGCAGAGGCAAAGATGCAAATGCTGACACGCCCTCGAAAAGCATGTCCCTCGACTCGCCCGCCCCAAACCACCTCGTCAGTGAGATAAAGGTGCGTCTCATGACAAAGAAACACAATACACACAATAATGAAATATGAACCTGCTGTTAGAGTAGTGTTCTCACAATACTAACATTTCAAACTCTATCAATACTAAAAATCAGTAACTAGTATCAGATCTATTTTTGATACCCAAATGATCTTCTTTTTTTTTTTTTTTTTTGTGATCAGATTTTTTAATCAAGTGTTGATATCATCAGCAGTTAAACAAGTTACATATTGATGACATTATTTCCCCTTTTTAAACCCCACACCTTCCACCTGTGTCCAAGATCTCCTTTTGATGAGCATATACAAAGAACAACAAATAAATAAATACACTATAAGGATAAAAAATTTACTTGTAGTAACAATAAAAAGCAATTGTAATAATAAAAATGATAATAATAATAATGATAATAAATACAAAATCATGCCTAACAGACAAAAGGATTATATATATCATTTGGGTATTTTAAAAAAAATATTTTTATATATAATCTTAAAATAGCTTTTTTAAATATAATTTTGTAATTTTTAAATAGTACTTGTTTATTCTATCGTGTGGGTTTACGCTAGTTGTGATAATACTCCAGATTAATCTGTTCAGGGAATGTCCAATTTTATCCAGTTATCGGTAGTTGCTTAAATGAGATGGTTTCAATACTAGTTTTAGTATCAGTTAGTATCTGATTTTCATTGCTTTTGAAAACCCTATTTTAAAACGCATTCATATGTCAAAAACTGCCTTCATTATATTTTTCTGGGCTGTAGATGGGTTTTAAATGTGGGTATTATAAAACATATCATTGTACATTTTATGAAAAGGTAGGTTCGCCATCGCTATCTGTCAGAAGAGAACAACACTATATAAATGTATTTATAAGGGACTACTTCATAAACCGCCTGAATATCTCACTTATTTGTTTAACTTTAATATGGGAACTTTTAATACAACATCTCATGATTGGCTGCATCTAACAACGACGCAGCACTAGAACTGAAATGGGGAGAAAAAAGTTTTTGATTATTTTGCTTCCTAAAAATGGAATACATTTCAAGGGCAAGCAAAACTGGATACACTGGTGCCACCAGTGCACTTAAATAATCTGTTGATAACCATTTATAATCACACCTGCTCCTATTTTAATTTTTTTAAATGGACTTATGTAGGTTTTTGTTTGTTTTGTTTTTGTATTTTAACATGGCGCTCATGAAAAAGTCTGATCTTTCATTTATTTATTCAATTATAAGTGTTTTTATTGGTTTGGTTTGGTCTGCAAAACTTTCCATTATAGAAAGGCTTATTGTTAATGGGAATAATGCATGGATAATTGAATCTGCTTACATATTACATATTATTAGTCCACTTCTTTATACAGTCTGTGACACCTAAGTGAGTGTCACGTCACCCATAGTGTTTGGCTCCCGTCAAATGAAGCTCATCGAGGCTAGCAGATATAGGGGTAAATTTGGAGCCGAGTTCTATGTTTGGAATTTTGATCATAGCAACCAAAGAGCCAATCTGGAGAGACGTCCCTGAAGGTAACACCCTTTCCCACCCGTTTAGCAGGGAGCGGGCTCTTAGCAACATTGTCAATCAAATCAAACCAAACCTGTTGCAAACGATAGCGGGAGCGACCTCAGGGGAAACAAGGCAGCTGATTTGTCTCTTATTAATGTTCATATCTTGATGTATGGACACAATAGCAAAATAAAAATACCAGGATCATATTAATACAAAAAATGTTAAGACCCAATGGCATTCCTGACAGCAACAGTTGCAGAGTTACACAGTTTTCTAAGGTAAAATGAATTGGAGCCAGAGTTGATGGCGCTGGAAGTGCCTATGCGCAATTCCTATTTGGAACAGGGCAGGGAAGAGGTCAGTTCTGTCCATTTATATACACAGTCAATGGGTCCACAGAAGGATTCAGTGTCAAACGGTTGTTTGAACTGAAGGAACAATGGAAAACAATTCAACCACAATCATCGTCTCGGCTATTAATCAGGAATAGATTTTTTACAGTGAATACTCTCTGAAGTCCCAAACATTTATGTTTTTGTTGTTCTATTATTTTTTTTTTATTACAGAGGGAACCACTGACCAGAGCAAGAAGTGAGGAGATGGGCCGAACTGTACCTGGTCTGCCTGTTGGATGGATGAAGGTAAAAATGTATTTGTATAATGTATTATATGTCCTAATTACTTTGTTGTTCATTTATATCAATGCGTCTTGTGTAATTAGACTTCTTATGCAAAAATTCCCTCATTATTAGCTCAGTCAATGTTGTATTTTGAGTGTTTATTTTAATTATTTTATTTTATTTATTTATTTGACAACAAATGAGTAAAAGGATTAAAGAAATTGGCACAAAAGGGGGACACAGAATGGATCCATTTATCCCAAATCTTGTAGAATTTTCCCCTGTGAGTTCTTGGCGTGTATGTCAATTTTTCCATTTTATCAACTGTTGAAGGGATTGGGTTAATTTTGAGTGATTTCATACAGATTTACTTTACTTACCTGTAGAATTTGAAAGAGGTTAGAGGTCACAATGTTCAAATGTTAAATACATATTGCGTCGCCATTCTCCTATAACAAAACCATAAAAATCTGCTGTTGTCATAGTTGGCTAATGCACTTCTTTCTTCCTATAGTTTCTTGACACAGTGACCGGCACCTACCGCTACTACCACTCTCCAACAAACATGGTTCACCTCTATCCACCAGAGGTCACTGTTCCCCAGACTCCGCCCTCGACTCCTCCCACCGCCAAATCCAAACCCAAATCTCCTGAACCAGACGCGAAAGTTGAGCGGGAACGCGAGCAGTCAAAATTGAAACGCTCCTACTCGTCTCCGGACATCAGCCAGGACCTACGGGAGGAGGCCCAGAAGAAAGCCACAGCCCCCATCACCGCCACTGTCACCCCCACAGTCAACAGAGAGACCAAGTATGTATATGAGTGTTCAATTCTCATTTATTTCAATTAAAGGAAAGCAAAAAACTGACACTCAACCCCGCCTACTTAAAAGTCCACTCTGGTTACTGTAGTAAATTTTCCAATCATTTTTCCCCATAGACTTTTCAAAAAATTAAAATATTAACGAGTTGAACATTGAACATACATCCTAACCAAATAAAATAACAGGTCTTGTGGTCATTAATTACCACGTAGCTCATTAGCCTGGCGCAAATTTTCAAACTGTTAATATACATTTTTTTGGTCTTTTTTTTTGAAGTCTATGGGAAAGTTTTATGAGAAATTCAGCCTTGTGGTATCTAATGACCACAAGACTTTATTTAAAACCGGCTTCTGAAACTTTAGAAACTGCTAAGTTGTTAAAACATTTACCAAAATCTTGCTTTTTAGACAAGCTTTTTGGACTGCTCCATGGCATCATTTTTTAGATTACAATTGAGTATTTTCTCTTAAATTCAAAATTAATACTAATAATTTTGTGAGTTGCGTAAAAAATAACTACACTACCAGTGAAAAGTTTGGACACACATTTTAATTTGTTTCTTCTTTATTATTCACACTGTATGGAATATAGCAAACAAAATACAACCTTAAAATAACTCGCTCATGCTAATATCTCGCTTCATGTATTTGATGTCTTCTGTCTGTATATAAAATGTAGAAAGTAGTAAACATAAAGAAAACATACACTGGAACGTTTGACTGGTACTGTTGTTGGTTTGTTTTAGTTCGCCCATAGTGTCTTTGACAATGCTCTTGAGTAACTGTGTTCCCAATGTTAAGTTAGCTGTAATTAGTTGTCTGGCACTCGTCTTGGTTTATTTATTCTATAAATAAGTCATAGTACTAGTAAAAATGCGTTATTTATTTAGATGGATGGATAACTATTTTTTTTAATATTGTGTATTTGCCTCCAAATCCTATCTACTTTAGACCAACAGCTACTAAAGTCTACCAGAAGGTGGAGATAGTGCGACCGTCCGCTGCCAAACTTCGAAATCTGAACCCGACTTTTGGAGGCATGGGAACGTCTTTGACTGGACTCCGTAACCTAGGCAACACCTGCTACATGAACTCCATCCTCCAGTGTCTCTGCAACACTCCCGCCATGGCCGATTACTTCAACAACAACTACTACATGGAGGACATCAACAGGTTAGTCCAGAGGAGGCGTGTTATATATGAGCTTTTAATCATGTTATAAGGGAGAGTGAGTGATTCACGCATTTTTGAGTAATCCTGTGTTGTCCTGCTTTCGAGTTGTCAGTAGGCCTGTCACGATAACAAATTCTGAAGCACAATATATTGGTACAGAGCATAGACTGTATGAAGAAGTGGACTAAGTGAGTGTGACTTTCCCCATAGCGCACGGCTTCAGCCAAATGAAGCTCATTGAGGCTAGCAGTCACAGCGGCGAATTTGGAGCCGAGTTCCATATTTGGAATTCACATCCACAAGTATCATAGCAACCAAAGCGGAGGTAACTCCCCCTCCCTCCCATACCACCGGTTTAGCAGGGAGAGGCCGCTTGGCAATGCTGTCAATCAAACCTGTTGCTAACATTAGTGGGAGCGACCTTGGGGAAAGCAGGAACCTGATTTGTCTATTATTAATGTTCTTGTCTTGATTTACGGACGCTACAACGAAATAAAAATACCAGGATCATGTAGAGCGGGTCAATACAACCATTTTAAGACCTAAATGACAAGTCTGACAGCAGCAGTTACCGAGAGAGAGGGACAACAGTTTTTCAATGGAAAGTGAGTTGGAGCCAGAGTCGATAGACCTGGAAGCGCGCCCATGATCACTTCTTATTTGAAATGCAGAGGCTACCAGGTTAGCTATGTCCATTTATATATACACAGTCTCTGGTACAGAGATATACTGCGATAAACGATAATATTGAGACTACTGCATGCCGCTGACACAATAACAAGAAACGGTATCATTAAAAAGCCTGAGCTGCAACAAATTATGGACTATTATTGGTCAGTAATTAACTAGAGAAATTCAACCTTTTACTCAAGCTCAAATGTAACAACAGAAATAACTAAAATCACCCCAAAAAATGGACACAAGAAAAATACTGAGCCTCAAAATATATTGTTCCAGCTGTTGAACGATAAGTATATATAGTATTTATTGTGACAGGCCTAGTTGTCAAAGCTATGTATTGTTTTGTATAATTATGGAGAACTGTTGTGTGGGAGCATGGGTGACATAGGCTTGTGGGCGAAGCATTGGACAAATATTACAGTTAACTGTAAGGAGGGTTCGAATAGGGCTCGGGAGAGATTTCTAGAGTACTCAAAAATGCCTGGATGTTGTGTAAAACCAGTTCAGGCATGTTTTTGATGAGGGAACAACATTATAAAATGGTGGAATGCTCCAAAAAGTCAATTTTGTACAATACCCCCTCTTTAAGTGTGTAGTACTTGTATAATTGTTGTCCTCCTTTGTCAGGTCTAACATCCTGGGACACAAAGGGGAGGTTGCAGAGGAGTTTGGGGTGATCATGAAGGCATTGTGGGCCGGTCTGTACAAATGCATCAGCCCCAGAGACTTTAAAATCACCATCGGAAAAATCAATGAACAGTTTTCAAGCTACGACCAACAAGACTCACAAGAGCTGCTGCTGTTTCTGATGGACGGACTCCACGAAGATCTCAACAAGGTATGTCTGCTGCTGCTGCTGCTGCTGCTACTTCTACTACTGCTACTTGCTACTGCTGTGACTATTACTACTACTAATGATCCCCCATTGGTTAATCCTAATTATTCACATTCAACAACAAAATTATGTTGTGACAATTTTCATGAACCTTACTTTTTCTTTGTCGTTTGAATTCATAAAGATCATCTTACTAGAGTACTGGTTCTTTGATCCTGGTCCCAATAATGGTGAATAATTGCAAAATGGGGGTGTATCTTCTCAGCATAATCCTATATCTATGTAATCCCTCAGTCATCCAGGTCTGATCCATCGCAAAAGAGAAATAAAATCTGTCAACTGGTCAAAAAGTTGTAGACGTTTCGCTGCTCATTCTTCAGTTCTGGACAAATTACTGGTGGACATTGCCTTATAACTATCTGAAAGGAGGAGCTAGCTACACTGACTACAGTTTCTGTTTGGAGGCTAGGTCTGTTGTGCTACCCTAAGTGTGCACTGTGCCTGAGTCCTACTTAGCATCGCCGTTCAAGCTTAATGGGTGGTTTCACACCTATTAGCATCCTGGTGAGCCCTATTTTCTTTGTTGTATAGGGCAGGCCAGGATGCTAATAGGTGTGAAACCACTCATTAGGGACTTGAATGATTATACTAAGTAGGACTCATGCACAGTGCACACTTAAGGTAGCACAACAGACCTAGCCTATGAACAGAAACTGTAAACAATAGGGTTTTAACTTTCAATGTAGCTAGCTCCTTCCTTCAGATAGATATAAGGCAGTGTCCACCAGTAACTGACCAGAACCGAAGAAGCGGCTTGGATGAGCAGCCAAACGTCTTCACTCCTACAATGTTTTGTCCAGTTGACATATTTTATTCCTCTTGTGCTATGTACAGTCTCAAAGTAATCAACACTGTGACATCCCAGGCTCCAGCAGGGGCATCCCGACATTACTTTCTACTACTTTACTACTTATCTGCTACTAATTAAGTAAACAGAACCAAATTTTGTTTGCACTGGGGTCGCGCCACAGAGCCACTCATATGTGAAAATGACCTTAGTTTACATGAGCTATGATAAAACACAAGTCCAGACAGGGCTGAGCATTGGTTGTGAATTGAAGTCATTTTGCTTACAGAGTATGCCACAGAGTAATCCACAAAGCTCTGTTCCTCTTTTTCCAAGTCTGTTTTTATGTTGATGCTCTAATGCTCTTAGCAGGTTTCATGCTAGCAAACAAAGGTGTCCAAAGTAGTTTAAAAATCTGGATTTTGCATGATCCAGGACCTGTAGTGGTATTGATGTCCTGCCTCCTGTCATCACATCCCCTTTGTGTGATGTCAGATGTTTTGTGTATGACCCTAAAGAAAACTACATTAAGTTGGGATTTTTATTTGGAAATGGAGAGAGTGTAATAAATCTGATTTTAATTAAAATTCAGTCATTTCTAATCGTCAGTGATCAGCTTGGGTCTTTTTAATGAAGAGTCGTCTGCTCCAAAAATGCTTTACTGTGAGTTCAAATTTAAGAGGAAGAAACTTTACCATCTATTTGTTTTTAAGAGGTTAAATTTAAGTTCAATATGAAGAAATAAAAATGTGACTGGGCCGAATCAATATATGGTCAATATATCGAATCACCAGATATTTTGCAGCAACTAAAAGAACAGAGGAAACCACGATCCTTTGCTCTGTTTTAGAGCAGACAGCATGTTAATAACCACTTAGTTTTTTGGATTATCACATTAAGGATTTGCAACCTTGCAAGTCTTTTGAAAGCATTTTAAAGAGAAAAAGTAGCGTTTCTGCAATTTAGTTAAAGTCAGTTAAAAAACACACTTAAATATTGTACCATGAGATTTGAATATTGTTACATCTCTAGCTTCATCGTGTTCAGATTTATAAATAGCTGAGTATCTTGGTAGGTAAAGGGTTAGAATGAGCAAACAAGTACTGTAATAGAAACGGTAGTAGTAGTAGTACGTTTAATTAAAATTTCTAGCTTGGTGATTTTTTTTTCTTTGTTGGAGCAGTGTCAAAAGTACAATTGTCTTATATTATTGTCCATTATTGAAAGCCCAAAAATCACATTGTGTTTAATTAATACATTTCCAAATAAAAATCCTTTGTTTGTGTTGAAACATATTATCACAGACACCAGCTGTAGTCAAAACATCTGGTTCATCTGGTGTGAGCTGAGCTGACGCTGGGCTGCATATTAAGGACACAGAACGCATTTGAATATTACTCAGGCTCGTGCTTTATCACTGTTCTCTCACTTTAGTTTGGCCATTTATTGTGTTATGTTATTATGTTTTAATGGCAGTTGTTTTTACATGTAGTGTAGGGATGCACAATATAAAAATACTACAGCTCGATAGTACAAGAAAACAACTGTAAAACTGTTAAACGCAGAAAAAAAACAGATCAGTGATAATAATAATGTATTGTGGTACCTATGTTTTACTATTGATACCTTGCAGCGACATCACGCTAGAGGTGCTCTGCATGTATGTCCATGGGGGAATATTCAGCAGTTACCGTGGTGACACAATTCACACATTGGCTAACACAGACAGATATGTTTTAGATTGTCTGAAAACTTAAACAATACAAAATGGCTTTAACAACACATATGCATGGGTCTGTGATCTAGAAGCCTTCATGATCCTGTTTAGGTGTTTGATTTTGGCTAATGCTGACTAGCTTCTGACTGTAATTTTAGGTGTAAGAGCACAGTTCAGTTCCCCTGTTGTAGTTCCAACAAAGTCAGTTATTTATGGTCAGATTGTGTTAAAACCAAAGCTCAGATTAAAGGGTAACTTGAGTAACAGAGCATCAGACAGAGCAGTGTCCTAAGTTAGCATCACACTCCCAGGGAATATTGCATCAGCTGCAAAGTAGTACAAATGTGTGTGTGTATATGTACAAATGTCTAAAGCGCCTCTCTGTGTGTGTGTGTGTGTGTGTGTGTGTGTGTGTGTGTTCGTGTGTGTGTGTGTGTGTGTGTGTGTGTGTGTGTGTGTTCCGTGTGTGTGTGTTCGTGTGTGTTCCCAGGCGGATAACAGGAAGCGTTACAAGGAGGAGGAGAATGACCATCTTGACGACCAGTCTGCGGCGGACTTGGCCTGGAACAAACACAAGGCTCTGAATGAGTCCATCATCGTGGCTTTGTTTCAGGGACAGTTCAAGTCCACGGTCCAGTGCCTCACCTGCCACCGCAAGTCCAGGACCTTTGAGACCTTCATGTACCTGTCCCTGCCCCTCGCCTCCTCCTCAAAGTGCTCACTACAGGTCAGAACGCACTAGGGCTGTAGTTGATTAACCATTTAAGGATTTAAATGGGACAACAGGACAAAGGAGGAGTTGGCAAGTGAGTGAGTTAGCTGAAGATTTGTTATGACTCTGGAGTTTGTTCAAGATATGAACATTAATAACGGACAAATCAGCTCATCAGTTCTTTCCCCGAGGTCACGCCCACTAGTGTCAGCAACAGGTTTGATTGACAAAGTTGCTAAGCACCTGCCCCCCCAAACCAGTGGTGTGAGCGGGAAGGGGCGTTACCTTCAACAACTTCGCTTCAATTTACAAATATGGAGCTCGGCTCCAGATTGGCCCCTATAACTGCTAGCCTCAATGAGCTTCATTTGACTGGAGCCGAACGCTGTGGGTGACGTCACACTCCCTTAGTCCTCTTCTTAATACTGTCTATGGCAAAAATCCCGATTAAACTCATGATTCACAAGTTTAATCTATGCAGAAAAAAGTACCAGGAAATGATTTGTTGGGCACACCATGTCATTAAATTTTTATTTTTCTTTTTATTTTTTACTTCTTTCTATATTTTATATATAAACAGAAGACATCAAAGGGAAAGGAAAGCAAAGAAAACATGGTAAACAACTCTATATTTACTAAATATTTTTTGACAAAGCAAAGGGTGGTTATTTTGAGGATTCTTTACTACATAATGTGTACATATTGTGTTTTCTGTTTAAGAGAAGAACTCAGCCTAAATATGCAGGGTTTGTGTTTAACATATGAAATAAAAAAAAACACAACTCCAGGTATGATGAGGAAAAAACATTATAACAGATCAGATAATAGTGTAATAGGGGCCCTTTAATGTTGTGTTTCTCCCACCTATGTCAGTTTTTCTCCTAGTTTGCATAAGTACCAACCTGCCTTCATTAATTGATTTAAATTAATGATAAACAGATTCAGACAAGACAATATTACTGCTTGTAAGGTATACAAAGGCAGTTCTGGGTGATAATGATTCCGATTATGTTTTATTAATATATTTCCAAGTATTTGACATAGAATTATGCCTTTTGTTCACAGGATTGTCTTAGGCTTTTCTCTAAAGAGGAAAGGCTCACGGATAACAACAAAGTGTTTTGTCGACACTGCAAAGCTCATCGAGACTCGACCAAGAAACTGGAAATTTGGAAGGTCCCACCCATTCTGCTCGTTCACTTGAAACGGTCAGTACCTCTGCCCTTAACACACAGAACGGTGCTTAGAGCTAAGTGTGATGTCACCTCCTGGTCCAACCACAAAAACAAAGCCAGAAATCAGGTGTGAGGTTTGCTTCTTATTCATCAGACAAGAGACAATTCCCTTTCATAGACCTATGTTTAACCACAAATTGTATCAAATATGTCAATAATATAATGTAATAATCGAGCATAACAAAGGATTACCTGTGTGTATCTCTCTAATGCTAACGACTGCAATCTCTTTTTAACGTGAGATGTGCTGTTGCTAAAAAAAAGAGGGAACTGTAACATGTTCATTGTTTTAAATCAGATGATGGACACACAATAGTCCAATAGGCTGTCTTCACATGACATCATGATATTAAAAATCCCTATATTGTAAAGTGGATCTGTTAGTTGGGTAGAATTTGCTGTTTAACTGTCAAATTGCAGATGTGTAGATGTGTTGACCTGGTTTATGGTTAATATCTCTGTAATTACTGAGCCTATCCATATGAAACAAAACCTCTTCCCTGTCAACATAAATCAAAATTTTAATTATTTTTAAACAGTACTTTCAGAATGTGTTGCCAGTATTCGACCCAAAATGTGTGTTTGTGTCAGTTGAAGGGAGATTAAACCATAAGATTAATATGGCAAGTTTGTGGAGACAGTCCCTAAAAAAATAATGAGGTTCAACATTTGTGGATCTTGGATTTGCACCATATACTGTGTATATAAATGGACATAGCTAACCTGCTAGCAGCCTCGTTCCAAATGGGAGATATGAACATTAATAAGAGACAAATCAGCTGCCTTCTTTCCCCAAGGTCACTCCCACTAGCATTAGCAACAGGTTTGATTGACAGCATTGCTAAGCGCCCGCTCCCTGCTAAACCAGTGGTGTGGGGGAAGGATTGACTCTTTAATTGTTATGAAACTCGGGGTCGGAATTCCAAATTTGGAACTCGGCTCCAAATTGGCCGCTATAACTGCTAGCCTCAATGAGCTTCTTTTGACTAGAGCCGAACGCTGTGTGTGACGTCACACTCATGTAGTCCACTTCTTTATACAGTATATGGTTTGCACATGTCTTTCCAAAACAGTGGATCATCCATAGAGTTTTGTAGACCCCTGCTCGGTATTGTGTGTTGATAATTTATATTGATTCGAGTGTTGTTGTCTCTAGTTTTTCGTACGAGGGCCGGTGGAAGCAGAAGTTGCAGACATCGGTGGACTTTCCTCTGGACTGTCTAGACTTGAGTCAATATGTGATCGGACCCAAACAAAGCCTGAAGAAATACAACCTCTACGGAGTCTCTGTGAGTTCAAATGTTTTCCTCATTTCAGTTCTAGTGTGGCCAGGTTTTAGATCAACAATCATGAAATGTTCCCATATCATACACTACCAGACAAGAGTTTGGACACACCCTCTCATTCAATCTTTTTCTCTTTATGTTTAGATGCATATAGAAGGTGTCAAATATATGAGATAGATATATGGAATTATGTAGTGAAGAAAAAAATGTATACCCTCAAAGGCCCTCCTCTCAATGAGCTTCTTGATCAAGTCTCCTGAAATGGTTTTCACTTCACAGCTGTGCCACGTCAGGGTCAAGAAATGCCAAAAGTGCAAACCAGGGTTCAGATCAAAGGGGTTGGCTAACATTTATAAATTGTATTTCTTGTATTTCTTATCTCTTTTGCAGAATCATTACGGGGGTCTGGATGGTGGGCACTACACTGCCTACTGCAAGAACGCCGTGAAGCAGCGCTGGTACAAGTTTGACGACCACGAGGTTTCCGAGCTCTCCACCTCCTCCGTCAAGTCCTCCGCAGCCTACATCCTATTCTACTCCACTCTCTGATGTCTTAACTCAAACTCAACGCTCTAAAATACTACTACCACTACTACTACTACTACTACTACTACTACTACTACAACTACACAGAGCAGCGACTCTTGTCTATCTGTGGATTAAGAGATCTTGGTTAATCTGCTCTGGAATACGCTGCAGAGTATAGGGAGTAGTTTTTGCACGCGGAGATGTGAGAAAGTGGCTCTAACATCTCGGGAGAGTTCCAATGCTTTTACCAGTGCGTAGAGGAACAGTCACCAGTCGTGTAGTGGGCTCCTGACTGCTCTGACAGTCGATGTAAGGCTGTACTTTCAGTTGCTGCAGGCTCATTCATACTGTGTAATATTCATAAGGGTTAGCCGTCTTGTACATAACCTACCAATGCTAAAATTGCACATATAAAAATGTAAATAGTCAAAGGGCAAAAGATGAGACCTGTTTTAAGTGACCAAATTTCTCCTTCTGATGTAGTAGCCATCATGGTATTATTAACACATGGAGTTTTTTTCTGAGCCATGGGGGGAAAATTGAATTTGTTTATTGTTCTGATTATTATCCAGACACATTTTTTGCACTTACAATATGCAATCGATCTAGTTTATGTAGAACATGCTGTTTAGTATCTTTGGAATGACACTCGCTTTAGCCTTTAAACTGGTTTTGAGTGGAGCACTTGTGGAAAAAATGTGTATTAGTTACTACAGTTACCAGTCTCTTACTTTTTATGGCCACATCTGCACCAAACCTTTAGTTTATTACAATTACGCATACAGCACTTTGTATTTATTTCACAAGGTAATAAAAAAAATCAAAATTTACTCTCTGCTCCTTGGACCACCGTTGAAAGACATCCCACTAAGTAATTTAACTTTAGTCAAAATTACTGAATACTTTTAAAGGTGTGCTGTGTAACTTTTCTGGTAGGGGTCCGCCACCTCCTTCATGTTATTGCTTTGTCTGAAAAGTTCCATATTCCGGCATTAAACATATTACAGGTGTTTTTATTGCTCAAAAATACCTTCAAAACATTAAATGTTGATGTGAGCTGGGGACGCCTCTCCACAGATCTGAACTGTAACTTGGCCTAGGAGGCGTCATCTGCTTTTGAAGATGGATAAGTTTAATACCATAGTGTGGAACATTCCAAGCAAAGCAATAATTCATAATAGAATCTTCCTGGAAACAACCAAGGTGTGGACCCTGCACCAGAAAGTTACATAATGTGCCTTTAATGTCTCTAGTCTAACACAAAGACAAAACAGGACTCCCTACTGTTCCCCACTTTTGGTCAGTATGAGTTCATAAAACATTCAAACCATGTGTAAAACCAAATTAAAGGGGAGGTTAACTGGCTCTATTAACAACGGTATCGGTCTGGTTCCAATCACAGCGACAGACAGAGTGACCGTTACCAGTGTAATGTTTATGAGGCTTTTGCTAAAATCACTAAATCCTGACAGATCAGGCAGTGGGCAGGGCGCTGTTGGTTAGGGGTCAAAGGTCAGAGGTAAGGGGGTTAGGATCAGGCAGGTCAGGTGGATGTCGCTGACATGTTAAACACAAATGTGAGGAAAACTTCACCTGACATTTCTGCTTTTAGAAAGGGACGTCTTTATATGTCGGGGCTAATGCTAATTTCGGAGCCTAACAAATATTTAAATAACACCACTGCCTGAAATAACAAAATTACTTTTCTTGTAAGGACAACCCAGTTAGTGAAGATTGTTATGCTACATTTAACGTTTTAATAGAAGTTAGCATCAGCACACTAAGACATGTAAAAGCACGAGTAAAACCAGTGAAGTTTTACTCATTAATAAAGTGTTTGACATCCAGCTGCAGCTCCCTGTCCACTGCCTGATCCTAACCCCCTTATCTCTGACCCCTGACCCCTGACCCACCAGCAGCTACCTGTCCAGGATGTATTGATTTTAGCACAACTCGGCAAAGACTTCCTAGACATTACGCTGGAAATGGTTGAGCCGACTGTCCCTCTGATTGGAACTAGCCAGCTACAGAGCCGGTTAATCATGGTACTTATATTTGATTGGCTGAAATATCAAAAATGTGAATATATTAAGTTGTTCCTCAAATCCAAAACATGGCCTGTTCTGATAATTGAGGATCTAGACAAATTATTAATTCATAATAAGGTTTAGTTGACATTTCACAAGTGCTACGCCAATACTACTCAGAGGACCATCTCACCACATTAAGGTCCATCTGTTACTGTTTCACGCCTATAACACCTGTCTTATATCTAATCACTATAAAATATTTTCTACCTGTTTGATGCTAGTATAAAGGTGCACTATGTAACTTTTCTGTTTGGGGGTGTCTACCACCTGCTTGTCTCCATGGAAATATTGGATTTCCTGGAATGTTTAACAGTATGGCGTTAAACATGTCTAACTGCAGCTCTGAAATAACTTGGAAAAACATGCGTTCTTACTGTGAATGGGGTCGCTTCTCCACAGATCTGACCTGTGACATGGGCTGAGGGTGTCTTTGCATGTCTCCATGGAGATAAATGAATGCCATACTATAGAACATTTGAGGAGAAGTAATAACATGTAGCCCAAAAGGTGACAGACCCAGAAAAGTTCCATTGTTTACCTTTTTTTGGGTGGTTTGAGGTTGGTTGAGTTGAGTCTTCATCTGTGTGTTGTCTTGGAAACCATTTAGCACCGTAGTTGTCTGTTGGACTTTGGACAGGGTAAAGGACCAGGAACCGGATTTGACTGGATCAGGCTTGTGGAACTGTCTTGCCTCGCATGACATCATAATGATCTGTTTCTTGTACTTGTTCATTTGATTTCTAATGCTCTAAAACGTTTCCGATATAACGAATATATTAACCAACAACTTATATGACTATTTATTAAAATGGCTTCAAATTAAACTTTGAATTGTTTCATTTAATGTGGAGTGGAGTACTCTCTCTCACTCATTCACTATGGGTAATAAACTCTGTGCACAACATTGCAAACTCACTGTTCACATCCTGTTTAGTTTTATCTCTGAGGTTTTTGCAGTCACGCTAAAATGAATAAATATTTAAAGATCAGACAATGGTCAGTCAGCTGCAGGTGGATGTCACTGACAACATGTTAAACACAACACTAATAAAATGAATACTTCACCAGAGGACACTTCTGTGTTTAGAAAGAGCTTTGTATGTGTCTCAGTGCTAATGCTAATTTTGAAGCATAATAAATGTTGAAACAACACCTAAAACTGAAGTATTCTACATATACAGTGTATTAGAATAATAATAATTAGAATAGGTTATTTTATGTTATCCGATTTTAATATATAGTGACTGTTAGCTTTGAGACATAGAGAGCTAGCTAGCATGTGGCCTATTATAAATTCAAGATCCCATCCAGTCAAATCCTCAATGATCTGGGCGTTTTAACACACAGGTCTACAGCCAGTCCTCTGTCAGTAAGAGCATGTGGTTTGGAACCTCCTGCCTCCTGGACACCTCCTTCAGGCATCCAAAACAGATGTCTGAGCCTCAGCTGGCTCCCCTCAACATGAAGGAGCAGCGTCTCTACTCAGAGTTCCTCCTGTGTGAGAGCACTCAGCCACCCGGCGGAGGAAACTCATTTAACGGCTTGTATCCGCCACCTTGTTCTTTTGGTCATTACCCAAAGCTCATGACCATAGGTTAGGGTAGGACCAGAGATCTAAACCAGGACTAAACCAGGACCAGGTGAGGTGAGGATAGATGGAGTGTGAGAATTTGACAAACTTTTAGAAAGAAAACCACAAAAGCTGCTCATCTCCCAGTTTGTTTATTTCCAAATACAAAATTGTTAACATGTCTTGCTTTATTTGAGGTCAGAGATGGTTGTGTTCATAGTCCTTGTATCTGCGGTTTGAGGAAAGGCTTGCGGCTGTAGAGCAGGATGTAGGCGTGAGGAGACTGCACCCGGACGCCCTCTACAGGCCGCACCACAGAATCATCAAAACAGTTCCAGGTCTGAGTCACAGTGTTGTAGCACAGAGCTGTGTAGTGTCCCATGTGCAAGTGACCAATGTGGTTCTGGAGGAACAAATACAAGGATTAAACATTGTAATTTTATGCAGTAAAAGTATAATATTACTTTTTATTTATTTATATGACAGAAGCCAATATCAGAACTCATTTAACAACATCTAATGCCATGCTGTGGAACATTGCAGGCAAAGCAATGACAAGTTACATAGTGCTGTTATATGCTTATATTTTCAGAACGTTTTCCTATTTAAAAGATATACTATTTTGTTTTACATTGTTAATTGCTATGGCAACAATCTTACTATCTTTTTCATCATTCTGAAATTAATGGATAAATGAAGGTGAAAAGTAATAGAAACAGTTCAATTAGCAGACTATGGTTTGGTTTGCCCTGACTCACCACAACAGCGTACAGCCTGTAGGAGGCGCCATCTGAGCTGAACACAGAGCTGGAGAGGAAGGGGCTCAGGTCCAGCGTCTCTGTAGAAAACTCTACATTTGTCTTGAGTTTGACCTGGCTCCTCCCTTTACAGCCGAACCTGCACAAGACAACACACAGGCATTTAAAGCTGCACTGTGTAACTTTTACAGTGACGGGTTATTAAAGTGCCTATGACACTCAATTCTCTATTTTTTGCTTAATTTCCTGAGATAAAACCTGTATAAACTATTGATTACAGTGAAGCAGTCTGCAAAGAAAAGTTTAAATATATTCTGAAAATTACAGGAAGTAGAGAGTTTTGTTCCATATCGATGACATCAAACTGGGAGAGTTCTGTCCAAAAGTTCAGCACAATTTATACTCAGTGGTTGCTAGGCAACAGTTATGGAATTCCCTAGTGTGGAAGTAAAATTTTAAACCTGCAAACTACCAAACTGAAAGAAAAAAAAAAAATTAAAATTTCTTATCAAAAATCTAAAATATAATTTTCTTACTAAAATTTGTCGTCTAACCTGTCATATGAGTCTGTTTCTGATTCAGTGAGCACATACACTCCACAGACTGTTCAAAGAAGTGGACTAAATGAGTGTGATGTCACCCATAGCGTTCAGCTCCAGTCAAATGAAGCTCTGTGAGACTAACGTTTACGGGAGAATCTGGAGCCAGGCTCCATATTTGAAATTCCAAAAGCAGGTATCATAGCAACCAACGAGCCAATCAGGAGCAAAACTGTGGAAGGAAAAGGGCCCTCCTGCTCCGCTGGTTTAGCAGGGCGCGGGTGGTGTCAATCAAACCTGTTGCTAATGCTAGCTGGAGCGATCTCGAGGAAAGCTGATTTCTCTCTTAAATGTTCATATCTTGATCCGGACATAATAACAAAATAAAAATACCAGGATCATGTAGAGCGAACATTTTAAGACCAAAATGACGA
This sequence comes from Periophthalmus modestus, assembly GCA_019594935.1. Lineage (NCBI taxonomy): Eukaryota > Metazoa > Chordata > Actinopteri > Gobiiformes > Gobiidae > Periophthalmus > Periophthalmus modestus. The sequence goes on along the minus strand of JAIEZT010001214.1, from coordinate 3,512,298 downwards.
GTCTGACAGCAGCAGTTACAGAGAGAGGGACGACAGTTTTCTAACGTTAAGTGAAGAGTTGATGGAGCCGAAAGCATGCCCCATGATAAATGTAGAGTCCAGTACATTAGTCCAGTAAAATGCTAAACTTACACCTCTTGATATTGCCTTGTTATTGTTGTTACCGTTTGAGGTGGAGGATGAGGATGTCGGGGAGCTTGTCGAGGTATGTGACCACAGCCGTCTCTCTCCTCAGGCCACACTCAGAGCACACGACCCCTCCGCTCAGGACGCTCTGCTGGAAGAACAACGACAGGCAGTCCTGCAACATGACATGAGACATTTATACAGGAGGGGATTATCCCAAGCTTCAGGGTCTTAGGGGCCCAGAATTGGACTTCTGTCAGTCTGTCCCAGGGCAGCTGTGGCTACCATAGTAGTTTACCACCACCGCATGTGGAGTGAATGAATAAAGCACGAAGTTGCAAACATAATTGTAAATGCAACGAGAAAGTGCTGCATAAGAATAAGGCATTATACACGGCCTGGCCAAAAAAAAAAAAAAATAGCCACCTGGATTTAACTAAGCAAATATGTCCAAGCTTCCTCCAGTTGGTCAGTTCTAGGTTCAGCACCAGTCTGTGCCCAAATAAATGAGGTCAGCTGACACCTGAATATACTGAATGACAGTGGTGGGCCGTAAGGGCCTGCAAGGCCTTCTCTGCTGGCCTAAAAAAATATCTGAATCACAGACTGATGTTAATTATATTTGTCCATGAATACTTATTAAATCATTCCAAATTGTCTGTCAGCTTCCTTTCACTGCTTTTCCCCTGGTTGCGCTGCTTCCAGATGTGTGTTTTCATATTTAAGCATTTAACCAATCACATTTCAGCCATTATTTGTTGCCAGGGTCAGAAATCTACCTGGAGGCCTTCATAATCAGTTCTGCGAGCCCTGTAGCACAAAATAAGTGTCGGTAAAACTGTTGCTTTAACCAATCAGATTAGAGTTGGCGACACCGAGGCCTTCTAGCAGGCGCACGGAAACGTCAGCGTTTTCACAGCCTGTGATTGGACAGAGAGAGTGAACGAGTCAGAGCGAGCAAACTGCAGCCGTGTCTCAATTCGTATTTAAGTCGGGGGGGGAACTTCGACCTGCACCTCGAACAGCACATTGAACCGTGCCTGTGGAGAATTGGGACACGGCAACTACATCATGTCTGGATGATTTTGAGTTTTGTTTTTCGCTTCACAAAAAATCCCAAATCTACGAGGCCACTGAACGCAGCGCGGGCTCCGAGCCACGAAGAGTCAACCGCAAGACCCTCGCGGACAGACAGGGCTCGACTTTCAGCATTAGCTTCGATGGCGATAGAAAAGGACTTCTTGATGGAACTGAAACGCACGGATAATCTGTACGACAGAGTAATTGAAATCTTCTTGAGGAAAGAACGGAGGATGGATTTTGTGTACAAATAAAACGGATTTTTGGTGAGTAAAATGTGGCTATATTCCTAAATAATATTGCAATTTTATGAGGTTATTATTGATGCTTTTTGTGTGTCGTAGTTGTAGCTGCAGTAAAAGTTTTATGGCCATAAAATTGTTATTGTTTTAAATTGTTAAAGTTATTGAGGGTTGGATTGATTCAGACGGAGCACTACTGAAGGCCTAGGTGTGAAATGCACGGCCCGCCACTGCTGAATGACCAGGTTATTCCATCAGTGGATTTTTTCTTCCCTGATGCACGGGCATATTCCAAGATGACAATGCCGGGATTCATGGGGCTCAAATTGTGAAAGAGTGGTTCAGGAGCATAAGACATCGTTTTCACACATGGATTGTCCCCTTAACCTCATTGAGAATCTTTGGGATGTGCTGGAGAAGCTTTGTGCAGCGTCAGACACGACCATCATCAATGCAAGATTTTGGTGAAAAATTAATGCAACACTGGATGGAAATAAATCTTGTGACATTGCAGAAATGAAATCGAAGCAATGCCACAGAGAATGTGCCGTAATCAAAGCTAAAGGCGGTTCAACGAAATGTTAGAGTGTGTGACCTTTTTTTTTGGTGGTGACTTCTTTTTTGGCCAGACAGTGTATGTGTGGCTGACAGTTTTTGAAACTTCTTAGTTTTTCAGCACAGTTTTTAACATTGTATCTTAGGGTTTTAACTAAATAAGAAGAGCAGCATGTGCAGATCAAGGAACGTAAGTAAGAGACATGTGTGGAAAAGGAGAGGTTTGTTTTTCCTCTATCCATGGAGACCACGAAAGAAGCTAGCTAAGAACCTCAGGGATGCTACAGACAAATGTGACGAAACACCTTCCAGAGATGATGCCAATCGAAACAATCAAAGAGTCAGCCAAGATGGACATCTGCAGTCTAATCTATTTTTATTTCTAATCTATTTTTCTGAAACCCAGCCGCATCCTTCATTTGGCCTGTTAGTACCTGTATAGAGCAGGAGATGAGGTCAGTGGGGATGGGCAGGGACAGGATGGTAAAAGGCTGTGAGTTGTGAGCCTGGTGGTCGCAGTGCAAACACAAAGTCACTCCACTGAGACGCCCCTCAAACAGACGCGAGACCACCGTACTGTCCGACCGCAGACCACCCCTCTTCTGCTGATGACGACAAATCTGAGGGAAAAACGACTGGTAAAGAGACGCCACTGTACAGCATTTACACAGCTATTACACATACGCGTACCTTTTTGAGATCGTCGTGCAGGGCGTTGATGCAGTGCATGAGCAGCTCCTGAGCATCCTGCTGTAGGTGGTTGTTAAACTGTGGGAGGACGGAGCAGAGCACAGTCCTGGCCTCTAGGGGGGCACAGCGAGCAGCTCTGCCCAGCCACATCTGCTCCAAGAGACGCACAAACACCTCGGCCACGCGGCACTTACACCTGCAGAGGGCAGTATATAAACTCTGTCTGCCTGAGTCACATGAGGACTGTTACCATAGTGGTTAACAATTTAAAGGTCCTGTATTACACAAAATAGCTTCTCATGAGATTTAAGCCATGTTATTAGCCATTATTTCAAGTTAACAGCTCCTTTGACCGTTTGTTCAGTAGAGATTGGCAATTCTAGGTTTAGTGCAAATGATTCTAGTGAAGGTGTGTATGGAAGTTTTAAAACACAGAGGAGCACTTCCTGATAAGCAGATAACCTCATTAACACAAAACTGTATTATTTTGAGCCTGACCTGCTAATGTCTTTCCTGGTGTCCGGCTGCAGCAGATGCTCCACTAGGGGCACTGTGGAGCAGAGACACTGGAACACTGCGTTGAGGTAACAGGAGTTGCCGGAGTTGTCCAGGCCGCAGACTCCAGGCTGGTTTTTCATCGGCTTCTCATTCTTCACGACTGGACTACAGCTGTTGGGCTCTGAGGATCTGGCAAAATCAAAACAAAAACAAAAAAATAAGTCAACATATGTGTAACCAGTGGAGTGTTTTAAGTCTCATCTTAAGACCCACTTTTACTCTCAGGATTTTAACACTGTGGGAGTTGTGTGCTTGTCATGATCCACGTATTTCTGTTCCATGTTTTGCCTTGTCTTGTGCCCTGTGCTCTCCTCCTGTGTTGTTCTCCCCCTCCCTCACCTGCTGACTCCGGAGCTGGGCGGAGCTTCCAGTCCCTCCCACGCGCACCTGCACCTCATCAATGTGATTACCTCCACCTACCGTGGGTATAAGATGGACTGGAAGTAGTCACTCGGAGGCAGAACGTCCGCGTGTTCACACCCCGCCTTGGACCTGCTCCGGACTCCCGCTCCCGTACACCTGCACTGGTACTGTATCCTGATTGTCTTGTTCCTGCACATGTGTGTTTCCCCTGGACCTCAACCCGCACCCACGCACACCCGAGCACCCGAGCACCCGAGCACCCGAGCACCTGTGGATTTATGAACTTTGATTACCTGTTGCACCTTTCTGTAAATAAACACTGTAAAGACTTTGTGAGTTACGCGTTTTTGGTCCCTCAGTCTGTCTGGTTACAACCGTGCTGCTTTGTGTGTTTTAGTTATTTTTAGGATTTTATCTTTTTTTTTTTTTTTTTATTTCATTTGACTAGTTTTAATGAGGTAGTAGTGAGTAGAGCTTTATTTTATATTTTTGTATCTGTATTTGTGTAAAAGTCAAGTGGATTGGATTAAATAAGCAAAGACATCCGCTCTGAATAAAGCTGAATTTCAATTTTGGTAAATGGTCTTGTTTGTATATAGCACTTTTCCACCTTTAAGGCTCAAAGTACTTTACATCAAGGAACCACTCACACATTCATGGTGATGATGTCAATATGTCAAGAGCGGGATTTGAACCACCAGTTCTTAGATGAATGGACAAACTCTCTACCAACTCAACCACTGTAACTTGAGTAAAAAGTGGTTCTTCCCATATGCTGTGAAGAAAAAAATGATCAGAAAGACTTTGCAAATATAAATGATGTTCCAGTGTTCATAGTGCTAATTTGCTGCTTACCAGTTGGACATTTAAAAAAATCAAATGTTCATTGCAAATAAATAATATAATGAATATACTACACTATTTAATACACATTTAAAGGTTTAAAGATTCACATTTAAAGGTTGTATGTTACGCAAAACTGACTCTTTAATCCATATTATAATGCTGTTACCTCTTCAAAAACACACTTGTAGTTGTGTGTTATTTCCTTCACATATGCTTGAGTAACTTTATTATTAGTCTGTCTCCAAAGCTCAAAATGCTCTGTTCCAGCTTGTGATGTCATTAAGTGGTAGTTTTCACATTAACAGCGACATTTTACCCTTAGTTCAGTAGAAATGGGCGATTCCAAAAAGGAAATCTTCCAAATGATTCTAGTGAAGGTATATGGCGCTTAAAAACACAGTGGAGCGCTTCCTGTATTACCACATGATGACATCACAAGGTGGAACAGAGTGTTTTCAGTTTGAGAGAAGACGTCAGCCTAAATCTGCAGGGTTTGTGTGTGAAACATGTGTGAATGAAACAAAACATAACTCCAGGCATGTTTCTGATGAGGAAACATAACGTCAGAAAATAACATAATATGGGCCATTTGAAACATTCTGTCTATAAAGATCATTATAATCACTCAAGACACAAGTTTGTCACCATGGTTACATCTACAAACCCTTATCCTCACCTCTGATTGGCTGCTTCTGTGAATGGGCCGTCCTGATAGGAGCTGTGGAGTCTGGGCAGAACTGGCACAGACACAGAGGGATCCACCATGAGCTGACAGCCCAACGCCTTCGTAAAATCACTGAGCTCCACCCTCCTCCCTGAGCCCGGGTTCTGCAGCGTATGGAGCACAAACGTATTGATGCAGACCACATGTAGCGCCCCCCACAGGCCGGGAAGAAACACATCCACCTCTGAGCCTTTGAGGTCCGATAGGCGAAAGAGAGCAGGTCCTGTCCAGCCCTGGAGGTGAGCGGCCATTTTGGATTCCTGATTAGCTTGTTGCTTTCGAGGACTGGTCAAGTGAGAGTCTAGTGACGTTTTAGTTGTAGAAATCAAATTTATGTTGAGACCAAAGTTCGAAAAGACGCCAGTGAGTTTACTATCCATCCACGCAGAACTGCTGATCTTAACAACGTGACCATTACAACAAAATGGCCTTAAAAGATGACTTATAACTTGCTGGATTACAGGTTTTCGGCTTTGTTTTTGCATTTGTTCAGGGCAATAAAGAAACATATTGCAAATAAACCCGGTGCTAACGTCACAAAGTAGCGCAAGATGCAAAGGCGAGGGATTTTGCTGGTATGAAAGCTGGTATTTTTTGATTGTCAAACTGTATCCGGGTGTGTAAAGTGTCTGGTAACGCCTCGATATATGGCTGCAAAACGCTGACAGGATTTCAAGTTTGGTCACATCTTCTAGTCTGGTAAGCGACATAAGATGTGTTTGAAAACTGTTCCTCTTGAGAACTCCCTGCCATCCATCTAAACTCAAATCTGAATTACACGTCTCATCAACAAAAATCCCACTTTTCAAAACCACCGAGAACCACCTTATGGCATCTGTGTACTCCCCTTCCGTGGACAAGTCTATATTTTGGTCTTTGTTGTAAGAAGAGCGATTTGATCCGGATTTGGCACTGCTGGCGCGTCTGGTTAGCTCCCGAATAGCACTGTAGTCTAGGACTTCCATAAACAGTTCCCTGGCAGTATAGTAGACCTGATAAGTGGGACCATTGTGCGTTTTGGAGAGAGGTTTGATTCGTTTGGGTCGGAAAATATTGGGGAGACACAGTCCATTACTTTGAGCAAATCCATCGTCCGAACAGCGGCACTCTTCTGAAGTCCAAGAGCTCTCTTTGATGGTTAAGGCTTTGGGTTTCATATCAGCAGGACCTAAAACAAGAGAACAACACACAGAGCGACTGATGAAAATGTGTGATAATTAAAGTGGGACTAAACATCTAAACTACGCCATTTAAATACCTAAACTCTACAAGTGACACCTCCACTGTAATCAGGACAGTCTTTCGTGATGTCAGCAGATACTGGAAATTGCAGAGGCCACTGAAGGCATCACAAACAATTTAGACTTTTTTGTTGTTGTTTTTTTTTACAAGAAAGCTGCAAATTTACCCCTGTTTGAACTGACATCTTAACGTGATGGAGGGGCTTGAGTGCCCAAATGATCCTCAGAGCTATAGCTGTTGGGGGCTTCATGCCCCTGGTGGGGCATCCATGGCAAACAGACATGGGGCTATGCTCCCAGGGACCCACCACCTACAGGAGGATCTATAAAGGGGCGGTGTAGAGGGATCTGGGCGGCAGTCTATGGCAGGGACCTTGACGACCAGATCTCTGGACATAGAAACTGGCTCTGGGGACATGGAACGTCACCTCACTGGGGGGAAAGAGCCTGAGCTTGTGCGGGAGGTTGAGCGTTACTGACTAGATATAGTCGGCCTCACCTCCACACATAGTTTTGGAACCCAACTCCTTGAGAGGGGCTGGACTCTATTTCTCTGACACTGCCCACAGGGAGAGGTGGTGAGCTGGTGTTGGGTTGATTTTTGTCCCACAGCTCAGCCGCCACATGTTGGAATTCACCCCGGTGAATGAGAGGGTCACGTCCCTACACCTTTGGGTCGGGGGAAGGTCTCTCACTGTTGCGTTGACCTGTGGGTCGAACAGCAGTGCAGAGGTCAGCGGTTATAATATGAATTCTAAATTTATGACATATTAAACCGTAGCCAGAAAAAGGTGGCTTTGCCCTCACCAGGTGCCTTGTGGTCTTGTTCACGAGTGAGGGAAGGATGGAGTGTGAGAGAAAATAGGGTGAGGAGCTCGGAGTAGAGCCGCTGCTCTTCCACATGGAGAGGAGCCAGCTGAGGTGGCTCATGCATCATGCCTCCTGGACGCCTCCCTGGGGAGGAGTCCAGGGCATGTCCCAAGCTAGAAATTTACCATTTGCACAAAGTAGCCAAAAAGAGACTAGGAACAATAAATAATGCTACTTAAGTCAAGTGCCATAATCCTCCACAAGAAAACATGTTCTGAAATGTGACTCTTGTTTCTGTTTATATATCAGTCTTTTTGTCAGTTCTCCTGATCGTGTTTGAAATGTGAACTTTGAACAGATTCACATTATTAAAACATAAATTGTAATTATAATCTTAATCACAATCCTTGTCAGAAAAGTCACAAAAATGGTACTCACTTCTGCTCAAAGTTTCCCCACTGTATCCGACCCAGACTGGCTGGACCTCTGCTCTCCCATCTGCTGCTCTGTTGAAACATAGAATGAAATGTTTACGTCGAAGTTGCTCTCAGATGAGGGACACAGGGCTGGTTGTCAGGGGCAACTCCAGGGATCCTTCGTCTCCACAACCGTGTCCTGGAAACACACAAGGGCAAAGCTCGGGTGACTATAGACCCGGGACTGCGTGTATTTTTAAACCTCTTTTAGGCTGAATAACATTAACATAATTGGTCTGATACAGTTTTAGTTTTCCATATTAGCAGAAGCAAAGGCCTTGGTGCTTTGTTTAATTTCAGTTACATTTACTCAGTTATATTTATTTGAATAATTTAAAGAAATTGTACTTTTCAGAATGTTATAGCAGTATATTTTTTACTCCTACTTGAGTAATATTTGCATTGAAGTAATAGTACTCTTACTTGAGTAGAAGTTGTGGTTCCTCTTCCACATTGAGTAAGTCCAAACTGAGCTTTATGTTGACAATGCGAAATGCTTTGAACATTTGTGTTTCTTGCATATCCTTCACATATGATTTAGTTTGTCTCTTTTTTGTGTTTGAAAATACCACATTGAACATTATATCATGTTTTGTCTTTTGTCCAATTACATACACTTCCAAGTATAAATCAGATGTTATTGTCCAACAGTTAGTATTTAAGTTACTCTTGGTAATCTAGTAGTTTTCCCCAAATACTTTTTTGCTCTCACTTGAATATTTTCTTGGAACACCTACTTTGTCACTGTCAGTCTACGTTCCTACTCTCACCTCTGGTCATGAGCAATGAGACAACATCACGGATACAAGCCGACAGATGCTGTTCATCCACGTGGAGAGGAGCAGCTGAGGCTCAGGTGTCTGTCCTGGATGCTTCATGGATGTGTCTTGTGGGAGGTGTTCATGTCCCACTGGGAGGAGGGACATGCTGGAGGGACTATGTGTCCCAGCTGCATTGGGGTCCCACTGAAGGAGTGGTGGGAAGTCTGGTCCCTGCTTAAACTGCTGCCCCGGATGGCACTACTTTGTACCTTCACTTTGTACTTCTACTTGTGCATGTTGAAGTAATGTTACTGTTACTTGAGTACAATTTATACTTATAATGATTTTTAAGGTTTGAATAATTTATCAAATGATACTGTCTGCACCTGGAGATGTTTACAATAAAGATGATGGATATCTCCTGTCCTGTTTAGACCTGGGACTACTCAGGATCTCAATCAGAGTGAATGGTTTAGAGATTGTAACACTAAAACCTGCCTACAGAGGGCAGACTTTACCAGCTGAACAAATAAAGGAGTCTTGAATGAATGACAAAGAATAGTTAAAAACACCTCAAAATGAAGGAATCAGTTCTCCAATACCTACAACGTGCTTTGTTTTATTTTGTCTTTTTAAAAATCTTACCCAGAAAAATTCAAACAATTTATTTTAATTTATTTATTTTCTTTGCAAACTGCTAAAGTGAGATTTGCATGGGAAGGCACGCGCATTTTCCACCTTTTTAGGTATCACCATTTTGAGTACTTTTCATTCAAAAGATACAATATTTAGTTTTGAACAGACATTAGAACAGATTTTTTTCTTTTGAAATAGTGGAAAGTACTCAACAATTGAAATGTAAGTATTTTGAAGTATTTTTTGAAGTATTTTTTGAAGTATTTTTTATTTTGTATTCAGTATTTATACGGGCTTGGCACACTTTGTCACAAGCTCTTGTGCGCCCCCTAGTGACAGTCCCGCTGCAGCTCCTCAGTTTGTTTTGCATGTCACTGTTGCCACTGTTACACAATTGTCTAAGAGCATTCTGAGCCAAATCCATTAGGCAGCCTTCTGCGTCCCCATATGTGAACACAGTGTTTATGTAACCCGCAAACTGTGAAGCACCAAACAGCTTTGGTCTGTGTTTGGCAGAGATTAAAACGGGATGGAAAAATACATTTTAAATCTAGAATAAGTCACAGGAGCATAATTTGAGTGGAAAAATTGGTATAAATGGAAAGCTGTGGCTGCTGTGTCCCCATAGATTATCAGTGTATGTTTTGTGCACAAATCAAAGCTAATATAATAACTGTATATTAATTGATTAATGTAAATTGATTCATTTGAAAGCCGCCCCCACATCTCACCCTCTCTGAACAGAATAATAAAACAGAAATGATCCTGCCGCTAGGTACAAAGTGAACTGGTCATTTATTCAAACAGTGAACAGTGAGGCCGCAAATGAGCTGATTTAATTAACATTAATAAAAAGATAAATACTTCCAAGTGTTCAGTTCTGTTGCTGGATTTAAACCACACACAGACACAGCTAATAACTAAAATAAATTGTTAGAACTGGAGGGTTAATACATACGATTAAAGCAAAATCTACTTTTTTGGAGCTTTCTCCCATGTTGTAATGTCGTTCCCTCATCAAAAACATGTCTGAGGTTTTAGAGTCATCCATGCACGTTTGAGTAATTTAGCGATCTCTCCCGAGCCCTAGCCGAATCCTCCTTACGGTTAACTGTAAGATTTGTCCAAGGCTCCGCCCACAAGCCTTCGTCACCCATGACTCAACAAGACAATTCTCCATAAATATTCAGAACAATACATTACAACTTCACAAACCTGGTGTGATGTGCAGTTTCATTAACGAGATGGAGCTGATTGTGTTGTGATAGTGCTCTGAAGGGGGAGTGACTTAGCGTGGGGAGCAAAGGGACGGGTACGAAAGTGAAACATGCTAATACGATGTTTTTGGCAAATATAGTATTTCAAAACAATAAAAGGAAATATGATGATCTAAATATATTATGTGTGAGCAGTTAAAACCACATAGAAGTAAAACACCCCCTCTTTAAAAACTAAAGTCCGTGTTATTGTCGTAGCAGTCTGATCACTGCTCCTGAACGACTCTGTTCTGCTGCTCAGTGAGAGGAGCTGATAAAGGATCATGGTCTAACTCAGGCACAAAACAACACATTTTCAGGAGCCTGTGATAAATCCGAGCGATCATGGCCCTGTTTAGGTCTTTGATTTTCAACAAAAAGGTGAGAGTAACTGAAAAACTGTTGCCTTTGACTGTCTTTTTATGTGAGAGACTTGATTAACAGCACAAATCAGCTCCTCTGTTGTAGTTCTGGCTAGGTCAGTTCTTTACAGTTACATTATGTTAAAACAGAGCTTAGATTAAATATAATTCTAGACGGAGTAGTGCCTATAGTTAGCACCACAACCCCAGGGAATGTTGATGACATCAGACTAAACTAAACTACACCAGACGGAGTCCCCCCTTCATGTTTGGACCATAGACTGTATATATAAGGGGACATAGCTAACACGCTAGCTGCCACGTTGCAAACATGAAGTGAGCATGTGCTGGGTTTCGGCTCCATCGACTCTGGCTCTAATTCACTTTCTATTGAATAACTGTTGCTGTCAGACTCGTCATTTTGTCCTTAAAATGTTTGTATTAACCCGCTCTACTTGATCTCTGGTATTTTATTTTCACTATTGTGTCCGTAACTCAAGGTGGTAGCAACAGGCTTGATTGACAGCGTTGCTAAGTGCCCGCTCCCTGCTAAACCAGCAGTGTGAGGCGGGAAGGGGCATTACCTTCAACAGCCTCGCTCTGGATTGGCTCTTTAGTTGCTATGATACTTGCGGTCAGAATTCCCTAATATGTAACTTGGCTCCAGTTTCACCTCTAGAACCTCTCTAGCCTCCATGAGCTGCATTTGTCTGGAGCTGAACGCTGTGGGAGACGTCACACCCCCTTCGTCCACTTCTTTATACAGTGTGGGATCTGGACCGGCTGATCACATATGTATTGGTTTGTGATAACGTCACGTCCCATTGTTCCAGCACCACAGGCCTAATCTCTGTTACCTCACTCACGTATTGGCTTACACTCTGAGAAAACCAGGCTGTCACATTTTCTATCATTTCCAAGCTGCCAGATGTCTGAAAATGTAGACTACTTGCTTTTGCTTTTGCCATTTAAAGCAGCACCATAACCACTTTAAATGTCAACCTTTCTTGGGTATCAGTGGGTCTTAGCTTCCTGTTATAGACGACGTTTTGAGTACACTTTGCCATTCAAAAGATATACAATCTTTGTTTAAATTGTTAATTGCTATGGCGTCTGTTATTCATTTAATCCAGGTGAGGGAGTCTAGGTAAAACTTGAAAAACAGTGAAAGGTGTTAGTGGGTAAACCTTTCCAAAGATCATGACCGAGTGTAACCTTTCCACAGATCCCAGAAAAGTTACAGAGTGAGATATAACCATACCTAACTACGAGGAGGGTTCGAATAGGACTCAGGAGAGATCACTAAATTACTCAAACATGCATGGGTGACATTTGAAACCTCCTCAGACATGTTTTTGATGAGGGCACAGTGTTAAAACATAGCAGAAAAAAGTTTTGATTTTGCATAAACCAAAACACAAACTCAAATCCCTGTAAATGATTCAGATTCAGAACAGTCACAGTTTAATGAATGTGAATGAGTCTGTGATGGATTTATTCAGTGTCTGACGCACAGAGACAGAGGAGGCCCATGACGCCCCCTGTAGGTCAGTCTGGGTCATGTATTAAAACAGATGAATTTACTCAGGATGAACAGGGCACATCTTACACTCACACATCAGACCTGGAACTTGGTACCATTACTACTACTACTACTACTACTACTACTGTAATAGTACCGCTGCTGCTGCTACTACTACTAATGCTACTACTTCTGTAATAGTAGTGCTGCTGCTACTACTACTACTGCTGCTGCTGGTGCTGCTACTACTACTACTACTACTACTACTACTACTCTACTACTACTATACTACTACTACTGCTACTACCGCTAATACTACTACCACTTAATAGTAGTGCTGCTGCTACTACAACTACTGCTGCTGCTGCTTACTACTACTACTAATACTACTACTACTGCTACTACTACTACTACTACTACTACTACTACTACTACTACTACTACTACTACTACTACTACTACTACTACTACTACTACTATTACTACTACTACTACTGCTGAGGCTTCTACAATAAATGTATTACTTGCATTGGACTATAGGTGGCGTTACTATGGAGTGGCTTTAATAACACACATCTGAACATATTTCTTAAGTTACTGAGGGGATAAAAAACTGTCCTGTTCTTCAAATACACATCTGCAGTGATATTCTTCTTCTGATGTCTCTTTGTTCTTTTCACCATAAATAAAACGGAGGCCGCAGCATTTCTAAATTTACTTCAGCACGTACGTAAATACATTGCGTAACAAACATATCTGCTCTGTGCTCGTTCTTTTTCCAAATAAAATCTCAAAAGCGGCCCTCATCCTGAGAGTTATCCGTGTTTTGGAAAATGTTGTGACGGTGTGAAACATGGAGGCTGCAAATTGGAAAAAGTCTATGGAAAAGTGACAGATAAGAGAACGTTCCTCTCCAGGTCCAGTTTCACAGGCTGCAGTTAAAGGGCCCAGGTCACACACTTCTCTCATCTATGTTCTAATGTTTCCTCGTCACAGACAGACCTGGAGTTGTGTTTTGTTTCATTCACACATGTTTAACACAAACCTGCATATTTAGGCTGAGTTCTTCTCTCAAACTGAAAACACCCTGTTCCACCTCGTGATGTCATCATGTGGTAATACAGGAAGTGCTCCACTGGGTTTTAAACTCCACACACCTTCACTCGAATCATTTGGATGATTTCAGCCCTGGAATTGCCAATTTCTACTGAACTAACGGTAAAAGGTAGCTGTTAACTTGAAAACTACCACTTCATGACATCACCAAGTGGAATAGAGTATTTTTCAGCTTATTCAAACATGTACGAATGAAGCAAAACACAACTCCTGGTTTGTTTTTGATGAGATAACAGCATTATAACATGGATTAAAGTTCACAAGAGTCACTTTTGTGTAATATAGGACCTTTAAGTGTTTCTTCATGCTTAATTAAGGTTAATTAGGTTCATAATAACTTAAATGACTTATCTAGAGTTACCCAAAAATGTCCCAAGCTCATAAGTGTATAACTGCAAAATTTCTTTCCTTATCTGTAAACACTTCAGTCGCTGCCGATTCTAAAACTGTCCTGAACCAGCTCGAGTTCTGTGACCTCTGTCCAGCTCATATCCGGGTTCATATAAAAGGGATCGGGGTCGTGTGGGGTCATCGTCATGGGTGACCTAAAGCAGAATTTAAAACGTGTCAGGCTCTGATCCATTTGACCCAGAGAGCATTTATAAACACACCATGGGCCTAACTTTAGCCCCTCTCTCAATATGGCCACATACTGGTGCACAGAGTCATAGTAAAACCTAAGCAGATAACAATGTGCAGATAAAGTGAAGAGAAGCGGACGACGAGCCAAGAGTCTGGTCCGGAACCAGAGCAGAACTTCAACTCAACCTGAACTGGTCAAATACACACTAATGCACACGTGTAGAGTTTGCATCTTTTAGGGTTTATAGGTCTACAGTAGAGTGCTGCCAAGTCAATATCTGGAAAAGAGGACATCTGCTTTTCATAACATTTTAAATTACAATATTGATCTGAACTCACTTTCTTTCTTTCTCTCTTCTTTATTTGTCAGGGGCTGTGCACAAATTCATTAATCTTATGAAAGAAAAGATGATTTGTGCCAGATTTAGCTCCTGCTGCTTTCCCTGGGCAGGTGAAAACACATTAAAAATACACATTTCATTACAATTACATTATAAGACTAACAGTTCATCATTAATATTAGCAGTAAAATATAATAATTGTCCCTATAAATGTCCAATACATGATGTTTTCTACAGTGAAACCAATATAGAAACCATTATGTGCAGGTTTTTTAGAGTGAAACTGAACAATTAATTAAAGCCGCAAGCGGCATCGAACGGCCCTCGCGGGCCGCGCTTCTCACTCGGCCGACCGGGAACTCCCTGCAGGTGGCGCTGATCCGCCACTTGCCTCCGTTTTATTGTGGCTTTGGGCTGCACTTGTCACCAAACAAAGTCAAATGACATTGGGAGCACTGATGCACAAAATGCACCAACATGGGTTTTTCCAGGCATCGCCATGGCAACACCGCGCAAAATACAAACTTGGCACCTCGACTTTTTTTGACAAGAACGATGTAAAGAATCACCGTGCCAAATGTCACCTTCTTCATTGAAAGTAATAAGTCGTTATAAGACTTTGAAATGTCAGAAAATTTGGCAATTTTCCCATTAGGATAACATGGGGTATTTCGCACATCGCCATGGCAACCCAGTGAAAAATATGTAATATATATAATTATAGTTTTATTTCATTGATTCATGTTTGTGTCTCTCAGAGCTCTGAACTCACCCGTGACTGTGATCACCTTAAACATTCAAACTCTGGGTCACGTCAGGTGTCAAAATCTCAGACACGTTTCAAAAGGAGGAAAAACACATTAAAAAAAGAAAGTCGCTTGTGAAGCCGTTTTTGCTCAAACAAGTCTGCTTTAATAACACAAACACATCCACTGACTTTCTGATTTCATGACGACGCGGCTGAATCCTACGACTATCACAGACACTGTTTTCTTTGTATTATTTGCATGTAAATGTCTTTGTGAACATTTAGTGCAGATTTAATAACACCGGGCCAACTTTTCGATGGCACAGAACAAAGGTTGGGAGAACTTTTGTTACCATGGAAACGATATTGAAACCCTGACGGACCTAAATGGGATATTACTCTGGAGCTCCATGGAGCAAAATCAATTCACTGCATAGACTATAATCTTCATATAACTGCAGTTTCAAACTCTCTCCTCAACTTAAAGCTGCAATATGTAACTTTTCTGGTGGAAGGGGAGGAGCGGAGGGAGAGAGAAAGACAGAGGGAGTGGCAGTGTGGAGGAGGTCAGAGATGTATTGTGGAAGAGCCGCTGGGAGAGAGGAGAGGAGAGAGGGAGCGACAGAGGGAGAGAGGGAGGACGGGGTGGTATTTTTAACCTGACGACACCTGAAGGCCGGAAAATAGGGAAGGGAGGGAGAGAGGGAATGAGTGAAGGGAGAGAGAGAGAGGAAACGGAAAAGGGGAGGAGGTGGTGTACAGGAGAGAGGAGGGGGTGGTATTTTTTCAACCTGACGACAAATGAAGGCCGGAAACATAGAGGGAGGGAGGGAAAGAGAGGGATTGAGTGAAGGGAGAGAGAAAGAAAAGGGAAAAGAGGAGGAGGTGGTGTAGAGAGGAGAGAATGAGGAGAGGGCTGGTATTTCTCAAACCTGATGACACCTGAGACGTGGAACATGAGAGAGAGAAAGAGGTAGAAAGAGAGAAAGAGTGATAGATAGCCAAGAGGGGGAGGGAGAGAGGGAGTAATTTCAATGTGCAGAGTACAGACAGAAAATATATGTGCCAATTTGGTGGACTAAATGTAGTTATCTTAAATAATCGGTCCAGTCATGTTCCCTTAGCTACAGGTCCAGTGAGTGGGGCACCTCTCCTTAAAACAATAACGTCTCCATGGAAACCAGCAGGTGACAGACCCCTCCACCAGCACAAAAGTAACATGATGCACCTTTAAAGCAGGCCTAGTCATAAGAATCGACTATTCAGAGAGTTGTTTTAGATGAACATTATGATTTAAAATGTACAAATTATGATATAACAATCCACAGGTGTTTAAATTATAACTTTAGAGCCAACACAAGCACATTAACCACAAACTAATCTATATATGATGGCCATAGTCAGTTTGCTGAATCCGACCCCTGAGGTTTGGGTAAATAAAAAGGATTTCACTTTGAGATGAAAAAATATGGTCTTTATGAACTAATGGCTTGCACTTTATCCCAAAAGTAGGTTACATCTGGACAGCACGTGGTTTTTAGATTTGAAAATGAATCAGCAGACTGTATACGGGACGTGAATAGAGCGGGGTAATTGGGTTCACTATGAGCGCTGGCACAGAGGACACACGTGCTCACTCTACACAGAACGTACACGGGACTCGTCAGACACATAAAGAAAAACATGATGTCAGCGCGTACCTCACTCACGATTTGCCCTAGTTTCAGCTCTGGCCCGGGGCAGATCTGGTTTCATTCTCTGTAGAGTCTAAATTACTCCAGTCGGGTTTAATCACTGGTAAATCAGAGCTATTCATGGGTTCCACATTTTGAGGAGCTTTTCCCGTTTCAGATATATTGTTTTAAATATATTGTCCTATGTTACACAAAACTGACTTTTGTGAGCTTTAAGTCATGTTGGAATGTCGTTACCTCCATCAGAAACAGACCTGGAGTCGTGTTTTGTTTCATTCACACACTTTATTATTAGTCTGTAACATCTCCAAAGCTCAAAATGTTCTGTTCTACTTGGTGATGTCATGAAGTGGTAGTTTTCAAGTTAACAGCTCCTTTTACCTGAAGTTCAGTGAAGATTAGCTGAAAATCATCCAAATGATTCTAGTGAAGGTGCATGGAGTTTAACCCTTTAAAGCTTACCTAGACTTTTCTTTTTTTAAGCCATAAAAATCATGTTAAAGGAAGTATCAGCATGTTACTTATGTCTTTTATCACACAACTATCTCAACTTTACATATCCATCCTTATTTTTCCTTTGACGCATTAAATAACTATAATAACTCTGATTGGTCGTCTTCGAGGGACGACATAAGCACATTACCGTAATGACAGTAACATATTTAAAGAGCAATTTGAATTTACACGAAGCACAATTGGTTGTGGAGTTACAGTGATGGAAAGTCCGCAACTGCGAGTCCATCAGCGACAATAGCATCTGACGCTATAGGATTAAAAACCCAGTGGAGCACTTCCTGTATTGACACATGGCATCACAAGTTGGAACAGAGTCAGCCTAAATATGCAGGGTTTGTGTGTTAAACATGTGTGAATGAAACAAAACACAGCTGGAGGTCTGTTTGTGATGAGGAAACGTGATAACATAGATCAGAGAATACAGTAATAAGGGCCCTTAAAAGGAACTGCAAGTAAGATTTTGGTTTTAAATTCCATAAACACCGACCTAACCAAATATGCCCCTAGATATATAGACAAACAGGTCTATAGTTTGCACTGGTAATAATTGTAATGCTGTTTTATTACAAAAAAAACCCACACTGGACATGTAGTTGTTTGTCATAATTTGGTGTTTTGAAGGCAATTATCCAATCAGAAAAGCAGAATGAGCGTCACACGTGTCCTTCATTTGGGTTACCAGGTTCAATGTTGAAATCCAGGTGGTTTAAACCTGAAAGGACTCTCTCTCTGATCTGAATCCTCACTATATAAACCCCAGCACCTGCAGCCAATTTACATTTTAATATATCTTTATTTCTACAGGGAGAGTCCAGTGAAAGCACTCAAACTCTCCCTGCTAAAACACAGAACAATACAAATGAAACAAGTAACTGCATAGGTCCATTTAAAACAGGAGCAGACAATCTTGTACTAAAAGTTCTCATATTAAAGTTCAACAAACAAGTGAGCTGTGTCCTGGTTTTCTATAAATGCAGATTAAGGAATTGGCAACCCAGGCTCAACTGTGATCGTACCTTTTTAAAATCTCTAAAAGTGCATGCTACCGTCACTTTAAATTGTTAATCGCTATGGCAACGGGCTAACTTTTCATTATTATGTAGCATGGATAGAGCTGGTTTACGCAGAAAGGAAAGAGAGAGGAACTATACACCACATTATTATGAAAGAAGAAAAAAAAGAAAAAGTCTTATAGAGTAACTGCGCTGACCTGGATACTGAAGAGGAGTCTTTAAGCAGCTAGAGCACATATGTCAAACTCAGGCCTGTGGACCAAATCTGGCCCACGGTTTAATTATATGTGGCCCCTGAGATCATATCAAATGTGCCTAGAGCTGGTCGCTGATATCAATTTTTCAATAAATATTTAGTTTAGCCCATGAATTTGTCTGTTTTTAATTTCGGTCCATTCTGCATTTGAGTTTGACAACCCTGAGCTAGAGAAACTGCTATGGGCAAACAAATGTGTTTCTTTGCTTCTTTTGGCCTTATTTTTTATCCATTGAGCTGTTGTTTTCACCCCACGAGTTATTTCCTCACCACACAGACACAGAATCATGTATTTTAAGATGTTCAACTCTGATCCAGAGTCTGTATCAGTGATAAATGTGTGTCTGCAGTGTCCCTGTGGTTTAGCTACCAGTGTTTTAACAAAACTAAGGAATAGACTAGAATAAAAAACTCTTTATTCAGACAATAGAATGGCAGTACTTTCTTTTGTATTCATGTGGCCTTCTGTACATCTGTGTAATCCCTCAGTGTCCACGTAGGCTCATGTAGTCCAAGGGCGTACACTAGTCTATGTGTTTTATACTTGTTCTGATACAGATCAAGATCATTCTAAAGGTATTCGGGAGAGGTTCATTTTGGTCTTGTAAATGTGACTTTTAATATCAATACTTGCTGAAATGAGTATCTAGTTTCGATACTAGTTTTAGCATTGATTAGTATTCGACTCGATACTTTTGACAACTCCAGTTCATGTTGTCCAAGAGTGCTCTACAAACATTACATACATTATATTAATCATGAGGAAACCACAAAAAGACGAGACCGAGACCAAACTCTTTGCCAGTACTTTTATTTTGATATTTTGTAGAACAGGGTAACCAATGATTACAAAAGAAGTCTGCAGTGTTCTACATGCTACACCTTTAACCTAATTTCATCATGCTTTGCTCTTTGAAAAGGACATAAAAAAACAAAATACGATTAAAACCAACGCACTTTTTATACTCACCACTGACTTCGAATGTACCTTCTGTTGCCTCCATGCACATGTTTTGTACAGAACAATTAGATAAAAAAATTAAGACTTTGGCGCCTTTTTTTTAAACGATAAAGCAGGTTTTTCACAAAAGACAGAACGCACCTTAAAATATAAAATAAAAAAAAAATACAGAATGATATCTGTTTGGACAATAATTGATGGAAAACGAAATAAAAAGCCATTTTTCTGAACATAGATCAAGTCATTTCCTACCATCAAAACAGAACACTACCACGCTTATATAGTGCCGAAATGAACATGGAAGTCCTTCTCCTCCGACGCCTCTCAGATCTTCAATAACCACATTGAAATAACGCCTTTCGATAAAATAAATATCGCAAATCTTGCTAGAAATAAATAATGATTCTGGAAACACCTCACTATGTTAAATGCTTAGACAGATTTCATAGACGAGACCTCTTCATGGTATGAGGATGGTTGTAAAGCACTAGTTTGGCTCTAGAGTCTCGCGCGGCTGTTACCTTGAGGTAGATAACACATTTTTACATTAACGCCTACGATATAATGGTGCTGCTGGCATCATGTGAAAGATTTACAGTATGAAAGGGTTTTAAGGAAGCCTTCTTTGGGGAAATAATGTTAAATCAGAATAAAAACAAATAAAAAAAGACCCCAGTTTGCAGGATGTTCCAAAGATATTTAAAAGCCTAAGCACTGTTGGCATCCACCTCCTCCTTTATGTCCCACCCAAATGGCTAAACGACATCTCGAAAAGAGTCCACACCTGTCCTTTGTCCCCATCCCGCTCTCTCCCTCCAACGATACAGTACTGAATGTGCAAGCGACATGCCGCTGTAGCGATGAGGGTGTGGACATAAACATGGAGGTGTACAAGGCTCAGTGATGGTCTAAACAACACGCCTCTCATAAAAGGCTAAATAAAAAAGGTATGAAATGATTCAAGTACAATTATACACTATCTTCTTATAAAATTGCCTAGCTGTTGCACTGTGAGGAGGACTTCTGCTTAGTTTAGGTGTTTGAAGATGCTGCTGTAGGTTTTGTGGGCAATTTGAGGCGAGCACTTGACGGTGCAGGGAGACAGCGAGGCCTGGATGGACTTTAGGGGCATGTCTTCAGACAGGGAGTCCAGGTGCATGTTCAGGACGATCTCTGTCCCACAGCCCAGGAAGGCCTCCTCGTGCAGCTCTGCATCAGAGCAGGCCAGAGTCTCTGAGGGACACTCCTCCTTCCGCCCTAACAGCTGGTCCAGGTAACTGGTGTAACCGCCGTCCGGCCGGTGGTCAACGGGCTCACCACAGCCAAAGGCGGGCCACACGGCGTCGCCCAGCTGGGCCAGGTTCACCAGGCACTTCTCCTCCTTCTCCTGACTGATGGACTTGGACATGGAGCCGGAGCGAGGAGCCTCCAGCTGAGACACGGAGCTGTTCAGCTCATTCAGGAGGCCCACCTGGCTCAGCAGCGCCACCTCTGGACAGGGCTCAGGCTGCAGGCTGAGTTTGATGGTGCTGGCGATGAATGAGTCGAAGTCAAAGCCCTGATTTTGTGGGGCTTGGTGCTTTTCCTGCTCACGGTCCTTCTCAGACACGCTCTGCTGCTGCAGAGCCATCTTCACCAGACCGTTTTTCTCACACTTGGTCTTGGACTTGGTCTTCTCTTTGCTCTGCTCCTTCCAGTTGGACAGGTCCATGATGAGTTTGGGTTCGTAATAGTGGTTGACCTCGCTGTCCCTCCACACCAGGTTGTCCAGGTAGGACGGGGACACTGCCTTGTAGTTGCAGGTGTGGCTGCACTGCAGGTCACAGTACTTGTTCTCATGGTGCTCGTCTGACCACGAGCGCTCAGCAGAGAACATGGAGTAATCGAAGGATGGCTCGTCCATGAACTTCTCCCGCTCCCCATCTGCGTATTTACGAGGGTCCACCTGGGAACAGAGGAGTACGTATTACCAACATGTATGCACAGTATACTGTATATGTCAGGTAAGTAAGGCTATATAAACAAACATATTACTTTAGATAAAGTTTGAGTCTCACCTGGACCTCCTCCTCGTCCGTGACATCTGACAGGCCTCTGGGATCCACCTGCACCTCTTCAGGTTCGTGGGTGCTGCGCAGGTTCCAGTCGGCCTCAGATAACTGACTATCATGATACCTGCCACAATAATAGTAATATTAGCGTGCATACAAGAAATGCCTTTCCCATAAGTTCACACTGTAGCGGCCTTATCACGGAGAATTCTGGGTAATGTAGTGCAGTAATACCTGTCCCACGTGTGGCTGTGGCTCTGGTCCATGAGCAGGATGTCGTCAACCTCATCCTCAATATGGAAGGGGTGCAGAGAGATGGGCTCGTCCAGCGGGAAGGAGTAGTCGGACATGTAAGGGTGGGCCAGAGCCTCCTCCGCGGTCAGGCGGTCCATGGGGTTAAAGGTCAAGATTTTCTCCAGGAAATCCAGCGCTGTAAACAAAAGGGGAAATATGAAGTGATTAGGAAGTGAAAAAGTTTACAGCACAATGCATTTTTTGATCTGCACAAAATGTAAACACAGGGTTGTTAAAATGAAGAATGTAATGGTAAATACAGTACTGGAGACTTTTTTATCCAGCAGTTTCCCTTTACAAATTAGAAAATTGCACAAATTAGGCAAATTAAGTGATCAAATAAAAATTAGCTTTGTGCAAAATTTTCAAGTTTTATTGTCTAATAAATGTGAAAATGCTACTCCCTGGCTTGGAGACATTAAAAAGGTTTATAATTAGATACAGGCAGTACACAGCAGTCCAATTTTTATTCAAAAGTTGCTGTTACAATACATCTGTAATGGGGAAAGACAAATGTTGCTTTATTGAAAAGATGTGGTATAAATGTGTAAAATTGTTCACATCCATATATTGTACACGGTCTATGTAAATGTCAATACGACGCTGTTGAAGGTATACCCCTACAGCGTGTGAACACAAGGGGTGTGACCTGGACTCATGTTTGACCTGAGCAGAGGGTGAACACATAAACAGCTGATTTGGAGGAACGCTGTCAGATTCCTGCAACTCAGATCATGTGACTGAGACTGCTCCCGAATTCCTTTTTCCTTTTTTTGTTTCCCAAGAGATTAACGCCTTTGTGATGAGCTCATGTGAACACTGAGATGTTTTGGTTTAAATCTTTTACTCCCCGAAGACAAACTGCTATTTATTCCTCTTAATAACATGCAATAGGCGAGGGATCTATGCCAATTCAATATTTATGAAACTGGAAGCGCGGGTTTTAAACAGAGTATTCGTAGCTTTAATGAAATGCTATTATGCCTAAAGCGGTTATTGGTAAATATGTTGTGTGTAATTTATATGTTTCTTTTGTTTTATGATTATACTGTTTATTTTTCCACAAGTATAAATCAAAAGCAAGACTATGATGGTTTGGGTCAAGTTGTAAGCATATTTCTCACAACAAAAGGAACTTAATTAAGAATTCAGTCTTTGTACCTGAAAAAATTGCAGTTTTGTATAAATAGAATACAAAAATACATTTTGGACAGATGCTGGGAGTTTCACACATTTTCTCCAATACATTTTTTTGCATACACCCCTCTTGCACAGGTGAATATCTCAGAGTCCAGTACTGACCTTGGGGGCTGACTTCAGGCAGCAGAGTCTTCAGAGGGTTATGGGGTGTGGACATGTCGTTCCGGATGAAGACAGGGATCACACTGTGCAGCTCCTGACGGTCCTCCTCCCTCAGCACCGGGATCGACTCCAGGATCAACTGCATCTGCTCCAGCTCATGGGCCCCTGGAAAGAACAAAAGATGCATTATTATGGAGGAAAGTCAACAGTGTGGGGAATTATGACAAATACTACAATATTAAAAAGGTCAATAACAACATTTGACATGTGTAAAAGTCAGTTAAGCTACTAGAGCTGCAATGCAGTTTGTTTTGTTTAATAATAATATAACTTAAAAATATGTTACTTATTGGTAAGAAAAAATAAAATGATTAGAATTTTAAAAAGCAATACTTAAATTTTAGTTACATTTTATTGTTTTATTAAATCCATTTCCAGCATTTATACGTTTTTGTCTAGCTCCTCTGTTCTCACAATGCTCCATGTTTGTCGACTGTTACAGTGGAATGGAACAGGGCAAGAGCTACAAAGACCATGATCCTTTGCTTCAATGCAGGCAATATGAATGCATGTCATATTGTCATAGGGCTGAAAGTGTCTGATAATAAAAGACAATACTACTACTAGTATCTATCCCTACAGGCTTACAGTATATTTAAGTCGCTTTAACATAAATGTATCAGGTGCCTTCTCTGAGCGGTTACACAACTCTATAATCGAGTTTCAGTCAGATCTGCTGAATCACGAGGCTGCTCTGTTTTGGCTTGTGTTCAGCTCTGGGCATTTGGGAAAAAGGTGCGAAAAAAAAAAGGAGTCGAGGTGCCATGAGAAAGAATTATCAAGTATATCCACAGCCTCTGCTTTAACTATGTGTACTAAGCAACAGAGGGGGGGTCCCGCCATCTCTTCTCTATAGAAATGATAATGCTTTACCTGGAATGTTCCACAGTATGGCATTAAACACAGCCATCTTGCATGTATTCAACAGTATGTGAGTAAGCTTGCAACTGCACAGATCACACCAGTAACTTGGCCTCATGGTTTCAATTGCTTGTCTCCTTTGGCATTCGCAAGTTTAATACAATTTGGAACCTGACAAATAAAGAACCGCCTCCATGGAGACAAGAAGGTACTAGAAAAGTTACATAGTGTCCCTTTAAAGCTGTGGTATGAAAACTCTTACTACAAAAGGAGCCAGAGTTCCTTTATCCATTACCAGCAGAGCATTGCCCTGAAAAACCCTGATCTACTTCACAGTGAAAACATCCCAATTATATCTGAACAGCCATACTGTCAACATGCAGTAACTCATGAGTCTATCTGCAGTTGATAAGTGACAGGGCACAACCAATTATTGTCTATCTATTTTCATGTCAAAGGTAAAACCAGTTCCTCATCCCAACAATTACAGTGAGAGTACATTCAGTGCTGCCCGTCAACGTCACCAGTGCCAGAGGAGTCTTTCAATAGGAGGGCTGAAAATACAACCGCTGCAATGTAAAAACGACATACACTGAGATGGAAACTAAACTGGGTCCGCTACCTGCTTGTCTCCCTGGAAATACTATCGTTAAGACAAGCAGGTAGTGGACCCTCGACCAGAAAAGTTACATCCTTTACATTTGAAGCGTTTTGTATAGTTCCATTTCAGACTATGACAAAAATAAGCACCATTACACACACATATATAAACACTGATTGTTTCTAACCTCCAAACCTCTCATTTACATAAACCCCAAATGACTCATGTGAATTATTACCTGCAAAAAGGGTTTTCCCAGTGAGCATTTCAGCGAATATGCAGCCGGCCGCCCACATGTCGATGGCTTTGGTGTAGTTGTTTGGGGAGAGGAGGAGGCGCGGAGAGCGGTACCATTTTGTGACCAAACCTTCAGAGAGATGCCCCTGGAAAAAAACAAAACATGGACTCATTAACACCTTTAATTAATGAGTATGTTTAATTAACAGGTGCAATGGTGTTAAAGTCCTGCTGCTTAACATGTGAGGAAAATGTATTGGGAGACATAATTGGCAACCAAAACAAGGTCCAAAGATTATAAACAGACTTTGGCCCCAAGCAAATTCAAGAAAACAACTAAAACTGCTCCCTAAAATGTAAAATCTGTCCATATTATGGTTCACGCTTATTGATTATTTCAGCTTATTCTGAAATTACCACAATGTAACTTGAAAACTACCACTACATGACATCACAAGGTGGAACAGAGCATTTTGAGCTTTGAGTAACTTTGCATTATTAGTCTGTCAGCATCTCTAAGCTTAAGTAACTGAAACGACACAGGTATGTTTTTGAGGAGGTGACAACATTATAACATGGACTGAAAGCTCACAAGAGTCAGTTTTGTGTAATATAGGGCATTTAAAGCTTACTCCACAAATTATCAGGTTAGGATTGCTAGTGCTACTATACATTTTTGAGAAATTATAATTTTTTAAAGTAATTCCACCGTGATACCACCAAGTACTATGGCTAAATATTAACACGATCATTTTCCCGTGAATCAGATCCACCCTTGTGTCCATATGGTTAGTGGTGAGGAGCAGACTGGGCAGTGACTACACACAGAGGTCATTGAAGTCTATGGCCACAGAGGGATTACAGCGCAGACTGCTGACATGTGCTGCACGTGTCCAGAACTCATTTTTTCATCTGAGGCAGGCTCTTTGTGTGTTTGCTCCATGGCCTACGTGACCAGGAGAGGAGAACCATAACTGTACCGCCCCAATAGAGGAGACAGGTTTATAATGTGGTGATGGAAACGGCTGTGGAGGAGGAGGAAGAATATGGTTCGCTTGGGTGTTCTACAATCTGAAGAGGCCAACATATCCGTCAGCCAGAGTACCTCTTCACAAATACGAATGCTACGTTAATATAAGGCTAATCAGAAGTCATTTTTATTCAAAGGGTTCATATACCATTTTCTGATCTAGGTTATAATGTTTCCCCATCACAGACATAGACATGGCATTGTGTTTTGTTTCATTCACACGTTTAACACACAAACCCTGCATATTTAGGCTGAGTTGTTCTCTCGAACTGAAAACACTCTGTTCCACCTTGTGCTGTCATGCATCATTTGGATGTTTTGAGGCATGCAATTGTTCATCTCTACTGAAGAAAAGATAAAATGGTAGCCATTCATTTTAAAAGTACTGCTTCATGACATCACAAGGTGGAACAGAGCATTTTGAACTTTGTAGATTTAGACAGACTAATAATAAAGGGTTACTCAAACATATGTGTGAATGATGATGTTTTTGAGAAGGCAGCTACATTCCAACATGGCTTAAGGCTCACAAGAGTCAATTTTGTGTAATATAGGACCTTTAATAATCTATATGTGGATGTATGTGTCCCATTGATAGATGGGGTAGTAAAACACAACCCCCATTCACTAGTCGCTTGTGATGTGACCGAAATGGCTCCTACCACACCACGGCTCCGATTTCTGTCCAAATTTGGCTACTAAGCATTACACCATCTCCTAGTGAATCACACGACACGCGTCCATGTCTCGATGTGGTCATTGCAAAACCACTGTCCCCAGGTAACCAAGTCATCAGTGAAGTCAACAACAACTTTAACACCACAGATCATGCCAGGATATGGGAAATTACTATGTAGACAACAAGCAAGAGACAGCACTACCAAGTTAATGTCACTATAAACCAATTCTAAATCAAGACACTGTTGCTAAAATAAGAAATTAAGAAAGTGACAGATTAAAACATTCTTAAAGCAGACCTATTCTGCAAAATCGACTATTCAGAGCTGTGTTATAGTTGTTTCTGTCTCATTTACACCCTCGAAGTTGCTTATGGAGAGATTCTAGGATGTTTGAGTAATCTTTAATCTCTTATTTTCAAGACGCCATTTTGCCGATCAAAACGATAATCTTGTTGATCATTACAATTATAAAAATGATCCACTGGCGTTGTAGATTATAACTATACAGCTGACACAAGCACAATGTGTTTTTTAAAACATGGAAATTGTCCCAAGTTTTGGGGTTGCGGTACTAGATAGATAATGCACTACTGTGAGCTTTGTGTGTGCAGAGTTGAAGGTCTTGTCAGCAATGATTCAGCAATAATCAATAGGCCTACATTTGCTTTTTAACCAATGGGCTAAATTCCATATGGCATTTTCCATAGATAAATAAAGCTGACTTTCATGATGCTACTGTTAGTGTAAATCCCCCATAGACTTGTATAGTGAACATTTGCACTCAAGTTTAATAAAGGTTTATGGCCGAGGAGGAGTCCCGCCAGTGTTTGACCAGCAGAGGACAACCAAGCAAACATTTACTCTACTTGTATATTTTGAGTTTTATTTTCTTTACTGAAGGGAGTGCTCAGATAGGAAGCCGAGGTGGGAGTGCGGACCTAGCCTGACAAGCCAAATAGACAGCTACAACTACGAGTCTGGGATGGTTGTGATTGGGAAAAGGAAGGGAAAAGTTGACATGAATTCTTATATCTGTGTAAAACTGATTCCCATGTGGCCTTATATCTGTGTAATCCCTGTGAATGTGACTTTTTTTTTTTTAGTATCGACACCTGGTCAATTAGCATCTAGTTTCGATGCTAGTTTTACTATCAATTAGTATGTGATACGCTAATAAGACAGTTGCTTTTCTAGTTAAGCCAGTGTCTGCTAATGACAATCTAAAGCAGGCCATTTGCCACTAAACAAAACACAGGTCGTCTTTCTAGCTATGACCGAACCAGTTGGTAAATTAGTTCAGTGACATTTAATGAGACTTTTGTTAATCCTCTTTATTTTGTCTCACTCTTCACCAGGTTGGACCAGATGTCAGTGCGAAATGGCGTCGCTCCATTTCCAGGATAAACCCAAGCTAATTTGAATAAGCCAGGCTCAAACACAGCACATACACGGAGGAGATTTCTTGTATGCCAGTCGCCCACGCACCCCCCACCTACACGTGAAGAGCAATGCTATAAACAGCGATCTGCTGCAGCCGTGCACCGTTTCACACATGAGGTGGTATTAAAAGAGCTTTATTTATAGGTTTTATTTGAGTGGAGCCTCATCGTGTGTCAAGTCTGCCAAGCACTGTGTCAAAATGTCCCCAGGCTGGATTTCAAGCATCGAAACGACCTACATCAATGCATTTCTGTTTGGTATTTAGTTCATTAGTTTATTACTCTAGTGATCCTGTCATTATGAATATAGCAGAAAGAATACCATCGTTTCATTTTGAACTGAACAGTAAAACAATGGAATTCACCTTCAAAAATGTGTTCTATTCAGTCCATCGGTTCAGAAACTCGGTCAAATGTTGTGCCCTTTGCTGTAACAATCAACAATTTCAAACAAAATACTACATCTTGTGAATGAGGAAAAAGTCCTCAAAATGTTCCATCTAGAAGGAAGCTGAGATGCATGAATACTAGCATTTCATTTTGAACTGAGCAGCAAAACAAATATTAGTTTTATTATATACTGGCTTAGAAACTGGGTCAAATGTGTGTCTCTGGATTTGTGGTTTTGAAAACAAAACAAATTGTGAACCCGCCTGCCCCCTGTTTTTTTTGTATAACATTCTTCAAGAGTTTCCTGGTTGTTGTTGCCCCCAAAAGATCACGTTTCACAGCCTTGTATTCGGCTCTTCTCACATGAAGCTTCTAGGCATTTCTACACACAGTATGCAAATGGTCTAGTATAACTTCTAGGCCTGTCACGCAAACACATTTTGAAGTGCGATATAATGCTGATGAAAATATAGATGATAAACGATAATATTGAAACCAATTCATACCGCTGACACAATAAAAAAAAAAAAAATCTATTCTAAATGTATGATATGGTTAAAAACATGATTTGCAATAAAAAAACAGCAGAATGAAACACTTTGTTTGGTAGTTTGTGTCTATAATGACTCATAGAAGTTATTTATTCAACCCCTCAAAGCTCAAATCCAATTGTAGAACATGGAAAATAACTAAGTTTAGAAACCAGACAGAAAAACTCGCCACGGTAAACACTGACCCCCAAAAACGATTGCCTACTTTTAGCCTAGATTTACACTAAATAACACAAGTTCAACCAATATCTGGAGCTACTATTTGAGCAAAATCGTGTACACATTGTGCCAGATCCAAGCCAGGATAGATGGAAGGGCATCCAGATTAAAATACAGCAGTTCAAGAGGCAGGTGACTGGAAAAACTGAAAGGTTAACAAAGAGCTTGACTGCAAATGTCTAAATTTCCTGGTTCATTTGCTTCATGACTGGAAAAAGTTACATAAATAAAATACTTCCTTAATGTTAATTCCTGATTTTCTAAATATTCACATGACTCCAGGAAAAGGATGCAAAACATGGCCCAAATTTGGTCATTTCATAAGGTAACGCTAACAAACCCGTTTATTGCTATTCAAGCCTGGACTACTGTGTAATCTTATCATCATGGCATCAACCTCTTTCTAGATAAGAGCACAGCAGGCACGTTTTAGGTTTTGAACTGAAATGTTTTTGTAGAAAATCTCATATTGCCTGAAAACTATGATATTGAGATGGTAAAGACAGAAACTTTAATGCAACTTATGCTAATTAAAAAGGTCTTGTGAGCTTTAAGCCATGTTATAATGTTGTTACCTCCTCATAAACATACCTGAAGTTGTGTTTTGTTTCATTCACACTTTTGAGTAACCCTCTATTATTAGTCCGTCTACATCTCTAAAGCTCCAAATGCTTTGTTCCACCTTACAATATTTTTAGTAATGGAGAATGGCAGTTCCAGGGACAAACACAGTGGAGCACATCCTGTATTACTGCATGACTTCGCAAGGTGGAACAGTGTGTTTTCAGAAGAACACAGTTGAAATTTGCAGGGTTAAACATGTGTGAATAAACAACTCCAGGTTTTTGACGAGGAAACATTATAACATAGATCAGAAAATAGTGTAGTATGGGCCCCTTAAGAATTCAGTGAGTGAGTGAGTGTTTTTTTTAAAAGCGGTATTATCGAGTACAGAGCTGCTTCTTCCATTAAAATAGCACAGTGCAAAGATATATTGGTGTTACATATTGTATTTTAAAGCTGATGAGTACAAAATGTTGCTTCATTGCTTCTATATTAGCCACTGATTAACTCATGATCTAATGCCTGGATCTGAATGTCCCTCTGGTGCCACATGTCTCAAACATGTGCAGTGCTTAAGAGCAGCACTTCACTGGATCACGCGTTAAGACACTCCCCACTGTTACACCCTGTGAAACCACCCAGCTCCGAGGTTGTTAAGAACTGTGGTATTGATGTTAAAATACCTCAATTTACTAGGCAAACAATTTCAAAATGACAACAAGGTCCTATACTTATTTTCTCCTCAAGAGCTGCCTTTACAATATATAAGTCTGTTGTGTACTTTCTATATTTACTCAAAGTGTTTTACTGTCCAAGAATCAGGAAGCGTGCAGTTAGCATGCTAGTTGTCAGCATTGCCATGATGACAAAACTACTCTGGCCTTTTTAAGTTGTGAAAAACGCTAATAAACTTGTGGGGATGAATAATTAGGATGTGTAGAAAACATTTGGTTGATGAAGAATAACGTTGGACCACTGCAAACGGTTTTAAAATTAACTAGTTCGTTTTTTCACGTATTAAGCAAGTAACGAAGCTAATAGGATTTAAGACGTTCTTTTGGGTTTTAATAATAGAAATACAGCAAATTTCTGTGAAACTGAGACCTTGGTGTTACTGCAATATATTTAGGTTGTTGCGATATTCATTATTGTGTTAGTCAGTATTAACTTTTGCGATGTATTGTGCAACTTTAGCAACACCCAAAGTTAAGACCAAATGGATGAGTATTTCTACCTCAAAGATTTTCACTTTCTCAGAACCAAAGGGAGGATAAGTCTGTGAAATAAAAACGGGATTAGTAGAAGTTTGAAGTACAGTAAAACACAAAGCGCTCAAGGAGAAATAAGGTGGCTGAGGTTTTCAACAGTGAATTCCTGTCATTCTTGACCCTGAGCCATAAACGGTGCAGCATTCTCACAGACAGGAGCAGTTCACATACCCATGACTTACAAGAAAACACTGTATACCGTTGAAGTATAGTATAGTAGAAGTATTGAAGTGAACAAAAGGATTCATTTTATGCCAAATCAACATTTTAGTTGTGGTAATGTTATTTGTAAAATAGTATTTGCTGTAGACACTTGTTGTCCATTTATCCAGGCTTTGAAGTAGCACCAAGTCGCCCTTCCCACTCTTTGGTTAAAATTCGTTGCATCTCCTACGCCTCATTAACATTTAACTTTTCATATTTTTTTGGCACAAATTTAACAGAATCATAGCAATGTATTAGTTACTGTTTTGTTTTTTTTCTAAGGCTGTACCCTGTTGTTGCAAATCTAATGTGGGCCAAAGCAAATACTATGATGAATGGTTCCTATTAAAATGCCTGTTTCAAAGTACTTTCTTTTGTAATCCCATGTGTCCTTATATCTGTGTAATCCCTCAGTGTCCAGGTAGGTTCCATAGTGGTCCAGGAGCGTATACTAGTCTATGTGTCTTCTACTTGTTCTGATACAGCTCAAGATCATTCTAAAACTATTCAGAAAAGGTTCATTTCGGTCCTGTGACTATGACTTTTTTCAGTATTGATACCTGCTCAAATGAGTATCTAGTTTTTATACATGTTTAGTATCGATTAGCATCTGATTATCGATTCTTTTGACAACCCTAACTCAAATAACAATTTTGGTTTGATTGTGAAATAGTGTTCAGTGCTAGACTCTCTCGCTATATATAAAACCCATCTTCCAGAAATAAAACCGACACACTACAAAGATGCCAGTATTTTTGTTACACTTCTGCATTCTTCTGATGGTTCCGGGTTGGTGAGGGCGACGAGTTCACTCACTACACCCGTCTCATCTGCGCTCAGTCTCTCGGGGCATTGATAAAAGAGCAGACTGCCTTCACTGTACCAGACTGGCAGAAGCAAGCTAAGAATATGTGCCAGGCCACACTTTGTTAGCAGCTTAAGAGTTGTGAAAATCAAAATGGAAAATTCTGTTGAATGATGCAGCAAGTCAACAAGTCTAAGCTGCTTGTTAAAAGTGTCAAATATGAATGCATTTTGGGTTTATTTATATGGATTGGAACTGTACATTTACAGACCCTAGCTGTGTTTTTATAGATATAGGGAACGTGAAGTTAGATTGTGTGAAAGAGAAGAGGAAGTTGAGAGACAGTTAAACCAGTAAACCAATTTAGTAAACCAGTTAAGATGCGTAATCCGCAACAGTTGTTCACTCCAGTCATTGTAAGGTAGCTGAATGTGTAAGAGTATATTACAAACTGGTTTCCTCTGGGTTTTTTCTTTTGGGTGCGCTCCATTTTGTCATTTCTCAGTTGCCAGTCTGGATTGATTGACAGCTTTGTAATTTATCCAATTGACAATAATATTAGAGCCATTATCAGTTTGATCTATTTGTATTGGAAATATATGGGCAATGGAGCAAAAGAAATGGCTGTATGTTGACATAAAAATCATAAAGTTATATTTTATCCAAGAAGAACGTTTTGTAGGCCTGTCACGTTAACATAACAAGTTAACAAGTTCGATATATTTCTGAATATAGACGATAAATGATAATATTGAAACCAATTATTGCCACTGACATAAAAACCCAAGAGCAGATTTAAACCACAAAAACTATTTCAAAACTTTACAAAATATTGTTAAAAAGCCATAAGCTACAATAAATTAACAGCAGAATGAAAGTTTTTAGTACTTAGTTTGAATCTGTAATGAGGCACAGAAGTTATTAATTCAACTTTTTACGGCTCAAAGCTTATCTTATGCAGCCAAAAAATAACTAAAAATTTCCCAGTAGTGCAAAGGATAAATAATGACCTCCAAAAAATGATTGTTCCAACTTTCATATATTGGTAAGTCAATATAGTTATTATCATGACAGGCCTAACATTTTGCTATTATTTTTAGTATTATTTTTAACAGAAGTAGTTTGTTGGTAAACTTAACTACAACTTCACCAGTCGACATATTTTCAGACTTATGGCAATTCAAGTTGACGTACTGGTTATTAAAAAGTTATAGGAGTGGAGATGTTTCGCTTTTTGTCCAGTTGATGGATTTGAGTTTTTCTTTTACTACATTAAAAAAAAAAAAAACATCCCTGAACATTATCCAGGCTCAAAGAGGAAGAATTATAAATGTTAAACTGAGGAAAATGAGCTAAAATGAGATCACAAATTAGTTTCCACTCTCTTTTCTTCTCTTCTTTCACAGCAGACGACCTCATTGTCTGGTTGGGCCATGACTCACGGAGCAGTCAGTTCATGTGACTAAACCACTTCACAACAGCTGTGCTCATTCCTGGTAAACATGTGAGCGTCTGCCTGCTACATACATTACACACTACATCTATACACATCTATATACAGTGCGTCTATGGGCAAGTCCCAGTGTAAGGGATATGAATGGGAGTGTGCCAGCTTTAGCGATGGAGAGTCTCATGTGAGTCTTATCCGACACGTGTGGGGAGTTAAGGAGGATCAGTTGAGGAGGGGCAGAGAAGCAGAGCAGGGCAGGGCTGTGGGGCGGAGGGGGTGGGGCAGGGGTGGGACGGGGTAGATAGATGTGCACCATATGGACGTGAACTGGCATTTCCTCCATTGCTTTATATAGAGGTCAACATAAGGACAGCACAAGATAGGATACAGCTGGTTAATGTGGACTGGATGACCCGCTCTTGAGGCAAAGGCGGGTTCATTCAGAAAAATAGTGGAAAAGCAGCTATATATGTAATGTAGTTTAATGAGTTTTGTTTCAATTTAAACCGGGCACATAGTGAGATAATCTATTGTTTTTGATTGATACTTTGCAGTGATATCACGCTGACACAATGCACACATTAGCAAAAACTGCCAAAAAAGTTTTCAGATAGTTTGAAAACTCATTTTCAGGAGCCTGTGATGAATACGAGCATTCATGGTTCCCATTTCGTTGTTTAATTTTCAACAAAAAGGTGTGAGTGACTAAAACTGTTGGCTAATGCTAGCTAGCTTGTGACTGTAATTTTATGTGAGAGTGATTTGTGTAACAGCACAAATCAGCTCACCTGTTGTAGTTCCAACCATGTTGGCTCTTTCTGGTCAGATTGTGTTAAAATAAAGCTCAGATATAAAAGTAATAAAACTTGAGTAACAGAGCTTCTAATACAGTAGTGCTTTTAATTAGCATCACACCATCAGGGAATGTTGATGACATCAGCTGCATAGTATTAGTAGGGCTGTGCAATTTTAATTGGCAACTTGTTTGTTTTTTTTTTTAATGGAGAGAATTAAAGCCAAACCTCAATCAGTAAAAGTGTGTGGTTTGGATGTTAAATTGAAATGAAAATTGAAAACTAAAAAAATAAATAAATAAATGAATAAAATAAAAAAATCAAACACAACATGATTAATCAGTTTGAGGAAAAATGTATTCATTCTGATGTGACAATCATCCAGTCACAGTTTTTAATCAAAGTAGTAATGTTCCATCTTTCCTTGCTCCTTCTAAGGTTCATAAAAAGTTAAATAAAACCTATTGATTTTTAACAGCTTATTATCCTCACCTGTAAAAGAGCATGGGATTTTCCTAATTTGGTTTCATTTTAACATACCATTTCTTATGTTTTCTGATGGGAAAAAATAACATTGAAACACAGATGTTACTCTTGCAATGTTCAAGTAACCACACAACCAATCCAAGCAGAACAGAAAAAGAGCAGAAATGAGTAACAAACCAGTTTCAAACCAAGCTCATGTTTGCTCAACCCCGCGGCACGCTACCCTCTTACAGTCATTGTGAATGCATGACAAATTTGAACCGAGCCCATGTACAGCTTTCTATTGGCATGTTCAGGTTTACTACACAGAACATTTGCTGCTCTGGGTCACAAATGGTACATAAGAAGAAGTAGCACGACAATGTTATCTTGAGAAAGGACATCCAGAAAGCCTCCAGTTTCCCCATGTGAGGCGTTAACCCAAAAAGACACAACATCCTGTTCTGTTTACTTCCTGCTGCGTGTCTGCGTCACTCCAGGGACCAACACGCCACTGGACACACATCAGCGCATCACACAGTCACCACAAGTGTGAGACAGACACTTCCTCAGACCATATATGTCCTAGTGTTTCCCATCGCTACAATAACCTAGACTAAAGTGGTCCACTTGTCTAAAAACATCCTGAACTATACAATAGGGCTGGAAGAAAAAAATAACTTTTATAATTTCTCCGATTTGTTGATTCATACTATTGTAAAAACGTTTTAACCTGATAAAAAGATAAAAACATGTGGACTGAAGTTTTTGTTTTGTATAGTTGAAGCGCATTTTTGAAGCTGTAATGATCATTTTAAAAGCTGACTTGTCCTGGTTATGGTAATTCATCTGTCCGACAAAGATCTCTAAATGATGTACAGATGAAGTCACACTCCATTTAGCTCTGTACAGATAATGCTTTGTTTATTACAAGTATACGCCCCAGGTCCAGTTTTAACAATCAGCAGGTCTTGTTTACCGGTTTAACTGCAAACAAACAAACAAACCAGTTTACAAGAGACCCAAGCGCATTAAACTTTCAAATCCACCGCTCATCTGAAAACGCACAGGTCACGCCAACATGTCATTAGCAAAGAACAAACGCGCCCCAACCTGTCACCGCACGTGTCAAAGAAACAAAACATTTGTCATCATATCTGAGGTCACCGTTTTTAGAGTGTGGCTTTCAGTATCACACATTGATTCAAATACGGACGTTTTATCTTTTGGAAATAGTCCTGTTGTGTTCAAATGTTCAGAAGCTCCATTATTGGCTAAATTAAAACATAAAGTCTATGTATTTTTGTAGAGCGCATTATCACAACAGCAGTCACCTCAAAAGGGCTATTGTCAAGAGTGAAAATATCAAATTGTGTTGCCATGTGTGTTGACTTGAACAGATTGGGATTTTTTGCCTTGTTTGAAAATAAGGACACATTTTGAACACATTTAGGCAACTTCACACCTGCCTACCTCCAACTGTCCTGAATCACAACACTCCTACACCGTTCTGAATTGGTAGATTTTAGATTCAAGGGAGGTGGGAGGCAGTTTTCTGTATTAAATTGTACTAAAAAAAAAAAAAAAACACAAAGACATTCATGTTTAATGAGTTGGTTCTTGATGTCACTATACCATACTAAACGCATGCAAATTAACAATTATAGTTTCCAGTGACAGCAATCTTCTGTATTAGCCATTATAAACCTAACCACCATGATCATTATCCTCTAGGCCTTTTGATAATTGTTTGAATTTGCACAGCATTACCAATCTCGACAGCAAATCATTTATATATAGACTATAAAGCTATTTTTAAGCCACTGAGATAAAGGGGACATTGTTGACTTGCATATAAAAATTTTACATTCGGCACAAATCAGCCTACTTTATGTAATATTCTAGCAGCATTTTTCTACTTCTCCATTAAAATAAATGTAATTCCCAAAACAACAGGCACTGATACTTT
The DNA here is from genome assembly GCA_019594935.1 of Periophthalmus modestus. Taxonomy (NCBI): domain Eukaryota; kingdom Metazoa; phylum Chordata; class Actinopteri; order Gobiiformes; family Gobiidae; genus Periophthalmus; species Periophthalmus modestus. Next base: position 3,475,589 of record JAIEZT010001214.1, on the reverse strand, counting down.
GCAGCTGATGTCATCAAATCTGAGGTGTGATGCTAACTGTAGGCATGTTCTGAGGCTTTGTTGTTAGACTTTAATCTGATCTTTATTTCAACACAATCTGAGCAGAAAGAGCTGACATAACTGGTGAACTGATTTCTACTTTTAAACAATTCCCTCTCAAATTACATTATAGTCACAAGCTAGCTAGCATTAGCCAATGTTTTTTTAGTTAGTCACTCTCCTTTTTGTTGAAAATCAAATGCCTAAACAGGGCCATGAAGGCTCATATTGCTCATGGGCTCCTGAAAATGTGTTGTTTAAATCCATTTTGTATTTTTCTTGAGTTTTCAGATCTAAAAAATGTTGGCCGGGTTTGCTAATGTACGCATTGTGTCACGATGCTAATTGATGAACATAGGCATACATATTGAACACCACCAGAATGATGTCACTGCAAAGTATCAAATTTTAACAAAACAACCAATTGTCTCCACAGTTGACCCTTACCTTATGAGAATAGTGTGGGTCCATGATTCTGGCCAGTCCAAAGTCCCCGATCTTCAGCACTAGGTCTTCCGTGTTGACGAAGAGGTTCGCGGGTTTGAGGTCCCGGTGCAGGACGTTGGCAGAGTGGATGTACTTGAGCCCCCTGAGGAGCTGGTACATGAAGAGGCGGGCGTGGTCCTCTGACAGTAGCCCTCTCTCCAGCAGCTGGCACAGGTCGGTCTCCATGTACTCCTGAACTATGTACACAGAGTTCACCTCTGTCAGGGACACCACATCCTCAGTGAGTCTGCGACCATTTGGACCTAGGGTTTCAAACACCTGCGGAGAAAGATTAAATGATTTTGAGCAAGATTCAGAAATATTCCAGAAATAGTCTCTTGTTAATATTACAAGTATTGTATGGGTTTCAGCTTCATAATCCCCATGTGTTACTTGTAAAAAAACTTGTCATTTCAAATATGTTTCAAGTCAGATAGAAGAAAGGCTCCCCCAAAAACTGAATACATCTTTTCACATTTAAACTTGCCTGTATGGAGCTCAACTGTGACTGTCTGCCCTCGGTATCAGAAGTAAAGATCTCATTCATTTTTCCCATAAACTTTCGGAAAAAAAATTGGATTAAAAGTTTCTAAGCTTGCTCAGGGCTAATCAGCTCTGCGGTAACTAATGACCACAAGACCTACTGTTTTATTTAAAATCTGTTTTTGAAACTTTATAAACTGCTGAATTATTAATGTTTTTTTGACTTAATACTTTTTAGACTTAAAACAACTGCATTATGGATAGCAGTCACCGCTGGTTAGACTCTGTGATGCATTTAAAAATCTTTATATTTGAATTTTTAGAAAAGTCTATGGGGAAAATTTACTTTCAGACCCAGAGCAGGCTGTCACTTTTGAGCTCCATTATATATAATCTAACAGACAACTACCTTCCTTTGTACCACACACTCGTTCAATCCAGCCTACTACGCCACCTGTGCTCACCTTGACGATGTTATCATGGTCGAGCCGCCTTATGATCTTGATTTCTCGTAGGGCGTGTTTGACACTTTGGGGATCTGTCAGGATGATTTTCTTCACGGCTACGCGTTTGTCACAGTCCGTGTCCACAGCAGAGAAGACCAAACCGTTCCCTCCGTATCCCAGCGGCTTCAAGTCCATGTATCGTGAACCCAGGTCAAACCCATGGATGTTCATTAACGACTCAAACTTCTCCGCCATCTTGAAGACCTTTAAACAATTCTAAGCAGCCCGTTTAAGTCTAAATCTGACTTTCTGAGACCGCTGCTTCAGAGGCTGACCCCCCAGTACAGTAGACTACTATCTCCCACTGTGTAGCCTTTACTGTCTTAGAAGGGGTGACATTATCAAGGCAAAATTTTGATCCATTGTGAAACAAAAGGTAACTCTAAACAAGTAGAATTTATGTTCCAATCTTGGTTGAGTAACTGTAGTGTTTAAAGGCTGTGACGGAACAGACTTTGAAGCCAATTCGAAAGCATCTACAAATTTAAACTAAAAAAAGCATGTAGTTGCATCCTCACAGTGCAGTACATTCAGTGTTTGACTGGTCCTGAGCAGCTTCATAGGACTGTGCTAAAATTATGCACAAACTGATATTCACTTGTAACGCTCCCTACTCCTTGTCCGCTATAACTTAAGACACCTGATCTGAATTGAAATGCGTCTGGCCTGTTTCTGTTTAAGAGTTAAACCTCAGCAATCAGGTGGCTCAAGTTCGCCACAGTCGCAGTCGAAACTATCCTCCATTTTAGTTGGGTATAACCTAAAAGACAAGACAGAAAACAAACAGTGAATTAGAATCGGGTTAGGCCGAGTTGTAAAATATTCAAATGGATGGCAGTAATTAGTAGCTTGGATAAGCAAATCATAAAGCTTAGTTTTAGTGCAGGGACTTTCATGTTGCCTTCAAAGGTCACATCATAACACACAGTAACCACACAAAGTTAGTACTACCACACAAAACATACACTGTCAAATGGTTACAAGTGCACTATGTAACTCTACTGGTACAAGGTCAGCCACCTGCTTGCCTCAATGGACATGTTATTGCTTTGCCTAAAATGTTCCACAAAATGGCAATATGCATATCCATCTTGCATTTATTCAAGTACAGGGGTTCTATTGCAAAAAAAAAACTTGAAAACTAATATACATCTTTACAGTGGGTGGGTTGCCTCTCTGCAGATCTGACCTGTAACTTGCCTTAATGGAGTCACCTGCTTGTCTTCATGGAGATTAACAAGTCTAATGCCATACTGTGGGGCCTTTTAAGCAAAGCAATAACATCTCGCCGCAGAAAAGCAGGAGGCAGACCTTCCCTCAGAAAAGTTATGTAGTATTAGTTTAAAACCAAAACTACAGGAACCTCTGAAGGATATTCCAAAACTAAAAACTGGAAACTTCAGCTTCACCAGAAGCATGACAACAATGTGTAGCCTCAAGAATCAAATCAGAATTACAAAACTCAACTATTTGCACGTCAAAAATCCAAACTTTGTCAGAAACAAATGACCAAAGGGTAAATTCAAATGGAGATGAAACTAGTCAGACATACTGCTGACAAAAAATATTTCTAGCAAAGAAACATTATGTTGTTCCCATCTGTAGAGGTTACACAAGTTAATTCCTCAAGCAAACTACAAAACCAAATACAAACTCATGACACTCCAAGTAAAAACTCAAATACAACAGTAATCATGAGATCTACAACACTACAACAGCCTATGAGGATCAAAACTCTGTGCAAACATTATATGAACCGGTTTGGAAAAGTCCAATAAGGAAAAATCCTTTTCAGGTGTCAGGGGTCTTAGTTTGGATAATAATTAACTGTAAGGATGAAAGTTCAGAGTGGGTGCATTTTAATCCAAGACCAAATAAAAGAGTAAAGTTCAGTTGGATGATATATAGGGGTAAAGTCTAACAAGAATACTTATTAAATGAAATCCTAAACGTTAAGAAACAGCTGGATTCATTTTAGCCAACACAAAAATGCCTACTCAAACCTAACCACATAAAACCAAGCATGTGAACAAGCTTAAAAAAAAAAAAAAAAACAACAACAAAAAAAAAAAACAACAAACCAGCTAAATATGCCATAGTAGCAGTCTGTAAAGCAGGGCAGCAATGATGAACGGGAGTAACAAAGATAAGTTGACTATTAAAATAATGGTAATGGTAATTTGATATTATTTGGACTATGTGCACTCTGAAACATGTGCAAAAATCCCATTAATCACAAAGACAGCAGCATTTTTAAATCAAAAATTGCTAAATAAAATAAACTATGCTGGAGTTCCATGATTAATACACATCATTATTTCAATCTTAATCTGGTTGAAAAGATGTATTACTAAATCTGTGTAGTTGCAGCCCTGCTTTTGCTACTTGTCGTCAACATTCCCTGGGGGTGTGACGCTAACCGTAGACACTGCTTTGTCTGAAGTGCAGTTACTCAAGTTGCACTTTCATCTGAACTTTGCTTTCACACAATCTGACCAGAAAGAGCTGGTTCAGCTGGCTACATCAGGTGAGGTGCTTTGTGCTCTTAAACAAGTCCCTCTCAAACATTACAGTCACAAGCTAGCCAGTGTTAACCAAATGTTTTTCAGTTAGTCACTCCCACCTTTTCTGTTCACGGTCAAACATCTAAGCTCGGATTTGATCACAAGCTCCTGAAAATTTTCCGTTTGAAATAATTTTATATGTTTTTCTTGAGTTTTCAGACAATCTTAAAACCTCTTTGGCTGCGCTTGCTGATGTGCGCATCGTGTCACCATGGTAACTGCTGAACTTTCAACCATAGACATACATGTAGTACTGTTAAGTTTCAAAAGGTAGAAACACAAAAGGCTGATATGGTACTTATAGATCTTCAGTACTGACATTAGAGGAGGTTTTGATCTTGGTAAAAAAAAGGGGGAAACTACCTCGTAAAAAGATGTAATTTACCGGTGTTGCTTCAGCCCGCTTTGAAATGGAAACCAGCCCCTCCCCCGCTCCTCTCGGGCGCTTGCTGGTCCGGTTTCACGCTATCTTTAATAACACAAGATAACCCCACGATGCGAGATAAGGCCACATTCCGTAAAAGTGAACGAATACAAAACATTTAACCCTAGAAAGCGGGTTTGTGCCTGTGTTTAGACGTGTTAAAACGACCGGGGGGGCTTCGTTTCAGGCGGAAAAAACCCACGAGTGTGAGCCGAGCGAGCGTTACACAGACCCGCCTTGGATGGTTCAAAATTATAAGAAAACCGCGCAAAATCTGTACCACACAAACGGATAATTCGATTGAGGATAACTTAATGGACCTGTATAGATATGTTTTAATGTGTAAGAAACACACAGTTATACGAAAACCAGTGGAAAGCGCGAACAAAGACTCATTGTTGGCTGAGGCTCTGGCTACGTGGTACAGGTTTCCAAGAAGCACAAAGCAGGCGGCAGTAAAAACGAGCGAAACGGACTCTAAACATCACATAACGAGAATCATTTTGTATTGAGGCGTTAGATAAGAGGTCATAAATGTTGTACTCACAGTCCTTAGTCGTCTCATTAGATGGTTGTGATGTTAAACCCCGGTCAGAGGGCTGTGTGTGCTCCGCTGCCTGAGCTCTGCGGATCTGTTGTAATCGCCATTGAGGCAGGGCTCTGGACTAACGAGCGCCGACGTCATCACGCAGTGTACGTAACGGCGTAAAAACCCTCCACCGCCACGAGGCTAAGCAAATAAACTCAACGAACTGGATAAACACACATTTAACCTGCTTAGTCCGATAATTGTGGATTATAAATGTAATTATCATCGATTGCGTTAATCTGTTTTTATCTTATCTCACGTTAAATTGAATTCCATCATTGGATTTTATTTTGTGTGTGTGTGTGTGTGTGTGTGTAATATTTTTGTCAGTTCAGTTACTTTTTTTTTTGTAAAGCGCAAAATTACAACAGTAGTCGCCTCTTTACAGGATCATCACAGAAAGTTAGAAAATCATACTTAAAACAGACATTGGCTAATAACTATGAAGGTGTTTTACTGCCAGCTACAAAAAATAAATTCTGCGGGCGCTACGAAAATAAAGTCATAGCATTTCGACATTAAAGTCGTAATTTTACGAGAATAATGTCGTAGTCAGAAAAAGTCGTAATTTTACGAGAATAAACTCATAGTACAACGAGAATAATGTCGTAAAATTACGAGAATAAAGTCGCAATATTATGGGAATAAAGTCGAAGCAAGAAAAAAGTTGTAATTTTATGAGAAGAAAGTCATAGTACAACGAGAATAAAGTCGTAATGTTACGAGAAAAAGTCGTAATTTTAATGAGATTAGTGCGTGATGCGTTATGGAGGAGGAGGAGCTGTCTGAAGTGGTCGGCTGCAGGGTGATATCCAGAGAGGATTTGTTGTTGTTTGTTCCTTAAGAGTTTGAAAGATGTCCATCCAAAATTGAATGCATTGTTTATGCAGGACTCTCCACCAAGACTTTATTCATTGACTGGCGGTGCTCTGACGACCTCTTCAGACAGTTCCTCTTCCTCTTCATAACGCATAATGCACTAGTCTCGTTCAAGCACAGGAGCCTCGTAATTTTCTTGTAATATTACGACTTTATTCTCGTTGTACTATGACTTTATTCTCATCAAATTACAACTTTTTTTGGCTTCGACTTTATTTTCGTAATATTACGACTTTATTCTCTTAATTTTACGACATTATTCTCGTTGTACTATGAGTTTATTCTTGTAACATTCACGACTTCTTCTGACTACGACTTTATTCTCGTAAAATTACGACTTAAATGTCGAAAATTCTACGACTTTATTCTCGTAGCGCCCGCAGAATTTATTTTTTTTAGCTGGCAGTAAAACGCCATCATAAATAGCAGACAGATTAACCAACATTCACAGAAAACAACCAAGTGGAAGGACTGTCCTAAAACGCTCCCTGTCCTTAGATGCTCCTTCTCTGCCAAAAAAAAAAAAAAAAAACTCAAAGAAAAAAAAAGTCCCCATTATTAGATCTATTCAGCTATTATTGTGATATATTAGCTATAGGCTGCTTGGCTCCACTTGCTTGGGGGTTAACTCTTATAATAATAATAATAATAATGCCTTACACTTGTAATGTGCTTTACAGGCTTGTCAAAGCCTCTCAAAACTACACTATAGTCATTATTCAATCATTCCACACTTGGTGATATTGTAGGCACAGCTGCCCTGGGGGAGACTGATGGAAACGAGGCTGCCAATCTGCGCCATTGACCCCTCCGACCACCACCAATCATTCACGAACACACCACCTTCATACTAGGCAATGTGGGTGAAGTGTCTTGCTTAAGGACACAACGACAGAACTTGGTCCGAAACCAAGAAAACCAACAAATGCATTTGATTAAAGCTTGACCATGTAAGCAAAACTCCCAAATCCTATACAGCTGAAAGCACTGAACATACACTATAAATAAAAGCTAAACAAGAGGATTAGATGACAGGTTATGGGCTGTGAAAGCAGGGGCGTATTTTGTGTTATTTTGTTTATAGGCTATAAGGAAGAAGCTTGATTAAGTTAAATGCATAGTAAACGGAAATGCAGCTAAGGACAAACGGGCTAACCTCAGTTTTTATTCCCAGTGAGTTGGCATTAAAATCTGCTGATCGTCCAAACGCAGCGCATCAGACTGGAAAGCATGACAACAGCGCTTTTCCGTCGTCAATGCGCAGAGACGAGAGTGTTTATCTTATTTTAGACGACTTTTGGCCAATTTTGCATGGATTAAACGTCTCAACCTCTACTACTCTCTTATGTCTTGGCATTTTTGAACAGCATGCGCAAGAAACAAACAAAAAAAATCTCACGCATTTCCCAAAACAAACGATTCATGCACATTTTTCCCGCTGAATTAAACATCTCCACTGCGCCTAATCTGCATGAACACTGTTTACAGCTTGCGCGTTCACTCTGTAGTCATTCATGGTCAGTTGGTCACTCACTGCGGCTGGAGGGTGCGTGTCCATAAGGCTGCAGAGATCACATCAGCTCCCCCTCGCGCTCCTCTTCACATCAACAGGAGATTTTAAGCTTATATTTTATTTGAATCTATCTTATTTTCCTCACGGACTGCTCTCTTCTCTGTACTGCCTGTGAATGAACGGAAGCACCATGTGAGGACCCATGTGCCCGAATGCAGATGCGCTCCCTCGCGCTGGATGGGGCGAGCATGCGCAGTACGGAGCCGGGATGCGACAGGCTGCCCGTGTTCTATTGAACCAGCATCGGCATCACACAGCCCAAAGTTATGTAACAGCTAAATGAAGTAAACCAGGGCGAGGGGCAAAACCGCAGACAAGTGCTATAGAGGATTTGGAGAGGATTTGGAGTGTTGGCTGAGTCCTAAAGTGACACATCACGTCGAATATAGGCCAGACTCAATGTTATCTTTCCCTCTTTGATTCCATTCAGGCTTATGTCCTTTTTTCACACGTTATAGGCTACTTTTTTAATTTAAAAGTGCACTATGTAACTTCTTGGTGTAGGGTTCCGCCACCTGTGAAAATGAAACTACTGCACATCACACCAGGTTTGTGAAGCTGTAGTGTATTTTTTTTTGCATCATTTTTGTATATTTATGGAGAACTGTCGTGCGGGAAAATGGGTGACGTAGGCTTGTGAGCGGAGCATTGGACAAATCTATACAGCTAACCGCAAGGAGGGTTCAGATAGGTCCCAGGAGAGATCGCTAAATTACTCAAACATGCAATGGTGACATTTAAAACCTCTTCAGACATGTTTTTGATGAGGGAACAATGTTATAACATGGTAGAGAGCTTGATTTTGCATAACACCCCCTCTTTAAACTTATATCTCCATTAGGACAAGACGGTGAAATGATCAGGCCGAGTTACGGGCAAGATCTGTGGACAGGTGACCCTATACTGCTCAGTGTAAGAATGCATGTTTTTCTATTTATTTCTGAGCAATAAAAACAACATAATGTCATAGTGTGGAATTGTTGATCTTCATGGAGACAGACTCTTTCAGATTTCACATCTCATACTTTGATTCCCTCAGGTTTGATTATTTCATTTATTCAGTTCCTTTAACATTTATTTGTTCTATGCATATGCTCCTTTTTATATATATTTTTTTTATTACAGAAAGAAATCTTGTATCCCATTGAATTACAGAAAAAAAACTGGTGTCACTAATGCACTTTAATAATGGTAATGCTGCTGTTTCTAATGGCTTAAATGGACCTATGCAGTTAGTTCTTTTATGTTATTTGTATTGTTCTATATTTCAAACCGGGTCTTCATGAAAAAGAGACTCTGAGCGCTCTCATTGGGCTCTGCCTGTATAAATAAAGATGCATAAATAAATATTATGAGGGTACGGTTATGTCTTTCGTTCCACTACGATATTTCAGTTCACGATCCATCTGTACCTATCATTGCCTCCTATGGATACGGCATGATTCATATCCTTACGCAACAGCTAAACGATGAGCACTACAGACATCCCAGCAGTGCCATGGCATTTCAAATCATAATCTTTTCATTTTCTGTTTTGTGAAGTCAGACTCGTTCATGTTTTTTATTAGATTATCAAAGAATGTCAACATTGTAGACCGCAAATGTCAAAGTGCATCAGTAAAACGATATGAACTAGAGCTCTTTCGGTGGCACAAGCAGAAACTTGCATTGCCAAAAGTATAAAACTAGTCTTTGTTAAAATTCAGTTCAAGTTTATTTCTATAGCACAGTTAAAACAACTTCAGCTGACCAAAGTGCTTCACATAAAAGTCAACAACAAAACAAATATACAGATAACATGATACAGAGGAAAAGAACAAGACAACACCGAGATATCCTGTGTATCTACTGTTAAATGCCAGGGAGGGGAGGTGAGTTTTCAGTCGAATCTTAAACTGTGTGAAAGGCTGAGAGGATCTGACAGGCAGAGGGCGCTGTTCCATAGTCTGGGCACTACCACAGAAAAGGCTCTGTCACCTCTGGTCTTGAGCCTGGCTTTGGTCAGCTGACCTCAGGGCTCTGGGTGCAGTATAGTGCTGCAGTAACTCCCTTAAATAAAGAGGACCCATAGAGTGCACACATTAAACAGACGCGATTTAGTGTCTAATAGTGGAGGGAAAGTTATAGCATTTAATCTCACACGTGGATTTATTCAAAGCGCATTTCACGTTCGCTTTCTGTTTGGAACATGGCGGCTTGCAAGTTAGCTATGTCCATTATACAGTGATATACATGATGTTCACCTGCACATGGACACCAGCAGTAGCTAAATCTGGGACAAATCATCTTTTCTTTTGTAAGATGAATGCATTGGACAAATAAAGAAGAAAGAAAGGATAAAATCCTAATGGTGGAATAGCAAAAAAAAGCCTCATAAGGGTTCACGATTTGACAGTTTCACCTCAGCCAACCCCAGGCAGAGATTAGCTTTTCCAGAGGCATTAAAATAAGTGTGATTTGGCCTGAGGTGGCAGTGCAGATGTTCAAAATAAAAACACTTGATGTGGATGTGATGATAAGTTGGAGATTGCACTGAGCAAACATGAGTGAGCGTCATGTGGGTTTGAGCAGTAAACACAGGCTCATGCACGAGTGACGTCAGAACATAACCTGTGCATTAAAACAGACGTACCTTAGTTGTTTACGGCTATATATGTGAAAAACATCAGATATAAGAGACCAGAGTCGCATGTACTCCATAGAAACAGCTTTTAACTTACAAATATTTTTATCAAACAACATGAGAAGAACTGATTTCTGACTTCGATAGTTCTATAATTGGTCTTTAACTCAAATTAATATTAAGTAAATCATAGGAAATATACTGTACTACTTACTAATATTGGACATGACTGAGGTTAAACAGAATGACTACTACTATTACAACTACTACCACTTCTACTGCTGCTGCTGTTGTTGCTACTACTCCTACTGCTACTATTACTACCACCACTACTACTACTACTACTTTCTGCTATTATACTTCTACTGCTGCTGCTGCTACTGTAACTACTATTACTACTACTACTACTACTACCAGGGTAGTCGACAGGGGGCGACAAAGGCGTCTGCAGTCCTGGGGCTCAACGTCATAGGGGCCCAGAATTGGACCCTCTGCCTATTAATTTATATTAGAGGGGGGCCCACGTGAGGCTTCTTGCCCCGGGCCCCCAATTTTCTATCGACAGCCCTGACCACTACTACTAATACTACTACTAGTACTACTACAGGTGACAATAACTGTTATAAATTTGACATAAAACAGGCCAATTAAAATATTATATATATTGTATTGCAGTTTTATTGTCAAAGTACCATAAGATAAGTACTTTTATTGTACCTATTCCAGCTGATAGTGGCTTTGTGGCTCTAATTTCCTCAGTAAAAGTAAAAGTCCAGCTCAGGGAACAAAGGCGTCATAATATTGAGTAATCCTTCCTCACCAAAGTCTATGATCTGAATGTCATTATCACTGTTTTATTTTTTCCCAGAATCCTCCGCTGTAACGTCATGTGATATGAGCTGAGTTATGAGTTAGGTAACAGTTTGTGTAGGGGTATATAGTTGCAAATGGGTTGTAAACAATTCCTAACGAGAAGTCAAACGCAGATGATGAATTTACAGTAATGTTTCTAAATATAATGTTATTGCAGTGCACATTTCTAATACCTGCAGTGGTGTAACACAAAACAACATAAGGCCTCTTTAGCCTCAGATTTCAGATACAAGTACAAGTGATAAGTGATAACTGCGTTTATACTTGCACAAACGCCACATCATAACAGGGACTAGACCAGGACTAGAGCAGGACTAGAGCAGGACTAGACAAAGAGCAAACCAGGTCTACATCAGAACTAATCCAGGTTAAAACCAGGGCCAAACCATGAGAAGAGTGCCAGCAAATTAACTATGAATTCAAAGTACTTCTAAGCTAGATTTTCATCCTAAATAGGTCCAAGCCAGGAATCCAATAGCAGAACATTTGATATACTCATTTTAAAGGTGCACTATTTGACTGCTTGTCTCCATGGCGATGCTGTTGCTTCGCCTGAAATTACGCAGGAGGGCTTTAAACATAGCAATCTTGCATTTGCTCCAGTGCAATTGTTTTTGCTGCTTAAAAAAATACTTTAAAAACATTCTATCCACATTGGACTTGTAACTTGGCTACGTTGCATCACCTGCTTAACTCCATGGAGACAAATACGCTTAAAGCCACACTGTGAAACATTCCAGGCAAAGCATTAACATCTCCATGAATACAAGCATGTAACGCAGCTTCCAGGAAAGTTACACAGAGCGGCTTTGCTCACTCTGATCCAAACCAACCTTGAAACTTAATTTTAAATTCACCAGTACAATGCCATGCAAGTTGTGTTATTTTAAGTCTAAAGCATCACGTGTCTTATTACAGTGCTGTCCTTGTGTCTAAATAAAAAGCCGGATGCACTTGTCACCTGTCAGTTAAACTCTTTCAACTCATATTTTTTCAATGCAACTCAAACATAGACCCACCTCTTTGTGAAATCTTCATGATGACTAAATCCCACATTTTACAAAAGTTCTGGTCTCATTCATGAAAAGCAGCTCCTCTTGCAGTAGTATTGGTAGTAGTCCAAGCAACAGGTGCAGTGGCTTCGTAGTTGTATTATCAGTGCGATCCTTGGCAGGATCAGTGGTATTCTAGTCCATGTGTCTTGGTTGTGAGGCGGAGCTCCATGGGGGGATATTATAGTCCCGGCCGGAGAGGGGGCGGAGCCTGAGACAGAGTCAGGCCTTTACTGGTGCACACTAACTCACTCCTCACTCTGCCCACAAGAAAACCACTGCAATGCTCAGGGGAGGTACAAGCACAAGTAGTATTGAAGTAAAAAGATGCAAAGTTACTTCAAAATCATGTTACTAAAGTAGATATTAAAAATGCCTGATGAGCTACTTATTAAGGAATATCACAGTCAACTTATCTGTTTCCATGGAGACAAGCAGTTGGCACAGACAGGTCAAGTTACGGGTCAGATCTGTGGAGAAGTGAGCCATATTACAAGGAGTAGCATGTTTATTAAGTATTTGGTTGTCAAGCATAGTTACTGAAGTAGATATTAAAAATGATCAACCAACTACTTTTTATAGCATATCACATTCAACTTATCCATCTCCATGGAGACAGGCAGTTGGCACAAACAGGTCAAGTTACAGGTCAGATCTGTGGAGAGGTGAGCCAGATTACAGTGAGTAGCAAGTTTATCAAGGATTTGTTTTTAGCAATAAAAACTTCAGTAATGGAATAAATGCATGCACGATGTTTGGTGTCATACTGTGGAACTTTCCAAAGCATTAATATTACCATGGAGACAAAAGATGGCACCAGAAATGTTAAATGCACTTTATTATAAAATGGCAATCACATTTGGGGACAAAAACAAACTTTTTAAACTTTACATTTTTTGTAAAAACACTACTTTTTTTTGGCCCAGTTCTATTAGAACCAAAGCCATTACAACCTTTGCTGATAAGTCAGTGATCCACATAGCTACGGCTAAACGATTTCACCGGGATCAGTTGAGATTTACCCAAAGCCTGTGAAAGCACCACTGGCACTAGTCCTATCGGGTGAAAGCGGTAGACAAATAAAGGAACATTACATAACTTTTCGAGAAAAGAGTCCACCACCTGCTTATGTCCTCGTACATGCTTAAATGCCATTCTGTGGAAAATTCAAAACAATGCAATAATATCTCCATGGTTACGGATGTTGAGTAGAAAAGTTGCATAGAGCAATTTTAACATTGTGCACTTTAACGTTGTATTAGTAAAGTATTTGTTCTTATACCACTAATAGTAATAATCCTTTTGAATTTTTCTTTCGGACACTCAAAGGTGTTACACGTGCAGTTTTAATCACTCCCACAGACTGTATATATAAATGGACATAGTTAACCTGCCAGCAGCCTCCATTGACTTTGGCTCCAATTCACTTTCTATTGACAAACTGTGTCCCCTCTCTTTATAACTGCTGCTGTCGGGCTCATCATTTTGGTCTTAAAATGTTCATATTAACCAGCTGTACATGACTCTGGTGTTTTTATTTCATTTTGTTTATTTATTTTTTATTATGAACTTTAATATCAGACAAATCAGATGCCTTCTTTCCCTGAGGTCAGTCCCGCTACTTTTCGCAACAGGTTTGATTGACATTACCTTCAACAGCCTCACTCCAGATTGGCTCTTTGGTTGCTATGATCCTCCTCCTAATCCTAATATATAAATCGGCTCCAAATTGGCTGCTATAACTGCTCTAGCCTCGATGAGCTTCATGTGACTGGAGCTGAACGCTGTGGGTGACGTCACACTCTCTTAGTTCACTTCTTTATACAGTCTATGTTCACTCCACACACTCTATGGTAGCTGTGAACACAATTGTATCCACAGCTGCCCTGCAAAACATTCACATTAATCTAATAGCACAAAACTGCTACTGTCTTGTGAAGAGTTGTGGGTACAGATTCTGTGTTTGCTCAATGGCACTTGGATGTTTTAAGTGGAGAATGTTCTGTGACTTGTGTTTGCTCATTATAAAAGTGTTATAAATGCCTGGAATGGGTGGTATTTTCCTACTTCTGTGAACTGTCTGTCTAACATGTGGTATTTTCTTACATCAGTGAACTGTCTGTCTAACACAGTAAAAAACAACCTTCTGTTGGCATCTTAAACAGAGGAATGGTTCAAAAAGAAGTTAAAACACAACTCAGTTACTTAATAAAGGGCCCATATTACGCTGTTTGTGTGTTATAATGCTGTTTCCTCAAATGTCATCAAAAACATACCTGGAGTTGTGTTTTGTTTCATTCACACATGTTTAACACAGTTCTTCTCTCAAAATGAAAACACTCTGCTCCACCTTGTGATGTCATGTGGTAATACAGGAAGTGCTCCACTGTGTTTTTAAACTCCATACACCTTCACTAGAATCATTTGGATGATTTCAGACCTGGAATTGCCAATAGCTACTTTACTAAAGGTAAATGGTAGCTGTTAACTTGAAAACTACTGCTACATGACATCACAAGGTGGAACAGAGCCATTTTGAGCTTTGGAGATGTAGACAGACTAATAATGCAGGATTACTCAAACATGTGAATGAAACGAAACACAACTCCAGGTATGTCTTTGAGTAGATAACAATATTATAACATGACTTAAAGCTTACTAAAGTCAGTTTTGTTAAATATAAGATGGATAAAAACTGTAATTCTCTGCACTTTATCTGTGAATAAGCAGCATTGGTAGATCTTTACAGCCAAAGTAGCAGTGCAATATTAGAAATAAAAGGCGCAATTGGTGCAAAATATGAACATTTAAATTTGATAAACAATCTTAATATCAAACCCCAAATACTTTTAAAATGTTAAAGGTGCACTATGTAACCTTTCTAGTGGGGGTCTCCTTCGTTCATGTCTCTGTAGAGATCTCATTGCTTTTGGCAAGTGTTCCAGTGTGGTATTATCTGGCAGGACACCACCAAGTAGAGTTACAGGTCAGATCTGTGAAGAGTCAAAACAACACGTCAATGAACAAATGCAAAATAGCTCAGTTCAGTGCTGTGCTGTGGTACATTCCAAGTTAGCAACAACATACCATGATGGTGCGGCATTATTATATTATTGATACTTTGGACTGACATCATGCTGGGGGTGTTTTACATGTATGTGTATGGCAGAATGTTCAGCAGTTAGCAGTTAGTTGGAGACACAGTGCACACATTAACAAACACTGCCAAAAATGTTTTAAGATTGTCTAAAAACTTAAGAAAAATACAAAATGGATTTCAACAAAAAATCTTCAGAAGCCTGTGATCAATCCAAGCGTCCATGGTCCTGTTTAGGTGTTTGATTTCCAGCTCTTTATGGTCAGACTATGTTAAAACAAAGCTCAGATTAAAACTGACAAGCTTCAGTCAAAGCAATGCCTACAGTTAGCATTACACACCCCTGGGAATGTTGATGATGTCAGCTGCAAATTATATTAGATTTAATGTATTCAACAAATCCTCCAGTAAATATGTCAGTCATTTGCAGCAGAGTATGTGTGAAAGTGCGAGTGTGATATTTTAACCAGACGTGCTTGGATCTGGACCAGTTTGTGTTATCAAAATACATGTGAGCCGCAGAGCTGAGGGGAATGAGGGTCGAGCGGGTCACATGACGGGTAAACAGTCCACCGCACAGGGCACAGAGGGCATATGCAGGAAAGCAGGGCACACCATATCACTGCGAGATCTAGACCAGGATGTTGACAAATGTATGTGGTGCATGTGTATAGGCTGCATTAGGAAGAGCATCAGGAGTAAAGCCAAAAGTGATATCATAACTTTTGAATATATTTATTGCTGTTTTTGTGTCATTTTACACCTGTTCTGGATTTACATGAATTGAATAGAAATAGCAAAATATCATGAATATAATATTATTTCAGCCTATATCCAGTTTCTGACCAGATCTGCTGCAATAAACTGACTAATCATTTACTTAATTTAAATGAATAAACCAATATGTATGAACTTTATGTGATTTTCCATGTCTAAATCAGCCAAAGGTTTAGATCTGATGCCCTTCCTGGCACAAATCTTTGCATTCCTGTAAATGGCACCTCTAAAAGTGCTCCAAGTGGTTGCCTTGACAAAGATATAGTTAATGTAATCTAATTTTGTTCATTTTAAAACACATCACTGATCTAAAATAGCTTAATAACAGAAACAGGACAATTACTTCCAATGAAAAACTCAAACCATTAGACTTGATGATTGGTTATTGGTTATTCATTTTATTTTGAGTATGTGCCAAGACAACATGCATAATTTACATGCTGCTTAACAAATAGACAGATTTGCATTTTAAGCACTGCAAAATAATTTACAAACAGCATAATACTATTTGTTTTTTTTTTTTTTGTGTTTTTAATTTAGTTTTTTTACATGCTGCACTAATGGAAGCAGCTGATCTAATCTCCTAATGTTTGATTGTTAATTTGCCAAAAATCTGAAACTCATTTTGCAAATTCACAAGTTGGCACATTTTGATATAAATGACTTGCCTTTGCTATGGGAACTCTGACACTGCCACTCCTACTGAGAAGCAGCTAAGGACAGGAAAGATTATGCATCCACATTCATATAGACACATAAATACACACATACATAACCTATATACAAGGAAAAGAATCCCTTGGGCCATTAATTAAAATCTGACTTTCGGAGCTGGTTGTCCCCAAATGTACTATATTTGTCCAGCCATGCACCAGCACACGGATTATATTTTAGTGCTCTTCAAAACAATTTGCTGTTTATGCCAGGTTTACCCCACATGACTAAATCATATAATGATAATATGTAACTTTCTGGAGTTCAACTACAACACAGCAACATCATCAAGCTGTTGAAGGTAATGCCCCTTCCTGCCTGCACCGCTGGTTTGGCAGAGGGTAGACGCTTAGCAATGCTGTCAATCAAATAACTTGCTAATGTTAGAGGAAGCAACCTCAGAGAAAAAAGACAGCTGATTTGTCTGTTATTAATGTTCTGATGTTGAGTTAGAGACACAATAACGATGCATTTTAAGACCAAAATGACGAGTCTGACAGCAGCAGTTATGTCGAGAGGGGTCACAGTTTTCTAATGTAAAGTGAATTGGAGCCAGAGTTGATGGAGCCGGAAGTGCATCCATGATCACTTCCTATTTGGAACGCGGCAGCTAGCAGGTTAGCTCTGTCCATTTATACATATGGCCTATTATAAGACTGCGAGCGAGCAGTTGTAACAGTCAGATATGAAAACAAACTAAACCTTGGTCTGTAAAAAGAATCTATTAAAATACATGACTGGAAAACCAGATGAACCTGATTAGACTAAATCAAGTCTGGATTAGAAATAATCCAGGAATTACTTTCAGTAGAATTTAATGTTTCCCCAATGGTGTTTGTAAACTAACAGAGAGCCATTGGCCAACCACAGAAGGGATCAAACAGTGATTTGTATATGGACTCACAACCTGTCCTCTACAAAGGACACTAATCAGATTAGATTTATTACCTTGATTGGAATTGCACAACACATCAACTGTTAGTAACAGGCCGCGGTGTAGCCATGACCCTCACCGGAGCAGGTCTTATATAACCACTGTCTCTCGGGACCCCAGTAAATCACACTGGGGGTCCACTGTGAGGTATTCGCACATCCATCTTCACCTCACATATCACATAACTGCAGGATTTCACAGCTCCGCGGCAGAGGCCCGGGCTCACTGAGCAGAGCCGGTCCCATCCAACAGATAAACACACAGGCTTGATGTACAAACCAGGAAGTGAGTCATGAGGGTTCAGCAGAGGAGGGCTCAAACATGGACATGGTCAGTTTGGACAAGGGGGTGGAAGCGGCATATCAGGGGCTGGCAAGATGAAACGAATGTCATAACCCTGGTTTAATTATGGTTTATGTACATTTTATATTTTTCATTTGCTCCACTTCACCAGAGGACTCTTCTGTGTTGTCTTGTCTTTGTGTGTCAGTGCATTAGCCCCGACACACAAAGACATACCTTTGTAAAAGTGTCCTTCTCTAAAAAATTATCAGGCTGTGTTTGATAATTTGTGCATTGTGTCTCTATGGTAACTGCTGCACATTCTACCATAGAGATACATGTCCACCCCCCCATCGTGATGTCAGGCAAAGTATCAGTAAGTAGCTTTTACAGGTGCGGGGTCTGCCACCTTCCTAACTCCATACCAACTGTAGATGTTTTAAAGTTTAAAAGGAACATGCATCTTACTGAGAGCGGGGTCGCCTCTCCACAGATGTTACCTGTACTTACCTAGGAGGTGCCACCTGTTTGTCACCATGGGGGATTGGAGAAGGTAAGTGTAGTGCAATGCTGTGGAACCTTCCTAGCAAAGATGTATATGTTCATGAAGACTCTATTGTTGTTGCATCTATGAACAACACAGTGTTATGGCTGTAATGGGGATTGAACAAAAACATGTGGATTAGTGGCATTAGTGGATTTATTACATGACGATCACTACAACATATCACAAGTACAATTATACATGGTGCAGGATTTAGGAAAGTTTGGAGACATTTTTAATAGATTCTCACTTATTTTGAAATCTGCTTATGAGCAAGGGTGCAACAGTAGCTCAGTTAGTAGAGCATTTGCCCAATGATCTGAAGGTTGGCGGTTCAACTCCTGCTCTTGACATAAAGTCCTTGGGCAAGACACTTAACACACCTTGCCTCCATTGGCTGTGTACACTGATGCGTGTGTGATTCCTGTGAAGTGCTGACCATTTGTGACCATTTACCGAAAGTGGGAGTCCATGTACAGTATTTCTTTCTTATCTGTGATTTGATTGCATTTTTAAATATGTAAGACTCAGCGGTATGAGGAGTCATGTTGTGATGTAACCTACAAAACCCCAGCTGCAGTTAAATAAATATTCCATTTGGGTTCTGCTTAAAAACTAATATAGACAGTTGTACGGGACACTGGCGGGCACGCTGTATGTCAGGCTGATGGTGATGTAACGTTGGTGTTTTGGACTGGGATGTGGTTTGGAAACTCTAAGAGGATAAAAAGATTTGGATTGCGGAGGTTTCTTAACAGCAGTGTAACATATAAACCTTATTTAAAATGCTTATCTAACGCTAATCTCGTGTGTGTACTGTATCCAGTCGGGGACCATGTTTTGGTTTTGTTGTATGTTGAAGTCCTAGATTATACTAAGCCTTTTTATAAGTCTAAACATGTTCTAATACATTATAACACATACATAATACATTCAAAATCATAATCGACTGTTTGCATTTTCCTCTCGGTGTAATATTTCGATATAGGGTTGTCTAAAAATGTATTCCAAGATACAGAGGTGGAAGAAGTACTCAACTGAGTTACTTAAGTAAACGTACAGATACCGGAGCAAAAAAGTACTCAAGTAAAAGTAAAAGTATCATAGGAAAAAGCCTACTTAAGTAAACATATCAAAGTACCTGTTTGAAAATATACTTGAAGAGTTAAAAGTTAAAGTATTTCACGTAAATTTTGAGGTCTTATGAAACTTCAAATGTAGTAATTGTTCAACAGAAGCAACTGAAGCAATAGGTTTTTTTTTCCTACCTGTTTTTATTTGTATATTTTTGTTTGCTCAAATTTTTACTTTGATAAAAATTAACCCTCAGTCGTTTCTGTGGATCTCAAACTATAACAAAAATACTTTTACTTTTCAGTCCAGTTAAAAAATTTAGTGGTATAGAGAGTACAATACCTGCTCTCAAATGTAGTGAAGTAAAAGTAAAAAGTACCTACTTTAAAATCTACTTAAGTACAGTACTTTACTACTTTTACTTTGTTGCATTCCACCACTGCCAAAATACTAACTGATACTAAAACTATTGTCAAAACTCTGCACTCATTTGAACAGCTGATAATGGGAAAAAAAATCACATTAAAAGGACAAAATTGGAGCATTCCTGAACAGTTTTAGAAGGATCCTGAGTTTGAGAGTTTTAGTTTAAGACCACAGAACTTCTATTCTAGGGTGTGTGGTTAGAAAACAAAAAAAAAAAAAGAAAAAAAAAGTTTTTATTATCCTCTGGTATTGAAATACATTTGGAAATTTGAGTATTTTTGTATTGACTGAAGGTTTGTGGTTCAATCCCAGTTACCTGCACTGTGTATTGTTGTTGTGTCACAGGGCAAGACACCTCACCCTCACACCTTCACCACATCCACTGCTGCTATTAATCACTGGAGAGTTTTTAGAGTCACCGATTCACCTGACACATCTCACTATCAATCAGACATCACAGAATTAGAATTCCTTCGGAGAGAACACAACATTCCCTATTTGTGGAAAATTCCTGTCCTTTGACCTTTGACCTGTCCTCGGCTTGTTCTGGTGAAGCTGTTGTGACACACTTCGGTGGAAAGATTTAACGGCTGTAAAAACATAAAGATTACAACAAACAAGGTCATCCTCTCCCTCTCTCTCTGTTTCTCCCTCCTTTCTCTCTCCCCCTTTCTCTCCACTCTCTCTCTCTCCACCGATCCCTCTCTTTCTGCCCCTCTCATTCTCATTCTCATTCTCTCTCTATCTTTTCGCTCTGCTCCCTCTCTCTCACCTTTCTCTCCTCTTCTTTTTGTCTCTCCCTCTCTCTATCTCTCTCCCTCTCTACACTTCTCCCTCTCTCTCTGCCCCTCTCTTTGTCTCTCTTTTTCTTCTCTCTGCCCCTCTCTCTCACCTTTATTTCCCTCTTCTTTCTATCTCTCCCTCTCTCTGTCTCACACTCTCTCTCTGTCTCTCTCTCTTTCTCACCCTCTCAATCTCTCCCTCTCTCTGCCCCTCTCTCTCACCTTTCTCTCCTCTTCTTTTTGTCTCTCCCTCTCTCCATGTCTCTCTCTCCCTCTGCCCCTCTCCCTCACCTTTCTCTCCTCTTCTTTCTGGCTCTCCCTCTCTCCATCTCTTTCTCTCTCTCTCTCTCACTTTTCTCTCCTCTTCTTTCTGTCTCTCCCTCTCTCCATGTCTCTCTCTCTGTTTTTCACTCTGTGCCTCTCATCTTTCTCTTTCTTTCTCCCTGACTGTGCCTCTCTCTTTCTCCCTCTCTGTCTCTCTCTCTCTCTCTTTGTGTCTATCTGTCTCTCTCACCTCTCTTTCTCTTTCTCCCTGTCTCTCTCTCTCTCTCTCTCTCTTCACTCTGCTCCTCTCATCCTTCTCTTTCTTTCTCCCTCTCTCTGTGTGTCTCTCTGTCTCTTTAAACCAGGCCATAAACCATGCACCACAGGACCACATTGTCCAGCGCAGTGGAAACTCACAAGAATCAAACGAGACTTAAAACATTGTCATCCTGAAAAACAGAGACTCAGGCCTGAAGTCGTGGACCCTTTACACTCACTGTGGACCCTTTACACTCACTGTGGACCCTTTACATTCACTGTGGACCCTTTACACTCACTGTGGACCCTTTACATTCACTGTGGACCCTTTACACTCACTGTGGACCCTTTACACTCACTGTGGACCCTTTACACTCACTGTGGACCCTTTACACTCACTGTGGACCCTTTACATTCACTGTGGACCCTTTACACTCACTGTGGACCCTTTACATTCACTGTGGACCCTTTACACTCACTGTGGACCCTTTACACTCACTGTGGATCCTTTGCATTCACTGTGGACCCTTTACACTCACTGTGGACCCTTTACAATCACTGTGGACCCTATACACTCACTGTGGACCCTTTACTCTCACTGTGGACCCTTTACTCTCACTGTGGACCCTTTACACTCACTGTGGACCCTTTACACTCACTGTGGACCCTTTACACTCATTGTGAACCCTTTACATTCATTTTTATGCTGTGGACTGGCACAACGCTGTATTATATCGAATGCCTCCTTGTGTTTCATAAGCACTTTGAATGCATTTGTATTTATGCGAGTGCATGTATCTCTATGGTGACATTTCCAGCAGTTATCATGGAAACACGAGGCACACATTGGCAAACACTGTCAAAAAAGTTTTAAAATAGTCGAGCGTTCATGGTCCTGTTTAGGTGTTTGATTTTACACAAAAAGGTGAGAGTGACTAACTGAAAAACTGTTGGCTCTCTGGCTTGTGACTGTGATGTTATGTGTGAAAGAGTTTGTAAAGCTGTGGTGCATTGTTTTGTCTGATGTTTTTGTATATTTATGGAGAATTGTTGTGTGGGATCATGGGCTAATCGTAAGAAGGGTTTGAATAGGGCCCGGGAGAGATTGCTAGATTCCTCAAACAGGCATGGCGTGTTTTTGATGAGGGCACAATATTATAACTTGGTAAAAGGCTCCAAAAAGTTGCTTTTACATAACTTTCTTTGATGTTCCACGCCTTTATTAAAGGTACAGTAGCTCAATGGGAGCTAATGCACCTGCACCAGTCTGTGACCTTCAGTCAGTGTCTAATTAATTCTAGCATCAGGAGAAATTAACACTTAAAAAATGTACGTATTTATTTATTGATTCAGCTAGACACATAATTTTTGTGTCAGATGCTCTGGAAGCTGTCATCAGTATATCAGTGAAATACAGGCAGAAGTTTTGCAGCCTCGTCTCCTTCACACGTAAACTTACAGAGGAGCGTATTTCAGACATATTTCTGTTGCTGAACTTATTTTCTCTGCTAAAGCATTAGCATTACTGCTCGACCTGTAAACAAACAGCGCCATGTGACGAGGTCAGAGGTCACAGGGGGCGGCTCAGGTGTGAGCCATAGAACTCTACACAATCATACTGGCAATGCAGCTGGAGGGTAACAAGCATTAGACCAGGTACATTTGGAAGTTTATTTGTACAGCACAATTCATGTACAAAGTAATTCAAAGTGCTTTACAGAATAAGAAAGACATTAAAATCACTATACAAGTGAAAACATAAATAATCATCATAAAATTAACATCAAAGGAGAAAAGTCATCAAAAGTCATGTTTGGAAATTTGCAGTTGCTGTTTTTTTTTTTGCCCGTTTTAAGATGTATGTCCACTTGTCTAGCCTCAACAATAACCCAGTCATGAGCAGGACCAAAGTACAGGCCAGAGACTGTGGACTCGATGTTACAGATATGACACAGACAGATCTGCTGCCTGCGTCAAACATGATAAGAGCACAACAGTCATTACTTAACAATACTTGAAAGAAATACACATTCTTGTAACATGGCCACGTCACCTGCACCTGAAGTAAAAAAAAAAATACATTGTGCGTGTTTATTTGAGTAATTTTAATGTTTTTGTTCATTTGTCTTATGGTTTTATGAATATTTATTTGATCAAATGTTCAATTTACACAGCCAGTTTGAACACAACCTCTCATTTAATGTTTATTTCTTTATTTTTACGACTTTCTACATTTTATATACACACAGAAGACATTAAGAAGAAAAAAAAAAAAAAAATTTAAAAAGTATTGTATATCCAAATCCTCAAAGTTTCCACCCTTTGCTTTGTTGACAGCTGCAAAGAATTGATCAAAGCAAGGGGTGGATTTTTTGTTTTTTTGTGTGTGTGTGTGTGTGTGTGTGTGTGTGGTGTGTGTGTTCATATGTGTATGTGTATGTCCAATTGATAAAAAGCACAGATTTGAAATTTTTTGTTTTTGTTGAGGTTTTATTTTTGACACGTTCATAATTTGAGCAAACAAAAATATAAATACAGCAAAAAAACTATTGATTCAGTTGTTTCTGTTGAACAAAATTCAGCTGAAATCTTGATGAAAACCACTAAATCTGAAGCTTTAAAAGATTTCAAAATCTGAAAACAGCTAAACACTTTTATTTTTTCATCTTTAAGTCACTTTTAAACAGGTACTTTAATACTTTTACTTGTGTATTTTTTGTATTTTTACTTCAGATTTCACCAATATCCTTCATAATAGTGACAGTTGTGCAGCTGCAGGTGAGTCAGGTTTGAACTTTAAAGCAATAAAACACGAATAACAAATATTTAAAATAGTTTTATGGAGTTTTATTTTGTGTTAATGCAGAGGTCAAAGGTCGTGTCTGGAGCCTAGCGGTGCTAACGCCGGGGC
Source organism: Periophthalmus modestus (assembly GCA_019594935.1). Classification (NCBI taxonomy): domain Eukaryota; kingdom Metazoa; phylum Chordata; class Actinopteri; order Gobiiformes; family Gobiidae; genus Periophthalmus; species Periophthalmus modestus. The sequence goes on along the minus strand of JAIEZT010001214.1, from coordinate 3,451,435 downwards.
CCCTTCTCTGCTCCTCGCTGACTGATGTTGTTGTGTGCCACATTTATTTTTATTGTGCCGTTTTTGATTTTGTGGAGCTCCTTTTTCACCTCCATCATCTCCTGCAGTGACATGAGATGCTTGATTCTTCTCTGCCGATGCTCCTCTTTCTCATGTTCCAGATCTCGATCCTTCTTTTGGACGGCCTCAGTCAGATTTTGGATCTCCAAGTCCTGTTTTTCAAGTGTCCTGCTCATCTCTTCCATGTTTGTTTGAGCAGAGGCCAGTTCTTGTTGGAGCTGAGTTCTGTCCCTCAGTGCACTGTGGAAATGAGAAAATCTGATTTTGTTGTGGAAACTGGTGACACTCTCCAGCTCTTCTTCTTTCTCCTGGAGCATGTCTTTGGTTTTATGCAGCTCCATTTCCATTTTTGCTGTCAGGTTTTGGGTGTTGTGGAGCTCCTGTTTCAGCTGCTTGTTTTCGTGTCCTGCGCTGATGTACAGGTTCCTTATCTGTTTGTGGGCACTGATGTGGGCCACCATCTCCTTTTCTTTCTCCTGGAGCAAAGCCTTGACTTTTCGAAACTCCACATCTGCCTCGTTTGTTCTTATTGTGCCGTTTTTGATTTTGTGGAGTTCCTTTTTCACCCCCATCATCTCCTGCAGTGACTGGAGATGCTTGATTCTTCTCTGTCGATGCTCCTCTTTCTCATGCTGTAGTTCGTGGTCCTTGTTTTGGAGGGCCTCAGTGAGAGTTTGGATCTCCAGGTCTTGCTGTTGGTTGATCCTCTCTTGAGCCTTAAGCCTGAGGTCCAGGGATTGGTTTATTTGGACCTGATGTGTGAGCTCGGCCCTCGTTCGCTCTAACTCTTGGCGTAGCGCCTTCACCAGAGCGCTCTCCTCCAGGGGTACCTCGTTCAGGGGTACCTCATGCAGGGGTACCTCGTCCAGGGGTGCCTGGGCCGGACCTCTCTCCTCGGGGGTCGAGGAGTCCTGGATGGTGGCAGACTCCAGGTGGGTCTCCTCTGGCTCTTGCTCGTGTCCTGATGGTGTTGGACAGAGCAGAGCCTCCAGGTTGAAGTCCTGGTCGTAGAGGTGGACGTCGTCCTCAGACGTGTACAGGTACCAAGGCTTCATAGTGAAAGTTGTAGAGCGATTGTTTTGTGCGAGTGTATCCATCGGTGTCAGAGAAGTAATGAGCTAAATCTGTGAGCGACGTTATAACAAAACCTCTGATTCTAAAGTCTGACATCATCACGTCTCCACGACGACCTCGTGTATTAGGGTTCTAAAGATGACATCATCAAATATTTGCATAGTTTATCAATCTATATCTATCTATCTATATCTATCTATCTATCTATCTATCTATCTATCTATCTATCTATATATATATATATATATATATATATATATATATATATATATATATATATATATATATATATATATATATATATATATATATATATATACATGGTGTGTGTGTGTGTGTGTGTGTGTGTGTATGTATGTGTGTGCGTGTGTGTGTGTGTGTGTGTGTGTATATATATATATATATATATATACATATGTATATGTAGGTAGGTAGGTAGATAGATAGAGATACCGAGCACTAAAAATCGTATTATTATATTTATTGTATGTGTGTGTGTTTATATGTGTGTGTATGTGTCTGCGTGTGTTTGTGGGTGTTTATATGTGTGTGTGTGTGTGTGTTTATATGTGTGTGTGTGTGTGTGTCTGTGTGTGTGTATATGCGTGTGTGTGTACGTGTGTATACGTGTGTGTATGTGTGTGTGTGTGTTGGTGTGTGCGTGTGTGTGCGTGTGTGTGTTGGTGTGTGCGTGTGTGTGTATGTGTGTGTGTGTTGGTGTGTCGGTGTGTGCGCGTGTGTGTGCATGTAGGAAAGTAATAAAACCATAAGTTAAATGAACAAAACATTAAGAGTTCTCAATAAAATGATATAATATTTACATAAAATAATAAAACAGAAAAAAAATAGTTAATGTTCCATTTTTTCCCTTTTTTTCCTTCCTTTTATATACATATATATATATATATATATATATATATATATATATATATATATATATATATATATATATATATATATATATATATATATATATATATATATATATATATATATATATATATATATATATATATATATATATATATATATATCTTCCCTTCTCTCGTCTCTTCCCTCTCCTTCTATTACCCGTTGTTTCTTTTGTGAATTCATTTGTTGCCAGATAGTGTCAGTACAGCTAAGGGCAGTGGGCCACACATTTGGCTGGTCGTGTCTGTTCATATTTTTGTTTTTTCATTTCTGACTCTGTTTTTCTTACACAATATCAATTTGTGGTTATAACAGACTTCCTTTACTGTCCCCAGGGCTGTACAGGTCATAATATTTGGGTTGAAAATAAGATTGTTCTTCTACTGTCTGAACATATTTCATAACTGCAGCAGATTACATGTTATCTGTTATGTCACAGGTCAGTCGCATAGTGTGTTTGTATGTACACAGTCATAGTTTAGTTGAAATACTGTGTAAAGATCAAGAGTTTAGATATGTGTGTGACCTGTGACTTACATTTAAAGTGCTAAAGGCTCTGGAAAAGTGAAAGAAATGAATAGTGCCAAGAAATAAAATACTCAACAGTAGTAAGTAAATAAGTCTTAACCGTTTCCAAACAAAATGTGTAATTACAATACATCAAAACAGAAAATAGAAATATTAAATATGTTTAATATATTTCATCCATCTGTTTTCTTCTGCTGATGGCCAGGGCTAGACTTCCCTCACACCAGACACTTCCTCCACAGCTCCTCCAGTGGAACCAAAGGCATTCCCAGGCCAGCTGAGAGACATAGTCCCTCCAGTGTGTTCTGTTCTTCCCCAAGGCCTCCTCCTGGTGGGACATTCCCAGGACACCTCTCCAGGGAAGTGTCGAAGAGGCATCCAGAACAGGCCCCCGAGCCACCACAGCTGGCTCCGCTCAACGTGAAGGAGCAGCGACTCTACTCCAAGCTCCTCCAGTGTGACTGAGCTCCTCACCCTGTGTCTATGGGAGCGCCCACCCACCCTGAGGAGGAAATTCATTTAGCCGCTTGTATCCATCATCTTGTTCTTTTGGTCAGTACCCAAAAGCTCATGACGATAGGTGAGGGTAAGACCAGAGATCTAAACCAGGACTAAACCAGGACTAAACCAGGACCAAACCAGGACTAAACCAGGATCATGGGTGAGGGTAAGACCAGAGATCTAAACCAGGACTAAACCAGAAACCATAGGTGAGGGTAGAACACAGATTGGCCGGTAAATCAAGAGCTTTGCCTTTGTACTCAGCTCCTTCACCACAATTGATCCACCTGTCAATCACACGCTCCACCCTCCCCTCACTTGTCCACAAAACAAAGGACTTGGACTCTTCACCTACCTGCAGAGAACAAGCCATATTTACACTTGTATTCAAATAAACAACAATACGTATAACAATAAGTATACTTTGTGAAGTTGGTGAACAGTTATGAAATCCAGCATGTGCAGTTTATGTCGAGGGTCAGTCAGTACAAGTCTGTAATCACATCAAACCAACAGTGAGGAGGGTTTTGTGAGAAAAAACAACACAAAAATAATGAAAGGAGATGAGCTTTTAATTTGTTCTGTTAAAATGAATGTTGCATCACACTGCAATACAAGCACATCTCCTGTTCAGAAAATTAAACCAAACGACAAGCCAGAAATAAAAAACTATGAAAACACTCTCTAAACTAAGGGTGTCTTATCCTGGTTTGGTCCTCGTTAGAGCCTAGTTTAGTCCTGATGTAGGCTTGGTTTGGTCCTAGTTTGAGCCTAGTTTAGTCCTGATGTAGGCTTGGTTTGGTCCTAGTTTGAGCCTAGTTAAGTCCTGATGTAGGCTTGGTTTGGTCCTCGTTAGAGCCTAGTTTAGTCCTGATGTAGGTTTGGTTTGGTCCTAGTTTGAGCCTAGTTTAGTCCTGGTGTAGGGTTGGTTTCGTCCTGGTTTGAGCCTAGTTTAGTCCTGGTGTAGGTTTGTTTTGGTCCTGGTCTGGTCACTTTGCCTAGAATATGCCATAGTATCGCATTAAACTGATCTGACATTCAATTCAATTCAATTTTATTTTTCACAATAGTCAACATATGTAGGGCGCATACATAAACACACAGTAGCAACATACACGTACAGAAGTTTATGCTGTAATCATGTTTGTGTTTACATATGTATGCAAATACCATGTATCAATGACCTTGTGAAGGGGGGTAACGCTCTCGTAATCGCTATTGTAACGTTTATCTTAAACCTTTCCTGTTTCGGTCCCCTGACCATGGTCGGGAAACACAGGTTCTTTACCTCAAAGTTGTTTGGAGTGTGGTGCGAGCTGTAAGACCCCAGCCTGTTGCTCAAGAGTTGGCTGCTTTACGCCACATGCACGCGCACGGCACCTCTCACTCACGCTCACGCTCCACACTGAACTAAAGCACAGAGGAGCTTTCAAAAGATTCAGATACGCCACAAATACATTTATAAAGTGTTATTTTCATGAACATTTCAAACATTTCAGAATATGGAGCCAATGTCAAGAAACCTTAATATTTCACATAGAGCTGTTTTTCCTTCAGCTTCTGTTTGTGTCAAGACTCACAAGCTCCTCTCCTCGACCTCTGCCCTGACGCTCTGACTGTTGTGCGGCGGACACACATCTAGCACAGATATAATAAACTCGTCGTTATATCAAATGGATTTATTTTGCGATTTCCTCTCAGGATTTTCATTATATATCTACAGACGAGCTTGTTAGCGTGTCATGAGGAGCAGGCAAAAGTCACTTCGGAGAAAATGTGGTCGCTGATAAATTATTTACTTTTTTGTGCGGCCCGGGAGCAAATGCGTCACGGACCGGTACCGGTCCCCAGCCCGGTGGTTGGGGACCACTGCTATAGATTGATTATATATAACATATACACACACTTACATATACACATATATACATAAATATATACATATACACATGTATACATACATATATACATACATATATATACATACATATAAATACATACCCATAAACATATACACCATGTACATATATACATGTCTACACATACAAAACACACAATATACACCTATACATACACACCTATATACACCCATACAGACATACACATAGCCTACATGTATCCGTGTACACACATGCACATACACACTCATATGTTATATATATATATATATATATATATATATATATATATATATATATATATATATATATATATATATATATATATATATATATATATATATATATATATATATATATATATATATATATATATACACACACACACACACACACACATACATACATACATACATACATACATATAGGTATGCATACACACAGACCTATGAGCAAAGAGAAAATAAAACCCTATTGCAAGGAGAACTTGAGCTGCACTAAGTTCCGTCAGGCACTGTAGTTTTCCAGTAGTTTGCATTTCAGATTTCTTTTAATATATGTATTGAGGCAGACTGTTTTATATCACTGTTTTAATTCATTCCATATTTGTGGACCTCTATAGCAGACACTAAAGCTGGTGCGGACATGCATTTATTCAGTTATGGGTGTTTCCATAATCTACAAAAAAAATGCATTCTCACAGTGAGCGGACTCGCCTTGCCACAGATCTGACCTGTAACTTGGCCTGGTAGCATCACCTGCTGTCTCTGTAGACAGACACATTTAATGCCATGTAGTATAGACAATTTCAGGCTAAGCGAAAACATCTCCATAGAGACAAGCAGTAAAGTTACATAATGCATCTTTAGACACATCTCATTGCTATGTAACTCTGTATTAGACCATTATGTTACATGATCTGGTCTGTACATAAAGTATAAAAAATTTCATGCACAGCAAAACCTCCATGAAGCCAAGCAGGAAAGTTACAGAGTGCATCTTTAGGCACATCTCATTGCTATGCACCTCTGTATTGGACCATTACGTAACGTTGTCTGGTCCTTGACTCTCCTTCACCGTAGCAGAATCACACTGGATTGATTGGGTTGAGCTCAGGGGGCTGTGCCAGAGCCAATGACAGCGGAGAACACATTTATCACTGCTACTGTGCATACTCTCAATATGAAGTAATATATTCAGCAGAAACAGGGTCTGAACCATGGCTTTAGTATAGTGTGGGTGTGTGTGGATTACAGTGTTGCATGTGTTAACAATATCCAAAGAAAAGTGCTCTGTCCAGCCCCATGTTGTCTGTAAGAAAAGATGGTAAAAGTTGGTAATATTAAAGCAGATCTATTGTGCTTGTCTCTGTTCTATACTTACAATATATGACACCCGTGGATCATTATGTTATAATTTGGACATTTTGAATCATAATATTCATCTAAAACAACTTAATAAAATAAACAATCCGTGTTAGAAAAGTGCACATTGTCGCTGTAAACGCCGTCACAACAAAGCGCCGCATGCTGTTAGCGCCTCCTATGGATAGTTGCAAAACACACTAGTGAGTTGCGAGTAGCCGAATCCTACGTGTATTACTGATTACGGAAATGGAGAAAGTGAAGTAAATACATCAGAGTGGGCGACCAGTTAAAAGCACTAAAAAGTTAATTTTGCAGAATAGGTTGTCATGATTTAAAGCTGAAGCACCAAATGCTTCTGCTAAGACTGTTCCTGTTTATAACATGTGCTGCACTGATGACATTCGTATGCTAATGTTTACACTGGGGTTATTTATGGGGTTATCGGATGGGCTCTTGCACCTTTTGCATTGCACTTTAAATCAAAACTATGCGGTGTTTGATGCTCTAAACACAATTTCGTTGTTAGGCGACAGTAGTTCCGTTGGTAGTGTTTGTAATATGATCCAAAGGTTGGCGGTTCAAAATTTGCTCTCAACAGAAACATCACTTGTAGAGCAGTCCAGCTCCCACAGAGGAATACTGTCAATGTGAATTTGGGCAAGATACTTAGCCCACCTCGCCCCCAGTGTCTGGAGTGTGTGATTGGGTGATTGGTTCCTTGATGTAAAGTGCTTCGAGTGCCTTGAAAGTGGAAAAGTGCTATATAAAAATGTGATCATTTACCATTTACCAAAAACATCTCCTTTGCGACAAGCAGGAAAGTTACATAATGCATCTTTAGGTATATGTCATTGTTATGCACCACCATTTGACCATTCTATATTATATGTATTATATGGGGCGACAATGGCTCAGTGGTTAGAGTGTTGGTCTCCCAACCCAAAGGTCAGAGTGTCGAGTCCAGCTCGGAACAAGTTCTGTCGTTGTGTCCTTAGGCAAGACACTTCGCCCACATTGCCTAGTATGAAAGTGGTGTGTGTGTGGTGAGGGGCCGATGGCGCAAACTGGCAGCCTTGCTTCCATCAGTCTACCCCAGGGGAGCTGTGGCTACAATAGTAATTTACCATAACCAAGTGTGGAGTGAACGAATAATGACTTCAGTCAAAGTGTAAGGCATTATTATTATTATTATGACAATATAAAAAAAAAAAATCTTGAATCTTTCCTCCCAGAAACTCTATGGTAAAAGCAGAACTTATTAAGAAAGACTTGTGTGAGTCACTATAGGATGCTTTGGGATCAGAGCTGATTGACTTTGGTAAGAGGCCAAAATTTCATGCAAATGCCAACAATGTGCCAAACGGTTCCTGAGAGCTCAGAACTAGTTCTAACTACTTCTTCCTATCACGGTTTGAAAATGAGGAAGCCATCTTTATACAATGCAATAACAGTCAGGATACAGAGGAACACAGACTATTTTTAATGTGTGGATAAAAATGTGGTTTGCACATTTCTTCTTTTTCTTGTTTGCAAATTTTGAATTTATTTTTTGGCACATTTAATATTTTTGCACTGAGGTGGGAGAGGACAGCAATTTCATCTGCGCTATTCATCTTGTATGTATGTGCACGTTTAACAATAAAGAGACATTGAATTGAATTGAATTGAAAATTGAATTGAAAAAGTTGGTTTTGGGACATTGTTTTGGACATGGGTCAGATTAGTTGTTCTATGTTGTTCTTTGCATAAGGTTGAAAGAACTACAAACTGCACAATATTGTCACCTTTACATACTTTTGGTTGTGGGAGGAGCTGTATAGTTTTATTTCTTAACCTTTGGCCTTTGTAACTGAGGAGTGAGTGATGTGGAGGTGAGACACAAGTGAATGAATTTCTGATTTGCAGATTTTTATGTAATTCAAGGGGTTACGGAATTTGTACCTATGACAAGACTGACTACTCATTCTATTAAAACCAAAAACTATATAATGTCACTTCTGGCTCCATTGATCCTGTTTGCAGTTAACTTTCTATTGAAAAACTGTCACCCCTCTCTTTGTAACTGCTGCTGTCCGACTCGTCATTTTGGTCTTAAATGTTCGTATTAACCTGATCTACACGAACTTGGTATGTTTATTTCACTATTGTGTCTGTAACTCAAGATCTAAACATTAATAAGAGACAAATCAGCTGCCTTCTTTCCCCAGCTACAGACTGACAGTGTTTGCTAAACAGAAGGGACGTTACCTTCGGTCCAGATTGGCTCTTTGGTTGCTATGATACTCGTGGTCAGAATCCCTAATATGCATCTCGACTCCAAATTGGCCCCTATAACTGCTTTAATCTCGATGAGCTTCATTTGACTGAAGCCGAACGCTGTGGGTGACGTCACACTCACTTAGTCCACTTCTTTATACAGTCTATGATTAAAACACAGTTATAAATTATATTATATCAAATATTTTACAAAAAAAATAATAATAATAAAATAATAATTTTAAATTTTACTTCTTAGTTGGAAAAAACTTATCTAAGACAAAATCATTCTTAAAATTTAACTCCAAAACATAAAATTTTGTATATATCATTCGATCTCTGCTCTTCAGTGTGAATCGATGCAGTGAGAGAAGGCACACAGTGTTCTGGTGAAGAGGAGGAGGCCGGTCTCATCCTGGGACACTGCAGCTCTGAATCACAATGAGCAGGTGCAGTACAGGGGCACATACAGAGGACATGTACGACATATATAAGACATGTAAGATGCATGGACTTCAGCCAAATGTAGTAAAAGTGTCTCTGCCAACAACCTCTGGCATGGGCTGCGTTTTTCGGACTCTCTCATCCAATTAAGAGGATGAGAAAAAGAGTACTGCTTGTCTGACCAGCCAAGAGTACACTTTCTCCATACTAGTGTTTCCCAAACTGTGATACACGGACTTTTTTTCCACCTTCAAGGCACTCAGTTCGCTTTAAATGAAGGAACTACTCACCCGTTCACACACACATTCATACACCAGTACTTGAAATTGCAGAGGCCACTGGAGGCAGCACAAATTTGGGCATTTTAACCAGAAACTTGCAAATTTACTACATTTTTATATAGCGTTTTTCCACCTTCTAGGCACTTTACATCAAGGAAGCATTCACACACCACTGTACAGCAATCAACAACAACATTCATCTGTTTGAGCTGGAATTGCACTGCCAACCTTTGGATCAGTGGCTAAACGCTCTACCAGTTGAGCTACTGTTGCCCCTTAGTTGGCATTAAAGTTGCCAAAAATTACTAGGAACAGTAGTCAGTGCTTTAAAAACCTATATACACAATTCAGTAACAAAAACGTGGATGTGGTCATTAGTTCCATTATTCAACAACTTTTCCATAAAATACTCCCACAAGACCCTAATTTCAGCAATTCTTCAAATGCAGCTGCTAACTTAATAACAATTTAGCTGTGTTTTTGTGATTAACCTGCTAAATTTACTCACTAGATCGGTGCTAAAGCGATTTCAAAGGAACATGTTGGATTAGCCAGACAAACTGTTCCATCTTTACTCCATGTTTCCCCATTTAAAAAGCACTTAATCTGATTCTTTCAAAGTCAATAAACGCTTCCTGTTGAGGGCCCCAGGGACTTTGGGATTTTCCATTCACAAAAGTATTGACCTGTCCCGTGTAACTTCAATCATTAACTGTGGTGCAGTGGGGTAGGCTCTCACGAGCGGGATCCAGAGTTCTGGTGGGGGCAGGTGGGCAAAGGTAGGACAATGAACTGTTTTGTTTTAAAATAAGTTGAAATGTGTTTCCCAGGGAGCACTGTGCTGGACTGTGGAGGCTGCAGTGGGACACGGACACTGTGCAAAGGGACACAGAGCACGTTTGTGTTTTGAGCAGTGTGGATTTCAGTCATGGGATGTTCTTGGAAAGCAAATATAATAGTAAACTGAGACCACAGTAACATATTAAAGAGGGGGCATTTTACTTCTATGGGGTATTTACTGCTAACACATGACATATTTAGATCACCATGTTTCCTTTTATTGCTTTAAAAATGGTAAATTTGCCAAAATTAACCAAAAGTCTCTCAAAAGTGTCTCCCCCTTCACAGCGCAATCACATTACACTCAGCGTTAATTAAACTACTGCACATCACATCAGGTTTGTAAAGCTGCAGTGGACAGTTTTTTGTCCTGCTTTTGTATATTTAAGATTGAATGAAGATTTTCATGTGGGATCATACGTGATGTAGGCTTTTGGGCGAAGCACTGGACAAATCTTACAGCTAACCATAAGGAGGATTCGGATAGGGTCCGGGAGAGATTGCTAAATTACTCAAACAGACACTGATGACATCTAAACCCTCTTCAGACATGTTTTTGATGAGGGAACATTATAGGTAGTGGTAGAAAGCTAAAAAACAAAAAAAAGAAAAAAACAATAATTTTGCATTATACCCCTTTTTTTAAGATCCATCTATCTGGGTTGCAGGGGCAGCAGTCTAAGAAGGGACTTCCAGATTTCCCTCACCCCAGACACTTCCTCCAGCTCCTCTGGGATGCCAAGGCATTTCCAGCTGAGCTGAGAGATATAGTCCCTCCAGTGTGTCCTGGGACTTCTCCCGGGACTCCTCCCGGTGGAACATAAACACCTCTCCGGAGAGGTGTCCAAATGCCTCATCATCTGGAACAGATGCCTGAGCCACCTCAGCTGGCACCTCTCCTCATGGAGGAACAGTGACTCTACTCCGAGCTCCTCCAGTGTGACTGAGCTCCTTAGCCTATCTCTAAGGGAGCACCCAGCCACCCCGAGGAGGAAACTCATTTCGACCACTCGTATCTGCCATCTTGTCCTTTTGCTCATTACCCAACGCTCATGACCATAGGTGAGGGTCGGATCAGAGATTTAAACCAGGGCTAAACCAGGACCATGGGTAGGATCACAGATTGATGGGTAAATCGAGAGCTTTGCCTTTGGACTAAGGTCCTTCTTCACCATAACAGTCTGATACAGCGACATCATCGCTGCAGACTCTGTACCAATCCACATGTCAATCTCATGCTCCATCTTTCCCTCAATCGTGAACAAGACCCCAAGATACTTGTACTTTGAATATAAATCCATATTGTCTTTTTTTGTCTACTACATAATTTCATACATCTTGCTTCATATATTTGATGTCTTCTGTATGTATATATAAGTTAGAAAGTAGAGATCATTAGGAAAAAAATAAACTTGATTGACTGAAGGTGCCCTGTGATCCCAACACAACAGAATGACAAGCTAAATCTGGTTTAGACTGTCACCTGACCACTGAGTTCAACAACCTCTGAAATGGCCAACCTGTCCGTCAGTGGATCTGACCACTCAACCGATAATGTTTATGAGAGCAGGATTCTAACCAAATTAACGGAATAAATAAAATTAATCTCAAATTAAGTCACCTAAATCATGCACAGTATAGGCTAGTGAGTTGGTAAAGCATTTGCCCACTGATCCAAAGCTTGGTGGTTTGAATCCTGCTCTACAAATAAACATCATTGGTTGACAGTGCGATTCCAACTCCCACAGATGAATGCTGTTTTTGCGTCCTTGGGCAAGACCCTGTTGCCCCCAGTGTCTGAGTACACTGGTGTATGAATGTATGTGTGAATGGGTGAGAGGTTTCTTGATGTAAAGGGCTTTGAGTGTCTTGAAGGTGGAACAGCACTTGTTTCCTTTTATCATTTAACACAACAGAACTTGAGTTAGTAAGTTAATAAATATTTGATATAATTAAAAATCAAAAGTGAATCAAAATTCTCCATCTAAATCATAACAAAGTCTTTGGAGCAATATTATGTTAAACAATAGGCCACTGTCTCAGCTGTAGAATGTAGACTCTATTTCCGTAGTCCCCCTCAGTGCTGTCTGCTCCTCGCCATCTTTGAACAATACGTTGCATAATACAAAATCTCAGAACATAACCTTTGTACAAGCACTAGATTACACCTTCTATCCCTCTGCATGTCACCGATCAAACATGTAAGTCCAGGAAATTGAGGAGAGCTCCATAAATCCATTTAAAATCACATTTCAGGTTTGGGATTGAGTCAGACTAGGCATGGCACAGCAGAGGTTACATAAGGACCAGAAACCAGACCAAAGTGGTTTGTGCTTGTCCCGAACACAAGTGGGCAGAGCAATGTTACTTCTTTGTAGATGTACAAAGCAGTGGTCGACGAAATTACTCACGCAAGAGTAAAAAGTATTTGGGAGTAGCAGGAGTACTGAACTTAAAGAGTAACTGTTGGAATGTGATATTTGATTTATAATTTCAAGTTAAGGACAAAACATGAAATAATGCACAAAATCTGGTATTTTATTTTGTCAAGGACAGACACAAAAATGAGCCAAACTAAATCATATCTGAAGGAGCTACAACAAACATGAACGTTCAAATCATTTCATATTGTTAACTTAAAGCTTTATCACATGTAGACTTACTCACAGTTGGAAGAGGAACCACAACTTTTAAGTAAGAGTACTGCTACTATTAAAAAAAAAAATACTCAAATAGTATTAAAAGTATGCTGTTAGATTTAAAAAATTACTTGAGTAAATGTAACCAAGTAAAAGTAACTGAGTACTACCCAACTCTGTTCACAAATCCAAACTCACATGACTTTACAGCAGAGTAGTACAGTAACACAGCGACAGATCAATATAGACTCCACTATTATGTGTTTATTTATAGCACAAAGAATGGGAGACTGCAGCATTCACATGGCTCCAAGGCCACAGGGGCAGTGACGAGAGGAGGCGAGAAGACAGTTAGCTTGTATTACATATCATGAGAGAAATACTGAGTATCACAACACGCTAAACTCTACAGATTAGGGCAGGTAAAAAGGTGGGTGGAGTCTTGTCCAAGGACACAACGTTGGCATTCATCTGTGGGAGCTGGAATCGCACCCTCAACCTTTGGGTCAGTGGATCTGACTGCAGTACCAATGATGTTTATGTCAATTGCAGGACCGTCAATCTGTGTATCAGTGGACAAACACTCCACTGTGTTCTGGAGGAGACTTCATTGCCCATGACGATGAAGTCTCCAGAAATGGTTTTCACTTTACAGCTGTGCCTTGTCAGGGCCAAGAAGTGCTGAAAGTGCAAACCAGAGATCAAAGAAAAGTGTAAAGGCTGGTTTTAAAGTTTATTTTGGGTCAGCTTATGTTTACTACATTCTATGAGATTGGCTCAGAGCAGAGCCGCTGCTCCTCCACGTCATGAGGAGCCAGCTGAGGCTTGGGTCTGTTCAGGATGCCTCCCTGGAAAGATGTTCACATTCCACCAGGAGGAGGCCCTGAGGAAAACCCAGGACACGCTGTAGTGTCAATGTCTCTCCTCTGGCCTGGAAACGCATTGAGGTCCCATCGAAGGAGCTGGAGGAAGTGTCTGGGGTGAAGGAAGTCTGGGATTCGTTCTTAGCTGCCCCCGCAAACCAGCCCCAAGAAAGCAGAAGAAAATGGATGGATGGATACTACATTCCATATGTGAGAATCAATAAATTAAATAATCATAGAAATAAAGAAGAAACATACATGAAAAAGTGTGTCCAAGCCTTTCACTGGCCATGTATGCACTCGTTTAGTTTGTCTGATACCTTCCACATCAAAACAATGATAGGATTTATGTCAAACAGTCAGCTGGTCAAACTGTGTCCCAAATGTTCAGTCTCGAGTGAATATATAACAGATGTCCTTATAACGTGGGTGATTGTCTTGGTTTCACTCTGGCCTTTAAAGCCCTATGTTCTAACCAAGATAAGGACTGGCAAAGCTGCCGTCTTATACCTGCACTGGACCAATAAAAAACATTTCACAATTGTTATATATTACCATATTTCCAGGAACAATTCATTTTTCAGTTTTGGCTTGTTAATATGAATCCCAGTCAGGTCTGAACAGGGCTGTGGAAAAGTCCAGAATCCAGACTCATAAATCATGAGTTAGATTTGATGTCAGAACAGTTAAACAGTTTCTGTTTTCACCAAACTGTTTTACTCTGTATAAAACAGTCTATATTTTAGATTGTATAATTTGATTACATTGTAAAATGCATATGACAGGTTTGGATGATTCTCTAATTTTGACTTATTTTGGAGATATAAAACCTGTTGTAAATATAAATTATAGTTTTACACCAATCAAGAAGCAGTTTGTGAAGAAAAGTTGAAAAGTACAGGAAGTAGAGAGTTTTAAAACAGGATGACGTCACACTACGGAGAATTATATTCAAAAGTTCAGCACAATTTACACATAAAAACATATTACTTACTTACGTACTTACTTTAAACCTGATTTCAACAAAGATAAAGGTGTGTGCTCATATTTGTATTCGTCATATAATAATCTCTGTGTACATTAGATTAATTTTGGCCATGGTTGCTAAGTAATAGTTATGGAATTCAAATTTTGAAACCTAAAAAAAAAAAGCCAAACTGGAAAAAAAAAAAAAAAGTAAAGTTTTTGATGTTTTTCTTAATTGTGTTTTAGTCAAATCCTTGGTCTAACCTTTCAGAGGCACTTTGGCATTCTGTCATTTCTAATAGTTATAACATTTACAGTTATATTATTGGGTCTTTTTTGTGTTAAATAGTGATTAAAGCTACAATCTGTAACTTTATTCGATTTTTTTTGGCCTTTGTTCTGACTCACCTGGTCTAAACTGGTCTGAACACTTGGTCTTTTTCTGTCAGACCAAAAATGACACAGTATGAGACAGAAGTAAAGTAGATAGCATCTAGTGGTGGCATGCGAGAATACCACGAGGGCAGCTCAGCCAATACAATAGTCTCTGTGCAGAGTAGCGCGCTAGCTAACTGTGTCTCAAGCTATCAGTCACTTTTATTAAAACCGGAAAACATAACAAACTATTACAATTTGAATTAATTAACATAAACACTACCCAATTATATTTACACATAGAATACATCAGTTTGTGGTGTTGTTTTAATATTTATTATCAAAATTTGCATTAGCATTAGCATTGAGACACAAACATCTGTCTTTCCAAACACAGAAGGGTCCTCTGTTGAAGTATTCATTTTATTAGTTTAGTGTTTAACATGTTGTCAGTGACATCCACGCACAGCTCCCTGTCCACTGTCTGATCCTATCCCCCTAACCCCTGACCTCTGACCCCTGACGCATCCACAGCTCCCTGTCCACTGCCTCATCTTTAAATATTTATTCATTTTAGCGTGACTCGACTAAAGCCTCATAGAGATCAAATTGGACAGGAAATAGTGACGCTAACAGTGAGGTTCCCGAGGCTGTTTTGCATAGAGCCTGTTACAAATTGTAGCTTTAAAGTCCGTGTCAACAAAATCAAACTGAATTAGAAATCAAGATGGGTCAATATGAGGTAAAAAAATCATGATGAAAATGTCTGGCTTTTCAAACAGATGAAGGTAAAGTTCACGTACAATAAAAACATATGAGGCGTAATCATGTGGTTAGCTAAGTTTATTTTATGTGGTTAGCTAACTTGTATTTTATGAGAAAAATCCATGTGTCTGAACTGTGTTTCTCTGTTACTGTGAAGCTGCAGATTTGTGGGCTGTATATCTGTCACTGTGGACAAAAGCGAGGGCTCTGAGCTCACAGTGCAGTCCTGTCACTGGAGAATTTCACCAGGACTTTTCCACAGCCCTGTTTCAGCCCTGACTGGGATTCATATTAACAAAACCCAAATGAAAAATGAATTGTTCCTGGAAATATGGTAATATATAACAACCGTAAAATGTTTTATATTGGTCCAATACAGTCATAAGTTGTTATGTGACAGCAGCTTTGCCACTTCTTATCTTGGCTGGATGGGAAATACTCTGTTTCAAGACCAGAGTAAAGAATATGCCAATTCAATTAATGCAGATGTTAAAATACCTTTTTAATCTCATGAAAACGGTATAGGAACTAGACCAGGACTTAACCCAGACTAAATCAGGATGAATCCAGGACTAAACCAGGACTAACCCAGACTAAACCAGGAATAAACCCAGACTAAACCCTGACTAAATCAGGACTGAACAAGACTAAATCAGGACTAAACCTGAACTAAACCAGGACTAAGCCAGGACTAAAGCAGGACTAAACCAGGACTAAAGCAGGACTAAACCCAGACTAAACCAGACTAAAGCAGGACTATTCACTGACTAAACCCATACTGAATCATGGCTAAACCAGGACTAAACTTGGACCAAACTAGAGCTAGAGTAGGAGTAAACCATAACTTAACCCAGACTAAACCCAAAGCTAAACCAGGACTAAAGTTGTAACGAACTAGAAATAAAGTAGGAGCAAACCGGACTAAACCAGGGCTAAACCTGGATTAAACCAGAACTAAAGCAAAACTAGCTGAAGGACTTTACCAGGACTGAAGTTGGACCAAACTAGAACGAGAGCAGGACTAAAACAGACTAAACGGGCCATCCCAAATTTGCCATCACCACTTTAACATTTGTCAGTTTGTCTGAAAACAGTTCTGTTTGAATGTGTGAAAGTTCTCAGCCACACTTCAGGTACAGGTAACAGGTTTAAAACAACAGGAACAACACCTGGGACCTGAAATGACTTCAAAACAACAAGTTAGTGAGTGATTTTCAACTTTATTCTGCATAGTTCTAACAGCTGTTGTAACTATTTGCATCATGTAGTTTGCATGTTTATGTTTGCAAAAGATATGATGTCAAATGTTCTTGATCGATAGGTTTAAGGATAATGAAATCTTAACCCAAACTTAACATTAACCCAAACTTAACCTTAACCCAACTCTAACCCAATCCTAACCGTAACCCTAACCCAACCTTGACTGTAACCCAACCCAAAAATCCTCCATATGTCACCTTTAACCATAGACTGTATAAAGAAGTGGACTAAGTGAGTTTGACATCACCCATAGCTGTCATGATCCACGCATTTTGTTCCTGTTTTGCCTCCTGTGTCCTCCTCACCCCCTCCCTCTCCTGTCGGACTCCGGAGCTGGGCGGAGCTCTGGTCCCGCCTCCTCGCACCTGCAGCTCGTCAGCGCTGATCAGCACCACCTGGGGCGAATAAATGGGACCGGCTCCAGTCACTCGGTGCAAGTCCGTCTGCGTGACAAACGTGAATGCTCCTGCGCTACCTTTTGATTGTTACTTACCGTTCCTTGTACTTACTGGATTTTTTGATGCTCCTGCAGACTCCTGTTCTCGGATTACTCAGCTCCTGCGCCTCCAGCTTCACTCCTGCCTCCCGCCTCGTCTTCCTGGTACAGTCCTGCCTTGTCTTGTCTTCACTGCACTTTTACCTGCACTCTGCTCACGGCCCCCCGCTCCACTGACCTACCTGCACCTCGTCCTGGCTCCACGTCCCGCTCCTGTGTCCTGGCTCCTCGTCTCCTGGTCCTGCGCCCCTCATGCCCCTGCCCGTTTGATCGTACTTTTCACTATTGTAAAATAAACACTGCTGAACCGCTCCTAGTCTGTACTTTTAGTCCGCTTCACACCCCGTTACGACAATAGCATTCAGCTCCAGTCAAATGAAGCTCACCGAGGCAAGAGCAGTTATAGGGGTCAAGTTGGAGCCGAGTTACATATCAAGAATTCCAACTGCGAGTATCATAGCAACCAAAGAGCCAATCTGAAGTGAAGCTCTTAAGGGTAACGCCCCTGCACTGCTGGTTTGGCAGGGGGCGGGCACTTAGCAACACTGTCAATCAAACCTGTTGCTGACTCTAGTAGGAGCGACCTCGGGGAAAGAAGGGGCCTGATTTGACTGTTATTAATTTGTTATTGATTTGTCTTTTATTAATGTTCATATGTTGAGTTACGGACACAATAGTGAAGTAAAAATAGTAGAGCAGGCTAATACAAACATTTTAAGACCAAAATGACAAGCCTGACAGCAGCAGTTATGTAGAGAGGGCCGACTTTTCTAATGTAAAGTGACTTGGAGCCAGAGGTGATGGAGCCGAAAGCGCGCCCATGCTCACTTCCTTTTTGGAACACGGCGGCTAGCAGGTTAGCTATGTCTATTTAAAGGAAATGGTTTCTTTATGTATATATTAATACTGCTTTTCATATGTTTAAGGATTGCAATATTATTTAAAAAGCATTGTAGTTATTAAAATTATGCTATGGACAATGAAAGCCTATGAGTATCTTAATACATTGTCACTAAAAACATTGTCAACTCAACAACACACTATGGCTGAACTGTTAAAGGAGACAGTATCTGTTGTGTCGGGAAGGGAGACAAGGTGCATCCTGGGAGCTTTCTCTGCTTCTAATGAACACCTGAGGGCCGACACAAAGGAAGAGGTGAGAATCTACGCTCCAATTAACCATAGGACCAACTACAGGGCACAGTGGCAGGGGTCGTCAGGTACAGTTGGAGAGAGGCAGGTGCTATGATGCAGCAGAGCATAAACAGACCGATCTCTAAAGGCTTGGATAGCCCTGGGAGAGTTTAAAGTGGAAACTGGTTTGAATTAATCAACACTGCTTTACACAATGCTGGGAAGTAATCATAGACTGTATATAGTATAAATTAACATAGCTAACCTGCTAGCTGCAGCGATCCAGATAGAAAGTGAGCATGGGCGTACTTCCAGCTCCGCTGACTCTGGCTCCGATTAACTTTCTATTGAAGAATTGCGGCTCCTCTCTCTGTAACTGCTGCTGTCAAGCTCAACATTTTGGTCTTAAAATGTTAATTACTCACTCTACATGATCCTGGTGTTTTTCTTTCGCTATTGTCTCTGTAAATCAAGATATGAACATTAATAACAAATAAATCAGGCACCTTCTTTCCCCAAGTTCGTTCCTGCTAGCATTAGCAACAGGTTTCATTGACAGAGTTGCTAAACGCCCGTTCCCTGGTAAACCAGCGGTGCGAACAAGCAGGGCCGTTACCTTCAACAGCCTTGCTCCGGATTGACTATGATACTTGTGATCAGAATTTCAAATATAGAAATCCAAATTGTCCCTATACCTGCTCCAGCCTCGATGAGCTTCATTTGACTGGAGCCGAACACTATGGGGCACACTTACTTAGTCCACTTCTTTATGCAATTTATGGAAGTAACTGAAGACATCTACAGAAAATATGTATTCTGAGTAGCATATTTTTCTATCGCACTTTTTTCACAGTTTGGCCGGGGGTGCGACTTATACTCAGATCCAAATTACATATTATATGTGAAATATATGTTTTTTTCTTCATTATTATGAATTTTTTTTAGCTGGTGCGACTTATACTCCGAAAAATACGGTACTAATTTTGAGTACTTTGGTATAGTTACTTTTCCTAATTTAAAAGAATACATGGCGGTACTTGATCATGTACTTCTGGCTTTGGACTGCGCAGTATTAGTGAAGAAAATAAAAAAGACAGCTCTTGCAGTGTGAGCTTGTGTGACTTATCATCCCTAATCGGACATAAATTAATGAGTGAGTGGTTACTTCATGTAAAGTGCTTTGAGTGCGTTGAAGGTGGCTATGTGACTGTTTTTGCCACTTATTCTAAAAATTCATAATGTTGTGATGTCATCTGCATAGTGCCTATACCTCAGTCAGCTCACGTGCCCCATCATCTGCAGCAGGTCATTCTGCTCTCATTTTCTGATCTCTCACCTTCAGAAAAACATGACACATACATTTAACATAAGCGACCTTCTGAGACATAGGCTGTGGAGATCAGCGAGTCACCACTCAAACTAATGTGATACAGGGAAGACACACATGGCAGCGTAATGTCCTCCAGCTCAGATATTACATAACACCCTACCATCAGGACAGACAGCAATTTGAAAAGTCAAAATAACACTCAAATAAATCCAAAAGGAGCAATTTCCTGTCAGTCTGGACCCATCCAATAATACTGCACTTTCAGGGTGCTATTTCAAAACAGACAGAATCACTTATGTTATTTGTGTCCTAACCGGCCATGTTACTGTAATTGCAGTTGGCAATTTGGGTGATGTTTGAGTTTTTGAATGTAATGACTGAATAAAATTATTTTAAATTTGAAAAGAAATTGAATTTAATGTGTCTGAATATAAACAACAATAGTACCTGTTTAGATGGGATTTAAACCAGCAACCCTATAATTCCAAAGCAAACGCTTAACCTTGCTGACCAAGTAAAAACTGCTGAACTAGAGTATTTCACATGAACTCATCGGCCACATTACTGTAGTTGGGTCTGGAAATTTAGGTGAGCAGGAGTTTTGGTAGGATTTGAACTTGCAACCTTCTGATTCTAAGGCAAATGCTTGACCCACTGATCTTCTGTTGAAAAAAAATGAAATGAAATGTTTGTATATAATTTTTTTGGTGGTCCAATGTACACAAAATCAGAACAAGCCACACACATAAAGTGTCTCAAAGTATACAGCAAAAGTGTTCCGGTGGGAACTGAACCAGCAACCCACTGATGGAAAGGCATATGCTTAACCTGCTTAGTCCAGGCCAATTCAAAAAGCTGAATTTTAGTTCTTATTTTCCATTAAATTTGGAGAAGTTAACAGATTGCAGCTAGCCTGAAGCTTAGACAAGTTTACATCATTTATGCCTGAAGCTTCGACAAGTTTATGTAATGTAAGTTATGAGAGACTTCTAGGAATGTGTAGGGAAAAAGTCAAATAACATAAGTGGCCAAACCTCCTTGTCAAAGCCTAATCTTGTCAGATCTCAAAAGCCAAGCAGCAGACAAAAATTGCCGTTGTGTTCTTAGGCAAAGCACTTCATCCACACAGTCTGAAAGTGGTGTGTGAATGATTGGTAATGGTCAGAGGGGCCGATGGTGCAGATCGGCAGCCTTGCTTCTCTCAGTCTGTATATACAATACAATATACAATACAATAGGAGCTTACCATATTTACCATATTTACCATCAAGCCGAAAACACTCTGTTGCACCTTGTGATGTCATCATGTGGTAATACAGGAAGTGCTCCACTGTGTTTTTAAACTCCATACATCTTCACTAAAATCATTTGGATAATTTCAGCCTGGGAATTTCCGATCTCTACTGAACTAAAGGTCAAAGGAGCTGTTAACTTGAAAACTACCACTTTGTGACATCACAAGGTAGAACAGAGGATTTTGAGGTTGGCAATGTAGACAGACTAATAATACGTTTTTTGATCAGGCAAGAGCATTATAACATGGCTTAAAGCTCACTTTTGAGTCACTTAAGAGTCAATTTTGCGTAATATAGTTTCCCATTGAAAACACCTATTATGTCATTCAAATCCAAAATTAGCATAACGCAATGACACAGACTTATTATGAAACCTTTTGAAAGAGATGTGTTGAATAATGCTGAACACTCTGTATGTCTCTGTGTGAGCAGTTGCAAATTTCAAAAGTGCACAGCCAAAACTGAATGGAAAGGTGATATTTGAAGAGACTTCCTATTATTCTCCTGTGGACACAGTGTACTGCAGAGACAGAGCCAGTTTGTGAAGGTTTTGGGAACATGATGACACAAAACCAGATCTGAACAACTTTTAAAACGGGATTTTGTTGGACGTCAGATACAAAGCTGATGGGATTCTAAGTCATGTGGTGTTGTGCCAAAAGAAGATATGGAAAAACTACATTGGCATACAAAACGTGGACAGTAGGTTTAGCTCAGTTTGTAGAGTGTTTGATCACTGATCTGAATGTTGGTGGTTCGAATCCCATTCTCGACATCAATGCATCATTGCTCCAGCTCTCACGGATGAATACTATCGTATCGTGTCCTTGAGCAAGACACTTAACCCACCTCATCCCAGTGTTTGCGTAAACTGGTGGTATTTGATCTTTGTGTGCAAGGTGTAAAAGCGCTATATAAAAATGTGACCATAAAAGCAAGATAGATAACTTTAATACCCTACTGTGGAACATTCTAAACAAAGCAATAATATCTCTCTAGAGACAGGCAGGGGGTAAACCCCACCAGAAAAGTCATAGAATGCACCTTTAAGGCATTGTGGTCATATTTTCTGGACAATTATTCATAAATATATAAATAATGCCATGTTTTATGAAGGGAAAAATGCACTTGAAGTTTATGACATAATAAGATGATGTGCTGAGTATTGTAGGTCACTGCACAAACAGAACAGACACAGTGATGTTCATGGAGCTTGAAGTGGACACTTACGTAAGAGGCAAGTGTCAAGGCCAAGCCAGATGGTTACTCATGCCTTTAAAACGTGTTACGTAGCAGGTAGCTAGCTGATGAAGAAGTGCACCGTGACCTATTTTGATTGTGGGTGACTAGAGACATTGATCTGAAGGTTGGTGGTTCAAATCCTGCTCTCTGTGTTGCAGCTCCCACACATGAATGCTGCTGTTGTGTCCTTGGGCAAGACACTTAACCCACCTTGCCACCGGTATCTGTGTACACTGGTGTATGAATGTGTGTGTGAATGGGTGAGTGGTTTTTATATATAGGCCAGTCTGACAAATTATGTAATTAATATAAACACATGCTTTTGTTTGGATGATGGGATGGGACTGATTAACTTTTTTTTTCACATTTTGCATCGAGGGACAAGTCAGAGCCAAAATGCAAGAGTCTAACCACTCTGCCAATGTGTGGTATGTTGTATTCTATTAGTTATTTTTCTGTTAAGTTAAATC
Organism: Periophthalmus modestus; assembly: GCA_019594935.1. Taxonomy (NCBI): domain Eukaryota; kingdom Metazoa; phylum Chordata; class Actinopteri; order Gobiiformes; family Gobiidae; genus Periophthalmus; species Periophthalmus modestus. The sequence goes on along the minus strand of JAIEZT010001214.1, from coordinate 3,428,442 downwards.
TATGGCTGTTTACCCATAGTACTTGAGATTTTGCAAATAATCCCATAGTTTGAACATCTTGGTCACGGCACGGTCAAACTGCCCTTCCCTTCTTCACTTTTTAAACGATTGCAGATTGAAATAAACGTCCTAAGAGTCGTGCATGAGCATCTCTGCACTCGGGCATCGTGTGACTGTGCAAACGATGACCAAACATGACCATTCACACAGACAGTGGCTCCCTCTTTTCTGCATCACTACAGGAAAAACAAAAACTAGAACACAACTTTATATGCTCTTAAATGTTTCAGATGCAGAGACACCAAAACTGGGGGTGGGATGGGTTGAGTGTCTTGACCAAGGACACAGCGACAGCATTCATCTGTGGGAGCTGGAATCACACTGCCGAACTGACGATCAGTGGATCTGACTGCTCAACCAATGACCTTTCTGTGAAGAGCTGGATTCGAACCACCAACCTTTGGATAGTAAAAGCCAAAAGTAAAATCTGTCAACTGGACATGAATTTGTAGGAGTGAAGAGGTTTTGCTGCTCATCCAAGCCACAGTTCAGTTCTGGTCAGATTACTGGCGGGCACTGCCTTATATCTGTCTGAAGGGAGAAGCTAACTACACTGAAACTGAAAATACCTATTGATTACAGTTTCTGTTTGTAGACTAGGTCTATCGAGCTACACTAAGTGAGCACTGTGCCTGAATCATACTTAGCATATTCATTCAGCTCTTAATGGGTGCTTTCACACCTATTAGCATCCTGGCTAGCTCTATACCTTTGGATCAGTGGCCAAATACTCTACCAACAGGGCTACTGTCGCCTATAGTGCTAAGGCAAAGTAGTTAAACCTCCCATGTTGGGTCTCTATATCAAAATAATCACTGCTACCATTCAATGGTGTTAAATGCGTATAGTTTTATACAGTTAGTGGGTCAAAATGGCATGATCCAAGCTGCAGTTAAACCTTTGATTATGTATTTGGGCTCATCTTAAGTTTTCATTCCTGGAGTTGTACAGACTCAGAATACCACAGTGAGAGTGTGTCTTCTTAAAAGGATCACTATTTTCCTTTGCCAAACCACATGCTTTGGAGATACAAGGTCACATATTTAGTTACTGATGAAACATAACATAATTTTTTTACAGCAAACAACAACTGCATCCATAATTTAAGAACTTTAAAGATGCACGATGTAACTTTTCTGGTGAAGTCTTCGCCACCTGCTCATTATAACGCTGACCTTTGTCTTGAATGTTTCACAATATGGCATTAAAGAAGAGTGTCTGCTATGTAGTTATAATCACAGCACCCATGAAGCATTATGTTATAATTTGCACATTTAAACCCTCAATTTTCATCTAAAAGGGCTTAATGAAAGGAGCAAGTTCTCTGACTGTATTAGAAAACATAGCTGCAGACCATTAGCAGATTTTTTTCATTTTTTTTTTCATTTGTACCATGTGATGCTGCTGAGCTGAAATGATCCAGATGATTCTAATGAAGGTGTATGGAGTTTAAAAACACAGTGGAGCACTTCCTGTATTACCACATGACATCACAAGGTGCAACAGAGTGCTTTCTGTTTGAGAGAAGAGTCTCAGTCTAAATATGCAGGGTTTGTGTGGTAAAAATGAGAAAATGAAATGAAACACAACAGGAAACAACATTACAACATAGATCAGAAAAGAGTGTAATATGGGACCTTTAAACTGAATACCGGTTGTTTTTTTTCACATGGTCCTCTTCGTATACTTGGTACAACAAGTTATGAGATAATGTGATATTTTACTACTGTGTTTGTAATTGAATATATAAACATTAATAAGAGACAAATCAGGAGCCTTCTTTTTCTGCTCCCGCTAGTGTTAGCAACAGGTTTGGTTGACAGTGTTGCTAACAGCTCGCTCCCTGCGGTGGATTGGCTCTTTGGTTGCTATGATACTCACAGTTGGAATTCCTAATATTCAACTTTGCTTGAAATTCTCCCTGGAACTGCTAGCCTCGATGAGCTTCATTTGACTGGAGCCGAACGCTACGTGTGACGTCACATTCACTTAGTCCACTTCTTCATACAGTCTATGGTTGACACTAAAATAACTGACCTCATTTCTACATTACATTAATTCTTTCTTTAGGTCACCACTTTTAAGTAGCGTTCATGTGTTGCTAGTTACTCACTATCCCCTCCTGCTGCCTCCCCTCACTTACTCCTATAGTCTCCCACAGCGCTGCCTGGAAACCTTTGCCCTAAATACCACTAGAACAAGACGCAGGGAGCCATATGGGTGAAATGTAGCACAATTAGTGGACCCTGACAGAAAGGACACACAGAGCTGAGAAAGTCATGGGAAAAATACAGAGGACTCAAACCAAGGAGACATGTTAGGATCTGCAAGAATGTTAACTGGTAATGGTAAGGACAGGTGAGAGGGTTGTTGTAGACTGTATATATAAATGGACACAGCTAACCTGCTAGCCGCTCTGTTCCCAATAGGAAGTGAGCATGGGCTGCGCTTCCAGCTCCATCGACTGACTTTGTATTAAGAAACTGTTGCCCCTCGCCCCGTAACTGTTGCTGTCAGGCTCGTCATTTTGCTCGTAAAATGTTCATGTTAACCCACTCTACATGATACTGGAGTTTTTATTTCACTTTTGTGCCCATGAATCAAGATATGAACATTAATAACAGACAAATCACATACCTTCTTTCCATGATGTCGCTCCCACTAGCGTTAGCAACAGGTTTGATTGATAGCGTTGCTAAGATTGGCTCTATGATACTTGCAGTCAGAATTCCTAATATGTAACTCGGCTCCAACTTCGCCGCCATACCTGCTCTAGCCTCGATGAGCTTCATTTGGCAGGAGTTGAACTCTATGGGTGATGTCACACTGACTTAGTCCACTTCTTTATACAGTCTGTGGGTAGGACAAAATGGAGATATCTTTTGCATTATCGCTTTTAAATATTTTTTGCTCCATACAGGCCCGTCAACAGAAATATTGTGGCCCGAAAAAGAAGCCTCCTGTAAAGCCTTGCATGCAAATAGGCTCTATGCACAACAGCACTCCAGCTGTCACAAAGCTAACAGTCACATCAAACATAAAATAAAAAAAAAAAAAAGTTAAAATTTAAATGAATGAAAATAAAGACAATCTGATTATTTTTATATGTAGAATACTTGAGTTTGGGGCGCTGTTTTAATATTTATTATGCCACAAAATTAGCATTAGTATTGAGACACAAATATCCTCTGGTGAAGTATGCATTTCATTTGTGTAGTGTTTAGTATGTTGTCAGTGCAAATTGCTTCATGAGTGACCTAAAACTATAATTTATATTCACACGAAATCAAGTCACAATGTTAGCGCCATAAGAACCATCTCTTAGGACTAAACCAGGACTAAACCAGGACTAAACCAGGACCAAACCAGGACTAAACCAGGACTAAACCAGGACTAAACATGGACTACACCAGGACTAAACCAGGACTAAACCAGGACTAAACATGGACTACACCGGGACTAAACCAGGACTAAACCAGGACTAAACATGAACTACACCAGGACTAAACATGGACTACACCAGGACTAAACCAGGACTAAACCAGGACTAAACATGAACTACACCAGGACTAAACATGGACTAAACGTGGACTAAAACCAGGACTAAACATGAACCAAGCCAGGACTAAACATGGACTACACCAGGACTAAACATGGACTGAACATGGACTATACCAGGACTGAACATGGACTAAACATGGACTACACCAGGACTGAACATGGACTAAACATGGGGGATCAAGGTTTCAGTTTTCTGCTGCTGAAACCTGAAACAGTCTTTCTGAAGATGTGAGACAGGCCTCTACTTTGACAATGTTTAAATCCAGGCTCCAAACAGTTCTGTTTAGCTGTGAATATGACTGAAAGGTTTATATTCTGCACTTTTCTATTTTAATGTTCTTTTTATGATGAATACTTATGTTCTGATTTGTTGTATTGTGAGTTTAATGTCTTTCTTATTCTGTTAAGCACTTTGAATTACTTTGTGTACCAATTGTGCTATAGAAATAACCTTGCCTTTGCCATTAGAGAATCACAAAAATCTGTCATACCCACTTTAAACATGTCGTAACAAACACAACTCAAAGTATGATATTGAGGTGCAGATACTACATGCTAAACACTGAAAAAGTTGCCTTAAATGCTAATAAAAAATCAAATATAGATGTTATGAAATACTATCTGGCTGGGTCTATTCCCGCATATCCTTTTCTGTGAACAGGATTATATGGCACCTATTTTTAGCCTTGTTCCATCGTATCGCTTTGGTCAGTGGGGAACCAGGCTGGAGTCATAGGCATATCAGATTGACCAGTTCAGCAGAGATCGATGACGTTCACGAGGGCTACTGTGGCACCACATAGATTTACATAATTACGCAATAGAAAGCATGGCCCAGCTGAGGCAGAGGGCAGAGCAGTGATATCAAACCCAATAGAACTTTCCATGTATTCAGATGATAGTTTCACATAGTAACACAAGTTCAGAGATAAGATTTGTATAAATGCAAACACACATTCCACTGATGTGAGGTTGTTAACTTACGCTAATTTGAAATGGTAATACTAAACAAATAGAATAACTGTTAACAAGAGTGTAATTTTATGTATATTATCTGTGTTGTTTTAAATTATTTTCTTTCGCTCCTAGTATAGGTTTTCACTATTTTCATTAGGCTCCACTCTTCTTGGGGTGCTGCTCCGCTTCAGGCAGTACCCCATCGCATTAAGCAGTGACATTAAAGGAATGTTCCATCAGGTTCGCCTCCTGCCAGAGGACCACCCCTTCCTACATTTTATCTGGAGGGACACGAACCGCAGCTCCAAGCCCGACATCTACCAATGGCAGGTCCTTCCTTTCGGCACCACCTGCAGTCCCTGCTGCACAACCTTTGTCCTCCAAAAGCATGTCCTCGATCACAGTAGTCTTGATGAAGATACTTGATATTCAGTTGAGAACTGTTTCTATGTGGACAATCTTCTTCAAAGCTTCTCATCTGTTGCAGAGGCTAAAAATCTCGTCACTAAGCTGCAGACTCTCCTCCAGTCTGGTGGCTTTGAATTGAGACAGTGGGCCACCAATGTTCCTGACATCATCAGTCATATGCCACCTGAGCTCACTTCAGAAAGTAGAGAACTGTGGCTGTCCATGGATGGTGCAGACCCCCCAGAGCGAACTCTGGGGCTGCACTGGCACTGCAGAACTGACACCATCACATATCGTCTCCGCCACACAGAGCAGCCTCCGCCCACAATGCGCAACATTTATCGAGTCTTAGCCAGACAATATGACCCCCTAGGACTGCTTATTCCCTACACTACCCGAGCAAAGATCCTGGTGCAGAACCTCTGGCGGAAGAAACGTGACTGGGACGATCCTCATCTTCCTGAGGACTTGCTCCATCTGTGGGACGCCTGGGTGAGCGAGCTTCATATTTTACCCAGCATCTCCGTTAATCGCTGTTATGTCCACTCAGATACAGACCTCTCATCTGCAACCCAGAGCATCCATGTCTTCTCAGATGCATCAGAAAGAGCATACGGATCTGTTGCCTACCTGCGCACTTTAGACAATAAAGGTGAAGTCCACGTGGCATTCCTTGCTGCCCGTTCGCGTGTTGCCCCAGTCCGCCAGCAGTCCATTCCAAGGCTGGAACTCTGTGCTGCCCATACCGGTGCTCAGCTTGGTGCAGTTTTGAAACGAGAGCTCACTGTCCCCATCTCGTCTGACACCTACTGGACTGACTCCACAACCGTGTTGAACTGGCTGCAGTCTCCTTCATACCGCTATAAAGTGTTTGTCGGTGCCAGAGTAGCAGACATCCAGGAGCTGACAGAATGCAGCTCATGGCGCTATGTCCACTCCAGCGAGAACCCCGCTGATGATATCACACGCGGATTGACACTCTCACTGATACAGGGTCATAGCCGCTGGCATCACGGGCCCTCCTTCCTTCAAGAGAGTGAATCATCATGGCCTCCTTCTCCAGTGATATCCTGTTCCGATGATCCCGTCGAGCTGCGGAAGGCAAAGTTCTGTGGCCTCATCACTACACTCTCGCACCCATCTCTGCCTGAGGCCAGCCAGTTTAACCACTTCAAAGAGCTACTAGAAACTACAGTTAGAGCATGTAACGGGGCGGCCACGGACCCCAAACCTACTGCTGAATCATTCAGACAAGCTGAACTGTCCCTCCTCAGACAGGTGCAAAGTGAATGCTTCCCTGAAGAATTGGCTCTCCTCTCCTCCCAAAAGCCCATTCCGTCCAGCAGCAGACTCCTCACTTTAGCCCCAGAATATGATCCAGAGACTCAGTTGATCAGGGTTGGGGGCAGACTTAGATGCTGTGACTCCCACAGCTCAGAGACATTACACCCCATTGTTCTTGACCCTCACCATCTCATCACCAAGCTGATCATTGCAGATTATGACAGCAAGCTAGCCCATCCAGGTACAGAGAGAGTTTTTGCTGAACTTCGGAGAAAGTTCTGGATATTGCGTGGCAGAGAAGCAGTCCGCAAACATCAGCATCACTGTTCAGAATGTCGTAAATGGCAGGGTCAACCCATCATTCCTAAAATGGCTGACCTCCCACCTTCCAGCTTACGCTTACACCAGCCAGCATTCTACTCTACTGGGATGGACTGTTTTGGCCCTTTTCTCATCATGGTTTGGAGGCGCAATGAAAAAAGATGGGGCATAATTTTCAAAGGTCTCACCACACACGCAGTGTACCTAGATCTGCTGGCCAGCAAGGACACTGATTCATTCCTCATGAGCCTACGACGCTTCATTTCCAGACGGGGCAAGCCTCACGAGCTACTGTCTGATCAAGGCACCAACTTCAAAGGTGGCAGCTCAGAACTTCAGGATGCCTTCAATGCCCTTGCCCCCGATCTTCAGTCTCAACTTGCAAATCCACTTTCGTTTTAATCCACCAAGTGCTCCTCATTTTGGTGGTTCCGCTCCATCAAGTCAGCATTGCACACAATATTGGGCTCTCAGACAGTCACAGAAGAAGTTCTGAGAACCATCCTCACTGAAGTGGAGAGCATCATCAACTCCAAACCCCTCGGTTATACCTCTTCGGACGTGGCAGATCCAGATCCTATCACTCCCAATATGTTGCTGATGGGGCGGCTGGATCCATCCACTCCGCAGGTGGTGTATCCAGACACAGAGCTCCTCAGCCACCGCCGATGGAGACACTGTCAAGCCTTATCGGACCAGTTTTGGATTCATTTTATCAGGACCTACTTACCATCCCTTCAGAGCTGCTCTAAGTGGCATCGCGACCTTGAGGACATCAATGTTGGCGACATTGTTCTTATTGTAGATCAGCAGCTCCCGCGTGCTTTGTGGCTTGTTGGCAAAGTCACAGTTGTTTTCCCAGGAACCGATGGCAGGGTTCGCACTTGTCAAGTGCAGATCGGAGACAAGACTTATACTAGACCGGTGGCCAAACTCATAAGACTTCCTTCACTCCCTCAGGACGTTCCTAACTGACTTTGTGCAACTTTGCTCCTCAAAGTTGGGGGCGACTGTTAACAAGAGTGTAATTTTATGTATATTATCCGTGTTGTTTTAAATTGTTTTCTTTCGTTCCTAGTATAGGTTTTCACTATTTTCTTCATTATTCGGACATTCCAGTTCAGCACCTAATTTGACCAATCCGTGATCGCTCCTTCTCGCTCCTCAACCAATCACAAGTTATTAGCCACCAGCGGAACCTTTAGTTGTCTGTTTTGCACTCAGAACAGTCGCACCAGCAGTCTTTCACGAATTAGTTTTTCTTCTTTTATTTCACCTGAAAATGTTCATGTGTCCTTGAGAATGTAAGTTAATATCATCATTATAAGTGTTTGTAGTTCGTATCACATCAGTCCGGCCTTAATTAGTTCTATTTTCTTCGTTCGTGTGCTGTTACGCAACATGCGCCAGTGATGCATTCACGGACCAGCAGACATTTGCATTTCAGTACACTCTGCTGCCAGCCGTGGTGCATTTAAGGACAGTGGGAATTTTGTAATTATGGCGAGAAAGTGCCATGTTTCAATTTTAAGTTACTGTATGTGTCTTCTAATGTTTCCTGTATTTCTATATTCTGTATTTGCATGCTTATTGTTGTGTTTATTATTATCATATACTTGATATTTTATTTGTTATAATATTCATAATGTTTATTTCTGATTGTAGAAACCGTGAACATGTATGAACAAACCGTGAACATGAACAAAAAACATGAACAAACAATGAGCATGAGCTCATGAACAACAATAAAGAGTGGTAGAGTGAACTGACGTCTGGCATTTTGTTCTGGCCGAACAACCTGGGGTGGATATCAACCCAGTCCTAATACAATACTTTATTAACTAGTACTTTATTTAGTAACTTTATTATTAGTCTGTCTACATCTCCAGCACTCTGTTCCACCTTGTGATGTCATGAAGCAGTAGTTTGGTTTATTATATTAGAAGTATTTTTTTTTTTTTATTGCTAAAACAAATAACCCTGAATAATTGTTAGGTTGCTTCTCCACAGATCTGACATGTAACTTGGCATCATGTTCTTCCTTCCATGGAAAGAGATAAGTTCCATACAGTGGAACATTCCAGGAAAGGTATTAACATCTCTATGGAGACAAGCGTTAGACTGAAGCAGATTTGAGTCATTATTACTGGTCTTTATGATTTGTTGACTTGGGAATCCGGGTGGTCAGCAGATCCCGGGCTCTACTTTTTGCTCCAGAGTCCCCATAATGCAACAGGGCCTGGGGGCTGCCATGTGCTGTACAACTCAGGCACTAAGTCAGCTTTAATTACCCCAACTGGCAGACACAATATGACACTTCCAAGACTATTAATAACAACTGAAATATAAATAAATAATTGGCATAAGTAAAATAAACATATATTTTTACTATCAACACTAACCCGGAGACATCTGATATACACATTTCCGATGGCAGATAATCATAAAAATAACAAAATATTAAATGTGTTATAAGTATAAGCACTTTTCAAATAAATATAATCTTTGTTTGTATATGCAGTTTATATATACAGTGTAGAGTTACACATGTTTAGCCTGTCTGTCCTGCCTGGGCACATTACAAGGAGCTGGGTCGCCTTAAAACCAGCACAGGAAATATAATCTAGTTCATTAAAATCAACAGGAGGATAAAGGTATGTGCTCTACTCCAAATGTCCAATCGCAATCAAAGATCGTTTTACTAATTAAGCTAATTATAGAGTAAACATCAGCGGTTGCCAAGTGTTGTGTCATAATTATGAATTCAATTAAATTTTATTGATATAGCACATTTAAGACATTTTCATCTGACCAAAGTGCTTCATATAAAAGTCAACAAAACAAATCTACAGATAACACAATGCAATAAATACAGTATAACAGACAATTTTGTACTAGAAAAATGAAAGGTCGACTAGGCTAGTTTTCTTGTCTGACTTTTTTACCCATAGACTGCATAAAGAAGTGGGCTAAGTGAGCGTGACAACACCCACAGCGTGGAATTCCGACCGCGAGTATCATAGCAGCAAACCCATTTGGGTTAATTGATGGCCATTAGTGTAGCTACACCTGCTCTGGGACAGACTGATGCCATCCTTCCATGGCAATGGCAAACACTCACACAAATCACACAAAAACTAAATGTGACAATGACAAAAATCCTGTTCTTGCACCAACGTTGGCCTTGCACTGTTTCCCTCAGCTATCATGGTCTTAAGATTCCCTCAATTCTATACACATGTTTTCGCTTTCATTAATTTAAAGTGGGACGAACTACCCAAACCCTACCCACAACCACAAACACAACCACATTTCAAATAGAACTGCTAACTTGGGGAGACTAAAGGGGAGAGGGGCGGGGTTTGGAGGTATAAGGAACAGCGTGATTGGTCTAACAGGTACCCACACATAGCACAAACCTAAGTTTAGGCATTTTTGACCAGAAACCTCCAAATTTACCTGATTTGCAATGAAGTTCCAAAAAATATACATAAAACTACTAAAACACCACATGCGCAGTAAAAGTGAAAGTGGATCTAGTTTTTAGTTCCACTTTAAATGCTTCAAATACTTCAAATACTGTCTGTGGTGACACAATCCTGATCCTGCCCCAGATTTGCCCCAGATTTGAACTTTAGCAGTTTCACCTTACCAGACAGAGCCCTAACAGTTTCACATCAAAGTCAGGTGCCTCAGCTTTTCACTCAATACAAACATGGATTACACAGAAATCACTCTGTTTTATAGTATATAATCACATTAAAGCTTTATAATGAGATTTATAGGTTTACTTATAAATCAGAGTGAGACATTAGAGGTGTGACAAAGTAATCCCAGCTCTAATAAGGTCTATAAAAGAATGAGTGACATTCCACAACATCTATCAATCAGTGGGTTTCAGAATGATGCAAAATTTGAACCATTGCCATAGTGATTATACAGTTTAAAACAACATATATACACAGATAACATTAATCTTTTGAATGGGAAAATGTCCTAAAAATGTTGCATATAACAGGATGAAACCCATGAGTAGAAGAAAGTGCGCTGAGTAAACTTTTGTAACTTTAGATCTGTGTGTGCTCTCACTCAGAACAGTGGACCAGGCTTTGGCCCATTTCACACATGTTTTATCATTATGTTGATGTTTTGCTATTAATATCTAGTATCTGGGGACAACAGGCTGTGCAATTAATCATCATTTTATTATTTATTTGATTATTATTCCAATCGATCACAAAAGTTGTCAAGATTATCAATACACATGTGTAGAAACATTTGCAATTGTCTATTTCTGTGATAAACCCACAGACTGTATAAAGAAGTGGATTAAGAGAGTGTGACGTCACCCATAGCCTTTAGCTCCAGTCAAATGAAGCTCATCGAGGCTAGAGCAGTTATAGCAGCCAATTTGGACCCGAGATCCATATTTGGAACTCGGCCACGAGAGTATCATAGCAACCAAAGAGCCAATCTGGAGCGAGGCTGTTGAAGGTAACGCTCCTTCCTGCTCACACCTCTGCTTTGGCAGGCCAATCAAACCTGTTGCTAAAGCTAGCAGGAGCAACATCGGGAAAAGAAGGCACCTGCTTTGTCTGTTATTAATGTTCATATCTCGATTATGGACAAAATAGTTAAATAAAAACACCAGGATCATGTAGAAGGAGTTATTATGTTAAGATAGTTATATTTTAGGAGAAAAATGACGAGTTTGACACAAGCAGTAACAGAGAGAGGGGTGAAATGGAGCCAGATGATCACTTCCTATTTGGAACGCAGCAGCTAGCAAGTTAGCTATGTCCATTTATATATACAGTCTATGTTACCTTCCCAACAGCATAGACTGAACATACAGTCTTTTCTGTGGAGTGAGAGTGTTTCTGAGACTGTAATGTGATGTAGAAATGTAAAACCCTGCTCCAAAAGCCTGTCGCCTCAGTCAATCCTCTTAAGTTCTTACAGCGTTCAGGGCTCGGCTGTGACCGAACCTGCTGAGAACGACTGCAGTTCACTTCTCCAGTGTTGTTACAGCTGCCACAGAGGGAGGAAAATACAAGAGCGTTTAGGGAGAAGAGCAAAGGAGATGAGATTTGTTTCTATAATATATTTTTAAACTGTTACAAAATTCCAAGATATGTATTTTAAAGTTTTCATCAAGCCAAACCCCAAGATATTTATAGATGTACCATTTTTTGTATAAAGGTTTGTAACTTACACATCACTTTTTTTTTTTTTTTTTTTTTTTTTTTGTCAAAATCATACATAATCATACATCATACATTTGCATTCAATGATCATTTCAGATTTTTAGAGAATTTTGGATATCATTAAAATCTTGTTGCATTTTTAAACTCACTTGATCAGCAGGGGGAGCACTTCCATACAAAACAGCATCATCTGCATATAAATGTACGAGGCATTCTCTTAAAATGCAAGTGGAATGAATAAATGCAGTTTTTTAAAAAGTAGCGGGCCCAAAATTGAGCCTTGGGGCACTCCTTTGCTTAAAGTTAAAACATTTTATTTAAACTCAATGGCTACTACTGCTTATGTGCTCAGTTTGAAAGATAATTTTGGAACCAATTACATCTTGTTCATTGAAATATTTTTATAAACTTTTTTTATTATTCTCTTTTACACACTTTTTTAACGTTTATATTTTGAATCCAATTGGGCCGGATCTTAGGAAACTAGAAAAACTAGTAGAGAGGGCTGGTTTAACTATGGGAAGTAGTTTAGAGACCTTGGTTGAGGTAGTGGAGCAGCAGACACTCGACAGGATGGATGCTTTACTCAACAACATGGACTATCGTCTGAATTCAGCTTTTAAATAACAGAGAGCAGAGAGTTTGAGTCTGAGATCAATGAGCTGCAGGACAAAACGTCACAAGAACTCCCTCTGCCATAAGACTGTACAATAAGTTGGTTTATGGCAGGTGAAGATTTGAAGAGACCTACTATCTAAATTTTAAAATGGGAAAAGACCATTTATAATTATGGGGTTTGTTTGTTAAGATTACATCAATGAGTGTGCCTTTATTTAAATTTCAAGGGTCTAGTTGAAAGTGACATTAGTTGTTTGACATTCAGGCCATTGCATAGGTCTTTCATAATGTAATCACAAATAAAGATCGTTCTCAAATCTGGAAATAGATAAATGTGGGTACAAGTTACTATTTGCTTGGAACCTTATGTAAGACTATTATTACACATTTACTCAAATCAACTGCATATCTGAATGTCATATACATTTTGATATTTAAAAATCCACTGTCTAAAAATAAATACTGATGATGCTTTTTTCTTTCCTTCCATTTGACCTACTTTTCCTTGTTTCGCGACAGGAGGTTGAAATTGGGTCAGACAGCCCTCCCATCGCCCCCTTCACACAGGTAAACTGATTTGTGCTGTTGGGCTATCTGTACGTTACCATGGAGATAATATGACACAAAGAAACACAGTACAAGAGGGTACAGAAGTTAAAAATACACTGACAAAGAGAAGGCTATCAGAATAATGATAACCCATTGGCTGATTATGTACGTTAGCAAGACACTTCATTTAATTTTGTTCAGTGGTTAATAGCACTGGTGTAATACTTGCATAAACACTACAATCAAAAATTGTATTTAACTTCCCCTCTCTCCCTCCATTTCCCCCCCTCTCATTTTCCCTTTCCTTCCCTTCATCTTTCTCTATCAATTATATCTGTTTCTCTCTCTCTCTCTCAAAGACTGCAGTTGTTTAAGCACCATAATAATGTTCCGAAGGTTGGTGGTTCAAATCCCACTCTCCACAGATGAGTGCTGTCATTGTGTCTATGGGCAACACACTTAACCCACCTCACCCCCAGTGTCTGTGTACGCTGGTGTGTGAATGTGTATGTGAATGGGTGAGTGGTGTCATGATCCCTGCCTGTTCCTGCCTGTTCCTGCCTGCCCCTCCCTCACCTGCCTGTCTCTGGAGCTGGGCAGAGTTCCTGGCTCCTCCCGCTCACACCTGAATCCCATCAGCGCAATCAACGCCACGTGCGGGAGGATAAGAGGAGCCAGGACTCTCCACTCAGTGTCAGATTGTCTGTTGTTGTACCTGTTGTGCTCCCTGTTCGTTCCCTGCTTGTCTACCTGTTGTGCTACCTGTTCCTGCTCGTGTTCCTGCTCCTTTCTGGACTCTCGCCTTCGACCCCGTTTCCTGACTCCGACCCTGCTCCTGGAACCAGCTCAGCACCCTGCCTCCCTGCACCGCTCTGGACTCCCCCCTCCGACCCGTTTCCCGGTAAGGGTTTTGTTCCTGCCTCGTTTGTTCTCTGCACCTCTGTGTCTGCCCCGGACCTCGACCTGCACCCCTGCACCCAGCTCCTCGTGTGTTTCTACCGTCATTTGCTCGTGTTGTCACTTTGTCCGTCAATAAACACCGTAAACTTGCCCCGAGTCCTGCATCCTTTGGTCCGTCTCACCTCACACATTACGACAGAGTGGCTTGAAGGTGGAAAAGTGCTATGTAAAAATGTGACTATTTAACATAATTTCTTTCACAAATGACAAACTCTCCAGTCTTATTTTTCATAAAAACTGCTGGCGCTGTAGTTTGGATCTGTACAAGTTCTGAAATGTGACTCTGGAATTAGTTTATCAGTTCAAGCTAATACTGTTATGACACACACATGATTTTATATAGCATTTTTCCACCTCAAAGCACTTTACATCAAAAAACCACTCACTCATTCACCCACACATTCATACACCAGTGCACACGGACACTGGGGACGAGGTGTGTTCAGTGTCTTGCCCAAGGACACAACAACAGCATTCATCTGTGGGAGCTGGAATCACACCTCCAACCTGTGCGTCAGTCGACCTGACCGCTCAACCAACGATGATTATGTCGAGAGCAGGATTCAAACCAGCTCGAACCAACCTTCAGATCTAACTGAGCTACTCTCTCCCATTATTAAAACATAAATCACAAGTCTAATCGCAAAACTCACAAATAGATATTACAGATATAGATATTATACGTTGATCTTGTTGGATTTAAATAATGCATTGCTTTAGTTTAAAGCAAACCTATAAAGCAAAATCAAGTCAGATTCAGATTCAGAGCTTTTAAACATGTTATAGTTGTTTCCTTCAATTTACCCTCTGAAGTTGTTTTTGGAGTGATTTATTTTTCAGCAATCATTAATCACCATATTGCAGATCAATCCCCGTTTTCACCGGCACCAGTATACACCCACATGTACTTGTACTTTGTTCTCCAATTTTATTTTCTTAATCAATAATACATGTAGGATTCAACAGCGTCAAGGTGCCAATTCTTTGTTGTGATGACGTTCACAGCAACACCAGCTCCCATTGGGCACCATAGTTTTCTAACACAGAACTCAGCAGACTTGTTTTTGGATGAATATTGCAATTTAAAATGTGCAAATTATAGTAGATTATCACTATACAGCGGACACAGTCACAATAGATCTGATTTACTAAACTGCACAGTAATGAACATGTAGGCTTTATAATGTTTGAATTTAACACATTTCATTTTTACATGAATGCACTTTTCTCTTCCCACGCTTTTCCACCCCATGAGACGGCGCCTCAGTACTGCAGATATCAAAGTCATTAAAAGCAGCCAACGAAGACTGCCCCCCTCTGTTTGCACTTGTTTTATTTCAGCATTTGTTCCACATTAAACGGTTTATTGTGGCATAAAATGGAGCTCTATGGGAGGTATTATCTGAAATGTCAGCGTCACTCTATAAAACTACTGGCTGAAGACATTTAGATGGTAAATATCACTGGGATGGATACTCCGAGATGGAAAAACAAATTACTTCAGATGTTTAGTACTAGCAAAGTTTAGCATAATTGTAAAATGCAAAAAAATATGAGTCTTAGTTTTCAAACCAAATTAACCCAATGACTTTTGTTTTTTTTTCAGCTTCAAATTTGCCGCTATAACTGCTCTAGCCTCGATGAACTGAATTTGACTGGAGCCGAACGTTATCTGTGACGTCACACTCTCTTAGTCCACTTCTTTACACAGTCTATGGTTGAACTAAAATAACTGACCTCATTACTACATCGTATTAACTCTTTCTTTAGTCACTTTAAAGCAGCATTCATTAACCTCAATGAGCATCATTTGACTGGAGCCGAACACTATGGGTGACGTTAGACTCCCGTAGTCCACTTTTTTATACAGTCTATGTTTTAAGCACATAATCTCAGAAAGGTTATTGTATTAATTTTTGCAAAGCAGGGTTGTAATCAGGCATGATGTAATGGTGAATGGGTCAAGATCAGATCAGTGATTTTGATCTACCTTGTGTTCAGTTATGTATTAGTTCTATTAGTATTATTACTATTGATTACCAACTGTTCGTTGCAACATTTCAGTGGCCACTGACATTCATATTGTTCACAAGATAGTTCAATCAAAATCTGCTTTAAAATTAAGAGATTTTAAATGACCAATTCTTCATTGTTGCTTGGGTAACCCAAAACATGCAGAATAGGTAAAAATCCTCCAGCTCAGGTAGTCCTCATCAGGCCTAGCGCAAGATCTGGAGATGAGTCCAACTGCTTCTGACAGGTTACCCCAGTGGCATTGAAAGATGGGTCAAATACAGATGACAAATTTCCCTGTGGGGACAGTAAAGTACATTAGCGGTGGGCGGATGCAGTGCGGCGCCCAGTAACCCATTTCTGGGACTGTGTATTGTAGATATTATTTAGATATTTGTAGATATTGTAGATATTATTTAGATATTATTTATTTAGATATGAGTTAGATTGATAGGAGACACTACCACTACCCCAAAACAGGAAGAACATGCAAACATCTCACTCCAGCCCGGGAATTGAACCCAAAACCTTCTTGTTGTGTGGCAAAAGTTTCAACTATCCCCCTTACTCTTTTGCCCTAAATATCCCTCCTTGACGGTGCACATAAGTGTGTGTTACATCGGCTTTAGTGACAGTGATGTTGTGGTTAGATAACACAAGGTCATGTCCAGAGCTGAGGCTGCACTGAGCTGTGAAATACTACAGAGCTCGGACACTCGGACTGAAGCGGCTCCTCTTTATGGGTCAAACTGTAATGATGGTCCACATAGACTGAAGCATTGTGGATCTAAGACAAAATAAGAACATAATTACATAACCACCTAATTAGCCTTAATAAAGCATGAAGAGAGCAAAAACCAAGAGATGTGCTGTGCTGTGCAACCTCCGATGGCTCCCTATTTTATATCGGGTGCAATTCAAAATTCAAACTTTTCCTATGTATTGTGTTATCTATATATTTGGGTTTTTTTTGTTGACTTTAATGTAAAGCACTTTGGTCAGCTCACGTTATTTTACATGTGCTATAGAAATAAAGTTTAATTGAATTGCAAAACTTAATTCATAATGGAGAATGAGTCGGGATTAGTAACTCCTTCATTAAAACCCTAATCCCTTTAATAAGTAGTGACTAAGCCTAAATCAGTATAAATAAATCATTAATAAACAGTGTTCATTATGAATGCTTCATTGAGGCTAATTAAAGTTGGTCACAATAAAACAATATTGACCAATCACTTAGACTTTGTAGTTTTTTATTTTGCAAAACAGTTTGAACATTTGAGCTGCAGTGGGTTTAATAATTACCATACAAATCAAAAACTGTAACCAGCCCCTGTAGGGTTTCAATGTGTTTATTTTCTATGGGTTCAGTGGTGTAAAATCATCTCCTGAAGCAAAATATCACAGTTTGTTTTGTGACAGACTTCTTTTGTTCTGACAGCTCACGTTTTAAGTGCAACTCAAAAATTCAAGGTATAAAGTGTTGAAATACCTCCATGCTTGTTGAAATAGGAAGCTAAGACAGGCCTGGTTAGTGCTTGGATGAGAGACACGGGAATACCAGGCGCCACAGTGGGAGGCAGTGACTGTAGTGCATACTGTTGTTGTGTTCTTAGGCAAGACACTTCACACCTTGCATAAATGTGGTCTGTGTGAGTGTTAGTGGTAATCAGAGGGGCTGATGATGCAGATTGGCAGCCTCACTTCCTGCAAGTTTGCCCAAGGGCAGCTATGGCTACAATAGTATTGCTTAGAACCACTGAGTATGGAGTGAATGAATAATGCAATAATGGGATTTGTGTGTCTGGAAAGGTGCTGTATAAATTATGCAATATTATTATAAGTAGTAGTAATAGTAGTAGTAAGATTTAAAAAAAATCAATCCAATCACCAATAATACACTGATTAACCTCACAGGCCTATATGGATTTGTACTGAATGTGAGACCAGTTCCTTCCATCTATCTGCTAATCGCTTAAGTTAATTTTTACCACCAAGAGGAATGTCTCAGCCCAGTAAAACAGGACATGTGCAATTTCATGCTTTTTTTTCCGATGTTGTGTTAAAAGTATGTTAAAACGAATATGCTGAGGGCTAAGAGTTAGGTAACAAACAAAAGGGGACAATTTGTAAGATCCTTTATCAAAACATTTCAGAGTTAGGACAGTTGCCATAACCAGCAATTAACCATTTAAGCCACATTATTATATATTTTGTGAAAAGTCCTTAAAATTTCACTAGCGGGAAGCTGAGACTCACAAATAGCAGCCATCAGCCTGTGAGGGTCACCCTGTGTTTTCAGATCTGACTTGTAACTTGACCATCATGAGCTTGTCTCCATGGAGATAGTTAAATGTCATATTGTGGAACAGAGTTGTGCAAATATATTGAAATATTGTGATACTACATTTGATGATATAATATCGTTATCACATGCTGTTGTATTGATATATTGCCAAGAGTATTTTTTTGGTAACTTTTAGCTATTTTTCTTATCTTTTCTTGTTTTGTTGCTTATTTAGTGGAAGGAAATTTTTTTATGCAATACACACATCCATAAGTGTCTTGCCCAAGGATACAATGACAGCATTCATCTGTGGGAGCTGGAATCGCACCGCCAACCTGTGAGTCAGTGGATCTAACTCTGTCAATGATGTTTTTTCTACCAACTGAGCTACTGTCATTCAACTTTGCGCAAATAGTGGTTTAACAATGAGATAGTGCTAGTAGTGTTAAAATGTATTTGGTTCTTAAAAAAACAGCATAATATCATATCATGAGCCATGTGTCGTGTATCGTATCAAATCGTGAGGGACCCTGTGATTCCCAGGCCTAAGCAATAACATCTCCATAGACAAGCAGTCAGAAAAGCTCCATCATTTACACCGTTTTTCTTTTAAAATAGTTTTGAATAAAGTGAAAACTAGTTTACATCAATATCAGCTTACCTAACTGTGAGAACCTTCATAGCTTTCAGCCAAAGGGGTAAGTCTATGTTTTCAGATTAAGGCCACCCACCTCCTCCTCCTGCTCCTCAGAACACGTCGACCCAAATTGTTTTAAGGTCAATGAAATAAAGGAGAGGGTCTCGTTCTGTACTGGCCTGTTTGTGCGTAAGCTGCAGAATCCCAGAATCCCGTGGTGAGCTGGGGCCGAGAGAGGCGTCTACGGTTTCTATTTTATTTACTGGGGTCTTATATAAGCATCAGCAGGAGATGGGACAGAGGCAGAGCCGAGGAAAGGGCAAAATATACAGGCAACGTTAGCGTGACAAGTAGGAGGTTTGGGTAACTCAGTGAAACAAAGTTAACAAAGTCTCTGTCTGAGTTTTTTTCCTTGCATTTGAGCATTAATGTGACTTGCCCCAGTAAAGATATACTGTATAAACAGCTCTTAAGATCAAAATAAGTCAGCTGTGTATTGTTTGCATCTAATTATAAAGCGTTTTCAGGAAGTTTGCCAGAGGTTTACCATCATGAAAACTCCGTGCTATGTGTTGTTTTGTTTTTTTTGAGTTTTTTGTTGAAGAATTTGTTATGTAACATTTTGGAAACCAATATGCATGAGCCCGAGTCTTAATTTTTCATATAATCACAACTAAGTAAAGGGATGTGGGCAGAGATAGGAGGTAGGTGAAAACTGACCATTTGTGAACACTCAAGCCTTGACTCAAAATTGACTTGTGTGAGCTTTAAGTCATGATCTAATGCTGATACCTCAAAAACAGACCTGGAGTTGTGTTTTTTTCATTCACACATGTTTGAGTAAATGTGCATTATTAGTCTGTTAATCTCCAAAGCTCAAAATGCTCTGTTCCACCTTGAGATGTCATGAAGGGGTAATTTTCAAGTTAACAGCTGCCTTTTGATTTTTCTTAAGTAGAGATTGGGAATTCCAGGACTGAAATTATCCAAATGATTCTAGTGAAGGTGTGTGGAGTTTTGTGATTTTGGGCTTTACAAAAATACATTGAAATTAATTGATTTCAAAACACAGTGGAGCACTTCTGGTATCATCACATGACATCATAAGGTGTTTTCTGTTTGAGAGAAAAACTCAGCTTAAATATGCAACAAGGTTTGTGTGTTAACCAAGTGTGAATGAAACAAAAGACAACTCCAGGTCTGTTTGTGACGAGGAAACAACATTAGAACCAGTGACGTGTGTCAGGTGAGGCAGTGCCTCATCTGTCATCACAGAGAAAAAATAAATGAAATGGTTATATTTATCCAATGATTTGTACTATAAAGTTATTTTCTAATTAACTTTGCAATTTTATTATTTTTTTTACTCAAAATTGCAGAATTTTTACGTTTACTGTTGAAATCTTGAGAAGAGATGCACGAATGGCCGGTGCCTCACCATGGACTGACTGTGCTGTAGCTCAGCAGTGACGTGCTGCTTTAAGCGGCTGCGAAAAGGCGCCGCGTGAGGCACGCAGTTACCCCGCCTCATGTTAGGGGGCGCTCGTGAGCCCAGGGATTCTTGTAACTCCCGCAGAATAGGGGCCGCAGACTACAATTTAGAGTTAGCAAGTCAAATTTAGCCATTCACTTTTTTCTTCTTGTCTGGCCCTACTTTTTAAATGGAGGAAGATACATATTAAAGCTCAAGCAGTTTTCTAAACTGGACTTTTAGTCGAAGCAGGAGGTTATAATTAAAGGAAGACCAACGCTAAAGGAGCTAAATGGTTTGCTCCAGACGACGGGACGACAGACTGCTCTTTTCAAACAGAGTGGGACGAAATGGTAAGAAATTTAATGACTTCAATCCACTGAAAATTGGGGAACCAGAATAAGGATAAAAAACAATACAAAACCAGCTTTTTATTTCATACTATTAGAGCTATTTCATATGGACTTTGGAACTTTTATTTTGAAATTCTTTTTTATTCTGGCCCCAAGTCACTGGGAGAAAAATTGACCTGGGGCCAAATGTAGTGACACCTGGTTTATATGTTTCTAAATCTAATTGTGACGACATCAGTGCCTCACCAGTGTAAGAATTGTTTGTTTCTGGTGCAAGCGTCAAAGAGGACTAAGAGACTAAAGTATAAAGTCAGAAGGGTTTAATGAGTTTCACGCAGGTAAAGTTAACAATGAAGCACCGGACTCTCAGGAAAAGGATAGGAAGAGAGTCCTGAAATGTTTGTGTTTACAGCTTGTATAGGGTCTCCCAATGTGTGTGTGGGTGAGAGAGGGAGGTCTTCTTCAGGTCAGCATGTTATCACAACCTTACGAAACCTTTAGGCAAAATCAAACAATGTGATTGCTTTAATATCTAACAATGTGTTTGTTTTAGAGTCAAATAATGTCCTTGTTTTATGGCCCTCTCAGGGTGGAGGTCACACAGTCCTCGGTGAATAGGGGCGACAGATAAGAAGTTGCAAGACCAGATCATAGTTGTTATCTTCTTGTCCACAGCCCTTGTAGTCTCCAGCTGGTCTCCATAGCATCCTGGTGATCCCCCCTGCATTCCATATCCACTGTTGGACATGAGTTATTTACTCTAGCATTAGTAAATCAAGAAACCAAGTAGTGCTGCACTGCTAGAAAAACCTTACACCAGCCACGAACCTCACCGCACGTCACTAATTAAAACATAGATCAAAAAATATCATAATACAGGCCCTTTAAATTTTCATTTATACATTATAGGCATGGGAAAATGTTTCTGTCTGGTTCTTTCCATATTTCAGACCCATTTGCTGGTTTGATTGACAGTTCACTCCTCTTTGATCTGGCTCCATTGTGCAGCACACAGCTCTGTATCAGACAGAGCTAGTCCAAACTCTGTGACTAAAGACTTGACACATTCAAATGAAATCATACATATTCACTGACGGGGTTAAATGAGTACACATCATCCATCGGCTCGTCTACAGAGAGTTATTTCCAAAACTAAAATACTCCCCAGAGCTTGGACTGGAGCCACTGTCCCCACAGGGTCATACCAGGTGAGCAGGCATGATCTGTAATAGTAGCACCATGGCTACGTGAAGTTATGAAACCACTAAATATTTACTAATTATAAAGTAATATAAAATGCTCCAGAATCGGGAAGTGCATTGTTAGCATTACAATGATGGCAAAAATCCAGCTTTGATTTCTGAAAGTTGTGTAATGCGTTTATAAACTCATGGTTATATCATACTCATATCATGGTGAATAGGCAAAGCAAGTTTAGGCAAGTTTATTTGTATAACACAATTGGTACACAAAGTAATTCAAAGTGCTTTACAGTATAAGAAAGACATTAAACAACAAAACAAACAAATCAAAACGTAAGTGCAGAATAAAAACCTTTCAGTCATACGCAGCTAAACAGAACCGTTTGGAGCCTGGATTTAAACATTGTCATAGTCGAGGCCTCACATCTTCAGGAAGACTGTTCCAGGTTTTAACTGCACAAAACTGAAATGCTGATTCCTTATTTTAGTCCTGGTTTAGTGCTGGTTTAGTGCTGGTTTAGTCCATGTTTAGTTCAAGTTTAGTCCGGGTTTAGTCCTGGTTTAGTCCTCAGAGTGTGAGATGGTTCATACAGGCACTAACACGTGGGAGATGTTCTTTGGTGCTGGTCCATGGAGAGACTTGTTCACAATCAGAGCTGCTTTAAAGTCTATTCTCTGAGCCACAGGAGCCAGAGACCTGAGCACAGGACTTATGTGCTTGTACTTCCTGGTTCTAGTCAGGAACCGAGCAGCAGCAGTGTTCTGGATGTACTTTTCTGTCTTAAGGCTTGTTTGGAGAGGCCAGTGAGCAGGACGTTACAGTATCTAACCTACTGGAGACAAATGCAGGGATAAGTCTCTCCAAGTCTGATTTAGACAGTACACCTTTGATTTTTGCAGTGTTTTTAGATAGTAAAAAGTTGCAGATGTTTCTGTGGGCCTGAAACTATAACTTCAGTCTTGACTGAGTGTAGCTGAACAACATCCACACACTGATCTGAAGGATCAGGATGAATGTATAAGGTAAGTGAAGAATAACTTTGCACCACAGTTTCAAATGAACTACACGTCTACTTTAAATATGTTACTTTCACATAAAAATAGATGGAACACGGTGACATAAGATACCACATTTGATACTTTTTGTGTTAGTGGTTCAATCCTAGTTTTGGCTGGTGCATACTGTTATTGTGTTCTTGGGCAAGATACTAAACATACACTGTTCCAACCAAATACACACATAATAACATAATTCCAATCTAAATGCTCTCTCTCCCCCTTCATCTCCACACTGGTTCAGCCTCTGTCCATCATTGTAGCAGTAAAAGCCATTGGCCGCAAGAGCACATGTGATTATGGTTTCTTCTTCTCCTCTCAACAATAATTACGTTCATTGTCTTTTGCTTATTCCCGTTTGGAGCAGACAGAGGGAGAGTAAACACATCAATATCCAGACTCTTGTGGTGTCTGTGGAAGGGAAAGTGAAACTGAATCGAGATTGTATGAGTTAGAAAAAGTGTAAAGTCATGAGAAAACTTTCATGAAAGAATAGAGCAGCAGAAAAGAAACAATTCTACAGGACTGCAGCCTTGTCTTGCTTCTCTCAATCTCTCTCTGTCTGTCTGTCTCCCTCCCTACATCTCACCCTCTCTTTCTATCTCCTTCCCTCCCTCCCCTCTCCCTCAGTCTCTCTCCCTCTCTCTCTCCCCATCTCTCTCGGTCTCCTTCTCCCTCCCTCTCTCCCTCTCCCTCAGTCTCTCTCCCTTCCTCTCTCCATCTTTCTGTCTCCCTCTCTTTCCCTTCCTCTCTCTCCCTTCCTCTTTTCCTCTTTCTCCCTCTCTTCCTCCCTCTCCCTCCGTCTCTCCCTCCCTCTTTCCTCTCTCTCCCTCAGTCTCTCTCCCTCCTTAAATCTCCCTCTCTTTCCCTTCCTCTCTCTCCCTTCCTCTTTCCTTGCCTCTCCCTTCCTCTCTCCCCTCTCTCTCTCCTCCTCCCTTTCTCTCTCCCTCTCCCTCCTTCTCCCCATCCCCCTGTCTCTCCCTCCCTCTATCTCTCCCTCTCTCTCTTTCATTCCCATAAAATGTCTATGGCGGGTCCCCCCCTCCGAACAGACTGGGTTTACATAACACTGCAGCACACGAGGCCTGACTCCAGCCTCGCTCTATAAGACCAGACCTACAGTATAAAACCGCATCAAATATTCACACTGTGCTATTTTAAGACCATAGACGCTCAGTGTTGGGGAGAATACTTAAAACCTGCATTAAAATGTATTTCAAACATATCCCAATGCACGGTCCAATCAGAGTACTGCATCCTGAATATTTAGAATACTTTTGAGTAGTAATACATATTATAGTGGACTATAATGGTCATTTTCACGATTAACTTTTTAACATTTTCATCTAACTGTGCCTATCTAAGGTTTGCCGTGTACATATACTCTACATTATATATATGCTCTATAGTAGTTTCTTATGATCACTAAACACAGTAGCTCTCTGGCATCTTTGTTTTTTGTAAAAGTAGCAAGTAAGTTGAAGACAAGTGATTTAGAGCCTATTAACAAGCTTGTTTATGCAGTACACACATTCATAAGTGTCTTGCCCAAGGACACAAAAACAGCATTCATCTGTGGGAGCTGGAATTGCACTGCCAACTTGTGGGTCAGTGGATCTGATCACTCAACCAATGATGTTTGAGTTGAGAGTGGGATTCAAACAAACGTCAACCTTCAGATCAATGAGCAAACACTGGCAACTGAGGCACTGTCGCTGTGCTATGAAAGTGGGACAAAGATCTTCAGGGGAGTTGTGGAGGTGCAGTGACCTTTCTGGAGAAGGCTAGGGTCCCCTCAAGTAATAATTCTGAAAACTAACAAAATGAAAGAGTAACTGAATATAATCAAATCTTTATTTCATCAAAAATCATCGAGTAGTTACTAAAAGGTTCTCATGAGGGAGAGTTCATTCATTTACGCTGATTGCATAAACGTGCGTGTGCAAACCGGTCTGTGATTTATAGCCAGGAGTTTCAGGAAATGAATAATTTTGCCTCGAGCTCCAAGTCATAGTAAATTCTGAGCATTGATTGACTCATCGTAATGAAAGATTACTGTTGTTTTGAAAGCACTCGACCTGAGAAGACCTGTGTTTAAAGATGTAAACAGGGATGACAAACGGCTGATGAAGCAGTGATGCATTGTGGGTTAAATAACAAGACATTATTTGAAAGTTCTCATGAAGAACTTTGACTTTAAAGAGTGGATATTATGCAAAAGCGTTCTGTCATGTTATAACGTTGTTTCCTCATCAAAAACTTGCCTGAGGAGGTTTTAAATGTCAGTGATTCATGTTTGAGTAATCTAGCAATCTCTCCCGAGCCCTAATCAAACTCTCCTTAGAGCTCTGCAGGGGGAGTGACTTAACACCGAGAGCATGTTTTAATATGTTGTTTTCGGTGAACAAAAAGCTAACATGGTGATCTAAATATGTTATGTGTGAGCAGGTAATACCCCACAGAAGTTAAACATTAGCTATAATATTCCACAGTAAAATGTTCTGAAGTATGGTTTTAACTTTCTGTTTCCATAGAATCGTGCAGCTGAGATACCACCTGCAGAAAGTTACACACTGTACATTTAAATATGACAAAAGATATATGTCATTCAAATCTGTCTCACCTCGACTAGACATAACAAGTTAAGAGTCTTTTTCTGTGGGTTTGCATGTTCTCCCTTAAACAGATATGTCTTGCATTTATTACATTTCAGTGTTTTATTGCTTGAAAAAAGGCTCACTTCTCCACAGATTTGACGTGTAACTGGCACCTGCTTGTCTCGTGGGGGTAAGTTAAAGTTGTACATTCCAAGCAAAGAAAGTTACATAGTGCAACTTTAATGTTTTGGGTTTTTTTGGGTTTTTTTTTATCTAATTTGTGAGGAAAAATGAAGCCTACTTATTATGTTTTCTCAATACAAAATGTCCAGCTAAATCTTATGAAGGCAGTTGTGGTCTTTGAAATAAAACCCAAACATGAAAAATGCTTTATTGATACTTTGCAGTGATGACGTCATGCTGGGGGTGTTCTGCCTGTATGTCTGTGTTGGAATGTTCAGCAATTACAGTGGTGGCGCAATACACACATTTGCAAACACAGCCAGATATGTTTTAAGATCCTCTGAAAAATCAAGAAAAATACAAAATGGTTTTAAACAGGACATTTTCAGGAGCCTGTGATAAATCCGAGTGTTCATGTCATGTTTGATTTTCAACAAAAAGGTGAGAGTGACTGAAAAAAGTGTTGGCAAATAGGACTAGGATTTTTATGTGAGAGACCTTTTTTTACAGCACATATCAGCTCACCTGTAGTTCAGCTCTTTCTGGTCAGATTAAAGCAGTGGGGGAACATAACTAATGTAACTATTTTAAGGGATAAGTGTTTTAATATACTTTGCATATTAGTTAATTGTAAAAAAGCCCAACCAGGGACGGGAGTTGAAAATTAGCTCTTGCTATAAACTCTGTATGCATCACATCAGCTGCAATGTTCATTTTGTAACTATGACTGATTGCATTGTCCCTGTCAAATAAATAAATAAATAAAATAATGAAGTAAAAGTAGTAAAGTACTGTACTTAAGTAAAATTGTATGTGTGTGCACTTTACTTAAGCACATTTTCCTTGTTTTTTTTTTTTTTTTTTATACTTTTACTTCACTATATTTGAGAGCAGGCATCTGTACTTTCAACTCCACTACATTTATGAATTTATTTATTTATTTATGTATTTATTTATTATAGTTTGAGACCTGCTGAAAAGGCTGAGAGTATTTTTAACATGTTCTTAATAATTAAAAAATATACAAATAAAAACTGCCAGAAAAATAAAAAATAATAAAATAAAAATAATTTAAAAAAATAATAAAATAAAACAAAATAGTACAAAAAGTAATTTATTTAATTGTTTCTGTTGAACAAAATTCAGCACAAATCTTTCTCTTTCAAGTACATTTTTAAACAGATACTTCAGTACTTTTACTTAAATAATAAAACTGAATACTTCACTCCACTGCTGGTTGAAACAAAACTCAAATTAAAGTCAAACTGAGTAACAGAACTTCAGACAGAGCAGTGCCCATAGTTAGCTTCACACCCCCTGAGAATGTTCATCATCAGCTGCAAAGTATCAACACTAACTGGCCTGCTAAATATGAGAAAAGCCAAACATGAAAAGTCCCTGGTTCATAGTTCAGTGTTATACCCTTCACTTGAACACTAGTTTGGAGCACCGGCTCATATGGGACCCACTGATTTGAACGCAGCCTCCTGGAACTGATGTTCTATTGTTTGTTGATCTTCTTTGTACCTCTGGGTGAGAAGGGAATGTTACCACTCGCACTGCACCAGCCAAGTGACGCACGGAGCCACACAAACACAGAGCACACCCAAGTCAGAGCCCATTGAGTGATATGTAACCAAGAAGACCTCTGACCAGATGAAACCGGCCTGATCTTCCTCGAAATCAGACCCCACAAAGGCAGCTGCGGAGATGGGGTGTTACGTAAAAGTCCTGTACTTTCTCTCTCCTGGTGACGCTGCAATATTTGACGTACTTCATTGTTAGGACAGAGTCTGGGTATGTTAATGGTTGATGGAGAGAAGGAGGTACAAGTGCAGTTTGAGGGATTTGGCAGGTGGAGAAAGAAGTACTCCATTTTGTTACATAAGTGAAAGTATAGAGGAGCAAAGAAGTACTCAAGTAAAAGTACACATTAAAAACCTACTTAAGTAAAAGTATTAAAGTTCTTGTTTAAAAATGTACTTAAGAGTAAAAAAGTAAGATTTTGAGGTCTTAAAAAGCCTCAAATGTAGAGGTTTTGATAAAGATTTGTGCTAAATTTTGTTCAACAGAAACAATTGAACCAATTGAATTTTTCTACCTGTTTAGATTTTTTTATATTTTTGTTCCCCCTCAGTCTTTTTAGCAGGTCGCTAACTATCATTAAAAAAATACTTTTCAGTCCTGATCAAAAATGTAGTGGAGTAGTACAAATACCTGCTCTCAAATGTAGTGACGTAAAAAGTACTTAGGTAAGTGCAGATACCTACAATTTTTTCTTAAGTACAGTACTTTACAGTGACGTGCGGTGAGGTTTGTGGCTGGTGAGGCACTGATGTCGTCACAATCAGATTTACAAACATGTAAACAGGTGTCAGTACATTTGGCCCCGGGTCAATTTTTCCCCAGTGACTTGGGGCTAGAATAAAAAAGAATTTCAAAATAAAAGTTCCGAAGTCCGTATGAAATAGCTCTAATAGTATGAAATAAAAAGCTGGTTTTGTATTGTTTTTTATCGTTATTCTGGTTCCCAAATTTCAATCGATTGAAGTCACCTGACCACACATCCCTGGTACTTTACTACTTTTACTTTGTTATGTTTCACCTCTGGTTTTCTTGTACACTCATGGTGAAGAAGGAAGTTACATATCCATTTCAAATGACCAGAATTGCCACATCCCAAAGAATGATATATAATTTTAATAGATTATTATTATTATTATTATTATAGTGATTATTATTATAGCTTATTTGTTTGTTTGTTTGTTTTTTTTTTTAATTTGCCATAGTAACTAAACAAT
This sequence comes from Periophthalmus modestus, assembly GCA_019594935.1. Classification (NCBI taxonomy): domain Eukaryota; kingdom Metazoa; phylum Chordata; class Actinopteri; order Gobiiformes; family Gobiidae; genus Periophthalmus; species Periophthalmus modestus. Next base: position 3,399,917 of record JAIEZT010001214.1, on the reverse strand, counting down.
AAAAATCACCAGCTGACTTTTATCCTAAATATGGCTCTGTATTTTGTGAGTTGTTTCTGTTTTGTGTAAGACGCTCATGTTTACACAGAGACGCTCTGGTGTTACATAATGAAGTAAGTACAGACTGTAACAAGTCTCTAAGGAGAACGAGGGGCCCCAGAGACACACAGACTCAAACAAGACTTTGACCTGGTTTCAGACTCACTACTGTAGTTCATGGTTTACTAAAGTCACAACTCCCCCCCATGAAGTCCATAAACATTATAGTTACAAATACACTTTTTATAAAGCTCTACTAAGTTGATGCTTTGCCTGGGATATTCCACAGTATGGCATTAAATTGATCTAACTCCATAAGACATGCAGGTGACACCACTGGGCCAAGTTATAATGAGAACATGCTTGAGCTGTTCCTGGTAAAAACTCATGACTCCCTCTAGTGGTGATCTAAATGTTAATTCAAGTTACTCTTATGTCCATGGAGATGGTGTTGCTTTGACAGAAAAACCCACATATGGCATATATATATATATATATATATATATATATATATATATATATATATATATATATATATATATATATATATATATATATATATATATATATATATACACACACACACACACACACACACATATATATATATATGGATATGTTTAATCCATAGACTGTACAAAGAAGTGGACTAAGTGAGTGTGACATCACCCTCAGCGTTCAGCTCCAGTCAAATGAAGCTCATCAAGGCTGACCGTTACAGCGGCGACTTTGGAGCAGAGTCCTACATTTGGAATTCTGACCGAGAGATGTTGAATGTAACGCCCCGTCCTGCCCACAATGCTGGTTTAGCAGGGAGCAGGCGCTTAGCAACGCTGTCAATCAAACCTCTTGATTTGTCTATTATTAATGTACATATCTTTATTAACGGACACAATAGCATAATTAAAACCCCAAGATCGTGTAGAGCGGGTTAATATGAACATTTTAAGATCAATATGACGAGTCTGACAGCAGCAGTTACAGAGAGAGGGCCACAGTTTTACAATAGAAAGTGAATTGGAGCCAGCGGAAGTGTGCCCATGATTATTTAATCACGGTGTCTACAAATAGATTACCCTTTTTTATACAGTTTTTATATTAATATTTACATTAAGGATATAGCCTCTCTTAATTTGATACCCAACAATATAAGTAAAGTGTGGAAAAAGTTTCAAGGGCAAAAAATATATCTTTCCAGGACATTTGGCCTTTTTTTCCCCCATTTTCCATGTCTGAAAAACAGACCAATTCTTTTCCAACTTTTCCAGGACACGTAGATCTTCTTTGACACCAGTGAATAATTGCTAAGGCAGTGCGTCATTCAAACAACAAACCGTCATGTCCCCTTCTCCCGTCTGGTAAATTCTTCACCTATTCACTAATATCCCATTAACCCTTGTATTGTGTTTGTAAACTGGCATAAACAGTGCGTTGCCTTGTTTTGTAATCTCCCGATGCTAAAGGTGAACCACGCATGAATCATTCTGTACCTATAGATAACAAAAACATGAGCCAGAATTACATAAGACGCTTTATTTCTCACCACTGCTGTACATAAACAGTCACCCACACATTCAAATATACAAACTTAACACGGCTCATTATATATGCCGTTGAGTCGCTAATACAAAGATAAAAAAAATTATAATTATTCATCATCATCTTCGTCCTCCACTTCTCCCTCCTCCTCCTCTTCCTCGTCGCTTATAACGTATTTTTTCTTCTTTGTGGAATACTCGTCGTCGGACTCTGCCTTCCTCTTGCCGGAGCCTTCTCCCTCCTGGACAGAATTGATGAGAAAAAGGTGAAACATCAAAAATGAGGACTAAACCAGGTCTAGACCAAGAATGAAGATTTGAACCATGACAAGATTCTGACAAGGCCAACATCTGAACCAGGAGAAATCAGGACGAAATGAGATCTAAACCAGACGAAGATCTAAACAAGACTAAGGAAGGTGTGAACCATTACAAGACTAGGACTATAGTAGCTTGGTTTCAATACTAAGGAATAGACTCGATACTCAATACCGATTCCGATACCATGACAATAATAAAAAACATTCTTTCTTTAGACAACAGAATGTGATTTTCAACATTAAATAGCAGTACTTTCTTTTCTATTCCCATGTGTCTTATATCGGTGTAATCCCAGGTCCAGGTAGGTCCCATAGTGGTCCATGGGCGTATACTCGTCTATGTGTCTTATACTTGTTCTGATACAGCTCAAGATCATTCTAAAGATATTCAGGAAAGGGTCATTTCTGTCCTGTGGATGTTGCTTTTTTAGTATTGATACCTGCTCAAATGAGTATCTAGTCTCGATACTAGTTTTAGTATCAATTAGTATCTGACTTACGATAATTTTGACAACCCTAGGACTTAACCGATACTAAACCAGGAAGAAATCAGGACTAAACCAGGACTAGACCAAGGTTTAAAGGTACACTGAGTAGCTTTTCTGTTGAAGGGTATGCCACCAGCTGCTTGTCTCTGTGAAGATATTATTGCTTTGCCTGGTATGTTCCAGAATAAGGCATTATCTATGGACTTATCCCCATGGAGACAAGCAGGTGACACCCTCAGGCCAAGTTATAGGTCAGATCTGTGGAGGCACGCATGCTCACAGTAACCCTGTATATTTTTGGGGCAATAAATCACCTGTAATTGAATAAATGCAAGATTATTAGATTAGTTTAATACCCTACTGTGGAACATGTTAGACAAACATCTCCATAGAGACAAGAAGGTGGAAAAGTTAAATAGTGCTTCTATAAACCAAGTCTAGACCGGGTCTAAATTCATGCTTCCAGTTCCAGTTAAAGGAGCCATTTCAAGGACTTTTGGGCATTTTGGAAAATTTTGTTGTGAATTGTTAATAGCTACGGCAACGGTAGCAGTTCCAATTTTGAAAATTTTGAAACATCTGGACAGAGACAAGACTAGCTAGGTCAGGACCTGTACGAAACCAAGAGGAGGACCAGACAAGGACTAAACCAGGACTAAACCAGGACCAAACCAGGACTAAACCAGGACTAGAAAAGGCTTCACTACAAGACAAAGAAAAACAGGACCAAATCAAGTCTACACTAGAACAAACCCAGTCATGCTATGGTAACTGCTTATTCTGTGAATCAAACATTAGAAATTTATATTTTTGCCAACAGATATTTGGACATTCATTCCCATTATATTCTTTTTGATAATTCTCTTTAATTTGAAGGAAAAAGGGTAATTTTTTAATGAATACTGACAGCGTTGGACATTATGTACAGTTGTAGTTTCGGTTTGTTCTTTCTTCACATTCTGCTGAACTCAATGTATTTTGTTGTTGTGGTTTGACTATTCTGTGCCCTGGCCCACACTGCCCCCTGTGTGTGTGGGAGAGCGTTGCACTCACCTCATCACTGTCCAGTTTCTTTGCTTTCATCAAACGCTGGGCCTTCTCATCATCAGAGCCTTCATCGCTGTCGGAGGAGTAGATTCTGGCTCGCTCCTCTGTAACGAGAAAAATGTAATAACTCAAATAAGAGAGACTATTTGATTAACTGAACAAAAGAAAAAGGAATGTGTTTTGAGAAGCAGACCATGAAGCAGTTCCAGACAAATTATAGCAAAAAATCTATTAAAATGGCTACAACAAAAAGATTCTGATCGAAGACACATTTTACTGCGTTTATGACAAACTGAATAGATTGAGGTCAGGAAGGTCTTAGGAGAGTACAATGTTTATAGGCACCATCACCACCTGTGCTGGAAAAAGCTGTTAAATAGTGTTAAATGAAACGAAAGTTACGTATGTAACTACGGTTCTATGAATCCCGGATGACCGCCAGAGGCGGTGCTTCAAGCACTGGATGATCACTCTTGCGCATGCGCAGGTCGAGATTTAATATCAACAAATTCACCTATGACCTTCCGGTGACCCACGTGAGGCTATATAGTCACGTGACTCCGGAAGCACAGTCCCTTAACCTTCTCGCGAGGGCACGAGGATTCCGAGGGACAGAGACCTCTGGCGGTCATCCGGGATTCATAGAACCGTAGTTACATACGTAACTTTCGTTCTATTTCATCCCTTCTGACCGCCAGAGGCGGTGCTTCAAGCACTGGATGACTTGTAACAACATGGTCACGAGGAATCCACAGACCACGACAAGTAACCTACCTCCTCATAATGAAGCATGGGGCTTGCGTAACACTCCATCCAGGGGATGGGGGAACCGCGCGATTCACCCGGTAAAATCTGGCAAATGTGGAGGGTGAGGTCCAAGAGGCCGCGGCACAGATCACGTTTAGGGGGATCCCATGCATAGCAGCCCAGGAGGTAGAAAGGCCCCTGGTTGAATGGCATCTCACACCTTGAGGCATCAGCCGCCCCTGCGAGGTATAAGCATGTTTAATGGTCTCTACAACCCACCGAGAGAGACGCTGTGTGCAGAGAGAGCCCGACCCTTACGTGGGCCAGCATAACACACAAACAGACTTTCCGACTGTCGTATACCTGCTGTAACCTGTATATAAGCCTCCAATGAGCGAACAGGGCATAAAGGTTCTGTGGTGGATTCTGTGCCAAACCTCGCCAACTGGAGCGGTTGGGCATTACCAGCAGAAGATACCACCTTAGGGAGGAAAGAGACATTAGGCCAGAGAGTTACGCCTGAGCCATCCGCGTGCCATCTACAGCAGGACTCGTTGACAGACAGGGCCTGCAGTTCCCCCACACGCTTACCCGAAGCCATGGCGAGGAGAAATACAGTCTTAAACGACAGCCATTTAATGTCTGCCTGAGCAATAGGCTCAAATGGATGAGCTCGCAGAGTTTCCAGGACCAGCGAAAGATCCCATGATGGAGCCACTGGTCGTGTAGGGGGGTGAAGCCGTCTAGCACCTTTCAAGAAACGGGAAACGTTCTTGTCACTGCCCCACAGTGCCACCATTCAAACGCCACTGTGCCAGCAAGATATTGCAGCCACATATACCTTTAATGTAGAAGGCGACAGACCACGATCCAAAAGTTCCTGCAAAAACTCCAAGATAGCAGTGACCGAACAGTGCACCGCCTCTTGTCCATGTAGCTCGCACCATTCCTCAAACAGTTTCCACCTGTTTGTGTACAGCCGCCGTGTCGATGGTGCCCAGGCGTTACAGATCGTATGTCCTATTCCTCCAGCATACTCTGAGAATGCGACACCGGGCCTTGCAGAGGCCACACCCAGAGCTGGAGGCGGTTGGGATGGGGGTGCAGTATCTGTCCCCCCAGCTGGGACAAGAGGTCCGTCCTGGCAGGGAGGCGCATTGGAGAGCTGCAGCAGAGTCTGTGCAGAAGTGGGAACCAGATCCTCGCTGGCCAGAATGGGGGCCACCAGCAGAAGCTTGTGTCCCTCCTGCAGAACCCTCAGGAGTGTTTGATAAATCAGGGGAAAGGCGGAAAGGCGTAGAGGAGAACGTGCGGCCAGTCGTGAGCCAATGCATCCTGACCCAGCGGGCTGGTGTTGTCCCTCAGAGAGAACCAGAGAGGGCAATGGGTCGCTTCTTGTGAAGCAAACAGATCCACTTCGGCCCTGCCGAAGACCCTCCAGATGGTGCCGACCACCTCTGAGTGAAGTTTCCATTCCCCCGGCAAGAGAGTCTGGCGAGAGAGGAAATCTGCCACCTGATTCAGTGTCCCCGGGAGATAGGCTGCCCGCAGGCTGGCAAAATTGACGGACGCCCACGTGAGAAGCTGCCGTGTTCTCTGTGTGAGATTCACCGATCTGGTCCCTCCCATGTGATTTATGTGGTAAACCACCGACTTGTTGTCCGAACGTACAAGCACATGCCTGCCTTGCAGGTTCGGCAGAAAATGGTGGAGTGCCAAGTCCACAGCCATTAGCTCCAGCACATTTATGTGTTCTTCGATCAGACTCGAGGTCCATGTCCCTTGTATCACCCGACCTTGCCACGTTGCACCCCAACCCGTGGAGGATGCATCCGTATACACAACCTCTCTCCGTGACGGTAGAGGCCCCAACGGGACGCCTTGTAGGATCCAACGTCTCTCTCCACTGAGACAGGGAGTGCAGACACTGGGGAGACACACGCAGCCTTTTGCGTCTGTGTGTGACCAGAGTTGGATCCAACTGCAGGCTGTTCAGCCACATCTGCATCGGCCGTAATGAAAGCAGCCCCAGCGGGACAACACTGGAGGCTGCAACCAACCTGCCCAGAAGCTGAAGATATTGCAGGAGCGGCAGGGCCTCTCCCTTCTGGAATGCACCCAGCATCCCCATGATGTTGTCGACCCTTGTGGGTGAAGGGCACGCAACCATGGTGACAGTGTGTTTAGGCCATCCCCAAAAAGACAGTGTCCTGGGTCGGGACCACATTGCTCTTGTCCATATTCACACACAGACCCAAGCGGCTCACGTGCTCGAGCACAAGCCTTGTGTCGCGAATGGCCTGGTCGCGGCTGGGTGCACAAATTAACCAGTCGTCGAGGTAAGGTAGAATCTTCAAACCCCGCGCCTGCAGGGGAGACAAGGCCGCTGCCACCACTCGAGTGAACACCCTGGGTGACAGGGACAGCCAAACGGGAGGACCCTGAACTGAAAATGTCTCCCCTGAAAAGCAAAGCGAAGGAACCTCCAGTGATTGTGTGCGATCGGTACATGAAAATAAGCATCCTTCAAATCGATGGTCGTGAACCATTCGCCTGGGGAAAGTGCCTGAAGCACCTCTGAGGTGCGTAGCATGTGAAAAGGCATGACTTTTAAAAACACATTGAGGCCCCGCAGGTCTAAAACTGGACGGAGGTTGCCAGTTTTCTTTGGGACAAGAAAGTATCTTGAAAAAAACCCCCCGGATCCTGCCGAGGGTCTACGTGTACAATTGCACCCTTTTCCAGCAAGGTTGCTATTTCTTGGTTGAGTGCCTCGGATTTTGCCGGTCCGAAATGGCAGTCATTCGGACCTGGCCGAAAACAGGAGGCCGGCGTCGGAACTGTAGGCGGTATCCCCCCGTGATAAGGTGGGCCAACACCCACATGTCTGGGGTCTTGGCAGCCCAGTACTGGAGCTGTTCCGGGGTGAAACAACCGACCGCCGGCCTGGGAGCCTCACCTACGCCCCCCCCGACCTCTCGAAGGCCTGGGGGGCTGGTGACCAGATCGTGATGACCGAGGCACATGTGAAGCCCTGGGCCGCTCACACCGCAAGTGCCCAGCCTTTGTAACAGGCCGCCGGGAGCCACAAATGGGCTTGTGGCACTGCATATGTCTGCTGGTGTGTATTAGAAGACCCTGGAGCAATAGGGGGAGGGGCTCGCCGGTGAAGGCCCGCCAGCTGATGTCTAGTCTGAGAGGCCTGGGCTGTCCGTTGCAAAGCCTCCAGCGCTGCCTCTCCAAAAAGTTCACCCGGGACCACAGGTAACCCTCTCAAGGTTCTCCTACAGGTCTCGGTCAGGGGAGATTGTGCCAACCAAACCTGCCGACGCGCCTGGGTCAGGGTGGACAGCAGGCGGCCCAGCTCCCTTGACATAAAAGCAAATGCTTGTAGGGACGTGTCGACCAAGCCTTGGGTGGCTGCATCAACATTAGAAGCCTCTAGTGAAGTCGCTAACCCTAGCAATAAATGGGACAGGGAATTGCCAATACGACCCATGCGCGCCCCAGAGTCGTAAGCTTTACACAGCAATTCGTCAGTAACCCGGCACTGAGGTCGCGGGCACCTGGCATTGGGTCTCAGAGCCTCGTCCGGAGCCACAATAAGGGAGGCCACGGCTGGCTCGATCGCTGGCATGTGTCCCAAACCAAACTTGGGCGCATCCTGCATTGCAGCGAGGACCCTTCCATCAGATGTCGGCTTAGAAAACGCTTTTGTATCTGACCAGCAGGCTTGTAGTTCCTTAATATACTCCGTAGAGGGGGGGACCAAAAAAGAAGACGCAGAGCTCTGTCGTCTAAAAAACGCACTAGAAACCATAGGCTGCGCCGCCGGTGCCTCCAATGTAAACGGGCAAAAGCCACACGTAGAGAGGAGGCGGCTGAGTCATCGTCACCTCCCTGAGAGCAGGTGGACTTGTGTGAGCTCAGCTCTGAGATGTCAGACAACGCATCCAAACCGTCCCCAGTATGCGGGTCAGTGTCGTGGAAGTGCGTATCTGACGCCGCCACAGACAAGGCATCGTCTTCGCAAACAGAAAACACATCCCGCTGGGCAGCTCGCTGGTCGCTATCCCGGGTCTGCATGGACTCAATGAGAGCTTTCATTTTAGTGAGCTCTGAAGTAAGACTATCCACCTTCGAGGACAATCCCGCAGAGCGATCCCCTTTGCTGCGCTTACGTGGAGTAGGGGAAGCGTCGACAGCAGAGCGCTTTCTCCTCACCTTCCCGCTCGCCGGCAGCTGGGTGTCCTGTATATCAGAGAGCCCCGCTCCTCCAAACGCGGCCAGGCGGTCAGCACGCAGGGATCTAGGCATAATGCTGCAACTCATGCAAGCATTTTCCGTCAAGCCTTCTTTAAGGTGGTCCACACCCAAACATAAGGGGCATAAATCATGTCCATCCTCGGGTTGAAGCGGGGTCATGCACGCTCTACAGCACATGGACTCCATCACAACGACGCTAGATCAGGTCGAGCTGAAAACGCCACTCTTGATCCGCCAACTGGGGTTAAAAATACCACGTCGAGCCGAAAACGCCACTGGTGGTAGACTCAAAAACAAATCGAACAGTAACACTGTTGGTAAAAATGAGCTAGAGAACCGAGCACGGTTCTAGAATAACAGAGATATTTTAGCCGAATGCGGCAATAGCCAAAACAAGAGACGAGCTGAACCGAACACGGCAGCAAATACAGACTAGCTCCACCGAACCCGGTGTCGCTTCCAACAAAAAATGCAGAAACTACTTACCATACGGTCTTTGTAAAACGTGCACCTCACCGGTGTCAGGGAACCACCGCTCCAGGTGAGGCACTCCGCCCCGCGCAGCTTACGCAGCCCCTGAGGGGCGAGTCACCCTCGCTGCCCGACGACTGTGATATACTGCACTCAAATCACAAGTCACGGGACTCTGAGCAGTAAGCTGCCACCAAAAGGAGAAAAAATTGTGGTACTAAGCAGTATTCGCGAGTAGCCACAACACACTCGACCTAAGCGCGAGAAGAAAAAAGGGACTGTGCTTCCGGAGTCACGTGACTATATAGCCTCACGTGGGTCACCGGAAGGTCATAGGTGAATTTGTTGATATTAAATCTCGACCTGCGCATGCGCAAGAGTGATCATCCAGTGCTTGAAGCACCGCCTCTGGCGGTCAGAAGGGATGAAATAGAACAGATGCATAACATTTCATCACAAAACTAAAAGAATACAGTAATGGGTACCAGAAAGAGTGCTCTACAGGTACGGATTACCAACAACCAGGTATTGTTCAGGTATCGCTCTGTTTTAAAGCTTCTATATTATACAAAATTGATTCTTGTGAGCTTTATGTTATGATGTTAAGTCATCAAAAACATACCTGGACTTTCATTGTTTGTTAAATAAAAAATTTAAAATACAGTGGGGGCACTTCCTGTATTACCTCATGACAAATGAATGTTTTCAGTTTGAGAGAAGAACTCAGCCTAAATATGCAGTGTGTGTGTTAAACATGTGTGAATGAAATAAAACACAACTGCAGGTCTGTTTGTGACGAGAAAACAACATTGGAACATAGATGAGAAAATCACATAATATGGGGCCTTTACATTTTCTATAAGGACGCCCTTGAGTCTGAAATAAAGTTTGATTGAAGCACTGGCAAATGGAAAACAATGAAAGGCACACAGCCCGACTCCTTCTATAAAAGACCCGCAGCCCATTTGACCCCTCACCTCTGAGTCCTCCTCCTCCCTTGTACTTGCTCTTGATGGCCGCCAGACTGATCGCTTCCTCGCCCTCCTCCTCGTCGTCATAGCGATCGGGTTCGAGGTAACTGGAGCTCAGGCCGCGCTGGTGCTGCTTCTCCCGGACCCTCCGCTGTTGAGACTCTCTGCGGATCGAAGCTCGCAGACGCTCCTCCTCTTTCTGGAAAAAAAAAGCAAAAATAGCACAATAGGTTAGAGGACAGGACAAAACGATTCTAGATGCATGGCTATGGTGGAATGTTAAGCAGTTACCATGGTAGCATAATGCACACATTGGCAAACACAAAAGCGAAAAACGTTTCAAAAAGAAGAAAAATTAAAGCCGCAAGCGGCATCGAACGGCCCTCGCGGGCCGCGCTTCGCACTCGGCCGACCGGGCACTCCCTGTAGGTGGCGCTAACGCGCCACTTGCCTCTGTTTTATTGTGGCTTTGGGCTGCACTTGTCACCAAACAAAGTCAAAAGACATTGGGAGCAGTGATGCACAAAATGCACCAACATGGGTTTTTCCAGGCATCGCCATGGCAACACCGTGCAAAATACAAAGTGGGCCCCTCGGACTTTTTTGACAGTGAAGATGTAATGAATCAACGTGCCAAATTACACGTACTTCATTGAAGGTATGAAGTCGTTATAAGACTTTGAAATGTCCGAAAATGTGGAAATTTTCCCATTAGGATAACATGGGGTATTTCGGCCATCGCCATGACAACCGGGTGGGAAATATGACATGTATCCAATTGACTTTTTTGATCAGGATGACATGATGAGTGATTCTGGCAAATTTCACTCAATTCCATGAAAGTAATGTTTTTCTCATGAATGGGAAATTTTCGGAGCGTTCCCATTAGGATAACATGGGCACTTTGGCGCATCGTCATGGCAACACGGTACAAAAAACGTCATGGGTCTGATTGACTTTATTGATTGGGATGACCCACTGGAATTTTGTGTGAAATTTCATAACATTTGGGAAAACTAAATTTTGGGCCCTCCATGCAAATTTATGTGTTATTCTGTAGGGGGCGCTATTGCACCAAATTGTTTTCTTTCATAATTAGTAGGTCTAGGCCAGAAAGTTTTACAACTGATTCGAATTTGAGCCCAATCGGACTTTGTATGCGCAAACGGGAGCAAATTTTCAAATTTGAAAATTGCAAAAATTCCGATGGAATTTTGCGGCTTCGCCGCACGGAAACCGTTATACGTATCAACGTAAATTGGATAACTTTTGATGCCCCACTTGTCTTGATGATGTCCAGTGATTTTCAGCCCTGCAGGTGAAGCGCCTTCAGAGGAGTTGACGAAAATGCGACGTCAACAAAAATGCTGACTCGGCATTTCGGAATTTTCAATCCAAGATGGCCGACTTCCGGTTTATCAGGGGGCGTGGCCATAATAATATTTTTTGTTTGGCATCACTTGAAGAATGTGTGTACCGAATTTGGTGGTTCTACGACAAAGTTTACGTCGGGGTGTCTCCCATTGACGCAATGTATTTTGACTTTTGTAGGTGGCGCTGTCGCGCCATTTTTTTATGCCCAATGATGCACCATATAAAAAAATAAATTTTTCGCCACTTCTGAATTTTGGGCAAAATTTGGTGAGTTTTCAAATATGTTCAGGGGGTCAAATTCCTGCTCAAAGAGCAGAAGAAAGAAGAATAAAAATAATTAAAACTGCAAGCAGTGATAAAGGCCCTCGCCACCCTTGCGACCGCGGGGTACACGCCACCGCGGAGTTCGCGCCTCTCGTTCCCGCTTACATCGCCCCTCCCACCAAAATCAGCGACTGAGTAATACTACTCCATTCATTCCAATGAGAGCATTTATGACATTTTCACACCTGCACGGTTGGAAATAGAGGTATGTCTTCATTGGCTTTTTTGTTCAGTATGATGACTGGAATATGTGTACCAAATTTGAATGGTCTTGGACAAAGTTTTTTTTTTCATCCCAGTTAACCAAAACCCATGTATTTCAATGAGAAATGTCGGTCGTTGCCATTGCAACACACTTGTAAATAGAGGTATGTTCTCATTGGCTTTTTTGTTCAGTATGGGGATAGGGAGGTCCATGTCAAATCTCAAAAGTTTTTGAAAAAGTAAAATTTTTTGGGTCCCATTCAAAATTTCAAGGGGGCGCTGTGGAGCAATGGATTATCTCAGCTATGTAAACTGTATATCATTACATTCAGATGAACAATATGACCAAAATGTATATTAATGCCGGTTAACAGGACACTGCATGTTTGAGTTAAATGCAATTTAATACTTCAAAAAACGCTGTTTTTCTTTGCATGTTGGCCACACCTACATTTTATGACTTAGAAAAATCCAAGTGAGTTGCCTGTAATCTCACATGGGTCTAGTTCTATTTGACCAATTTGGAAGTTTGTTGAATGAAAATCCATGGCGTAAAAAATAGAAACGTGAGAGTTAAAATTTCAAAAAAATGGGGTTCCGCCCACAATGGCCGACTTCCTGTAGGGTTTAGGGTGGGGTCATAATATAATTTTTTACTTGTCTTGACATGTTCTATGGTTGTACCAAATTTCATTTGTCTACGATGAAAAAGGTCTCTCATTGCCGTAATGTATTTTGAAATTTGAGGTGGCGCTATTGAGTCATTTTAAAACATTAATTTTTTTGACCATGAAAATAATTAATTTTTCACCAGACTTGAATTTTGGGTCCAATAAAATTGAGTTTTCGTTAACGTTCAGGGGGTCAAAAGTTGCTTTAAAGCGGCCGCAAAAATAATAAGAATAATAATAATGGAAACTGATTTTCGACCCAATATTTTTCTCCTAAACCATAAAAGCTACAGTCATGTCACTTTCTCACATTGTGCCCCATCACAGATAAGGCCCCTGTGAATTTTTTCACAAGTTCACGACAAATCGATTGTCTTCTATGAATTTTTGAAAATGAAATTTGAAGAGGGCGCTAGAGAGTCATTTTGTGAGATAAAGCCATGATTTGCATATCATTGTGTTCAGCTCACAAATGTGCATAAACGCTGTATCAGCGTTTTCCCAACAAAAAATGTGTGAAAGAGAAATATTTTTTTGAAATTGTCCAAAAATTGCGATTTTGCATAAAATTCCCCATGACCACACCCAAAGTCATATTCAGATATAATTGATGATCTTTAATCTCACATGGTGTAGTGAGTTTTGGCCAAATTTGAAGTGTTTGTGATGAAAACTGTGCGAGGAGATGTCCTGAATGTGAGGGTGTGCGCTTTTGTCATCACCGGGTTTGATCCAATATGGCCGACTTCCTGTACATTTTGGGGCGGGGCCATAATATCATTTTTGTCATGTCCCAACATGTTCTATTTTTTGATGTGAGTTTCAGATTTTTAGGTCGACTTTTTTCCGAGTCGGGCTCCCATAGGCCCAATGAAAATCAAAGTTTGAGGTGGCGCTACCGAGTCGTCTTTCGTTATTTTTTTTCGGGGTCTTCGGTGACAATTAGAGCTTGGCGAGTTCTAATTTTTGACATCACTCACTGGCATGTCGGGGCGTGTTAAGCACTTGATTTTTGCCATTTTCCCCGTTTCTGACGCGGTTTTAATGAGTCCCTCGCCGGGACGTTGTCTCCGGCTCGGGCCTAATAATAAAAATAATAATATTTTTAGCAAAAACAATATATCCGATAACATTAGAATGACAAATTATACGTTTTTTGAAAGCTCTGGACCTTCCCCACGTCAGCGTGGGGTCATTGGCGAATGACGGGCGCTGACGCGCCCGTCATTCGCCGTGACGTCCGGGGTCGCCCACTGACCTCCCATTGACTTCCATTCATTTTAGCAGTAAGAAAGATGGCCCATGCCTGCGGCATGGGTTGCTGGGATAGTGGAATCAGGGCAAGGTCACGACCTCAGCCGAACTTGTGCGCTGCGCGCACAAGTTCGGCAAGACAGTTAGCAACGATGAGTGCCTGGGCTTCGCCCAGGCACTCATCGTTGCGGAAGCAATAGGCCCTACGCCCTGTAGGGGCTCGGGCCTAAATACACAATACAAAACATTTTCAGGAGCCTGTGACTAATACGTTGACTAAAGCTAGCTAGCTTGTGACAGCAACTTTATGTGAGAGGGACTTGTTTAGCAGCAGAAATCAGCTCAACTGTTGTATTTCCAGCTAAGTCAGTTCTTTCTAGCCAGATAAAGCTCAGATTTAAGTCTACCTTAAGTAGCACATGCTCAGAGAGAGCAGTGCCTACAGTTAGCTTCACCTCTCACAGGGAATGTTGATACCATCAGCTGCAAAGTATCAATAATGGATAATTTTAGTGCTGTACGCCTTTTAATCAGTCAGTAGTGCGAGTGAGTTAGCTGAAGATTTTGTGTTTTTGGGGTAAAAAGGCAGATTAAACTCCGTCTAAATGATTCATCTGTATGTTTAACCTGTCTTTATACAAATGCATACACATACATTTTTTTCTTAGTACTTTTTCTGCATAGTTATTTTTGCATGAACTCCCCCTGCAGGTGTAGTCTTGTGAGTGCAATTTGGGTCAGACACACAGATAACTTTTGCCAAAATCACACTTTGTTGCTCTGCGTGTTGCATTGTGTACCCTTTAGTCCAGTCACTCATTCACAGAGGAGGGACACTAACAAAATGGCGGCTCATAAAAACCTTAATCATCTCGTTGCGTTGAGACTCAGGATCTCGCCCGGCCATCGGGAGGATTCGGATCTTCTGGGTCTTGGAGCAGCGGTCGGCCAAAGATAAGGTCATCTTCCTGTGGGTGGCGCTGTCTGTGGAGTGGGGCCTGGAGGCACAAAGTTCAAAGGTGAAATTAAATCAAGCTCTGTGAATGTTCAAGTGTTTTTTGAGCATAATATCATCTCTATGACCCACAGGCCAACTTGTATAACTGGACTGGACTGCGCAAGGACAAGTATATTTGCAATGATTGTCTGGGAGCTGTTATTTGAGCTCCCACATTGAAGGTATGGACTCAAAGTCACATGTTAATTTAGAGCCTTTTAACAATGGAGCCCATCCCCTCCCCCTATCATTTTTGCGACGCTGTTTTAAACCAGTTTAAATGTAGTTAGTGTAGTGATTTACAAACCCTAATATAGATTTTTTTTAACTGTAGTCTCATTTTGAACACTATGAAAAATGTTCAAATGGTTAAAATTTTGACAGATTGGATGTGCTATGAAAGTGAGGTAAAAATCTTTGAGGGAGCTATGGCGTTGCATTAGCCAATTTCTCTCACTCTTCAACCCATTTCACAATTTAGGTTCACTTAAGGCGGAAATCATTAAAAATAACAATACATAACACTTGCATAGTGCTTTTCCTGACACTCAAAGATGCTTCACACAGTTCAAGACAAAACACAAATGAAAAAAAACAGATAAAAGGAGATGTAGTTATTTGAAGGCAGTTTTGAACACGTGAGTTTTCAGCCCTTTTTTGAACATGGTGAGTGAGGATGAGTCTGATGTGTTTGGGCAGGGAGCTCCAGAGGGTCAGGGCAGAAGCAGAGAAGGCCCTGTAACCCCAGGTCTTATGTTTAGTCCTGATGGGGGGAGGCAGGAGGCTGGGATCAGCTGATCGGAGCACAGGGGTGGGTGGTGGTGGTGGAGGAGAGGTATTTGGGGGCCAGGTTATGGGGCGACTTGTACACAGTGATGAGGAGCTTGAGCTGGAGGTGCTGGGGGATGGGAAACCAGTTGACAAAGTTTACAGATTCTTCTACATTGAGCTGTATGATCAGTATAAGAATACTATGCTCAAAAAAATCTATAAAATGTTGTTGTATTAAATTTTTTTCAAAATACATGTTTCTGTCTACACTTAAATCACTAACTTTTTTGAATTTCAAGGACAAGCAAAACTGGATACCTTGGTGTTACAAACACAATTTCATAATCTGGTAATGAACTTTTATACTCACACCCGCGCCTGTTTTTAATGTTTTGAATGAACTTATATACTTATTATATATATTTGGGTTTTTTTCTGTATTTGAAAAGAGCACTCATGAAAAAGAGTCTAACCTGTTGCTAATGTTAGCGGGAGCGACCTTGGGAAAAGACGGCACCTGATTTGTCTGTTATAAATGTTCATATCTTGATTTAGACACAATAGCAAAATAAAAACAAACATTTTTAAGACCAATATGATGAGTCTAACAACAGCAGATACAGAGAGAGGAGTGATAGTTTTTTAATAGACAGTGAATTAGAGCCAGGGTCGATGAAGCTGGAAGCGCAACCATGCTCACTTCCTATTTGGAACGTGGCTGCTAGCAGGTTAGCTATATCCATTTATATGTACAGTCATATATGGAATGTTTGTTTTGGTTTTGTTGCGTTTGTTTATTCGGTCTAAACTAAAATGCAATAAACATATTTGAAAAAAATGTCTTGTAAGTTAGCCAGGTCAAAACTGAAATTCCTCAAAAATGTAGTTGGTGGACACCAGTCAAATTTCATCTATAACTTGAGCTGGCTGGTCTTGAAATATTGTAATATTAATACAGGCGTTCACAAAATGCTCTCCGACAGAAGCAGTTCTACCCAGAGCGCATTAGCTTGTGTAATCTCTTTGCCCTGTGGTGGTTTGGATCAGTGTTTATTTCTTTTGTGGTTGAGTTGTTGCTTCTGCCATCTCAGGTTTAAATGTTTATCTAGAGACCTCTTATATCACCTCCAGGATAATTTCACAAAAGACGAAACGCGCCTAAAACAAAATCACAAGTTCAAAGCAGTAATGCAGTTTGAGTTCATTAAACTTTTGTTGCTCTGAGTAAAATGTAGTTGCATAAAAACTGACTAAGATCTGCCGCGGGGTAACAAAAATAGCCAAAATAGACTAAATGCATTTCATAATCGCTTAAGTAACAGATTTATATCCAAACGGAACAATGAGTTTTGTGTTTCAAAGTTAACGTAAAACTGTTGAGACATAATAATTATAGTAGTAATAGTAGTAGTAATAGTAATCTTAGTCGTAGTTGTAGTAGTAATAGCAATGGTAATAGTAGACATCTTGAATATGTCCCTCAGTGCAAATATCTGGGGTTCACATTTGATGAATTTATTATTTTTGACAGTGGGGTAAAAATCCTTGCTGCTTCAACCAGTCGAGCTGTAGGTTCTGTGCTGAAAATGTGTAAAGATCTGGCTTATGAAACATATTCTAAGTTGTATGAGGCCTGAGTATCTCCTGGTCTAAACTATGCTGCTGGTGTGTGGGGGGCCAGACAGAGTTCAGCCTTGGATGCTGTGGAAAAAAGAAACAACTGCTATTTCCTGGAAGTGCACAAGTTTGTCCCAGTTTTGGCAGCACAGGGTGATATGGGCGGGTCCCTGGCTTAATCCAAAGAAAGTGTGATATGGTCAGATTGTGGAATCGGATTATTAATCTCCCTAATAATAGAGTATCTAAAAAGGTCTTTGAGTGGAGTAAATCCAAGTCACCCTGGGCAGCAGAGCTATACGGGCTGTTTTTGCTGAAGCATAACTTCAGCAGTTTATAACAGTTTGCCATGCAGCGTCAACAGAATAAGAGCAAAACTGGTGTCCAATTATGAAGAGCAGTGGCTGAATGGGATCTTGGCTAAACCCAAGTTGCGAACATATATTCAATTAAAAGATATATTTGAGACAGAATTTTATGTCAGAGCAAATTTGAGCAGGAAGCAAAGATGGTTGATGGCTCAGCTGCGAGAGGGATCCTTCTCGTGGCCTTAGAAACTGGAAGATTTTCTCAAGCCCCTGAAAGAAAGACTTTGTGGTTTGTGAGATGGGAGAAGTGAGGTAAATTTTTTTGTTGTATTGTCCATTTTATGATGAAATTAGAAATCCCTTTTTTCATGAAATGTTCATGCAACGCCCTGATATGTTCTGGTGTAATGACGACAACGAGATGAAATGATTGTTTAATTCTAATGTTTAGAAGTTGGCTGCATTTCTTTGTAAAGCCTGGAAGAAGTGGCAGATGAGTTTGTTTAAAAGAGTCTTTGGTGGCTGTAACACACGTCTGGCAACTGGCCCGTTGTATTTTGTTTAACATTGTCTTATCAGCCCATTAAAGGGCTCGGCATTTTTTGTATGCAAGACACAATAATAAAATAAATCAAATCAAAAAAAGCAAATCAAATGTAGTAGTAATAATAATAGTACCAGTAGTAGTTAGAGTAATTGTTCTTGTTATTATTATAATTATTAGTGATTTCTGAACAATTGAGCTTTGCCTTTAAACTCCATACGCCTTCACCAGAATCATTTGGATGATTTCAGCCCTGGAATGATCAATCTCTACTGAACTAAAGGTAAAAGGAGCTGATAACTTGAAAACTATAGCTTCAAGACATCACAAGGTGGAACAGAGCGTTTTGTGCTTCGGAGATGTAGACAGACTAATACTAAAGTGTTACTCAAACATGTGAATGAAACAAAACACAACTCCAGTTATGTTTTTGAAGAGGTAACAACATTATAACATGACACTCAGTAATACAGTGACATGATGCTTTGTCTGAATACTCCACTGTTGAATATGTCATATGGTTTTATAATGTTTTGATTTACTGAACAGCATTGTGACTACCTTGAGTGTTGTAAGTGGCTATAAATAAAGACTGACTGATTGATGTTAAATTATCTTATTGGGCTGCACCAGAGGTTACATTAGACTTTTTCTTTGCTGGTCATGTTGGCCGTCAGACTTTGCAATTCCCGACTATTCCTGACATTTGTTAATATTATGAATGCACTCTGATGATGGAGTAAAGCAAACCGATCATGTTTTATCTGCCACATGTTGAGCGTCAGGAGTCAGTAGTGTCTAGTACAGGGTTAAACATCATAATCTCTGCTTGTATGTGCATTATGACACGTCAGCTTTTTTAACCTATTATTAACCAGGAGAACCTCACTGAGGGAGTCCTGGCCAATACTATCTGTTCATTTTTGGACTGTTTTTGGACAGCATATATTTGTTAAGCTCAGCACCTACTACATCAAATCTTTATACCTGCTTTTCTTTTGTCCAACCACAATACAACTGTTAATATTTTTAAAAAGTATATTTTCTACTCACCATTTTACTGACAAACAGGTTTTCTAGACCCCTGAGCTCTGGCTAATATTTAAAATCCCGCTAGACCTTTTTTAGACCCCATAACTCCAATCTAAGTCTTACTGAGCTGCTGTACTTGACCCACTCTCTCCATGTGCTCCCACAAACCAGAACATCCTGGGGCCTGGGTTTATAAGTGGCTTAAGGTAGTTTGTTTTTCTAAAGATTTGCTGCATAGAGAACATTTCTAAACAAGAGCCTGTGTTGTTAAAGAGATTTTTGAGCTTATTCTGCTCGGCCAAAGGGTCACACAGAGGCAAAGGGAGTACCCAGCCAATAAGGGACGTCCTGAATGAGTATTGTATTAGACTTAATGCTGTTATTTTTGAAAAAGGGAGAGCAAACAATTATCCCAATCACTTCAGCCCCATTCAAATTCGCTGAGGGCAGTTTGTTAATGATGCAAAAATACCAAGAACAACATGGACAGAACAAGGACCGAAAAATACAACAAAACAGTTTAGTTCAAGTGTTGTTTGATTCAAGCAGTATTTCAATTTAAAAGTGCACTTCTGCAGGGAAAAGGACGCAATCTCATTGTCGACCTGGAAACATTCATGCATTGCTTTGCTCATGCTTTTTTATAGTGTAGCATTAAAGTTAACCATCTCGCATTTATGAAATCACATTTTGTTATTGCTCAAAAATGGCACTTGTGAGTGGGTTGGCTCTAGAGATAGGTCGATATTTGGACTTTTTAGCAAACTGGCTATCAGCCTTAAATCTCCAGCACAGGCAGACCAGTTTTGGGCGATCTGCTGCTTAAAGATTACACACAAATCTTTATATTAACACTTTAATACAAAGAAATAACAGCACTAAATGCAGCACTTATCGGTTTGTGGTATAAAAAGGAGCTCGGGGGGAGCTTGTAGCAAATTTAAATTACACCATTTGGGGAGTTGGCTTCTAAACAATCAGCATTGGCCATGAAAAAAGCCATTTCAGTCGATCTCTAGTTTTCTCTCCACAGATCTAACCTAAGTACCTAAGTATAAAGTATAATTTGTTAAACGTTTGTATTGTCCAGGTTGTTTTTAGTGTTTCGGGAATGATGATCTCGTTTATTGCTGGGAAACAATGGAAAAAGTTGGGAAAAAAAGGAAAAATCATATGTTTTGTTTACCTGAAGGTGAGTTTGGTTTTGAACACGGCCTGTCCCTGCAGCCCTGTGCCCTGTCGGATAAACAAGTGGTTGTGGTCTCCTTGGAGTGGAGCTTTGTAAACATCAAACACCTCATTTCCCAAGTGTAGAGACATGCTACAAAACAGAAGAAGAAATATGAATATAAAAGAAAGCACAGATTGATATTTAAAATTCGCCTCTCTTCAAATAAAATATAATATTTTGTAATAACAGTTCAATGATTAGATTCAATACTTACTTTTAACACCGCAACCATGACTAAACACAGGCCCGTGAACAGAAATTTGGAGGCCCAGGGCAAGAAACCTCACATGGGCCCCCCTAATATAAATTAATACCCCCATGTCGACTCCCCTGATCAAACATATTATAGAGCCCATATTACGCTGTTTTCTGATCTATGTTATAATGTTGTTGCCTCATCACAAACAGACCTGGAGTTGTGTTTTGTTTCATTCATACATGTTTAACACACAAAGTCTGCATATTTAAGATGGGTTCTTTTCTCAAACTGAAAACACTCCACCGTTCCACCTTGTGATGTCACATGGTAATACAAAAAAAGCTCCATTGTGTTTTTAAACACAATTAAAGGTTACTCAATGTGAATGAAACAAAACACAACCCCGGGTATGGTTTTGAGGAGGTAACACTGTAAACACTACTTACACCTCACAAGAGTCAATTTTGTGTAATATAGGACCTCTGAGCAGTTATCACATGCAACTTTTGTAAAAATTGTGTTAGCTAGCAGAAGGATGAGAAGAGGAGACAAGTGGAAATACCGATTTTAGATATCTATAACCCTGATTTACAGAATTTTTCAGTGAATTAATAGAATTTTGAAATTTTATTATTGCTGCATTTTAGATGGATTGAAAATCAGTTCTCAGAGACTGAAATATCTATGCCTAACGCTTCAATGAGATTTAAAGTTTTTAATTTGTCCTAATAATATAATGTCTGTGTAATTCCTCAGTCATCCAGGTATGATCCATAGTAAAAGAAAAATTTAAAATCTGTCAATTGGACAAAAATTTGTAGGAGTGAAGACATTTTGCTGCGCATGCAAGCTGCTTCTTCAGTTCTGGTCAGATTATTGGCTGACACTGGGTGCTCTCACAGCTGTTCGCACACTGGCTGGCCCTGTTGTTTTCTTTGTTTTGGTGTGTTTGGTGTCCCTTCAGGCAGATATAAGGCAGCGTCCACCAGTAATCTGACCAGAACTGAATAAGTGGCTTGGATGAGCAGCCAAACATTGTCACTCCTACAACTTTTTGTCCAGTTGACAGATTTGAATTTTTCTTTCATTTATAATATAATGGCATTTCAATATTTCTAACACCCACCTGCCATCTGACCACTTCACAATACGAGCGTTACTTTCTCTGGTCTCGTTGCCCTCCTCGTCTCTCTTCACTCTCCACCGGATTGTGTTCTCAACCTACAGAAAGAATAATTAAAAGTGAAAACGATGGCACTTCTGGTTAAGCAGGAATCCCGTTCAATTCAAAGGAGAATATATGAAAAGTGTTGCTGCTAAAATATGATATAAAGTGGGTTGATTTGTGTAAAATGTTTGGTGTTCATGTGACCAACAAGTCAACACTGTCCCCTTTTTCTAGGAGGTTTTAAAACGTCTCTGTAGTCCGTATAGAACTTATTTACTCATTTTACTTATTTTAACCAAATACGAACCTTTAATTTGAGCCTCGTTCGTCCCTCTTCATCCAGCATCTCCTCATCCTCAAACTCGTCCTCATAGTACTGGGGGTCAAAGGGCCTGAGGAGAGAAGACATGATGATGTAATAGATTGAGCTCACATGCTCGGATTGGATCACGTCACTAAAATCAGACTGAGGACAGGGGCCATTATAGCTCAAAGGGAGACTTGCATTTTTTGCTCGAATTTCTTCTTTATCAATCATGATTTGTTGAAAATTGGTTCCACAGATTTATCATTATAATCTAATGCTTAAAGCTCTTTCACCTGACAGTAATCACATCTTTGGGTATTGATCAATCTCGATTTTCAATTAGATTTTTCTTATTGCAGAGCAGGGAATCGGGATCACTACACTTTTTATTTCGTGTTGACAGGACCCACAATACCAGAGAAATCCACATCTAAAATTTCAAAAGTGTTTGTTCAATATATTAAGCCTAAATCCATGTGTGCGTTACTGCTAGTGACAGAAACAGGAGCGATGTCAGTTTCGCAAAAGTAAGTCTTAAGTTTCACTCATAAATGGCGAGAAAATAGTCATGTACTTTGCGTAACTTGGATTATAATGATGAGAAGCAACAGAGAGAGGAGTGAACGAGGAGAAAAGGTGAGGGGCTGAGGCTGGATCAGAGAGAGGGAGGAGGAAGGAGTGGGGGAGGAGGGAGGGGGGAGGGTGGGGCAACACACAGAAGGCAGGAGGTGGGAGAGGAGGGAAAAGGGAGGGGAGCAGGGCAACACACAGACACACACACAACAGACAGAGGAGAGAAAAGGAGAAAAGGTGAGGCGCTGAGGCTGGATCAGAGAGAGGGAGGGAGGAGGAGGAGGAGGAGGGTGAGAGCAGGGGCACACACAGACGCACAAACAACAGATGGAGGAGAGACGGAGGAGAGAAGGAGGAGAAAAGGTGAGGAGCTGCGGCTGGACCAGAGAGAGGGAGGAGGAGCGGGGGCAGACGGCACCGCGCACACAGACAGACAAACGCAAGAGACAGAGGAGACTGAGCTCTTAGTCAAATTGTGCATATTTAAGTAAAAAGTTTTGAACCAAGATGATACATGAGGAGACATAAAGTGACCCTGACTCACAGCTTTCACCTAAAAGAGAGAGTGGTGACTCCTCTTACCACATGATTGGCTCTAGACCTGAGATTTAAATGCGACTGCTGTATCATCGAGACAGTCCAAAGTTTAAATTGCAATCTATCAATCTTTCAATTTTTGGCACATCCTTATCTTTGGGGTTGAATAGAGGCGCCACTGGAAACCCAACATAAATGCTTTACAACGTGTATTCATCAGCATTCACTGGCCCAGTCAATATAACATGTACAGGTCTATTATACAGGTCAATGTGGTAATATACTGGCATGTGCACACAGTATGTTGGCTCACCTGGGCTCCACTGATAAGAAGTTGGGGAGTTTGACAAAGTACAGGTCTGATCCCAGGTCAGTGCTGACTTTGGGAATCTCCACCTCAATACGAGTCTCGGGCACCGGCTCCTCCTCCGCCTGCTCCCCCTCCATGCCGTCCTCCCCATCCTGTAAAACACAGGGAGACATTATGATATATCTTTAAATGAAAAAATAGCCCTCAAGATGTTGATAAAGTACTCATTCAAAGGCAAATAGTGCTTTTGTCTGATGTTGGGTTTGAGATGACATCATAACATTCTATAGCTCAATAATAATTAATACAGATGCGGAGATGCTAAAAAATATGCAGATTTTTGTTGTTCTAAAGCGAGTTGGAGGAACTAGTCCCAAATGTAAAGGTTCAACATTTGTGAATTTACCTTTTGAATATTTCATGGCAAAGTACAATGTAATTAATAGGAAAATCTGGCTCTTGTCCCTCATCTGCGATTATAACATCATCACAGTCTAGAAATATGAGAAATCAGTCTGAAATCACCAATAGAGGTACAATCTATGGATCTGAGAAAACTGGGATTTTCGGAGTAATGGTGATTGCAAGTGAGTCTAAGCACAACTTTGAGTGGGTAAATTAGAAGGGATTACGATTATAACAAGCTCTCAAACGTCGATTTTTCATCATATGTTCCCTTTAGGTGGGTCTAGAAAAATATATAGTTCTATTGATACTTTTCAGCTGATGCCATCAATATTCTAACTGTTGGAACTGCTCTGTCTGAGGCTTTGTTACACTTAAACCTTAGCTTTATTTCAACACAATCTGACCATAACGACCTGATTTAGCTGGAACTACAACAGTTGACCTAAACAGGACCATGAACACTCGCATTGATCACAGTCTCTTGAAAATGTAGTGTAATTTCAGATGATCTTAAAACTTTTTGACAGTGTTTGCCAATATGTGCGCTGTGTCACTTTAGCCATACGCATACATGTAGAACACCCCCACCATGATGTCACTGCAAAGTTAAAAAGCAGAATAGATGTGGACTGTACCATTGGTTGTCCAGGTGTGGGGGGTTTCTCGGCATCGCTGTCTGAAGAAATGTCATCGGCCTCTCCAAACAGGTCGTCTGCAGCGGCTTTTTTTGCTGTGGGACAATAGATAGAGACAGACAGACAGATATTTGATAAAAATGTGATTTACAGCAGTGGAAATAGTTGCCTAGTAACTCAAAGACTGCACAGTGGAACCACTACTAACTGAATTGAATTAATATTATTACATAACATCCATTTGACGTTTGTAATAATTGTGTGTTCTAATAGGCTGAGATTCAGTTCTAGTCTGATTATGTCTGATTATGAATCCCACATGAAGGGCAAGTCTGTATTTCTGTGTGGGCATTTCACTGTTTTTGAAAGAAGTAGCCAAACTGTAACTTGTATTTTTGTTAAAATCAGACCTATACTGCAAAATAGACTGTTAATCATGTTATAGATGTTTCCTCGTCACTTACCCTCTGAACTTGTATTTGAAGTGATTCGTGCATGTTTGAGCAATCTTTACTTGCTTATTTTTTACACCATTTTGCCGATCAATCCACTGCTCTGTACTTACTTCATTCTTCGATTTTATTTTCTTGCTGCGTTGCGTAATCATTTTGACCCACGGGTGTCATAGCTTATAACTATATAGCAGACACAAGCACAATAGGTCTGTTTTAACAATTTAGTCTACAGATTTGAGACGCATAACTTTTGTGTTCAAAGCTTTTTGACTGTCAACATTTATAAAAGATCAAATAAGTTTCATTTTTCGCAACTTCCCTTTCAAAAACATACTACTGCTTATAGCATTTCTTGAATATATTTTTATGACAGCAGTTATAAAAGTTGCAGTAAATCCATGTTTAACAATGACAATCATTCAAATCAATCCATCTGTCTCATTACGCTCCACTGATGGACGACCCAATGCCTGGCTAGGATGACCACTTCCCTACTGTGGATAAGCCCCCCTGTGTCCCTTCCCTGAGTGTGCTCTGGCCCTACAGACTTGCAAATGGATGCACATTAGTCCTGGACACATCTGCAGCCCGTCCTGGTTTAGTCCTGATTTAGTCCTGGTTTAGTCCTGGTTTAGTCCTGGTTTAGTCCTGGTTTAGTCCTGGTTTAGTCCTGGTTTAGTCCTGGTTTAGTCCTGGTTTAGTCCTGGTTTAGTCCATGGGAGTGGATCTCTCCTTCACTGTGGTTGTCCTCAAGGTTTCTCTTTTTTCCACATTGTTTTTTATTTTTTTATTTTTGAGTTTTTCCTTGCAGAGAAGGAGGGTGTAATGACAGAGGGCGCTATGGGACAGTGTTTCCTGCAGGAGGAGGGTCTAAAGACAGGGGGGGCTCTGGGGACAGTTATACATTTGCTTGTTTTTTGTTTGCTTGTTTTCTCATTAATTTGCTTGTCTGTTATTGACTAATATCTGTTTCATTGTTGATTTTCTAACTCTCTGTTGATTAAATCAATTCTCATGTTCAGCCATAAGAGGCAACTGCCGTTGAGATTTTGAGCTTCACAAAAATAAATTGAATTCATTAACCTTCAACCATTAATATGTGAAGTAGTAAAAAAAATGTCATTATGGGTTCAAATACGTCACTGTTGAGTCACTGGAGAAAACTGAATGCGTAAACCATGAGACTAGACCTGACAATGAGAATTAAAAGCTTTTGTTTTGGTGGAAGCTTTGAAAAGGAAATGTCCATCAAGGTTCGTCTGTGTCACCCACTTTAAACATTACAAAAGATTGGAGATGTGTGCTGTATGAAGTCAAAAGGTGACAATAAGAGCACTACTATGATAGCAAATTTTAACTGGGAAACTGGCCTTGCTATATATTTATACATTTGATCAACCTTAGATGCAGTATGTACCACGACATGGCACTAAACGTATCCTTTTCTATGGAGACAAGCAGATGATAATAGTGTAATGATCAGATGTTTTGTGATTAGTTCAGAGCTGACACCTTTTGTTGTTCTTGTTCCTGTTTATGTGTTGTTAATGTTCCTGCTTTTGTATGCGACACTTGGTTGCTATGCCGACAAGTTGATGTGAAGGATCTATTCGTCAGTTACTGGTCAGTTTTGGAGACCGGCTTGAGTGAGTTGAGACTGCTGTGGTTTTGCTCTTGTTTTGGCGTGGCTTACCATCACAGACTGTAGATATAAACTGGACATAGCTAACCTGTTAGCCGCCATGTTCCAAGTAGGAAGTGCGCATGGGCTCCATTGACTCTGGTTTCAGTTCACTTTACATTGAAAAACTGATGCCCCTCTCTCTGTAAGTGCTGCTTAAAATGTTCATATTAACTCGCTCTACATGATCCTGGTGTTTTTATTTTGCCATTGTGTCTCTAAATCAAGCCATGAACAATTAATAATTAACAGACAAATCAGATGATTATTATTTATGCCATACTACTGTGGAACATTCCAGGAAAATTAATATCTCCATGGAGAAAAGAAGGTGGAAGACACTCTACCGGAAAAAAAGTTCCATAGTGCAGCTTTATACTTACAAAAATACTAAAAAATGTTCTTACGTTTCTTGGATCCGATGTCACTGTCAGAATCTGAGTCTGAATGCACTTTTTGGTTTAGCTTTCGGTTGGAGGAAATCGTCTTCACTGTCGCTGCCTTTCGCCGATTCTGAAAAACACACAAGACACAGTAAGAATATTACATAAAAGAGTCCATCGTAAACATGAAGTCAACCTGAAGGATATGAAGGAGTTAAATAAATCTTTCATAAATCTTTGAGCTGTGAGGTTAACCCTGGCACTGTATTGAAAGCAAGAATAGGATTTAGCAAAGATTAAAGGGACCATATTATTCTCACCTATGTTATAATGTCGTTTCCTCATCAAAAACATAAATGAATGAAACAAAACAGAACTCCAAATACTCTGTTCCACCTTGTGATGTCATGCGGTAATACAGGAAGGGCTCCATTGTGTTTGTAAATTTCATACACCTTCACGAGAATCGTTTGGATGATTTTAGCCCTAAAATTGCCCATCCCTACTGAACTAAAGGAGCTGTTAACTTGAAAACTATCACTACATGACATCACATGGTGGAACAGAGTATTTTGAGCTTTGGAGAAAGAAATAATAAATAATATATAATAACTAATAATAAAGTGTTACTCAAACACGTATGGATGATGAGGTAACAACAAAATAACATGACTTACAGCTCACAAGAGTCTATTTTGTGTAATATAGGACCTTTAACTTAAAAAGGAAGCTCCTATTGCTGTTCAAAAGAGAGTCTGAAACTTGTGTTCCTGTAAAAGTCATCTGTCCTTAAATTCGAAAAGCTCTACTTTGTATGATTTCGGTCAGTCACAGTTTGGTGCTGGTTAAGTCTTTGTTAGTATTAAAATGTTTTCGATACCAAGGCAAAGGTGATAGCATGACGATAATAAATTCGATCTAGTTTTTATATTACTTTTGTATTAATCAGTTTTTGGATGTACATTTTTGACAACCGCACAATATTCCTCAGTTCAACTCAGCTCAGTATTTTTGAGTGTCATTATGTTGTCTGTGTAATTCTTCAGTCGTCCAACTTTCACTCCTACAGTTGACAGAATGACAGATTTGAATTTTTTTTCTAATACTTCATTACATTTTACCGCAGTCTTGTTTAGATCTAGGTAAGTTCTTTTAGTTTTGTATCTGAACCTTTAAAGAATTTACTTTATTGCATATAGTCCAGTTTTCATTTATTTCTTATAGAGACCCCGTTTAGTCCTGATAAGTAAAGTTTTAAGTTCAACTGCAGGCGGCACTTGAAGTGAAAGCTGCCATATATTATAACTCACCTAACTTCCTGTTCCTGGGGCCCTCATCGTCTGAATTGTCCCGTTCTTCATCAGAGTATCTGCGTTTCTCCTCCTCGTCTTCTGACTGATCACTCTTCAGGCCACGGCCCCATTTCTCGTCGTCTGATTGGTTTTCACGACCGGACCCTTCAGCGTCAGAGTGTGCAGGGGTCCCAGGGCCAGACTGAGGAGTGCCAGGTTCACTGTGTGCACTGGATCCAAAAGAATAAAAGATTATATTAGACACAGACACACTATATGCTAATTTCACTGGACAATTGACTGAATCCTGAAATGAAATGCGCTAAATAATTAAAACATGAAAATTGTTAGAAGACATTAAATATGAAGGCAAGATCTACACTGTAATCAAACAGAGCCATCTATAGGCAGCTGAGAAAACTGCACCCACATTATAGATTATTGATACTATAGTTGTTCAGAATCTACCATGGTGACACAATGCACACATTACCAATTAGCTACTGAAAGCGTAGCTAATCTCAGACAAAAATGGATTTAAATAACACATTTGGAGGAGCCTGAGATTAACAAGATCGTTCATGGTCCTGTTTAAATATTTGATTTTCAACAAAAAGGTGAGAATGACTAACTGAAAAACTGTTAGCTAATTCTAGCTAGCTTGTGACTAATTTAATGTGCGAGAGACTCGTTTAACAGCTCAAATCATATCACATGTTGTAATTCCAACTAAGTAAGGTTTTTCTGGTCTTTGTGATAGTGTTAAAATAATACCTCAGATTAAAGTCTTACAGAGCTTCAGACAGAGCGGTGCCTACAGATAGCATCAGGGAAGAACCGCTCCTTTACTAAATTAACATGTCACAAAATGAAACAAGCATCTGATTCTGATGAAAAAGTATGGACTATTTGTAATCATTGTCCATCATTTCTAACTTCAGAATGCTTTATTACTTAAATCTGGCCACAAAATAAATCATTCTTTGACAAACTATACAAACAAAAATGAAACTCTTAAAATAGAATTACTTTTTGTTAATGGTTGAATACTGTCAAACATTATCTAAAGAAATTTTAAGGTAATAAAACAACATAAAAAAGTGAAATGTTTTAAACTTCCCTACCTTCTGTCTGACCGTGGACTGCCTCTTTCAGACCTCGGACTCCCTTGAGACCCCCGGGACCCGCGTGAACCCCGGGACCCTTGAGACCCCCGGGACCCTCGTGAACCCCGAGACCCTCGTGAACCCCGGGACCCTCGTGAACCCCGGGACCCTCGTGAACCTCCGGAAACATGAGACCCTCTGGACCCTGCACTCCCGGCCGGACTAGCCCCAGGACTGCCCCCCGCGCTGCCCCCATCAGACCGGTGCCCTTCCTCGTCTTCATCTTCGTCCCTGTGGCCTCTGTCAGACCCCCTGTCCGAGCCCCTGTCGGACCCCCTCTCTGATCCACTGTGCTGCTCAGCGTCCGAGTGTTCACCCTGATCCGAGTGAGCACTAACGTCTGATTGGTTGCCTGAGCGCTCGGACCGGTCACTGCCGCTGTGCTGACTGTGCCGCTCGTCCTCACTGTCGTCACCAAACAACTCCTGAAAAACGGAAAGAAGAGATTAAAATGCTACAAACTAGAAAAGACATGATTCAGTTTTGTTCAATGTAATGTAACGTAAGGTTTTGAGATTAGAATATGATGATCAGATACCAATACAAGGTAAGTTTATTTGTATAGCACAATTTGTACACAAACTAATTTGAAGTCTTTAACAGAATAGAAAAGACATTAAAATCACAATACAAAAAAATTTTAAGAAAAAATAATCATTATAAAATGAACATCAAAAGAGAAGAGTGCAGAATAAAAACCTTTCAGTCACATGCACAGCTAAACGGAACATGGATTTAAACATTGTCAAAGTAGTCTTCAGGAAGACTGTTCCAGGTTTTAGCTGCATAAAACTGAAATGCTGATTCCCCATGTTTAGTCCTGGTTTAGTCCTGGTTTAGTCCTGGTTTAGTCCTGGTTTAGTCCTGGTTTAGTCCTGGTTTAGTCCTGGTTTAGTCCTGGTTTAGTCCTGGTTTAGTCCTGGTTTAGTCCTGACTCTGGGCACCAGCAGGAGGATGGTCCCTGAAGTCCTCAGAGTGTGAGATGGTTCATATGGCATTAACATGTGGGAGATGTACTTTGGTGCTAGGCCCTGGAGAGACTTGTACAAGCCAAGCCGCTTTATGTCATGATCTGGTCATGAAAAGGAATTCCAGCATAATTTATATAGTATTAATATTGCATCTGACAGAAGCCAGGCAGCTAATCTTCACCACTGGCCCCTATGACCAACGCTGTTGCACACTTCCAGTGGAAATCAGGCATTGTCACTGTGGTAATATTCATGCATTAGACTTGCTCAGTGCAGTTAGATACAATGTCTATGTCTTGTAAAATCCATCTTTATAGTAATAAATCATGGGGCAGCAGTTGGTTAGCTGCTAGAGGCATTCACCAACTAGTCCTAAGGTTACTGATTAGAACCTCAAAAAACAGTCACTGTATGTAATCTTCCGTGGTGTCACTGGGCAGGACACTTCAATCTTGCCTTCAGGTTTGTATTTGAGTGGTAGAATTGGTATGTGAGTACCGTAATTTCATGACCATAAGGCGCGGGTAAAAGTTGCGAACATCGTGGGAGCGATGGATGACAGACGGCGAACACAGCTTTACAAAGACTGGGACACAGCACCGGGCGAGTTACGCCACGATTTGTGAATGGATTGTGGATGCTTGGGCTCACATATCTGCTTGCACTGTTCTTTGAGCGTTCGCAAAACTCGGCATCGTTCACAAGGAGCCGTATGGTTACAAGACGCACTCTGATAGTGACGAGAGGGAACCTGGTGTATTTCATAGAGATCTAGCGCAGCTGTTCATTTCAGATACAGAGGATGAAGACTTTGATGGATTTGTGAATTAATTACATAAGCATGCAGCTTCAGCCCAATCCTTTTTTGGTTGTAATTAATGAAGGAATGTTTTTTTTTTTGTTTTTTTCAAAAAAGAAAAATGTAAACAACCAAAATAAAATATTATTATTGATTGATTGATTGATTGATTCAATTGAAAAAATGATGTGAGCACTTTGCTAAATACTTGAATAAAGCACAACCGAACACAGTATGTGCTCTGAAAAAGGCAAAGGAAACAAAACTAACATGCATGTTTTACCGGACCTGCGCCCTAAGGCCCGGTGCGCCTTTTTAATGTGTAAATGCAGAAAAAGCACCGTAACTGAACTGCGCCTTACAATCCAGTGCCCCTATGGTTGTGAAATTACGGTACTTGTGAATGCCAAAAAGCATAATAAAGTGAACCTTAACATCTCAGTATAATGCAAGATTGAGCTGATGTACACTTTTAACATTGTCATTATTTCTGTGATCCTTTACCTTATTCATACTGGCTTTTCCCTGTCCATCTTCCTCATCCTCATCCCTCTCTCGTTCACTGTCGCTGCCACTGCCTGATGCAGGACTGGCCGAGCGCGGCCTCTCTTGCTCTGAGTCCGACCCAGAGCCAGAACCAGACTCTGAAACAAGACAAAATAATTAGGAATATTGTTTACATGATGTGGATTTTAATAATGTCAAACCAGAAACAGGGCTTCAACAAAAACTATTTATTTCCAATCTAGCTATGAATGTTTATTTCCTCCATACTTCTTATACAGAAAAATACCAGCCTAAAATAATGCACCCAATTTGCCACAGTTCATTGGAGTGATAATGCAGAATGCCGACTAATAATTTCAGTTCTGAACAGAAAATAGGCTGTACACAGTGTTCTGCAGTCTGACCAAAATCAAGTTTGCAGTTGGAAAAAGGGGTTTTCATCCAATGTTTTCCAAATAGTTCCAGGTTAATAGAGTGGCACAGCAGGCTAAAATAATGCAGATTTGTAGATTTAGTCATTTGTCACAGCCAGTGTTGGGAAGTAACTGAACACATGTACTAAGAATAGTATTCAGAGTAATTTTGAGTAATTTCATTTGTTGGTATTCAGAATACAGTTATTTTTTTCTAAAATCAAAGGAGTCTTGTGGTGCGTGCACGTGTAATTGTAATTTCTCCTGTTAGTGATAGGAAATACATAACAAACGGTGAAACAAATATAAAGCTGTGTTTTACTCCTATGTAGCATCTTTACACTATAATTTAAATGCAACTCTGTGTAAAAGTATTCCACGTATTCAGAACACAGTACTCTGATAGGGCCATGTATCAGATACGTTATAAAGTTTTAACATTGTAAATAAATACAATGTCAAGGTTCAAGGATTCTTCCCATCACTGGTCACAGCTTAATGGAGTGATCATGCAGGAAGCTCATATCTGATCAAGACTGTTTTAAATATCACCAAAAAACTAAAATAATTAAGCTTTCTTTTTAGAAGCAAAGTGAGACTGGAAGCACTTGGATGACGGACACAGAGCGGTTGAGTGAGATACGCGGTCAGACCAAGTACTGCATTGCTAATTTATACAAACGGTTACTACTTTAGATAATTAAATATTTCATGCTCCGTATTAAAGTTCAAACGTACCAGATCTGGCTCTCTGTGGCTCATTGTCGCTGTCTCCATCGCTCCCAAACAATTCATCCATGTCCGCCATTTTTTCCGAACCGGAGAGACGCGTGCCCGACCGGAAGTGAAGAGGATCTGTGAAGGTTTTGTTTCCGGGGTCAGCTTTGTTGTTGTAGTGAATAACATCCGCCACTAGATAGCGCAAAAGAACCGCTGCTCTCCACAGAACACGAGTTACGCAGTTCAAATGTGCAATGATAAATAAAGAGAGGTGTTATAGTTTTAAGGAGGGGGTGTTTTACTTGTATGGGGTATTATTATTATTATTATTTTATTATTATTATTATTATTATTATTATTATTTTTAGTTTATTTTTAAGTCTATTTTTTAAATTATTTTAAACTATTTATCTATTATCTTGTTTTATTGCATGTACCATTCTCCTTCTGTTCTTAACTGTGCGGTGCAATATTGGAATTTCCCCACTGTGGGACTAATAAAGGCATATCTTATTTTATCTTATTTTATCTTATTAAAGAGGAGGTATTTTTCTTGTATGGGGTATTAAAGAGGGGGTATTTTATGTCTATGAGGTATTAAAGAGGGGGTATTTTACTTCTATGGGGTATTAAAGAGGGGGTATTTTTCTTCTATGGGGTATTAAAGAGGAGATATTTTTCTTCTATGGGGTATTAAAGAGGGGGTATTTTATGTCTATGAGGTATTAAAGAGGGGGTATTTTACTTCTATGGGTGTGGGGAAGCTGGCCTGAGTGATCAAAATAGGAGGCAGACTCCGAATAGTCCCATTAAAGTCCATTTATTAAGGCACCGTGGAAAATGTGCAAAAATAATACATATTTACAAAAACTTAACTGTGCTCAACATAATCTAAAGCAACAGACATTAACCAACTGAGGAAACAAAAAAAACCCACAGGTGGCCTTCTTACACAGGTCTCCCAAATCTCTAATTAGGGCTTGTTATATATCCCTCTGGAGCAGACGCCCCTCCCCTGGCGCACACCACCTTTACCACAGGTGCTATGGGGATGACTTTAGCTTTAGCTATTAGTATTTTTCCTAGGCCCAAGTCCCATAACTGAAATATAGTGTTTATAAAAATAAACTATAAACACTTACAACATTAAAACTAAATACCTAAGACCTTAAACAAATGAAACAAAATGAACTCAAAACCCAGTTCTTCCCTCCACGTGGTCCAGGCCACAGCCACACCCTTCAGGTAAGTAAATGCAATATGAACCAATTAACTTTAACCAAATAAAATGACTTTAAAGTAACAAATGTTTGTCTGTGGTGATTAAAAGAATTAAAACTAAACAAAACAAACCCGGGATAGCTCTATTTAGTTTGATATGGACAGTTATGGAAAATTAACAGACATGTGAACAAACAAAAAGGGACAAAGGCCCACTTTGTCACAATGGGGTATTAAAGAGGGGGTATTTTATGTCTATGAGGTATTAAAGAGGGGTTATGTTTCTTCTATGGGATATTAAAGAGGGGGTATTTTTCTTCTATGGGGTATGAAAGAGGAGGTATTTTTCTTCTATGGCGTATTAAAGAGGGGGTATTTTACTTCTATGGGGTATCAAAGAGGGGGTATTTTATGTCTATGAGGTATTAAAGAGGAGGTATTTTTCTTCTATGAGGTATTAAAGAGGGGGTATTTTACTTCTATGGGGTATTAAAGGGGGTCTTATATCTATGAGGTATTAAAGGGGGGGTATTTTACTTCTATGGGGTATTAAAGGGGGGTATTTTATATCTATGAAGTATTAAAGAGGGGCATTTTTCTTCTATGGGGTATTAAGGGGGTATTTTATGTCTATGAGGTATTAAAGGGGGGGTATTTTACTTCTATGGGGTATTAAAGAGGGGGTATTATACTATATAACAGACACAAGCACAATATGTCTTCTTTAAAGGTGCATTGCGTAACTTCTCTGGTGGAGGCTAAACATAACCTGCTTGTCTCAGTGGAGATGTTTTTGCTTTGCCTTGAACATTCTTCATGGTATTAAGCTTGTTTAATTTTCTGAACACAAGCAGGTGACATAACCAGGCCAAGTTACAGGTCAGATCTGTGGAGAGATGTCATTTTGTAAATAAGTAAATGCTAGATGCTCTACTAATGCCATACTATCAAACATTTCCAACAAAGCAAATATCTCCATGGGGTCTGACTTGGCAACTATTCTCAGACTCTTCACCAGAAAAGTTACGCAGTGCACCTTTAATTATGTCTGTAGACTGTAGACTGTAAAGGGCTGAAACCAAAGACCAAGTTAGTTGAGCTAACAAAACCTTTAGCCGAAGAAGACCATCATACCACTAAACAGCACTGAGTACATTTATCTTACATAACCAGTAAAAATCTGATCATTAGAATAACCAGATAACCCAATAATTAGATCTGATTTAATCAAAACCAACCTGGTGACACATGAGAGTTTTTACATTTCATTTTTGTCTTTACCCTTTTTTGCATAATTGTCCTTGTCAAAACCTGCACAAGAGTAATCAGAAAGAAACACAATTACATCTGTAACTGTTGTACATGGTATTTCAAAAGTGTGATAACCCCAGAAATCAGATAATAAATAGTAAATAGTGTGTGATTTTGTGATTTTGTGTTGCTGATCTATTTATTTATTTATTTAACACTGTTGACACTTTATTCTTATTTGACACTTTATTCTTATTTGACACTTTATTCTTATTGCACGAATTTTTATTGACACTTTATTCTTATTGCACGAATTTTTATTCTTATTTAAATGACTTTTTGTTCTTATTCTTATACTTCTATCCTGTGGTTGTGGCATCTGTTAACTAAGAGAATTTCCCTTCGGGGGTCAATAAAAGTGATTCTGATTCTGATTCTGATTCTGATAATTACATTTTTGTAAACATAGGGTGACATCTTAAAAATGGGACATGATTTGGTGAAAAATGGTCTCACAGATACACATGACTTGATGTATAAAACACCATTTAAGCCTATAGCCCATAGAGGGTTTACACAGCAGGTCCACCTCATGAGGATAAAGACTCTGCCTGGTATTGAACTGACAAGAGACACAATGTTCTGTAAGTCATAACATTGACAGGCTAATATTTAGATTTTTCTTGCACATTTCTATCATACTTTTCCCTGCAGTTTGCTAACATGGAATAAAACACAGCAGTTTAATACAGTCAAGGATGGCCAGTTACTTTGTTCAAGGAGTATTTGGAAATGTGTTTTCAAATCCAATATCAGAGTGTGATCCCACCTCCCTCTGCCCCCTCCACAGCACTCTCATCATCTGATCCTCTGAAACTAACATGTAGGAAAGAAAAATGCCTAAACGAAATTATTTGCAAAAGCCTAATAGAGACAAATGCTTGCCTTCATTTTAATGACATGTTTTGTTTGTTTGTTTTTAAATCTTGAGTTGTTTTGGGTTCAGTTTGACTGTGTGAAATCTATGCTCAGATCTCATGTTCAACACGTCATACTTATATCACTATAATAGTAGGCAATATAAATATTTATGCGTGTACTGAATTTCCCCTTCTTGAATAAAGTCCCACGGACGCGTGCATTCTGACGTGAGCGCGCATCTTTACAGCAGTGCAAAGGTGAGGTACCACGGGTCTGTGCCTCTGAGGGGCCAGCGGACTGGTCTCCGGTGCGCACGGCTCATCTGCGGCTTGTCCTGCAGGACGTCCCTCGTCCTCCACCATAAACACTTCTCCTGGGCGTCTCACAGGTGTGCTGGAAGCGCTGAGCGCAATGTAAAAGGCGGAAAGTAGCTTAGAAAAAAAACCGCATTTAAAATGCAATTCCAGCAAACTGTACAAATAAATAAAACCATTGAACTACACCGCATTACACAACTATTCGCCAGTTATTTAAGGCGCAAAAATATTGTCAAACAAACAGAGCATCACGTCCAAAGACGCTGCGTCCTCACGTGACGCGCACAGTTCTTGTTGCCAGGTGCATCTTTTGAGCGTCAAAACAAATTTTGGATCTTTGGCTGCGATCAAAAACCTGCATTTGTGAACTTCATTCGAGGATTTCTTCAGAAAGGAGACAAAACTTCAGGACATTTTTACTCAGACTGTTACTGACCACCCCCTGACTCAATCTACGAGACTTCTCTGAGGACCAGACGCGAGGTTTGACTGTTTCCCTGTTCACCTTAGTCCCCATGGGATTACCTTATTACTATGACCTTATTACTCAAAAAAACAACCACTTCTTAAGACAAAAGGTCTTTTATCAAAGTCTATATCATGTTTATGATAAGGTTTACTTAATGAAATGTGCGCTCTCTGCTCTTTACATGAGTTCATATAAAAGCATTACACCTGCAGCAGGTAACAGGGCACTGGGCACAACTAGAGCCTAATAGTGACTATTGTCAGCATGTACGAGGAGAAAAGTCATCCGACATGTACTTTTAGGCTTCCAAACACTGAAATGTGGCCTTTCTCTCATTTGATTAAGGATATAATACACTTTTAAACGTGTAGGTTAGTTTTCTGAGACTCTAACACATTCAGTAGCCTACAAAGTTTGTCATGTTTGTATTGCATAGCTGGTACTCAAACACGTTGGTCCAAAGTCAGTTTTGGAGGTGCCATTGGCAAAGTGGGAGCATGAACATGTCATATAGACTATATATTTGACATATAGAATGAAATATTCTAAAACAAAACCAGTGTGCTGGAGTGGGCAGGATGAGAGCACTTAATGCTCATCATAAGTGTCACATTAAACCTTGTAAAGAGGCTCTTTGCCTCCACCTGCTGTTCATTTGACATATGTCTGCGGCTTGTCCTGTAGGGACGTCCCTCGTCCTCCACCATAAACACTTCTCCTGGGCGTCTCACAGGTGTGCTGAAAGCACTGAGCGCAATGTAAAGGGCGGAAAGTAGCTTAGAAAAAAAAAAAACGCACGCATTTAAAATGCAAGCCCAGAAAAGTCTACAAATAAATAAAATACGCTTCAAAATAAAACCATTAAACTACATCGCATTTCAAGCGCGAAAATATTGTCAAACAAACAGAGCATCACGTCCAAAGACGCTGCGTCCTCACGTGACGCGCACAGTTCTTGTTGCCAGGTGCATCTTTTGAGCGTCAAAACAAATTTTGGATCTTTGGCTGCGATCAAAACCTGCATTTGTGAACTTTATTCGAGGATTTCTTCAGAAAGGAGACAAAACTTCAGGACATTTTTACTCAGACTGTTACTGACCACCCCCCTGACTCAATCTACGAGACTTCTCTGAGGACCAGACGCGAGGTTTGACTGTTTCCCTGTTCACCTTAGTCCCCATGGGATTACCTTATTACTATGACCTTATTACTCAAAAAAAACAACCACTTCTTAAGACAAAATGTCTTTTATCAAAGTCTGTATCATGTTTAGGATAAGGTTTACTTAATGAAATGTGCGCTCTCTGCTCTTTACATGAGTTCATATAAAAGCATTACACCTGCAGCAGGTAACGGCACTGAGCACAACTAGAGCCTAATAGTGACTATTGTCAGCATGTACGAGGAGAAAAGTCATCAGACATGTACTTTTAGGCTTCCAAACACTGTTAGGCCCAGGAAATCTAACCTCTAGAAGAACACTACTGGTTTTATTGTTACACATGCAGGCCTGTTTTCCAGTTTGATCAGGCCTAATTAATTTTGAAACGGGCATCTGATGTTCTGAGACTCTGGGCCAAAAGAAGACGACACATTCCCCTAAGAAGCTCCAGTTCATTGTATTGTTAATTTAAAATGTG
This sequence comes from Periophthalmus modestus, assembly GCA_019594935.1. NCBI lineage: Eukaryota > Metazoa > Chordata > Actinopteri > Gobiiformes > Gobiidae > Periophthalmus > Periophthalmus modestus. Next base: position 3,361,360 of record JAIEZT010001214.1, on the reverse strand, counting down.
CTGTCCGCACCCTGAGGTTAGAGACCAATTGTAGACTCACAAGCCTTGTATTTCAGTTTAATCTCCCACTGCCTTTTAGCTTTGTAGCATTTGAGTACTGACTATGTATAAAAAGTTCATAACTTTGAGTATGTGAGGGAACAGAGTTTGAAATAGCCTGATTTTATGTGTATACACACTATATACATATATATAAATATATATATATATATACACACACGCATATATATGTATCTGTGTATATATATATATATGTATGTATGTGTGTATATATATATATATATATGTATGTATGTATGTATATATGTATATATATATATATATATATAGTGTATGTATAGGTGTGTGTATATAATGTATATAGTATGTATACAT
>JAIEZT010001214.1:3343485-3355985 GCA_019594935.1 Periophthalmus modestus | reverse complement strand
CACACACGCACAGACTCACACACTCTCTCACTCACTCTCTCTCTCACTCACTCACACACACAGAGACTCGCTCTCTCACACACACACTCTCTCTCTCTCTCTCACTCACACACACACACACACAGACTCGCTCTCTCACACACTCTCTCTCTCTCTCTCTCTCTCTCACACACTCTCTCTCTCACACACAAAGACCCCCCCCCCCCCCCCCCCCCCCCCCCCCCCCCCCACATAGGTTAATGTTGTTTTCACATATCTTAATGCACTCTGTGAATGGCCCCAGTGTACACTTTCTATTTAGGTTACGCCCCACCAAGGAAGAGCAAGCATGAACCGAGGCGCTGAAGGCAGAAGCAACCCCCCAGGACCAGAAAACCCCCAGAAACCCAGCAAAACCTGCCCAAAAAAACTTACTGACCCACAACGGCTCTTTTAAGAGCCACCCACTTAACTATAAAGAGCTTAACATTGTCTATGGTTGATTCATAATTTTTATTTACTTAGCAAATATTGCATTATCAACATTTTAAGATTGTATATTCTTGTGCTGTTCCGTTTCTTGTTTGCAGGTGATGTCTGTCTGTGCTGTGACTGTGGCTTCAGGTTCATCACATGTCTATTCAAGATTGACCCTAATTACCAGGTTACACAGGGAAATTAATAAAACATACAGATTTACTTAAGTCTTGTCCATTTTTTTTTATGTTTTATTTATTGTCCTCAATTGGTAAATGAAGTAAGTAGCTTAGATATATAAATATGGCTACATTTTGTTAATAGTTACTGATATTACCCCTTACAAACTACACAGCAGTAGACAAATGGTGCATGATGTATAAAAAAAGATTTTATATTCAAATGTATATATTTGATTGTACAACTTAATTTTTTGGGGTAGATGGGTACAGGTTGACAAAAAACCCCTCATATGTACATGTAATGGAACATTGAAGACTGAAATTGAACATTGAAATTCACAACAACCTCATACAGTGTTTACACTACAACTTAATGCCTTTACACACCTGTGGCAGCAGAAGGGCCAGCCTGCCCTGAAGAAGCAGCAGCAGGCAGGTTTTGGGTATGGGAGTCCTCTTGTTGGTTATTCACAACTTGTTCTGTCATGATAATAATAAATACATATTACACAGCAGGTCTAGTTTTGCTGTGGATATTATCTTGTAGACTGAACTATCATTACAGTGATCCCTCGTTTATCGCGGGAGTTGCGTCCCAAAACTAACACCGAAAAGTGAAATCCGTGAAGTAGTCAGCTTTATTTTTGTTTTATTATTTTACAATGCAATACTGAACTATAGAATGAAACCAAAAATCAAAACCTGTTTTAAAGCCCAAAATGTGTTTAAAACAATAATTTTAATACTGTACTGTACAGTATAGTAAAGGTTGGAAACATTGTCACTCACGTATTTCACAGTCCCAGCGCTGCCTCTTCGTCCTCACTCCGCTGTAGCGTCTGTTTCTACTGAAGGCGCAGGAGAGTTTCTCCGAGAGAAGAACATTGTTATGGGTAGTTGTTGGCGCTCTTTCTTTTTCTGAGCAAGAAGATTTTTATAAACGGACATGCCACCTTCGATTATATTTGAGAACTGCAATGAACGACTCATCAGAGGGTCCCATTCTTGTGCCGTGCGCTGAAGTTCAGTGGCCATTCTCACCATGGTTGCTAAGCGACCAAGTGTTAGTCTGTCCTCCTCCTCTTCATCAACACGTGTGTCTTCTTCTTCCTCTTCTCCCTCATCCTGGCTTGGTGGCTTTGTCATCTCTGCCAGGTCTTCGTCTGTCAGTTGATGTGCGTGTGTATCAATCAGGGCATTAATTTCATCAGCAGTCATGTCATTAAACCGTCACCTCCAAGCTGTTTGGCTAGATTCACAGCCGTATCCACTGCAGCGTGATGGAGCTCGTCAGGAGAGACTCCGGCTGCGTTTTGCGCTGCCTCAGGCCACAGTTTTTTCCAGCAGGCATTCAAAGTTTCAGTTTTCATCTCCCGAATGGCCCTCTGAATATTTTGGAGACACGATGCAATGGTGTATCCGTGCCAGTAGTTTTTTAGTGAGAAATCTGGATCCGCGTCCGTGGCCTCAACGAGATGCTGCATCGTGTTGCGCGTATAGAGCCTTGAAAGCGCGGATGATGCCTTGGTCCATGGGCTGAATCAGTGATGTGCTGTTCGGTGGCAAAAATTCTATTTTCACACGTTCATATGACAAATCATCATCGTGACCCCCGGCGTTGTCAACGAGCAAAAGCACTTTAAAGTCTAGCCCTTTTCCTCTCAAATAACGCTTAGCCTCCGGAATGAAACAATGTTTGAACCAATCCTGATTGAGCGCTTTTGTCATCCAAGCCTTTGAATTGTACATCCAGTAAACGGGCAATGCATCCTTATTTTTGTTTTTCAGGGCTCTAGGACTTTTGGACCTATGAATGACCCCTGGCTTTATCATAAAACCTGCAGCATTTCCACACATAACTAGAGTCACGCGGTCTTTTTGGGCCTTAAATCCCGGAGCCTTTGCTTCTTCTTGCATGATAAAAGTGCGAGAGGGCATTCTTTTCCAAAACAAGCCTGTCTCATCCTTGTTAAAAACTTGCTCAGGCTTGCATCCTCCTTCCTCAATGATGGCTTTAAATGTGTTGTTCGCGTATTCCTCTGCGCTAGCTTTATCCGCAGAAGCGGCCTCTCCGGGCAGAGAAACATTTTTAAGTCCAAAGCGTTTCTGAAATTTCTCAAACCAGCCCTTGCTGGCATTAAATGAGCTTGAGACGGCGTGAACAGCACTTGTTGAAGTCCCAGGATCCGCATCCTCTTCGCTGTTAGCAAAGGTTTCATAAAGTTTTTTAACTTTTGTATGGATAACGTTGGTATCCAGCGTTATGCTCTTTTTCCTGCAGTCATTAATCCACAAAGCTAAAGCAGACTCCATCCTTACAATGGCCTTATTGCGGACTGTCACAACTCTTTTAGCGTCCTTGTTAAAGCTAATTGCTGCTGTCGTTCTTATATTTTTCCTCCTTCTTCTTTATGGAACGAACCGAAGATTCATTTATTCCGTAATGGCGCCCCACAGCCGCATAGCTTTTACCTTCCTTTAGCAGGTCCAGGAGTGTAACTTTTTCTGCAATAGTTAGCATCTTCCTCGGCCTCTTTGGCGCGCAAGGAACGTCAGGACCCCAGAGAACCGCCATCTTTTTTCGGACCCTGCTGCTGACCCACTCCTCTTTTCTTAATTTTTTCTCCTCTCCTTCATATACGTGTCCCTCAGACTCTTCCACCTTTTCTTGCATATGTCCACTGAGAGAATAAATAAATAATAAATAAATAAATGAATAAATAAATAAACCACTTAAGGTGGTTGAATATTATATGTGTTCAAAAATCAATGTTAATACAATTTTAACCCTTAGTGCCCCAAGTACTGAAAGACATTATAATCAAGATGAATAAAGGTATATCTTTAAGCGTGAAAAATCTATTATTTTTAGCTCAATGTTAAAATTGGGTATTGAAAAGACGCACGCAGCTCACTTTAAAATAGTATTTTCCTCATTTTTGTTTACAATAACATTGTAATTTGGCAGTAAGAAGAAACAGGGCCTAGAATTATGCAGAACAAGTATATTTTATGACGTAAAGGCACACGGTTTCCAAGGTCATTGCTAACACATAACATACTTAGATCACCATGTTACCTTATATTGTTTTTTAAAATGCTGTATCAGCCAAAAACAACATATTATCATGTTTAATAATTTTTACGGTCCCTCGTCCCTTTTCTCCCTGCGCTAAGTCTCTCCCCCTTCAAAGCGCTATTACATTACAATCTGTGTGCATTCCACTAATGAAACTACTGCTCGTTGCATTAGGTTTGTCTTGTTTTGTATCCTGCTTCATTGTCGTGTGGGAGAATGGGTGACGTGGGTTGACCATTGGGCAGGATCGTACTGCCAACCGGAAATAGGGTTAAATCGTGTCCAGGAGAGATCACAAAATGAACAAAACATGCATGGATGACATCTAAAACCTTATGTTTTTGATGAGGGAACGTTATAACATGGCAGAAAACTCCATAAAGTCTTCTTTAAACAATGTATTAAACCATGTAAATGGCTGAAATTTTAACATTCATAACAACAATCCTGTGAGTAAAAGCTTCCAGTGTTGATTCAAAAGAACTGGTTGAAAAAAAAATAAAAATAGTGCACACAACTTACTACAACGATTCGTCCAGTTGACAGATTTAAACTTCATCTTTTGCTCTGCACGCAACTTCGTTTCCAGGAATTATTTCTGCATAAACTGACAGTAAACAACAAAAAATCTTGCAAGACGGAAGGAAGGTTTCAAAATAAAAGCCAAAAGTTATATATATATATATATATATATATATATATATATATATATATATATATATATATATATATATATATATATATATATATATATATATATATATATATTTCTTGTAGAGGAAGTTCCAAACATTTCAAAGTGAAAAAGGCGTAGTCTACATCCCACATTTTTCTTGGGCTTAACACGTTCAGTCTACCATCTCTTAAACCAACACTATTCCAGTAGTTTGGTATTATTTCTTCCTGTGTGGTGAGATGCCATTCCCTTACAGGAAATACTCGCCTGTGCTGTCCACTGGCTGATCTGCTTGGTCAAATGTGACTGAAGAGGTCTTTAAGAGTTATTTTAATACGAGAATGGCCTCTGAACCGTCCTTCTTCTTCAGGTAAAGTCCATATGTGAGGTGGTGCTCTCTCCGTAAGAAGGCGTAGAAGTAGTCTGACACCAGGAGAATCTACGAAATTAATAAACATAATTAGATAATATTTTATATTACAATGAATACAGGGGTCACAGTGTCACCCAAAAGCCACCCATGAGACAAAAATATTATTCTTAAAACATTGTACATGTTTTCAGTGGTAAGAAACCAGGGCACCCTGAGGAAACCTAACCAGAAACAGAGCGCCAATCGCTGCACCAGGTGTATGAAATTAAACAGATCAATCCAATAAAAAATATATATATAAATGTTTACATTAGCTTTGGTGTGTAGAATACTGTCCAATGTGACATTCTTGGATCAAAATGATACAAAATGATTCTATTGAAACATCTAAACAGTACAAGTATTTGTAAAATTAATGAATACTAACATAAATATTATTGACAGCTAAAAACAAAAACAAAAAACCTAAACTAAACTAAAAAAACAAACAAACATGTGAACACACTTTGACTACTTCCAATTTGCCCTAAACTCAGAATCCACAGAAACATAAGGTAAAACATCTGTGCGTCAGAGGTCAGAATACATGTCCACCAGTGACGTGCAGTTGGGGGAGGCAGTGCCTCACCTGTCATCACAGAGAAAAAATTAATTAATGGTTATATTTATCCAGTGATTTGTACTATAAAGTTATTTTCTATTTAACTTTGCAATGTTAATTATTTTTTTATTCAAAATCACAGAATTTTTACATTTACCATTGGAATACTGAGGAGACGTGTGGAGAGGCACCAGCTGTTCGTGCCTCACATGGACTGACTGTGCTGTAGCTCAACAGTGACGCTGCTGCTTTAAGCGGCTGTGAAAAGGCGCCGCCTGAGGCACGTAGTTGCCTGGCCTCATGGTAGGGGGCACTCTTGAGCCCAGGGATTCTTACAACTCCTGGGGCCACAGAATAGTGACAGCAAGCCACACTTTGGAGTTAGCAAATCAAGTTTAGCAATCCGTTCACTTTTTTCTTTATGTCTGACCCTAATTTTTAAATGGAGGAAGATTACATATTAAAGCTCAAACAGTTTTCTGAACTGGACTTTGTTCGAAGCAGGAGGTTATAATTAAAGGAAGACCAACGCTAAAGGAGCTAAATGGTTTGCTCCAGACTAAGGGACAAAAGACTCGCTCTTTTCAAACAGAGTGGGACGAAATGGTAAGTTAAATGATACACTTAATGACTTCAATCCATTGAAAATTGGGGAACCAGAATAAGGATAATAAAACAATACAAAACCAGCTTTTTATTTCATACTATTAGAGCTATTTCATACGGACTTTGGAACTTTTATTTTGAAACTCTTTTTTATTCTGGCCCCAAGTCATATATGTTTGTAAATTGATTGTGACGACATCAGTGCCTCACCAGCCATGAACCTCACCGCACGTCACTGATGTCCACCAAACACACAGTGGATTGAGTCCTACTGGTCTACAGTGCACTAGTATTGGCCTTAAGCAGCCTCACTTCTGTCAGTCTAGCCCCAGGCAGCTGTGGCTACAGAAGCAGCTTACCACCACCTTGTATGGAGTGAATAATGTAGTACACTTTCAATATCTTGAAAGGTGATATACATTCTGATTAACTTATGCTTCACCTGAGCCACGTTGAACAGTAGTGTAATGGCATAGTAAAAGTTGGAGTTGGCACTGCCAGAGTAGATCCACAGATGCCACAGCACAGGGAACAGAGCGGAGCAGGCGATCAGCACACATGTGACCAGGAAGATGTTTCTCAGGACTGAGGAGAGAGAGTACATTTGATTACAAAGTACAGTAATTCAAAATCAATGTTTCCATCTCAAAAGTTTAAATATTATTCTGATTCTCTTTGGAATGTTCAATATAAAACAAAAATGTGAAAACAGGTCAAAGTAATCAATAAATAAAATAGCAGTATCAAACAGCTCTAAAGGTAGGTTTCAAATTGTAGAATGTGATGTTGGAGAGCAGAATACAATGTTGTTGTACAGTGTTGATTAGAGGCATATTCTACTTCTACGAGGTATTAACTAGTAACACATAACATATTTAGATCACCATGTTAACTTTTATCGTTTTAGTTTCAATTTCGTTTTTTGGTCTCTGTGCTAAGTCCACCTTCAGGGCGCTATCACAAAACAATCAGCGTGCATCCTGCTAATGAAACTACTGCACATCACATCAGGTCTGTCAAGTTGTTATCTACAGTATTGTATCAAGCTTTTGTGTATTTATGGAGAAATGTCGTGCACAGAAATGAGCTTAGCATCCCTACTATTTTACTTTAATATTTTGTCTTCCCAGAACTCCCTACAACAGCCTCCATCTAAAGGTGAACTCCAGTGTGTGGTTAATGAATAAACAGCGAGTTATTTTAAGTCCTCACATCTGTGCAGGTGGCTCCGGAGCGGGAGGAGGGACAGGTACAGAGCTATGTCTCCCACTGTGGGGTACGACTTAAAGATGGACATCACGGCCAACTGCATGAACATCAGGAACACGGGGTGCTCCCTGGAAAAAAACAGATTTCAAATTAGCCAATACAACAGAGTAAAAAATGTAAAACAGTAATAAGAAATCATTGCATCCCTCGTGATTACAATAATATCATGATATGGCAAAAGTGATTAATGCTGACATTTTTTGGGGGGAAATATAAAATAGTCATGGTGATGTAATGATAATGATATCGATGAATCAAATAAAGAGGGAATTTATTTTTTTTTGTGCTATGCCTTGAACATTCTTCATGGCATTAAGCTTGTTTAATTTTATGAATACAAGCAGGTGACATAACCAGGCCAAGTTACAGGTCAGATCTGTGGAGAGATGTCATTTTGTAAATAAGTAAATGCTAGATGCACTACTAATGCCATACTATCAAACATTTCCAACAAAGCAAATATCTCCATGGGGTCTGACTTGGCAACTATTCTCAGACTCTTCACCAGAAAAGTTACGCAGTGCACCTTTAATTATGTCCGTAGTTTTGACTGTAAAGGGCTGAAACCAAAGACCAAGTTAGTTGAGCTAACAAAACCTTTAGCCGAAGAAGACCATCACACCACTAAACAGCACTGAGTACATCTCATATCTTACATAACCAGTAAAAATCTGATCATTAGAATAACCAGATAACCCAATAATTAGATCTGATTTAATCAAAACCAACCTGGTGACACATGAGAGTTTTTACATTTCATTTTTGTCTTTACCCTTTTTTGCATAATCTTCCTTGTCAAAACCTGCACAAGAGTAATCAGAAAGAAACACAGTTACATCTGTAACTGTTGTACATGGTATTTCAAAAGTGTGATAACCCCAGAAATCAGATAATAAATAGTAAATAGTGTGTGATTTTGTGATTTTGTGTTGCTGATCTAGTTATTTATTTATTTAACACTGTTGACACTTTATTCTTATTTGACACTTTATTCTTATTGCACGAATTTTTATTCTTATTTAAATGACTTTTTGTTCTTATTCTTATACTTCTATCCTGTGGTTGTGGCATCTGTTAACTAAGAGAATTTCCCTTCGGGGATCAATAAAAGTGATTCTGATTCTGATAATTACATTTTTGTAAACATAGGGTGACATCTTAAAAATGGGACATGATTTGGTGAAAAATGGTCTCACAGATACACATGACTTGATGTAAAAAAAACACCATTTAAGCCTATAGCCCATAGAGGGTTTACACAGCAGGTCCACCTCATGAGGATAAAGACTCTGCCTGGTATTGAACTGACAAGAGACACAATGTTCTGTAAGTCATAACATTGACAGGCTAATATTTAGATTTTTCTTGCACATTTCTATCATACCTTTCCCTGCAGTTTGCTAACATGGAATAAAACACAGTAGTTTAATACAGTCAAGGATGGCCAGTTACTTTGTCCAAGGAGTATTTGGAAATGTGTTATCAAATCCGATATCAGAGTGTGATCCCCACCTCCCTCTGCCCCCTCCACAGCACTCTCATCATCTGATCCTCTGAAACTAACATGTAGGAAAGAAAAATGCCTAAACGAAATTATTTGCAAAAGCCTAATAGAGCCAAATGCTTGCCTTCATTTTTAATGACATGTTTTGTTTGTTTGTTTTTAAATCTTGAGTTGTTTTGGGTTCAGTTTGACTGTGTGAAATCTATGCTCAGATCTCATGTTCAACACGTCATACTTATATCACTATAATAGTAGGCAATACAAATATTTATGCGTGTACTGAATTTCCCCTTCTTGAATAAAGTCCCACGGACGCGTGCATTCTGACGTGAGCGCGCATCTTTACAGCAGTGCAAAGGTGAGGTACCACGGGTCTGTGCCTCTGAGGGGCCAGCGGACTGGTCTCCGGTGCGCACGGCTCATCTGCGGCTTGTCCTGCAGGACGTCCTTCGTCCTCCACCATAAACACTTCTCCTGGGCGTCTCACAGGTGTGCTGGAAGCGCTGAGCGCAATGTAAAAGGCGGAAAGTAGCTTAGAAAAAAAAAAACACGCACGCATTTAAAATGCAAGCCCAGAAAAGTCTACAAATAAATAAAATACGCTTCAAAATCAAACCATTAAACTACATCGCATTTTCAAGTGCGAAAATATTGTCAAACAAACAGAGCATCACGTCCAAAGACGCTGCGTCCTCACGTGACGCGCACAGTTCTTGTTGCCAGGTGCATCTTTTGAGCGTCAAAACAAATTTGGATCTTTGGCTGCGTCAAAAACCTGCATTTGTGAACTTTATTCGAGGATTTCTTCAGAAAGGAGACAAAACTTCAGGACATTTTTACTCAGACTGTTACTGACCACCCCCTGACTCAATCTACGAGACTTCTCTGAGGACCAGACGCGAGGTTTGACTGTTTCCCTGTTCACCTTAGTCCCCATGGGATTACCTTATTACTATATGACCTTATTACTCCAAAAAACAACCACTTCTTAAGACAAAAGGTCTTTTATCAAAGTCTGTATCATGTTTAGGATAAGGTTTACTTAATGAAATGTGCGCTCTCTGCTCTTTACATGAGTTCACATAAAAGCATTACACCTGCAGCAGGTAACGGCACTGAGCACAACTAGAGCCTAATAGTGACTATTGTCAGCATGTACGAGGAGAGAAGTCATCAGACATGTACTTTTAGGCTTCCAAACACTGTTAGGCCCAGGAAATCTAACCTCTAGAAGAACACTACTGGTTTTATTGTTACACATGCAGGCCTGTTTTCCCAGTTTGATCAGGCCTAATTAATTTTGAAACGGGCATCTGATGTTCTGAGACTCTGGGCCAAAAGAAGACGACACATTCCGCTAAGAAGCTCCAGTTCATTGTATTGTTAATTTAAAATGTGTCTGTCCGCACCCTGAGGTTAAAGACCAATTGTAGACTCACAAGCCTTGTATTTCACTTTAATCTCCCACTGCCTTTTAGCTTTGTAGCATTTGAGTACTGACTATGTATAAAAAGTTCATAACTTTGAGTATGTGAGGAAACAGAGTTTGAAATGGCCTGATTTTATGTGTATACACACTATATACATATATATAAATATATATATATATACACACACACACGCATATATATGTATCTGTGTATATATATATATGTATGTGTGTATATATATAATATATATATATATATATATATATATAGATATATATATATATATATATATATATATATGTATGTGTACATATATATATAGATATATATATTTATATTTATATATATATATATATATATATAGTGTATGTATAGGCTGTGTGTGTGTGTATAATGTATATAGTATGTATACATTGTGTGTATGTATAGGTGTATATCTATATATGTGCACATTGTGTGTATATGAATACTTATATAATGTATGTGTATATGTATGTTTGATGGTATAGGTGTGTGTATATGTGTGTATGCAGTGTGTGCATATATACATACTAACAAACATATATGTCTTGATTTTGTTGGATCCACCATGAGCTCGGGTTTGGGAATCTTTCTTTTGTTATCTTGATTTTGTTATTATACAGATATTAAAAAAAAATGATCACATAAAAGGGAAGGCCTGATTTAAAGTGTTGAAGAAGTGCTGGCTCTGGGAAACAAGTGTGGGGACTGACAAAGAATATATCAAATATTGACAGTACAAGACATATAGGCCGATTTAAAATATACACAAAATATGTGTCAACAACTGCTTGGGCCTGTCACAATGACACATTGTGAAGCTCAGTATATTGCTGTAAAAATATTGATTTATTGATTTATTAAATAGAGACAGGGCATATTAATGAACATCTGCAATTACACTGTAAATTATACTAGATTATAGCAACAGTGCTAATTTCCATCTGTTGTCTCCAGGCAGGTGACACAGAAAACAATTACAGCAGTATAGATGATAAACCGTACTATTGAATACCATTATGCCACTGACAGGTTAACACTAAAGCAGGACCACCACCCCTAAAGAACTATTCTACAACCTGCAGTACTGCTCAAGAACATGAGCTGCAATAAAGAAATGAGAGACTTTATGAGTTATAGAAGTTATTTATTCAGTCCTTTACAGGTCAAATCTTATCACAGCACAGAAAGAATACATACCCTTGATTTTTGCCCCCCAAAATGATTGTTGCACCTACCTTGTATTGAAGTACATAAATTCATTATCGTCGTGACAGGCCTACTGTTGCAGTGTTTTGGCGCAGTCTCTGGAGTTTTTAGGCAAACTGTATTTGAGACGTGTCAAAACTGAAGAATCATGAATCGTTGCATGTCTTGTACAGAGAGTCCTGGGGTTATAGGGTTCTCCGCTCTGGCTGTGCTGTCCTCTTGGATGTTAGCTGTTAGCATGTTAGCAGTGGTGTATGACACATTCTGTTCCTCTCCACAGATCTGTGTGATCCTTGGGCCAGTGTTTCGTCGGGCATCCAGACCTCCTACGGAGGACCCCGCCTCTGGGCCTAAGTCCACACACACAGACTCTCACTCTCTCATACACACACACAGACTCGCTCTCACACACGCTCTCACTTTCTCACACACATCCCTCTCTCACTCACACACACACAGACTCACTCTCTCTCACACTCTCTCTCTCTCACACACACAGACTCACTCTCTCACACACACTCTCTCTCTCATACACACAGACTCGCTCTCACACACACTCTCACTCTCTCTCTCACACACACAGCCTCACTCTCTCACACACACTCTCTCTCTCACACACACAGATTCACTCTCTCTCTCATACACACACAGACTCGCTCTCTCTCTCTCTCTCTCTCACACACACACACACACACACACACACACACACACACACAGACTCGGTTTCTCACACACCTCTCAGTCCCACACACATAGACTCACTCACTCACACACTCTCTCTCTCACACACAGACTCACTCTCTCACACGCTCACACACACTCTCTCTCACACACACACTCACACACACTCACTCTCACACACACACACTCTCTCTCTCACATAAACAGACTCACTCTCTCACACACTCTCTCTCACACACACAGACTCACTCTCTCAAACACTCTCTCACACACACACAGACTCACTCTCTCACACACTTTCTCTCTCACACACACTCTCTCTCTCACACACAGACTCACTCTCTCAGACACACTCACACACAGACTCACTCTCTCACACTCTCTCACGCACACAGACTCACTCTCTCACACGC
>JAIEZT010001214.1:3328485-3338485 GCA_019594935.1 Periophthalmus modestus | reverse complement strand
AATGGTGTATCCGTGCCAGCAGTTTTTTAGTGAGAAATCTGGATCCGCGTCCGTGGCCTCAACGAGATGCTGCATCGTGTTGCGCGTATAGAGCCTTGAAAGCGCGGATGATGCCTTGGTCCATGGGCTGAATCAGTGATGTGGTGTTCGGTGGCAAAAATTCTATTTTCACACGTTCATATGACAAATCATCATCGTGACCCCCGGCCTTGTCAACGAGCAAAAGCACTTTAAAGTCTAGCCCTTTTCCTCTCAAATAACGCTTAGCCTCCGGAATGAAACAATGTTTGAACCAATCCTGATTGAGCGCTTTTGTCATCCAAGCCTTTGAATTGTACATCCAGTAAACGGGCAATGCATCCTTATTTTTGTTTTTCAGGGCTCTAGGACTTTTGGACCTATGATTGAGCCCTGGCTTTATCATAAAACCTGCAGCATTTCCACACATAACTAGAGTCACGCGGTCTTTTTGGGCCTTAAATCCCGGAGCCTTTGCTTCTTCTTGCATGATAAAAGTGCGAGAGGGCATTCTTTTCCAAAATAAGTCTGTCTCATCCATGTTAAAAACTTGCTCAGGCTTGTATCCTCCTTCCTCAATGATGGCTTTAAATGTGTTGTTCGCGTATTCCTCTGCGCTAGCTTTATCCGCAGAAGCGGCCTCTCCGTGCAGAGAAACATTTTTAAGTCCAAAGCGTTTCTGAAATTTCTCAAACCAGCCCTTGCTGGCATTAAATGAACTTGAGACGGCGTGAACAGCACTTGTTGAAGTCCCAGGATCCGCATCCTCTTCGCTGTTAGCAAAGGTTTCATAAAGTTTTTTTTTGCTTTTGTATGGATAATGTTGGTATCCAGCGTTATGCTCTTTTTCCAGCAGTCATTAATCCACAAAGCTAAAGCAGACTCCATCCTTACAATGGCCTTATTGCGGACTGTCACAACTCTTTTAGCGTCCTTGTTAAAGCTAATTGCTGCTGTCGTTCTTATATTATTTTCCTCCTTCTTTATGGAACGAACCGAAGATTCATTTATTCCGTAATGGCGCCCCACAGCCGCATAGCTTTTACCTTCCTTTAGCAGGTCCAGGAGTGTAACTTTTCTGCAATAGTTAGCATCTTCCTCGGCCTCTTTGGCGCGCAAGGAACGTCAGGACCCCAGAGAACCCGCCATCTTTTTTCGGACCCTGCTGCTGACCCACTCCTCTTTTCTTAATTTTTTCTCCTCTCCTTCATATACGTGTCCCTCAGACTCTTCCACCTTTTCTTGCATATGTCCACTGAGAGATAAATAAATAAAAATAAATAAAATAAATAAACCACTTAAGGTGGTTGAATATTATATGTGTTCAAAAATCAATGTTAATACAATTTTAACCCTTAGTGCCCCAAGTACTAATCTATTATTTTTTAGCTCAAAAATCTGTTAAAATTGGGTATTGAAAAGACGCACGCAGCTCACTTTAAAATAGTATTTTCCTCATTTTTGTTTACAATAACATTGTGTATTTGGCAGTAAGAAGAAACAGGGCCTAGAGAATTATGCAGAACAAGTATATTTTATGACGTAAAGGGCACACGGTTTCCAAGGTCATTGCTAACACATAACATACTTAGATCACCCATGTTACCTTATATTGTTTTTTTTTAAAATGCTGTATCAGCCAAAAAACAACATATTATCATGTTTAATAATTTTTACGGTCCCTCGTCCCTTTTCTCCCTGTGCTAAGTCTCTCCCCCTTCAAAGCGCTATTACACAATCTGTGTGCATTCCACTAATGAAACTACTGCTCGTTGCATTAGGTTTGTCTTGTTTTGTATCCTGCTTCATTGTCGTGTGGGAGAATGGGTGACGTGGGTTGACCATTGGGCAGGATCGTACTGCTAACCGAAAATAGGTTAAATCGTGTCCAGGAGAGATCACAAAATGAACAAAACATGCATAGATGACATCTAAAACCTTATGTTTTTGATGAGGGAACGTTATAACATGGCAGAAAACTCCATAAAGTCTTTAAAACAATGTATTAAACCATGTAAATGGCTGAAATTTTAACATTCATAACAACATTCCTGTGAGTAAAAACTTCCAGTGTTGATTCAAAAGAACTGGTTGAAAAAAAAAATAAAAAAATAGTGCACACAACTTACTACAACGATTCGTCCAGTTGACAGATTTAAACTTCATCTTTTGCTCTGCACGCAACTTAGTTTCCAGGAATTATTTCTGCATAAACTGACAGTAAACAACAAAAAATCTTGCAAGACGGAAGGAAGGTTTCAAAATAAAAGCCCAAAGTTTTATATACATATATATATATATATATATATATATATATATATATATATATATATATATATATATATATATATATATATATATATATATATATATATATATTTCTTGTAGAGGAAGTTCCAAACATTTCAAAGTGAAAAAGGTATAGTCTACATCCCACATTTTTCTTTGGGCTTAACACGTTCAGTCTACCAGCATCTTAAACCAACACTATTCCAGTAGTTTGGTATTATTTCGTCCTGTGTGGTGAGATGCCATTCCCTTACAGGATAATACTCGCCTGTGCTGTCCACTGGCTGGTCTGCTTGGTCAAATGTGACTGAAGAGGTCTTTAAGAGTTATTTTAATACGAGAGTGGCCTCTGAACTGTCCTTCTTCTTCAGGTAAAGTCCATATGTGAGGTGGTGCTCTCTCCGTAAGAAGGCGTAGAAGTAGTCTGACACCAGGAGAATCTAAGAAATTAATAACATAATTAGATAATATTTTATATTACAATGAATACAGGGGTCACAGTGTCACCCAAAAGCCACCCATGAGACAAAATATATTATTCTTAAAACATTGTACATGTTTTCAGTGGTAAGAAACCAGGGCACCCTGAGGAAACCTAACCAGAAACAGAGCGCCAATCGCTGCACCAGGTGTATGAAATTAAACAGATCAATCCAATAAAAAATATATATATAAATGTTTACATTAGCTTTGGTGTGTAGAATACTGTCCAATGTGACATTCTTGGATCAAAATGATACAAAATGATTCTATTGAAACGTCTAAACAGTACAAGTATTTGTAATATTAATGAATACTAACATAAATATTATTGACAGCTAAAAACAAAAACAAAGAAACCTAAACTAAACTAAAAACAAACAAACATGTGAACACACTTTGACTACTTCCAATTTGCCCTAAACTCAGAATCCACAGAAACATAAGGTAAAACATCTGTGGGTCAGAGGTCACCAGTCCACCAGTGACGTGCAGTTAGGGGAGGCAGTGCCTCACCTGTCATCACAGAGAAAAAATTAATTAATGGTTATATTTATCCAGTGATTTGTACTATAAAGTTATTTTCTATTTAACTTTGCAATGTTAATTATTTTTTTTATTCAAAATCACAGAATTTTTTCATTTACCATTGGAATACTGAGGAGACGTGTGGAGAGGCACCAGCTGTTCGTGCCTCACATGTTCTGACTGTGCTGTAGCTCAACAGTGACGCTGCTGCTTTAAGCGGCTTTGAAAAGGCGCCGCGTGAGGCACGTAGTTGCCTGGCCTCATGGTAGGGGGCACTCTTGAGCCCAGGGATTCTTACAACTCCTGGGGCCACAGAATAGTGACAGCAAGCTACACTTTGGAGTTAGCAAATCAAGTTTAGCAATCCGTTCACTTTTTTCTTTATGTCTGACCCTAATTTTTAAATGGAGGAAGATTACATATTAAAGCTCAAACAGTTTTCTGAACTGGACTTTGGTCGAAGCAGGAGGTTATAATTAAAGGAAGACCAACGCTAAAGGAGCTAAATGGTTTGCTCCAGACTAAGGGACAAAAGACTCACTCTTTTCAAACAGAGTGGGACGAAATGGTAAGTTAAATGATACACTTAATGACTTCAATCCATTGAAAATTGGGGAACCAGAATAAGGATAATAAAACAATACAAAACCAGCTTTTTATTTCATACTATTAGAGCTATTTCATACGGACTTCGGAACTTTTATTTTGAAACTCTTTTTTATTCTGGCCCCAAGTCATATATGTTTGTAAATCTGATTGTGACGACATCAGTGCCTCACCAGCCATGAACCTCACCGCACGTCACTGATGTCCACCAAACACACAGTGGATTGAGTCCTACTGGTCTACAGTGCACTAGTATTGGCCTTAAGCAGCCTCACTTCTGTCAGTCTAGCCCCAGGCAGCTGTGGCTACAGAAGCAGCTTACCACCACCTTGTATGGAGTGAATAATGTAGTACACTTTCAATATCTTGAAAGGTGATATACATTCTGATTAACTTATGCTTCACCTGAGCCACGTTGAACAGTAGTGTAATGGCATAGTAAAAGTTGGAGTTGGAGGTGGCACTGCCAGAGTAGATCCACAGATGCCACAGGACAGGGAACAGAGCGGAGCAGGCGATCAGCACACATGTGACCAGGAAGATGTTTCTCAGGACTGAGGAGAGAGAGTACATTTGATTACAAAGTACAGTGATTCAAAATCAATGTTTCCATCTCAAACAGTTTAAATATTATTCTGATTCTCTTTGGAATGTTCAATATAAAACAAAAATGTGAAAACAGGTCAAAGTAATCAATAAATAAAATAGCAGTATCAAACAGCTCTAAAGGTAGGTTTCAAATTGTAGAATGTGATGTTGGAGAGCAGAATACAATGTTGTTGTACAGTGTTGATTAGAGGCATATTCTACTTCTACGAGGTATTAACTAGTAACACATAACATATTTAGATCACCATGTTAACTTTTATCGTTTTAGTTTCAATTCGTTTTTTGGTCTCTGTGCTAAGTCCATCTTCAGGGCGCTATCACAAAACAATCAGCCTGCATCCTGCTAATGAAACTACTGCACATCACATCAGGTCTGTCAAGTTGTTATCTACAGTATTGTATCAAGCTTTTGTGTATTTATGGAGAAATGTCATGCACGGTAAATGAGCTTAGCATCCCTACTATTTTACTTTAATATTTGTCTTCCCAGAAACTCCCTACAACAGCCTCCATCTAAAGGTGAACTCCAGTGTGTGGTTAATGAATAAACAGCGCGGAGTTATTTAAGTCCTCACATCTGGTGCAGGTGGCTCCGGAGCGGGAGGAGGGACAGGTACAGAGCTATGTCTCCCCACTGTGGGGGTACGACTTAAAGATGGACATCACGGCCAACTGCCATGAACATCAGGAACACGGGGTGCTCCCTGGAAAAAAAACAGATTTCAAATTAGCCAAATACAACAGAGTTAAAAAATGTAAAACAGTAATAAGAAATCATTGCATCCCTCGTGATTACAATAATATCATGATATGGCAAAAGTGATTAATGCTGACATTTTTTGGGGGGAAATATAAAATAGTCATGGTGATGTATGATAATGATATCGATGAATAAAATAAAGAGGGATTTTTTTTTTTTTTTTGTGCTATGCCTTGAACATTCTTCATGGCATTAAGCTTGTTTAATTTTATGAACACAAGCAGGTGACATAACCAGGCCAAGTTACAGGTCAGATCTGTGGAGAGATGTCATTTTGTAAATAAGTAAATGCTAGATGCACTACTAATGCCATACTATCAAACATTTCAACAAAGCAAATATCTCCATGGGGTCTCGGCTGACTTGGCAACTATTCTCAGACTCTTCACCCAGAAAAGTTACGCAGTGCACCTTTAATTATGTCCGTAGTTTTGACTGTAAAAGGCTGAAACCAAAGACCAAGTTAGTTGAGCTAACAATACCTTTAGCCGAAGAAGACCATCACACCACTAACAGCACTGAGTACATTTATCTTACATAACCAGTAAAAATCTGATCATTAGAATAACCAGATAACCCAATAATTAGATCTGATTTAATCAAAACCAACCTGGTGACACATGAGAGTTTTTACATTTCATTTTTGTCTTTACCCTTTTTTGCATAATCTTCCTTGTCAAAACCTGCACAAGAGTAATCAGAAAGAAACACAGTTACATCTGTAACTGTTATACATGATATTTCAAAAGTGTGATAACCCCAGAAATCAGATAATAATTACATTTTTGTAAACATAGGGTGACATCTTAAAAATGGGACATGATTTGGTGAAAAATGGTCTCACAGATACACATGACTTGATGTACAAATCACCATTTAAGCCTATAGCCCATAGAGGGTTTACACAGCAGGTCTACCTCATGAGGATAAAGACTCTGCCTGGTATTGAACTGACAAGAGACACAATGTTCTGTAAGTCATAACATTGACAGGCTAATATTTAGATTTTTCTTGCACATTTCTATCATACTTTTCCCTGCAGTTTGCTAACATGGAATAAAACACAGCAGTTTAATACAGTCAAGGATGGCCAGTTACTTTGTTCAAGGAGTATTTGGAAATGTGTTATCAAATCCAATATCAGAGTGTGATCCCCACCTCCCTCTGCCCCCTCCACAGCACTCTCATCATCTGATCCTCTGAAACTAACATGTAGGAAAGAAAAATGCCTAAACGAAATTATTTGCAAAAGCCTAATAGAGACAAATGCTTGCCTTCATTTTTAATGACATGTTTTGTTTGTTTGTTTTTAAATCTTGAGTTGTTTTGGGTTCAGTTTGACTGTGTGAAATCTATGCTCAGATCTCATGTTGAACACGTCATACTTAGATCACTATAATAGTAGGCAATATAAATATTTATGCGTGTACTGAATTTCCCCTTCTTGAATAAAGTCCCATGGACGCGTGCATTCTGACGTGAGCGCGCATCTTTACAGCAGTGCAAAGGTGAGGTACCACGGGTCTGTGCCTCTGAGGGGCCAGCGGACTGGTCTCTCCGGTGCGCACGGCTCATCTGCGGCTTGTCCTGCAGGACGTCCCTCGTCCTCCACCATAAACACTTCTCCTGGGCGTCTCACAGGTGTGCTGGAAGCGCTGAGCGCAATGTAAAAGGCGGAAAGTAGCTTAGAAAAAAAAACGCATTTAAAATGCAATTCCAGCAAACTGTACAAATAAATAAAACCATTGAACTACACCGCATTACACAACTATTCGCCAGTTATTTAAGGCGCAAAAATATTGTCAAACAAACAGAGCATCACGTCCAAAGACGCTGCGTCCTCACGTGACGCGCACAGTTCTTGTTGCCAGGTGCATCTTTTGAGCGTCAAAACAAATTTTGGATCTTTGGCTGCGATCAAAAATCTGCATTTGTTAACTTCATTCGAGGATTTCTTCAGAAAGGAGACAAAACTTCAGGACATTTTTACTCAGACTGTTACTGACCACCCCCTGACTCAATCTACGAGACTTCTCTGAGGACCAGACGCGAGGTTTGGACTGTTTCCCTGTTCACCTTAGTCCTCATGGGATTACTTATTACCTATGACCTTATTACTCAAAGAAACAACCACTTCTTAAGACAAAAGGTGTCTTTTATCAAAGTCTATATCATGTTTATGATAAGGTTTACTTAATGAAATGTGCGCTCTCTGCTCTTTACATGAGTTCACATAAAAAGCATTACACCTGCAGCAGGTAACAGGGCACTGAGCACACTAGAGCCTAATAGTGACTATTGTCAGCATGTACGAGGAGAAAAGTCATCAGACATGTACTTTTAGGCTTCCAAACACTGAAATGTGGCCTTTCTCTCATTTGATTAAGGATATAATACACTTTTTAAAGTGTAGGTTAGTTTTCTGAGACTCTAACACATTCAGTAGCCTACAAAGTTTGTCATGTTTGTATGCATAGCTGGTACTCAAACACGTTGGTCCAAAGTCAGTTTTGGAGGTGCCATTGGCAAAGTGGGAGCATGAACATGTCATATAGAATATATATTCAACATATAGAATGAAATATTCTAAAACAAAACCAGTGTGCTGGAGTGGGCAGGATGAGAGCACTTAATGCTCATCATAAGTGTCACATTAAACCTTGTAAAGAGGCTCTTTGCCTCCACCTGCTGTTCATTTGACATATGTCTGCGGCTTGTCCTGCAGGGACGTCCCTCGTCCTCCACCATAAACACTTCTCCAGGGCGTCTCACAGGTGTGCTGAAAGCACTGAGCGCAATGTAAAGGGCGGAAAGTAGCTTAGGAAAAAAAAAACGCACGCATTTAAAATGCAAGCCCAGCAAAGTCTACAAATAAATAAAATACGCTTCAAAATAAAACCATTAAACTACATCGCATTTCAAGCGCGAAAATATTGTCAAACAAACAGAGCATCACGTCCAAAGACGCTGCGTCCTCACGTGACGCGCACAGTTCTTGTTGCCAGGTGCATCTTTTGAGCGTCAAAACAAATTTTGGATCTTTGGCTGCGATCAAAAACCTGCATTTGTGAACTTTATTCGAGGATTTCTTCAGAAAGGAGACAAAACTTCAGGACATTTTTACTCAGACTGTTACTGACCACCCCCTGACTCAATCTACGAGACTTCTCTGAGGACCAGACACGAGGTTTGACTGTTTCCCTGTTCACCTTAGTCCCCATGGGATTACCTTATTACTATGACCTTATTACTCAAAAAAACAACCACTTCTTAAGACAAAAGGTCTTTTATCAAAGTCTATATCATGTTTATGATAAGGTTTACTTAATGAAATGTGCGCTCTCTGCTCTTTACATGAGTTCACATAAAAGCATTACACCTGCAGCAGGTAACGGCACTGAGCACAACTAGAGCCTAATAGTGACTATTGTCAGCATGTACGAGGAGAAAAGTCATCAGACATGTACTTTTAGGCTTCCAAACACTGTTAGGCCCAGGAAATCTAACCTCTAGAAGAACACCACTGGTTTTATTCTCACACATGCAGGCCTGTTTTCCAGTTTGATCAGGCCTAATTAATTTTGAAACGGGCATCTGATGTTCTGAGACTCTGGGCCAAAAGAAGACGACACATTCCCCTAAGAAGCTCCAGTTCATTGTATTGTTAATTTAAAATGTGCTGTCCGCACCCTGAGGTTAGAGACCAATTGTAGACTCACAAGCCTTGTATTTCAGTTTAATCTCCCACTGCCTTTTAGCTTTGTAGCATTTGAGTACTGACTATGTATAAAAAGTTCATAACTTTGAGTATGTGAGGGAACAGAGTTTGAAATGGCCTGATTTTATGTGTATACACACTATATACATTATATATATACATATATACATATACACATATACACACACACACACACACACACACATATATACATACTAACAAACATATGTCTTGATTTTGTTGGATCCACCATGAGCTCGGGTTTGGGGAATCTTTCTTTTGTTATCTTGATTTTGTTATTATACAGATATTAAAAAATTGATCACATAAAAGGGAAGGCCTGATTTAAAGTGTTGAAGAAGTGCTGGCTCTGGTAAACAAGTGTGGGGGACTGACAAGAATATATATCAAATTATTGACAGTACAAGACATATAGGCCGATTTAAAATATACACAAAATATGTCAACAACTGCTTGGGCCTGTCACAATGACACATTGTGAAGCTCAGTATATTGCTGTAAAAAAAATATTTATGTATTGATTTAATAAATAGAGACAGGGCATATTAATGAACATCTGTAATTACACTGTAAATATACTAGATTATAGCAACAGTGCTAATTTCCATCTGTTGTCTCCAGGCAGGTGACACAGAAAACAATTTACAGCAGTATAGATGATAAACCGTACTATTGAATACCATTATGCCACTGACAGGTTAACACTAAAGCAGGACCACCCCTAAAGAACTATTCTACACGTGCAGTACTGCTCAAGAACATGAGCTGCAATAAAGAAATGAGAGACTTTATGAGTTATAGAAGTTATTTATTCAGTCCTTTACAGGTCAAATCTTATCACAGCTCAGAAAGAATACATACCCTTGATTTTTGCCCCCCAAAATTATTGTTGCACCTACCTTGTATTGAAGTACATAAATTAATTATCGTGACAGGCCTACTGTTGCAGTGTTTTGGCGCAGTCTCTGGAG
>JAIEZT010001214.1:3283485-3323485 GCA_019594935.1 Periophthalmus modestus | reverse complement strand
GAACCGTCATCTTTTTTCGGACCCTGCTGCTGACCCACTCCTCTTTTCTTAATTTTTTCTCCTCTCCTTCATATACGTGTCCCTCAGACTCTTCCACCTTTTCTTGCATATGTCCACTGAAAGAATACATAGATAAATAAATAGATAAATAAACTCATGAGCTGCAAACAAGCGGCAACAGCAACTTGATGATGCTAGCACACAGTCAAGGTGGGCAAATATTTTACCTGACATACCGAACTCCTCACTGATTGTCCCCCAGGCAAGGTCCTTTTTGTCCCGGTCTCTATAGTCTGCCAGCGTCACATAATACAATAATGGATGCTGGCAAATGGCAATGATTAGACTGTCCTCCATTGTTCGAGTTTTTTGATTTCCGCGCTTCAGAATAACGTCGCTTTGTCACTGAAGCGTGGTCTCTGATTGGTTGACGCTGCACGTCGAACGCCTCAAAAGTTCAGCTTGTTTGAACTTCTGGGCACCTGGACTCAGATTCATGCTGCCTGGACCCTTGAAGACGCGCCGCAACAACGCAGCGTGGCTAAGACGCGCGTCCACCATAGACTTTGAATGTTAGCTCGACGCACCTGATGCCCTGGTGTGAATGCACCATAAGAGACACACTCCTGGGCCACTGAAGGCAGGCTGGGGCCCCAGATTCTCCTTGGTTCCCCACCTAGAGGGAAGAGAGTCCTGAGCAGGCACCCAAGGAGAGTGAGCCCCACCAAGGGAGGGTGAGCATGGACTGAGGCGCTGAAGGCAGGAGCATCTCCCTAGGAGTTTGAGGACCAGAAAATTTCCAGGCACTCAACAACACCTATCCGACCTAGAAATGGCTCACTGTCCCTGGGTAACAGACCAGGAGAGCCCGCTCGGAACTTCAAAACCGGCTCCAGGAGCCTCCCCATTCGTCTGCAAATCGTCTGCAAGTGATTTAGCACCAGGTTCTGCACAAGCATGAGGTGCAAGATAGGAGAGGGGCGACCCGTGTTGGCCACAGCCCGGCCCTGTCACGAACGGTTCTGCTCACCGACCCATGCCGGCTGGCTATCCTTGACCACTCAAAGATACACAGCCCTACGATATCATCACGTTTAGGGGGGATTCTGACTTAGAGGCATTCAGTCATAATCCCACAGATGGTAGCGTCGCCCTATTGGCTCCTCAGCCAGACACATGCACCAAATGTCTGAACCTGCGGCTCCTCTCGTACTGAGCAGCATTACTATTGCAACAACACATCATCAGTAGGGTAAAACTAACCTGTCTCATGACGGTCTATACCCAGCTCACGTTCCCTATTAGTGGGTGAACAATCCAACGCTTGGTGAGTTCTGCTTCACAATGATAGGAAGAGCCGACATCGAAGGATCAAAAAGCGATGAAGGATCGTGAGGCCCCGCTTTCACGGTCTGTATTCATACTGAAAATCAATATCAAGCGAGCTTTTGCCCTCCTGTGGAGCAGAAGGGCACAAACATTTACAAAGCAGAGATACAGTAGGTACAACTGTGGAATAACACACTAGCCTCACAGCAAGAAGGTCCTGGAGCCACTGGACCAATCACATTACAGCAGTGTGGTTTGAGGAAGAAGGTACAAGACTAAAGCAAAACAACAGATTATGTGAAGACAATCAAGAGTGTCGCATATCAGTTTGACTTCTGCAGTGAGACTTTTTGGTCAAATAAAGGATTTTAAACATTTGCAATTTGAATCTTAAGTCGTTCATTGTACAGTTATATTCCCATGTGTCTGACCGGTTTCCATCTTAACACAATATACAGTTTAACAATGCAACATTTGACACCAAGAACAAAACAATCTATCATCTGATCTAATCAATACTTACAGTGAAAGTGAAAGACAAATAAAATGAGCCATTAAAGCCCCCTGAACAGGAGTCTTTTTCAGAATGTCCTGTCTCCATTTCTTTTCATTTTCAATTTTTTATATGCCTCCCAGACTTTGCTAAAAGTATGATTTTTGCAATTATTTCCCTGCTACTCAAACCAGGAAGAGGCCATACACAAATGTGAAATTATCTCCCACCGAGTTAGCTAAATAACAACTACAAAATATTCACAAAAATATTGGCACCACATCTGAACAAGGTTATATACCCACGATTATAAACTTAGATCAAGTAGGTTTTATAGCATGCTGAAAAGCAGCACAAATATGAAAAAAAATGAGGTTGAATGTCAATATCACTCTCGCAGAAGAAGTGTTTGACTGAACCAAATGGTCATTTTCATTTAATGTTTTATCAAAATATGGATTGGGCCTAATGCATTCAATGGCTCCAAGTAACATATAGTATAGCATACTGCCTCTGTCAAGACTAAAGGATAAATAACATGGTTTTCTAATTATTACTTGGTTTGTTGAGATGGTACTTGTATGACGTAGTAAAGAATTCCTTTTATGGATAATTTGCATACCACCACTTGGTTGACACCTTTAATGTTCAGTGTCCATGTACAGAAGGGAAATCTAAATAAATCTAAATCCCTGGATTTTTGTTTTGTGTTTTTTAAATAGAGTTAAGTAAAATATCCAAATCAATGTCAAAATATTGTTTACTATTTTATTTGATTGTCATATACAGACCGCTGGACAGAAATTTGGGGGCCCGGGGCAAGAAACCTCACACGGGCCCTCCTCTAATATAAATCAATAGGGGAGAATGGATAAGGACCTGGGACAATGGACCCCTTGCCCCCCCCCCCAGCAACTCCCCTGCTCATATAGAATCCATGATAATACAAAACCTGTACGTTGCATTGGCCAGTGACTCAAAATTGTAAATTATATTGGTAAAACTCTTTTTTTCTTCATGTACTGCAAGTAATTTGCTCCACCTGCAACTTGTGCCCTGTGTAATAATGTGTTGTTATTAACTTCATCAGCAAAAAGATTTCTGTGAGGTCATTTTATTTAGTCTGTCACTCGAGCAGCAACACTTTTCTGTGCTTTCAAGTATGTCTAAATACACCTTGAAGACACATTCGGTCATACCCAGCCTGGATTTGTAATTTCACTGATTACTGCCATCCATCTAATTCAACAGCACATCTGCTCCTGGAGCCTCAGAGCTCCACAGATCTGATTACAGAGGAGGTGCATCATGAGTGAAGCGAGAGGCTGCATGAAACTCTAGATTCACTGCAATGGATTAAAACCAAGTGCTCTTAGTTTGTTTTAACTGCGGCCTACTCCAAACAACACACATGCTGTTTGTTTGTGGAAGCTTTGCACTGGAACATTTACATCTGAAACAACACAGAAAGGGAAGACAGAATATTATTTAGTTTACCAGAAGAAGTAAGTATGTAATTAGATTATTTTGTAAACTATTCCCTGTTCACAACTTTAAAGCTTTTTTAACTGCTGCCATTTCCAATTGCAAATAAGACGCATAATCTACCTTCTCAGTCAGATTTTGTTGTATTGTTTCAGCATCTGTTTTAGCTGTTTTCTATGATGTGTTCATTAATATGTATAAATGTGTACAATATTTTAACATAATCTTGAAACAAACAGTCAAGTCAATATTTCCTCTACAATACCTTTATCTGTACTTCTTTTTCCAACATTACCCTGGCATGCTCAGTTCACTATTCATGACGTTGCCATAGCATTTAACAATTCATAATATAATATTTTTGAATGGTGAAGAGCCCTCAACAATTTAATTACATTTGTATTACTTTAATTATTTTTTTATTTTATTTTAATTGTAGTTTAATTTAATGTAATTTTCATTTGTATTTAATTTTATTTTTTTTTCTAATTTTATTTTCAGGCGGGATCTTTAACCCTATTGGTCCAGCGCCAAGCAGTCTGTATTCCTATTGGCCCACCCACCTGTCACTCACAGAACCCGCTGTCCGTGTCTTCCGGTGTCCCCGCCCTTGGGTTGAAGTCAGTCGCGAGCGCTGCACTGTAGGCACAGTTGGATCTCAGGGAATATCTGGACTTTCTCTCGTCACTTTCTGTTGTCCTCCGGTAAGACACTGACCATAGGATTTAAACACTAAAGTCAGAAAAAATCAAACGTTAAAAGTGCGATCTACGAAACTGTCACGTTGTTAGCTAGAATGAACATCAACTTAAGCGGGCGCAGTGGTTAGCATGCTGCGGGCTAACTCCAGGCTACTCCTCACTGCTTTTTGCCTGGTTTCACTCGTCCCTCTTATGGGACTTTCTCAGCAGCTGGATTTTAATTTTTAAATAATTGTATGATTCAGTTAGCTAACTTAAAGTCTGTGTAAGACGATGATCTCATTTGTCTACTTTTTCTTATCATAAACATGTCAAGAGCCTCTTTGCTAGCGCATCACAGTAGCCCGTAGACCAGAAGCTGTCTGATGAATGAATTTACTATCTTTACTTAGTACGATTTAAAATATTGATAACCTTGGTTGTTTTCTGTAGGTATTTGTTAATCTATTCTCTCTGTTACATTGTGAACTTGATGCCCTGTCTGTGTTTCCATCTTGACCGTGTAACAGTATGTTATGTTCTTGTTAAACTGCAGATTGTGTACCTCTGTTCATTTTATAAAGCACATTTATTACGTCTGCTTCCTTCACTACACATATGCTAAAAGTGATGACCTCTGTTGACACTGGTGAAGTTATACGTTGCATTGTACTAGCATGACTCAATAGTTCACAAAAGCTGGGAGAGGCAGTGTCTTGGGTAATACAGTGACACAGATGAAATCATGTTTTATCTGTTGTCTGAGACTATTAGAGTCTAAGTGTGGTGCAGTTTAACCAGCAGCAGAGCTTCAGCAGTGAATAAAGGGTGTGGTCCTTGTAAAGAGAGGACCTCTGAGTGAGGAGGTTAAAGCAGTGGTTAAACTTTTGCTTTCTGAGCCTTGAGGCGAGCTGTGGAGCAGGTATTGTTACTGTGGAATTTCATGTTTGCGTCCCGCTGACTTGTCATTTTGGACGACAGTATGGCCCATTTACAACCTCTTAACCATGAGCTGCTGATAAACTGGCTCTACGGTAGTGACTGTGCATAGTTTAAGAGTGAAACTGCTTGGTTTCTGTCCCTGTTATTACAGAGGTGGGAAGAATTTGTTTACATATCAGTAACAGACCATGCTTTGTTATAGGCTCTTCCTGCTGAATGGCTGGGCGCTCCTTAAATCTCTTCTCATTATGTAATAATGCAGAGCAGAGTCTCCGGGGAGAGCGCTGGATTATGTTCAGTACATCAAGACAGTTTGTTTGGGAAACACCCATTTCCTGCTGTTGGCTCCACAGGAGGCAGACAAGGTTAAAGAGCTACAGTAGCTCAGTTGGTAGAGTGTTTGTCCACTGATCCAAAGGTCTGTGGATTGAGTCCCACTCTCGACATAAACATCATTGGTTGAGTGCTCCGATCCAATGACCCACAGGTTGGTGGCGCAATTTCAGCTCCCACAGATGAATGCTGGCATTGTGTCCTTGGGCAAGGTGCTTAACCCATCTCACCCCCAGTGTCTGCATACGCTGGGGTTTGAATGTGTTTTTGTAGCTCTTTGAGTGCCTTGAAAGTGGAAAAGCGCTATATAAAAATATGACCATTTTATAAAGTTACTATTTAAATATATGAAAATAATCTTAAGACAATACCAGGAAATACATTTGCGTGCTTTTGTTCACTTGGTACACATAACATGTCAAGCTCAAGTATCAGTGTTTTCGCATTTGATCCATTCTTCAAAGCCCAGTCTGTCAACAGCAGTGAGTGACCACAATACAGCGTCCAGGTCTTGAGCTTCGTGGTCAGGAGGGCCACCCAGCAGACTGTGCATGTGTTTGAACACCAGCTTTGTATAACTAACTGTGGTTCGTTGCTTAAATATTGTCACAAACATTACCTGTCTGACTGTAGTGTGATAAACTGCACAACCCCCAGACACAAGTACACATTACCAAATCTTTAGCTCCTTGTGGTTTCTTAAATTTGAATATTGCCTGTTTTACCTTTTGACCCTTTCTGACCTGTGATCTTGATAACACTGACGACAGTAAACAGCGACCTATTGTCCTCCAGGCTCTGTTTGAACCCACTCCTCTGTCACAAGAACAATAGGCTCTGTTTTCTCTCTGTGATTTGTGAGAATCTCATAAAACTTGTGGATAAGTTAAGTGTTTTGCTTTGACTGATTACACAACGGTAAACGTACTGCTGGCACTGGAAAGTTCTATGTGTTGCCAGTATCTCCATCTGTAATGCAGGCAAAACAAACTCCCATCAGCACAAGCTTTGTCCCAAAAAAATTTTGGGACAAAGGATTTTAACTTAAATTTTATAATTATACATGGCAAGAATCATTCCTTTTCTTTATTAGGGATGGGCAATACTGATCAATATTTTTGCCATCAGAAATGTGTTAAAACATGAACGTGACTGTCTTTGTAATGGTTAAAGTATTGCATTAAACAATAGGGATGGTCCGATGAGAATTTTTTAAGCCAACAAAATTTAAACTGGGAATGACACATGGGCACACAGCAACTGGGACAATATAGAAAACAATATTGTTGCCAAATAGGGGTACATTTTAAATATCAGACCGATAGCAGCATCTGGGGGATTCCTCCAATATCACTGATAACCGATATACCGATTGTGATCTAATCAAATAAATTTTAGTATCATGGCAACACTATCCAGCACAATACGTTGTTCGAATGGCTCATCCTTTTGAATGTCTCTATTTCTTTCTTGTTTGCCCTACTTGTGCTCCTCTCCCATCATTTTCTGTATAAAACTGTGGCTCTGATCCAGCAGTGGTTTCAAAGAGCAGAGGAGAGGAGGAGGAAGAAGTGTGGATCCCGGAGGAGCGGTGCAGGAGATAACTATAGCCTTCTGCTCAGATGGAGATGTCTGGTGCTTTTATAATCACCCCGTGTTATGTCCATCTTTTAGCATTCATCAAATAAACACAGAGGTGTTTAGAATGGGCCCAAATCTCTCTGTCACTGAAGTTGTTTTATTATGTAACTGATTACAGCCTTTGCACAATGACCAAGCTTTTGACCAACTGTCATTGTATTGCCTGGGGGGCAAGGGGGGCGTTAAGTGTCTTGCCCAAGGACATAACATCAGCATTCATTTGTGGGAGCTGGAATCACACCTCCAACCTGTGGGCCACTGGATCTGATGATTATGTCGAGAGCGGGATTTGAACTGCCAACCTTTAGATCAGTTGACTAATACTCCACGTGAGCTACTATACATGCATTTATTTACTAGCTGAATAGTTGTTCGAGATCTTCATAAAACAGACAGGACATTTCTATCATATGGAGAACCTTGGTGTTACTGTGGTATCATTTTGTTTGTTGCAGGTTCAGGTGAGTTCACTGAGGGCAGAGAGTGGTGTAACTGGTCCATCTGTTGTCGTCTCTGTCGGCTTATCCCCAAAGTCGAGGAGAAAGGAATCAATCAGATTTGACTAATGCATGGTCTAATCGTCTAATGCAGCAGTATCACTGTCTGCACGCTACAACTGTCCAAGTGTCCCATTATCCCACTGTCCAACTGCCCCGATTTAGCATTTTCAAAACCATAAAAGGTAACATGGTGATCTAAATATGTTATAAGTTAGCAGTTGATACCCCATAGAAGAAAAAGAAAACATACCCCGTCTTTAAAAATATAACAGTCCATAGGTTAAAATGTGCCTGTAAATGTAAAATGCCTGTAAACGTCTTGGTTGGAGTAAAAAAATTTTAATAAAAAGTGAAAGACTGTAAAGTTGAACACAAGTGCAGAAATATCGCTTTTATTATTTTGTAATAGGCAAGGCAAGTTTATTTGTATAGCGCAGTTGGTACACAAAGTAATTCAAAGTACTTTACAGAATAAGAAAGATATTAAAATTACAATGCAGCAAATTGAAACATAAATAATCATCATAAAATGAGCATTAAAAGAGAAGAGTCCAGAATAAAACCCTTTCAGTCATATGCACAGATAAACAGAACCGTCTGACAATGTTTAAATCCAGGCTCCAAAGTCTCACATCTTCAGGAAGAATGTTCCAGGTTTTAGCTGCACAAAACTGAATTGCTGATGTTTAGCCCTGGTTTAATCCCTTGTTTAATCACTGGTTTAATCACTGGTTTAGTCCTGGTTTAGTCCTGGTTTAGTCCCGGTTTAGTCCCGGTTTAGTCCCGGTTTAGTCCCGGTGTAGTCCCGGTGTAGTCCCGTTGTAGTCCCGTTGTAGTCCCGGTGTAGTCCCGTTGTAGTCCCGGTGTAGTCCCGGTGTAGTCCCGGTGTAGTCCCGGTGTAGTCCCGGTGTAGTCCCGTGTGTCCGGGGTTTAGTCCTCAGAGTGTGACATGGTTCATATGGCACTAACATGTCGGAGATGTTCTTTGGTGCTGGTCCATGGAGAGACTTGTTCACAAGCAGAGCTGCTTTAAAGTCTCTGAGCCATAGGAGCCAGAGACCTGAGCACAGGATGCATGTGTGAAGTACTTCCTGGTTGTAGTCAGGACCAGAGCAGCAGCGTTCTGGATATACTGTTCTGTCTTAAGGCTCGTTTGGAGAGGCCAGTGAGCAGGACGTTACAGTAGTCTAACCTACTGGAGACAAATGCATGGATAAGTCTCTCCAAGTCTGGTTTAGACAGTATACAACAGTAACACTCTTTTTTTTCTCCTTCCTATAATCGTATTATTATTAGTGATACAGATATACAAAATAAACAAATTTTGCATGACTCCAAACCAAAATTGCAATATTATCCGTGTTTCAGTTTATCTTCTACCTCTAATTATGACCATCTACACAAACCTGTATCCACTTTAACAGAGGTCACATATTATACTTGTTTGCCATGTTGTCTAAACGTCTACTTAACATCTCAACATTTGCATCTCAACATTTTCAAAAAATAAAATAATACAAAAACACATGCATTTCTTAATGCATGTGTTTTTGTATTGTTGTTTTATTTTTTTCTCTATGGACTGGTCTGCTTTCCATATGATCTGGATGTGAGGGATATTCATAAGCTGTCAGCTCTAAGCCTCTTAGTCTTACTGATCATCTGTTCTGAAATGTTAAAGTAGCAGTACGAGTGTTGGTTTTACTACATATTTTCCTGTACTTGTATTTAAAATGACTTGCCTTTACCAACTACAGTTTTTGTTTTGGACTTTTTCAACATAGATACATTAAAATCTGCATTTCAGTTGTGGTTTTGTGAGCGGTGACTGTGTGACTGAAGTAGTCAGGTAGTAGCGTCTTGTCAGTTGCTCATGTTTGTGTGATGCAGGAGGTGAGAATTGCAATGGAAAAATATAAAATCTGTCAACTGGACAAAACATTCTAGGAGTGAAGACGTTTGGCTGCTCATCCAAGCCGCTTCTTCGGTTCTGGGAATATCCAAAGTACTTCTCCCACATGTTAGTGCCATATGAACCATCTCGGACTCTGAGAACCTCAGGGACCAGCCTCCTGCTGGTGCCCTAAGTCGGGACTAAGTCGGGACTAAGTCGGGACTAAGTCGGGACTAAGTCGGGACTAAGTCGGGACTAAGTCGGGACTAAGTCGGGACTAAGTCGGGACTAAGTCGGGACTAAGTCGGGACTAAGTCGGGACTAAGTCGGGACTAAGTCGGGACTAAGTCGGGACTAAGTCGGGACTAAGTCGGGAAATGATAATATTGAAACCAAAACATAAAGTAGAAGTATTCACAAAAAATATTCTAAATATACAATATTGTTGAGCTGTATAAATAAACAGCAGAATCCAGCACTTGGGTAACTAGTTTGTGTAACTTTAGTTCATAACCTGCTACAGCTCAAATCTTATCATGATGCAGAAATAACCCAAAATTTTCCACTACTACAGAGAAAAAGCGCCCATGATAAAGATTGACCCTCAAAAGCAATTGTTCCATTCATAATATACTGAACGAGTCAATATAGTAATTATGGTGACAGGCCTAAGGTGAGGATTTTCATTAGACAGAGTAAGAGTGACAGCTTTTTGAGGTAATTATGAATGCTTTGGTTCATACGAGCTTTCCCCATAGTTAAAATGATTCCTCTATTGTCAGTCACTGCTGGAAGAAGTAAGAAGAAGTACTCAGTTTTATTACTTAAAGGGCCCATATTACAATATTTACTGATCATATTGTTACCTCATCAGAAACATACCTGGAGTTATGTTTTGTTTCATTCACACATGTTTGAGTAACACTTTATTATTTGTCCGTGTACATCTCAAAACCTTAAAATGCTCTGTTCCACCTTGTGATGTCATGAATCGATATTTTTAGTTAACAGCTCCTTAAACCTTTTCTTCAGTAGAGATTGGCAATTCCAGGGTTGAAATCATCCAAATGATTCTAGTGAAGGTGTGAGGAGTTTAAAAACACAGTGGAGCACTTCCTGTATTACCACATGATGACATCATAAGGTGGAACAGAGTGTTTCTGTTTGAGAGAAGAACTCAGCCTAAATATGCAGGGTTTATGTGTTAAACATGTGAGAATGAAACAAAACACAACTCCGGGTCTGTTTGTGATGAGGAAACATTATGACAGATCAGAAAATTGCGTAATATGGGCCCTTTAATGCAAAGTATTTTCCTTAGTATCAAAATCAAGTTTGAAATGTATGTATCATGACAACACTAGATGTTATGTTGTAGGCAGCAGCAGAGACTATAGTTCAACACAGACTTCAGAAATGACACCTCTCTCTTTCTTCTCCTCTAAATACAGGTTTTGTGTTTAAACTCATCGCTGTGTGAGTTTGGGACAGTGGAACATGGAACAGATGAGGTCACCGAGTCCTGTCTGTGTGGGATCTGAGACACTTTGATCTGAAAGCTTATGAAATGTTTCTTTTAACGTCAGTCTCCACTACAGTTTAGTCCATGTTCTATTCTTTTATTTGATAGAATTAGACTGTCGAATTAAACCTGCTTTGATCCATTTATTAAGTTGTTGTTGGGTAGTAGTTAGGGTTGTCAGAAGTATCAAAAATCAGATGCTAATTGATACTAAAACTAGTCATTTGAGAAAGTATTGATACTATAAAGTCCCAGGACAGAAATGAAGCTTCCTTGAACAGCTTTAGAATGATTTTGAGCTGTATAAGACACATAGACTAGTATACACCCATGGACCACTATGAACCTGCCTGGACACTGAGGGATTACACAGATATAAGACACATGGTAATATAAATGAAAGTACTACCATTTAATGTTGAAAATCACATTCTATTGTCTAAAGAGAGAGTGTTTTTAATTATCATCATGCTATCGGGATCTGTATAATCTTTATTCCTAAGTATTGAAATGAGTTTGATTAAATTACTCAAACTAGTCTCTCAGTGTTTCCCATTAATAGAAGAGACTACCGTGGCCCACCAAAGGCTAATTTTTGCTCCTGTAGTCTAACTTAAACTGAGCAATAAATTGGTATTAAAAGTAACACTTAGATTGTTATGTGATTTTGAATATATACAAGAAGCTTTATTTAATATTTAAAGGGCCCATATTACACTATTTTCTGATCTATAATGTTGTTTCCTCATCACAAACAGACCTGGAGTTGTGTTTTGTTTCATTCACACATGTTTAACACACAAACCCTGCAGATTTAGGCTAAGTTCTTCTCTCAAATGGAAAACAATCTGTTCCAACTTATGATGTCATGTGGTAATACAGGAAGTGCTCCACTGTATTTTTAAACTCCATACACCTTCACTAGAATCATTTGGATGATTTCAGTCCTGGAATTTCCAATCGCTACTGAACTATAGGTAAAAGGTAGATGTTAACTTGAAAACTACAGCTTCATGACATCACAAGGTGGAACAGAGCATTTGGGCTTTGGAGATGTAGACAGACTAATAATAAAGTGTTACTCAAACATGTGTGAATGAAACAAACCCAACTCCAGGTATGTTTTTGATAAGGAAACAACATTATAAAATAGATCAGAAAATTGCATAATATGGTCCCTTTAAGTCTTAAGTGTATAGTTGTAATGGTACTAGTCTTGAGTGTTGGTTCGGCTTCTGAGAAAGTTTGTTTCTGCAGCTGCGAGTTGCATCATTGTTACTCACTTTTTCCAGAGCAGCTGCGATTGGCCATTGTCAAAGAGAGAAGAGATAAACAATCTCTCAGTAAACAAAGTAATCCCATTATTACTGACCACACCACAGGCCTTTCTCTGCAGTCTTTCAATAATGAATGCTGAGGTCTTGGTAACTTATATACAAGGACTAAACTAGAGTTAAATCAACACGTACAAGGGTAAATCAGGATGAAACATTCAGTACCAACTAAGCCATGGCAGGGCTGAACCAGGACTGAACCAGGACTGAACCAGGCCTGTAGCTATAGGGCTGAATCTGGATTAAACCAGGGCTGAACTGGGTCTAAAACTGCGTCTAAAACTGCGTCTAAAACTGCGTCTAAGATATGTGGAATAAAACCCCAGACAAAGCCATGACTGGAACTAGATCTAGACCAGGAACTGCACCAGAAAAGGCAATGACTAAACTTGGACTAAACTAAAGTGACTAAACACTGTGACTAAACAGGAATAAAGACGACATTAAAATAATAACTGTAACTTAATCTGGAGCTGTGTAGTTAAACACATTATCAAGAGATATGTCCAATCGTCAGTGATCAGCTGACAGTTCATTTTAATGCAGAGGTCTACAGCTGGTCCTCTGTCAGTAAAATATAATATAATATACTAAATTTGACTGATTTCCTAAATGGCAATGAGTAGAAGTCTGTCTTGATCATGTTGATTTTTGGGGGGAAATTTTTATCATGTGGACTTTGCACTCTTTGGTTATTTTTTGGCTATATGATAAGACTTAAGCCATAAAAGGTTGAATTAATAACCTGTATGACTCATTACAGATGCAAACCATGAACTAAAGTGTTTAATTCTGATGCCTATTTATTGCAGCTCTTGATTTTTTTAACAATATTGTAGATTTAGAGTAGTTTTTGTGTTTTAAATCTGCTCTTGGGTTGTTGAATCTGTGGCATGAGTTAGTTTCAGTATTATCGTTTATTGTCTATATTTTCTTCAGCGATATATCAAACTTCAAAATGCGTTATTGTGGCAGGGCTAGAACCGGCCGATGTGTCATTTCCAGACTTCAGTTAGTCAGACTCTTCAGACTCATTAGGAACAATAGAAATAGAAAAATACACATTTACTTAAGATACATTTTTGTACCTTGCTATGGATTTTAAAAGCTAACAAAGAAAACAATGGGCCCAGCCAGGATGCTAATAGGTGTGACATCACTCATTAGAGGCTTGAAGGACTATGCCAAGTAGGACTCAGGTACAGTGCACATTTGGACCTAGCCTACAAACAGAAACTGTAATCAATAGGTGTTTTTAGTTTCAGTGTAGTTAGCTCCTCCCTTCAGATAGCTATAAGGCAGTGTCCTCCAGTAATCTGACCTGAACTTGATGAGCAGCGAAACGTCTTCACTCCTACAACGTTTTGTCCAGTTGACAGATTTTATATTTTTCTTTTGCTATGAATGAAACCTGGATGACTGAGGGATTACACAGATATCTTTAAAAGCTAAATATCATCAACTATCAGTATTGGTTTAAAAAGAAATCCATATCGGCTCATCCCTATCTGTCAATATTAGGAAAATAAAATCTTAGTTCAGTTTTTTGTAAAATCGTCCAGCCCTAAGTAACTATATTTTTCCATGCTAACTTGCTTTTGTTCTGTCTGTCCCCAGGTCCCACAGAGGAGCTCGTGGTGTAGCTGCAGTTTAGACCAGTTTAGCTCAGACGCAAACCTGCACCGTCATGGCTTTAGACTTCAAGAAAGACCTGGGAAAATACAAGGACCTGGACGAAGATGAAATCCTCGGAAAACTGTCTGAGGAAGAACTCAAACAACTGGAGTCTGCGCTGGAGGAGATGGACCCAGAGGTCAGAGGGCACAGCGGGGGTCATGTGATCAGGAAGTGGCTGTAGCAGAATGAGGAGGGGTGATTTGTTTAGCTATCAGCCTTTGATAATGAAAATAGTCGTTTGCTCCATTACAAGAATATTCCACTCTTCAACATTAGCTAATAATAACAAAGTATTAATCTTAAATATTTTGAGAAGCTTTAGCATTTTAAGTAATAGCAGTTAATGGGCAATTATATCAGTAGTTGTGTTGAAACGTTTTTTGATTATGAGCTTCTTGTGAGCTTTAAGCCATGTTAGAATGTTGTTAAAGCTCAAAATGCTCTGTTCCACCTTGTGATGTCATGAAGTGGTAGTTTTCAAGTTAATGGCTACCTTTTACTTTTAGTTTAGTAGAGAGAGACAATTCCAGGACAATTCCAAAGACTTAATCTTATACATTGCTTTTTCAGAAGCTTAAAATCACGTTACAATCTTTAGCATTTTTAGGTCACCTCTCCACAGATCTGACCTATAACTGAGTCCAATGGTGTCACCTGGTTATCTCAGAGATTGATAAGTTGAATCCTATGCTGTGAAATATTCCAGGCATAGCACCTCCACAGAGACAAGCAGGTGGTTAACCCTTGTCTTTTAAAGGAAGGTGAATGAAACAAAACACAACTCCACGTATGTTTTTGATGAAATAACATCAATCTAACATGGCTTAAAGTTCACAAGAGTCAATTTTGCATTATATAGGACCTTTAAAATTTGTTGTTCCCATCTCCCACTGACAAGAAAATCCAAAACATCAGTTACAAACACAAACTGTAGTATTTAAGTGGTTTAGACTTGATGTTGTAATGTTTGGTTTAATAGAAGGATCTCTGTGCGTTGCTTCTGTCAGCAGCTCTCCACGTGTTTATTTGGGAGGGGAGCGGCGGAGATATCCCGAGGCGTTTTATTTAAATTCCAACAAAACCACTGTAGACGAGTCCTTCAAACGGCACAGGGCTCACAGGAAGCATCAGGGCCAGAGGGACAGGGCCAAGTACATGGGAAATGCACTTAGACCACTGGGAGGGCGGTTAGCAAACAAAACCACATCTGTATACTTCACTGTAGATTCCTTTAAGTTTTATTTAGGGTTGCACAATTTTGAACCAAAAAAAAAAAAAAAAAATTAAATATTGTGGTTATTAAAAAGTAGGATTCTGTTCAAAGTGCACATTTTAAATAACGCGAAGAACATTAAAATTTGAGAGAAGACTGAAACATGAACTGAAAAGCAATACAATAAAAAAATTAAATAATAAACAGGTAAATAATAATAATAATAGTAATAATGCTGATAATGATAATGATGATGAAATAAATAAATAAAAAATAATGAATACAAAAATCCCCTGCATTTCATTAAGTGGTAGGCGTGGCATGAAATTTCCACGGTATGATAACCAATAACGTGACCAAAAATACCATGGTATTACTGTATTTTATAATGCTTAATGAAAAGCAGGGACTTGTGCTGTGTGTTAAGTGTTAGTATATATTGCTCCTTGGCTGTGTCCTACTTTGTTGTGCAGATCAATTATTGTAGGATACGCATGGATGGTGTAGTTTGACCAAGTATAATTATAGAGTCAGTAGAGTTTTGTTGGCAGTTTAAGTCTCATCTATTACCTGCGTTGGTTTATGACTTTATTACGGAAGTTTAAGGCATGAAAACGTGCAGATGAGAATAGAGAGGACGACTGTGTTAGGTGAACTTTTATTATGATTTTAATGTAAAGGCTTGCGGATTTGCTCTTAGCTCATGGGTGCTCTGTGTCATGGTCCGCTTCGGTAGAATGTGGGTATAGCAGGGAGTGGTGTATACGGGGCGGAGATGAGGACCACATCAAGAGAGTTTTAACCAAGAGGATATGGGGCTTCAACTTTAAATTTGAATTTGTGACTTAAAGTAGTTTCGATATTATCGTTTATGGCAGTATTTCTCTGTAGCGATGTATCGTGCTAGGTCTTCATGTTAGGTCTATCTGGGAGGTGCTGTTCTATCTATGTACAGTATTATCCAGTACGGTGTTTGGTAAAAAGTACACCCCCAAGCAACCACATGCTGTCTCGTCTTTTATGTCTCTTATACAGGCATTACAACTACTTTTTAAATGATTTGATCAATCTCCTCTTTTCAGAACGCGCTGCTCCCGGCCGGAATGCGTCAGAAGGACCAGACGTCCAAGCAGCCCACGGGCTCGTTCGACAGAGACAAACTCCTCAAATATCTTGAGAAAGAGGCCATGGAGTACAAGGACCGTGACGACATCGTGCCCTTCACCGGGGAGAGGAAAGGGTGAGAAAGGTTTAAAAAAGGAGAACAAGACTAGGGATGTGATTGACTCCCAAATATCAGTTCAACCGATATACTGGTTGGCCCTATAAACTGATGTAATAAGGTTGGAACGATTGACTGGTTGTAGTTGGCTCAGAAAGGTTTGAACTTTCAATTATTAATATTTTGTATTGACATCATGCTGGGGGTGTTCTGCCCATATGTATACGGTGGAATGTTCAGCGGTTACCATGGAGACATAATGCGCACATTAGCCAACACTGTAAAAAAAAAAAAAGAAAAAAGCTGTTTAAGATGGTCTTAGAACGCAAGAAAAAATACAAAATGGATTTAAACAGCACATTTTCCGGAGCCTGTGATCAATCTGAGCGTTCGTGGTTTAGGAGTTTGATTTTCAACCAAAATTGAGAGTGACTAACTGAAAAACGGATGGCTAATGTTAGCTAGCTCGTGACTGTAATGCTATTTGAGAGGAACTTGGTTAATAGCTTAAATTAGTGCACCTGTTGTAGCTCCTGCTAAATCAGTTCTTTACAGTCAGATTGTGTTAAAACAAAGTCTAACTTGAGTAATAGAGCATCAGACAGGGCAGTCCCTCCAGTTAGCATCACACCCTCAGGGAATGTTGATGACGTCAGTCGCAAAGTGTCAATACAAAGCAGGTCTGTAGTTACTTGGAGGCTATGCAGATGGTTAAAAATCTCTCTAAAATTGCCTTCACAAACCACTGGAGCCACGAACACTACGATTCTTCCTTACCTTGTTCGCAGCATGTCAGTACAGACGACTTGAACGACTCGAGCTTGTTCAAATTTAACTTGAGGCTTGTTTCGTCCTGTACGTGACAAAAGATCTGCACAATAGTGACAATAGGAGGTGTTGGATGTCCGTGTAGTATTTCTCACAGACATAAGGACGAGGTGTGCCACTATAATGTAATTACTGCTCTGGTTCTGGGGCAAGTATTATTTATGAATGTGTGTGTATAGTATAGTTTAGTTGGTTCATGTGAATTTGGCCCATGGGAAGTGAACCATAGCTGACACAGGAGAATACAGGGTCATTGGATTTCATGGTACCATATGTTTAGCAGAGGCATTGATATGTAGTGTGTTAGATTAGATGACTTCATTGTTCAAGGCCTGCTGTAGTCTTGGGTAAACATGAACTTGACTGAAGGCTGAAAACATCATGGTT
Organism: Periophthalmus modestus; assembly: GCA_019594935.1. Taxonomy (NCBI): domain Eukaryota; kingdom Metazoa; phylum Chordata; class Actinopteri; order Gobiiformes; family Gobiidae; genus Periophthalmus; species Periophthalmus modestus. The sequence continues at coordinate 3,306,005 of JAIEZT010001214.1, read as the reverse complement.
AGACGTAAGGAGGAGGAATTGTCAGTATTAGGTACAGTGTCAGTTCCCACCGGAGGAGCTGAAGGAAGTGTCTGGGGTGGGGGAAGTCTGGGAGTCCCTGTGTAGACTGCGGCCCTCATGCCCCGGATAAGTGGAGGAAAATTAATGGATGGATGGGGTGTCAATTTACTTACCATCAGTTAGGGCGGGGGATAAGGTTTTGATTTGATTATATTTTGTATTACTAAATCAGTGTTTCCCAACCAGGGGTAAATTTCACTAAAACAAGAAAATATACTCGTTATAACTGACAATGTATTAGTAAACAGATTCATAATTACTAAAAAAAACCTCCAGTACTATTGACGCGACGGGAGCTCACTTGTTTGAGTGTTTGTCCACTGATATGACGGTTGGTGGTTCGAATCACTCTCGACATAAACATCATTGGTTGAGAGGTCAGATACACTTACCCACAGGTTGCCGGTGTGATTCTGGCTCCCACAAATTAACTCTGTCATCCTTGGGCAAGACACTTAACCCACCTCACTCCCAGTGTCTGCGTACAATGGCGTGGTTGGAGTGGTTCCTTAATGTAAAGCACTTTGAGTGACTTGAAGGTGGAAAAGCGCTGTATGAAAATATGACCATGTATTTATTTATAATAGGGGGCACTCAAGAGTTTAGGGGGTACTCAAGGCAAAAAAAACTTTGAAAAAGGTTGGGAATCACTGTACTAACTGTTGTCTATCAAATAATACTGGCTTTCAATATTAATGTTGTGAACTTAAATGGCACTGATTATCTTTGAGTTAAATAAGACATAATTTTATAGTCCAATTTCTCCCTCCAAAGTCTGAACACTGCTGCAAACCACATGCTTTTTCTGACAGATTTACTATAGACCGCGCAATCAAAAAACCTAAACACATCACTGGGGATTAGAAACAATTGAGCCTCAGTGTTGATTTAAGTTTGATTAATTCCCCAGCCCTGCCTTTAATCACTATTGCCAAAATGCACAGAATTAGGAGGTAAGTGCGTCATTATTTATTTTAATTTGCGATGCCTTTACCAGTGTATTTTTCAGTTTTCACTTATAAAGATAAAACTTTAAAGTTGGAGATTTTGATCTCATATTGTGTGTAGAAGAGTCTGATCTGATGACTTAATCCTGAAGGGAAAACAGCTGTTAGCAATGAACTAACGTTGTTTTTGTTCGCTTCATCTGAACAAATACAGCTCTTAAAGTTTTTTCACAAATTACACAACATCATGGGACTGAAAATCTTCGCTGTGTAGCTTTTTATAATGGCTTTTACCAATAGTGGTTGTACAAGTTTGTACATGTGTAGGTTGTGGTAAAAAGCTAAAATGACATTACATCATCTTCTGTGAACTAATACAAGACTTAAAAACAGTGCATTATAGAAAGAAGAGACATCTGTAGGGCTCAGATATTTCTGATATTTTAGTTTCTTCATTAGCTAAAACTTAAAACCAAGGTTGAAAATACTTACTTTGTTTGGTAGTTGGGGATTCCCCCATCCAGCCTTTTAAGTTTTGATACTATGCTTTGGTATTGATTTATAGCAGATATCGGCAGGCACTTAAAGCCGGAGACAGAAAACAGGATTTATTTCCTTTAAACAAAAAAATAATAAGACAAAACTGATCCAGATGTAGCTTTTATTAATTCCTCAAGTAACTACTTTGTATTAATAAAAGTTCAAACATTATGATTTGAACTATGACCTGTAGTTATTACATCAACTCGTATATTCAACCAGGATATCAACTGAACCGATATCTAATCCAGCAAAATTTCCAATATCGGCACCAATATCTGATACCAGTATCTGATCGACCTAATTGGAGCCCACAAATTCACAGGTTCAGCTTTGACAATTGCATAGTGTCATTGTGTCCTTAGGCAAGACACTTCTCCAGGGTGAATGTATGGTTACAGAAGTACATTGACACCACCAACTGGGAAATGGGGGAAAAAAATGCATGAAATTGTGAAAGCAACAAACGCATTTAGGAAATCATATTGACGTATTAACCATTTTATGAGGAAAATATTTGAGAAAGATGAACATCATCACAATATATTTAAACAAAAGATTTATAATGTTTACTGATGATTTAGCAGTTACTATTTTTCTCAAAGTTACAATTAAAATCTGTTATTTTTTACCTTTTTTGGACTTGCCCAGCCTCTCTGTGAAAATGCCCCCCTCCGTGTGTGCCAGTTCACGTTCATGTTCTCATTCTGACACATGGAAAACTCTGATCATAGTCGAGGATGTGAGGAATGCGCCCAGCCCCTTGTTACTCTACCCCCTGCTGTTAATGACCCAAGTGTGAGTCTAGTTTTAACAGAGCGTTTCAGAGCTGGCTGTTTAAATACCACAGCAATTTACCCACTTAACGACCATTAGGGACAGTTAGAGCTATTGTACAGTGAATTAACATGACGAGGGGTAATAGAGGTGAAGTTAAAGTGGTGAGAGCGGCCATCATAGGTCAAAAGCAAAGGGATACAGCAATTTTACTGTAAAAGAGACCTAGAATTAGTTGGAGGAAATTATGGGTGCTATGGAAAACGCACAAGAGGCAAAATGGTTATGGATGAGGAGAATGAAGCATTGAAATAACATGTAATTGATACTTTGCAGTGACGTCATGCTTGGGGTGTTCTACGTGTATCTCTATGGTAGAATGTTCAGAAATTTTCATGGCGCCATAATGCACACACAAGGCAAACACTGTCAGAAATGTTTTAAGGTGGTCTGTAAACCAATCAAGGAAAAAATACAAAATGGATTTAACACATTCTTAGGAGCCTGTGAACAATACGAGCGTTAAGTGAGTGACTAACTAAAAAACAGTTGGCTAATGCTAGCTAGCTTGCGACTGTAATTTTATGTGTGAAACCTGTTTAATAGCACAAATTAGCTCACCTGTTGTAGTTCCAGCTAAACCAGTTTTTTTTGGTCAGATTGTGTTAAAATAAAGCTCAGGTTAAAGTCTAACAAGCTTCAGATAGAGCAGTGCTTACAGTTAGCATCACACCCGCAGGTAATGTTGATGACATCTGCTGCAAAGTATCAGTATGACTCCACAATTTTGGAAAAAGAAAATATGATTATAATTGCGATTAGATTTGCAATATATGTTCAAAATGGGAAGACTGAAATTATCTTATTTCTTTAAGTGATCGGTCGGCCCAAACAAAATATCGCCATCTGCTGGAGAGTTAAGCTGATAAAAAGTGCAAATATCAGCCCACTATATCGACGAGCTCATGTGCAACAACCCTGAGCCTTTGTCGCTTAGAGAGGAGATCGTGTCATTTTCTAGTGATTTAATAAAACGGCGGCTTAAGCAGGTTATGCACATGGATGGTATTTCGTAAACCTACAAAAATAGTGTAGTAACAAGCAAACGAAGCGTCAACAAAAAATACAGCTATTTGGCGTCTCCCCTCTCCACTCCCAGAAAGCAGGAAAACCGTTGCCTTTGAAACTCCCGACCCTTCACCTTTGCCCCTGTGACCCCTGCCCCTGATGCATGGCCAGAATAACCAGTCACCCAAAATTTGGGTTACCGTATTGGTCTATCTCTAAAAAAAAGTTTGTGTGTTTTGACTTGTTTGCGAAATATTGTCCAGCCCTTGCCTGGGATCCAGAATGCACATTTCTTCAATACTTTACAAAGATGTTAGTCTGGTCATTGGTGGATCTCCTCACTTTGAAATGGGTGTGATTGACAAGTGGATTAGCCAAACAGGGACACGCATGGTCCGCCTGCAAAAATAAAAAGGAAAAGGAAGGAAAAAAATATCACAGGGGGCTGAAAAATGTGGCGAATTTCTACAGAATCAATGAGTGAAAAACTAAACTCTGTAAATCTGAGGTGAGCGAAATGTGATTTTATTTGTAAATCACAGGTGACCAATGAGCTCCTTTGTTTCATATATGTCACTGAAATAGATTGGACAATCACGCTTGACCGGACTTGAGAGGCAGCGGAGGACATGAGGACCAGACTGATGTCAGTCTGTATAAAAAATACATAGAGATTTCAGTCTGGATTTGCCAGGCAAATCCAGCCCGAACATGTAAAGCTCATGTCATTAGCATGCTATATAAAATATTCCAGGTTCGTACACACATATAATGCAATTGGACCAATCCAATCAATCCTTATTCAAAGAGTGAAGCAGAGTGTGTGAGCGAGCGTCAGTGGAAACTATACTTGAAGGCCTATACTTAATACTGATTTGTCTGTTTGATGAATGGCTCTTTCCAGAAGGATCCTGCTACAATCATTAAATCAACACTCTGCTAGTCTAAAATAATAAAGCTTGTATGACTCAATATCAGTCGCTGTTTTTTTTCCAGTCCCTCCTATTTTCAAAAGCTGACATCTCCTTATAGCAAGTAATTCCATTTGGTAACTTGGGATTTAAGAAATGCCCTCAAATAGAGATCTAACAAAATCCTTGCCTTAGGAGCCAATAACAGCATTCATCTGTGGGAGCTGGAATCGTGGATCCATTTTCGATTCAGTGGATCTGATGTTTACGTTGAGAATTGGGATTCAAACCGCCAACCTCTGGATCAGTGAGCAAAACATTCTACCAACTGAGCTACTGTCGTTTCTTTTGCCACGCCGAGTATTTAGTCGACGTATCGATCGGCAGGACATGTCCCTACTTCTAAATACATCTATAGTGATCAAATACTTTTGAATGAATGCTTTAGTACTAGAATTAGTTTGATATTTATAGTTATTACCATTTTAAATCTCCATTGGTTTAACATTAGGCTAACTGAAAATACTAGGCACGACATGCTCTATATTCACCTCTAAATTACACCACTCTTGGGACTGGACCACTGCTGAACATGTAGTTTCACCATCTCCACTTAGACGCTAACCAGTACTTACGATTGTACAGGAAGTGCCAGAGCCCCCATAGGGACCATTGGGGCGAGGAGGAGGAGGAGGTACTTTTCTGGGTATTGTCAAAGGCCAATTGGGCAAACAGAGCGCTCAGTGAGTTTTTATGGTCATTCAAAGAGCTAGTTGCCCCAGCACTTAACACAAGACTCCAGCTCCGGGCGCTAACTTCCTTCAGCCTTTTCTCTCAGATCGGTTGCCTTGGTAGTTTCCATAGTTTTTGGACAGACATGGAAGGGGAGTGTTTACGATGTTTGCTGTTACAGTATAGTCACAATCTGTATGAATGGAAGTCTTGTGTGTTTCTTAAAGCACCACAGTGTAACTTTTTTTTAAAAATAAAATAGACTTAATTTAAAGCATGGTTTTTTTTTTTGTGTTTTTACTGGACTTACAAAAACATGCGTCCTTGCTGTGAGTGGGCTTGCATCTCCACAAACCTGACTTTTACATGGCCTGAAGTTGGGCCTCCTCCTGCTTGTCTTAGTGGAAATTTTCTTTTGCTTATAGTCTTCCACATAAATGGCATAAAACCTAGCTATCTCTGTGGTAAATGTTCCGAAGTATGGCTTTAATGGTCTGTTTTCCACTGGCATTTATTAAATTTTTGGCACAGGCAGATAGTCCTCTTGTTTTTGGTCCTCTGTGATGTCTGTGATGTAGTACTTGAAATTACAGTTTTGGGCTCAATATTTATCATGGTGACTTTTTCTTTGCAATAATGAGGAGATTTTTGTTATTTTTGTTATAATACTATAAGATTTGAGCTGTAGAGGGTTGATTAAGTAACTTTTATGGTTAATTATTGCTTCATTCTGCCTTTTGATGATTTAACCGGTTTACTTTGATTGTCCTGTTTTGTGTCAGTGGCAAAGTAGTTTAATATTATCGTCTATCGTGGGATTTCTCTGTAGTGATATGCCGTGCTTTAAAATTTGTTATAACAACCTTAAGCAGCACACATTTACATTTAGAAGTTTTTGATCAGAAAACTGCAAATTTTAGTCGAAAACTGCCAAACATAACTAGTCCGTAGACAATGCTATAAGTGTTAAAAGACCATAAACGGCTTAGTAGCAAAAGAAAAGTGGATTTAGTGTTTAATTCCACTTTCATTTAAGCATAGACAAACTGAAATAAGCCAGTCACCTCATCCAACCTCCAAGTTTCCTACTGCATAATCCTTTCTTTGGTTTAGTACATTTTTAATTATTCTAAAACCCAGCACAGTCTTGAAACGGCGTTCATAAAAATCCCTCCTAACCCTGGATTAGCTTTTGGGTGCAGAGCAGTTAATTGTAGAACGATTTCTTCTAGACGGGTTTTTTCCACTTTTTGGCATCAGCTCGATCCCTCACATGGGCCTTTTGTCTCATGACTTTTTTGAGTTTTTTTCGTTCCCTTTTCCCATAAGGTTAGTCGTAAAATGTGGAAAAACAGAACTAGTTCATTTTAAAGATTTGCAGTGGTTATCTAACGCATTCCCAACATCGTAATTATTCACCATGATGAGTTTATAAGCACTCTTTACAACTCAGAGACCAGAGGGTTGTGCCTTTACTGAAAAGCGAAAACAATGAGCATGCTGATTGTGCACTTCCTGATACTTAAATTGAAGCGCTTTATAATTGGATGCAGGCAGTACACAGTAGACGTATTGCTAGAGCTGCTTATACAAGACACATTTTGCTCAAATAGATGAGAAAAATTGTGATACAGGGCCTTTTAAAGTCAGAAGACATACTAGGGGGGAGGTTTGTTAAACGTAACAGGATCTGCTGTTTTTATTTTTGATGTTCTGGAAAATTTCTTAAATGATTATGGGATGTCTTGGTAAATATTATTGTCTTCTGTTTTAGGCAGAAAAAAAGTTTATGGATCTAGGTTGTTGGCTTGTATGAATGAATGAAAGGTGTAAAAAATAAAATAGAATAAAGCTGACCTAGTCTTCAAAATGTAGTTTTTAACCATGTTATAGTTGTTTCCATCTCATTGACCCTCTGAAGTTGTATTTGGAGTGATTCATGCATGTTTGATCAATATTTAATCACTTCATCGCCATCAGTCCCCGTTTTCACCACCACTGGTACACGCCCACTGTGACGTACTTCTCAGTCGGTGATACACGTAGGATTCAGCAGCGTTGTGTAGTCATTTTGGTACAAATGGAATGCTACTTGCTAGTGTAGTGTACAGATATACAAAGTTGCTTTAGATGAATATTAAGATTTAAAATGTGTACATTCCAACATAATGATCCACAGGTGTCAGTAGTTTATAACTACAGAGCCGACACAATCACGATAGGTCTGCTTTAATATAGGGTGTTGCACTATGAAACTTTTCTGGTGAAGAGTCCTACTTATCACCATGGAGATGATATTGCTTGGCCTAGAATGTTCCGCAGTTTGGCATTGAACTTTATCTTACCCTGAAAACAAACAGATGGCAAAAGGCATGTTTATCCAATAAATTCTTTTGTATGAAAACACTTTCAGTTGAATAAATGCAGCGAGATGGACAAGTTTAACGCAACACTGTGGAATATTCCATGCAAAGCAATAAATTCTTTGTGGTGACAAGAAGGTCGTTGACATCAATCAGAAAAGTTCCATAGTGCATCTTTAATTAAATGTATACATTGCCTAAAGCCCTACATACATCAGATATTATTATTGTATCAAGTGCCCTTCATGCACGATCCTCACTGTTTGTTTTTACTGATCACCTGAATAACCTCCTGGTCTTTTGTCTCTTCTGTTTTTTGCAGGTAAAGTTTTTGTCCCGAAGCAGAAACCAATCGAAACGCGCCATGAAGAGGTCACGACCCTCGACCCGGAAATAGAGGAAGCCTTATCCAGCGCCACAGACACAGAGCTGCGTGATCTGGCAGGTCAGAAACTACTACTACTAGAACAATTATATGTACTATTATTACTACTACTACTACATAACACTACAACTTACAGTTACTATTACAACACTACCACATAACTTTCACTAAGGTCAAATATTCATTCTACTACAAGAGATACTTTTTTAGAGATACAAAAAGACAGAAACGGCTAAAGTGCTAATCCTACTGCTGTATTTGAACTACCAACTGGCTGAAAATACTGGGGTTTTCTTATTCCAATACTAATAGGCTCTGTACACAGCATGGTGCTAGCTAGATCACTACCTCAAAGCTAATGCTAACTTTTATTACAAGGATAAAATATTTTTTTAAAACTATTCAATTTAAAGTTGATTAATGTAAAGACTATCCAATTGTTTTTATATGTAGATTATTTCAGTTTGTGGTGTTATTTTAATATTTTTTATGCCTCTAATTTAGCATATTTTGAAGTTTGATGTATTGCTGAAGTAAATATAAATCATAAACGTTAATATTAAACTAATTTATGCCACTTACAGAAAAACCCAAGAACAGATTTAAACCACAAAATTATTCTAAATCTACAATATTGTTAAGAAATCATGAGCTGCAATAAATAAACAGCAGAATGAAACTCTTCAGTACTTTAGTTTGCATCTGTAATGAGTCATACAAGGGATTAATTCAACCTTTCACAGCTTAAATCATATGTTAAATACTGACCCCCAAAAAATATTATTCCAGCTTTCATATATTGAACGATAAGTTGATATAGTGATTATTGTGGCAGGCTTAGCATTGACACTCAAACATCTGCTTTTCTAAACACCAAACTGTCCTCCGCTGAATTGTTCACCTCTTTGTTTAGTGTTGTTATCGGAGACACGCATCCTGAAGTCACTGTCCACTGCCTTATCTTTAAATATGTATTCAGTTTAACATGACTCAGTAAAAACCTCATAGAGATGGCGTCACTACTTCCTGTCCAGTTCTAACAGAGAGATGCCAGTATCATCGTTAGCTTGAATAGTGACCTGGTTGATCTATATTTAATAGTATTACATGGTTAAAATGAGTTACCAATTTGTAGATTAATGATATAAGTTAGTAAAAGGTTATAAATTGAAAAATAAAACTCAAATAAGATTGACTTGTCAGGCCAATACTCTAGAAACCAGTGAATTGAAAGCAGGATGTCTTGGTGAAAAACATTGAAGGAGCCTGACCCTGTAGTCTGCTGGGACGTCCCGACACAGACTCCTCTCCTCAGCCCTGTTTCCCATGACTCCACTCACCTCCGCGTTGGCCCCTGTGTTTGTTAATAAGGCTCCCAGTGTGCAAAGTACCACTGCTGTCTGCAAATGGCTTTATTAAATTACACATGTTTAAATAGAAGTGGACATGTTCAGTGCTGATTTTGGCTGTGTTTGTGTTCGCAGCGATCCTGGGAGTTCATACTCTGGCCACCAGTAATCAGACATACGACGGCAGCAGCGGCAAGGAGGGCTACAACAGTAAGTTATGGAATAAGTCTTGAATTAAATAGGTGTGTAAGTTTCTTATTAAAGGTCCTATATTAATCAAACCTGACTCTTGTGAGCTTTAAGCCATGTTATAATGTTGTTTCCTCATCAAAAACAGACCTGGAGTTGTGTTTTGTTTCATTCACACTTAGTAACACTTTATTATTAGTCTGTCTACATCTCCAAAGTTCAAAATGCTCTGTTCCACCTTGTGATGTAATGATGTGGTAGTTTTCAAGTTAACAGCTACTTTTTGCCTCCTGTTCTGTAGAAATTGGCAATTCCAAGGCTGAAATGATCCAGATTAGATTGTGGAGGTGTATGGAGTTTAAAACACAGTGGAGCACTTCCTGTATTACCACATGACATCACAAAGTGGAACAGAGTGTTTTAGTCAGGTCTGTTTGTGATGAGAAAACAACATTATAATATAGATCAGAAAATAGTTTAATATGGGCCCTTTAAAGCAAAACCGAATGTTATGAGCTTTAATGTAAGACATTTTTTTCTTATCTGTTATGAAATGATAAAGTATAAATCATTATTTTACCTTTTTTTTTGTTTTTGGTTTTTTTTTTGTAAAATGCAATTGTTTCATGCCCTAGACTCTATATAGAAATGGACATGGCTAACCTGCTAGCTGTCGCTTTCCAAATAGGAAGTGAGCAATCACTTTCTATTGAAAAACTGTGGCCCCTCTCTCTCTCTGTAACTGCTGCTGTCAGACTCGTCAATTTGGTCTTAAAATGTTCGTATTAACCCGCTCTACATGATCCTGGTGGTTTTATTTCACTGTATTTTTACGTCATTGTGTCTGTAACTGAAGATATGCACATTAATAACAGACAAATCAGGTGCCACATGATCAAATATCTGTTTTTGTGAAAATTTTGTTCTCGTTTTCAGATGTGGTCAAAGGAGAGAAAATGAACCCAGTTTTCGATGAGCCACCAAACCCCACGAACGTCGAGGAAACTCTGCAGAGGATAAAAAACAACGACAGCACTTTAACGGAAGTCAACCTCAACAACATCAAGGTAATTTACTCTGATAAGACTTTAAAGGGCCCATATTACACTGTTTTCTGAGCTATGTTATAATGTTTCCTCATCACAAACATACCTGGAGGTGTGTTTTGTTTCATTCACACGTTTAACACACAAACCCTGCATATTTAGGCTGAGTTCTTCCCTCATATTGAAAACCCCCGTTCCACCTTGTGATGTCATGTGGCAATACAGGAAGTGCTCCACTATGTTTTAAACTCCATACACCTTCACTCGAATCATTTGGATGATTTCAGCCCTGGAGTTACCAATCTCTACTGAACTAAACATAAAAGGAGCTGTTAACTTAAAAACTACCACTTCATGACATCACAAAATAGAACAGAGCATTTTGAGCTTTGGAGATGTAGACAGATTATTAATAAAGTGTTACTCAAACATTTGTGAATGAAACAAAACACAACTCCAGATATATTTGTGATGAAAAAACAACATTATAACATGACTTAAAGCTCACAAGAGTCAGTTTCATGTAATACAGGACCCTTAAATATTGTTTAATGAATTACTAACCACTAGGGCTGTGCAAGTAACCAACCAACTAATTTAAAGAATTGAGAATGAGAGTTATTTCTTATTCTCAGTTATGATGTTTGGGTCTTTCAAATTAAACCCACCTCTCCTCCCTGGTATTTAATACGGGCTAGGCAGGATATGTTGGTGTTTTATTCTTCTTTTTGTATAGTTGTTTTTTGTTGACTTTTATGTGAAGCACTTGGATAAGCTGCAGTTGTTCTAAATGTCATATATAAATAAACTTGAACTGAAGTGAATTAATAACATAAAATAAAAATAATTCAAACATTAATAACACATTATAAATATCTTTGCATTCTATAGAACATTCCTATTCCCACGTTGAAAGACTTGGCCAAAGCCATGGAGACCAACACGCACGTCACGAAGTTCAGTCTGGCAGCGACGCGGAGCAACGACCCTATCGCCGTGGTAAGGTTTTGTTTATATTTATGGTGTCATTATCACGGTTCTCTTGCGTTATTTTAATGCATGCTTGACTTCCTGTTTGTTGCAGGCGTTCGGTGAGATGCTGAGGGAGAATAAGACGTTAAAGAGTTTGAATCTTGAGTCAAATTTCATCACAGGAGCCGGGGTCAAAGCTCTGGTGGAAGCGCTACGAGACAACGACACGCTCACAGACATCAAAATAGACAACCAGGTATTAAACTATTATTAGTCATAGTAGTAGTCGTAGTAGTAGTTGTAGTTGCAGTAGTCAAAAACACTCACACTTGTAATCCATCATATCTTGAATAGCCAACACCTATTGGGTCTGGGAATCACATGGTCCCTCACAATTTGCTATGACAAAATACAATATATACATACATATAATATACATGTGGTTATTGTGTTTTTCTTATTAGTACTAATGTTAATTGTATTGGCAAAATCAAGTTTTTTTTAGCTTTCTACTCTGGCATGTTTGATAATGGTATTGCCTCATCAAAAACAAGCCTGTGGAGGTTTTAGATGTCATCCATGCATGTTTGAATAATCTAGCGATCTCTCCGGGTCCTATTCAAACCCTCCTTATGGTTAGCTGTAAGATTTTGTCCAATGCTTTGCCCACAAGCCTATGTCACCCACGCACGACAATTCTCCATAAATATACAAAAACATAGTACAAAACAATACACTACACCTTCACAAACCTGACGCAATGTGCAGTAGTTTCATTCAAGGATGTGATAGCGCTGTGAACCAACAGTAGTTCAGGTCAGTTGATACTGTATCAACAAATTGAGATGTATTGATATTAGATATTTTGGCTCACCCCTAATAATCACACACATTACAGTTTATTTTGTCACTGGGCCTATTGAACAGACTATATATAATTTTATAAAATGGTGTTAAAGGGCCCATATTACACTATTTTCTGATCTAATATATGTTTATATATATTATATATATTATATTATAATGTTTCCTCGTCACAAACAGACCTGCAGTTGTGTTTTGTTTCATTCACACATGTTTAACACACTGACGTCTTCTGTCAGACAGAGAACACTCTGTTCCACCTTGTGATGTCATGTGGTAATACAGGAAGTGCTCCACTGTGTTTTAAAACTCCATGCATCTTCACTAGAATCATTTGGATAATTTCAGCCCTGGAATAGCCAGTGTCTACTGCACTAAAGGTAAAAGGAGCTGGTAACTTGAAAACTGTAGCTTTATGACATCACAAGGTGGAACAGAGCGTTTTGAGCTTTGGAAATGTAGACAGACAAATAATAAAGGATTTCTCAAATATGTGGAATTGAATGAAACAAAACACAACTCCAGATATATTTTTGAGGTGATAACATAATAACATGGCTTAAAGCTCATTATAATGCATTTTGTGCAATGTAGGACTTTTAAATTTGTGTCAAATATCACAAACAGTAACATTATCATTTATTTCACTGCTGCAGTTTTGTAAGTTTTTAAGTAGTCATCCAAGCAACCATACTTTTTTTTTTTTTTTTTTACTGATAAACGAATCTTGACATATTTATTATGTTGAAATGAAAAATCCAAAGCTCCTTGAGCTGTTCATGCAGACATGTTTTTCTCATGTTCATTGTTTTGTGTCTGTCCTTGATGATAATGGAGGACATTATTAAAGTATGAGGAAGCCCGGTGTGTACTGAGGCCACACACTTCCTGGAGCAGGTCAAGTCTCTGCCAAAGAAAACTAAACAAGCTAGATAAACCATGCAGAGTTCAAAAAGTTAAATGCTGCTAAATACTCTATTGACCTAGATAACAACTGGCATATCATTGTATAATTGCCCTATTGTAATGTTACTACTATATGTATCAGACAGCAATGCAACCCTCAATGTCATGAGCATAGACTGTATATATGAATGGACATAGCTAACCTGCTGGCTAGCCGCCGCGTTATAAAAAGGAGGTGAAACATGGGCATGCTTCTGGCTCCATCAACTCCAAACCAGCGGTGCGGGAGGAGGCATTAACTTCAACAGCCTTGCTCCTGATTGGCTCTTTGGTTGCTATGATACTCGCGGTCGGAATTCCAAATATGGAACCTGGCTCCAAATTCGCCCCTATAACTGCTAGCCTTGACGAGCTTTATTAGACTGTAGCCAAACGCTTTCATAGTAACCAAAGAGCCAATCCTGAGCAATACTGACGAAGGTAACGCCCCTTCCCGCTTGCACTGCTGCTTTAATACGGAGCAGGTGATTGGCAATCAGATCTGTAGCTAATGCTAGCGGGAGCAACCTCGAGGAAAGAAGGAGCCTGATTTGTCTGTTATTAATGTTCACATCTTGATTTATGGACACAAGGATCATGTAGAGCGGGTTAATACGAACATTTTAAGACTGAAATGACAAGGCTGACAGCAGCAGTTGCAGAGAGAGGGGTGACGGAGCCGGAAGTGTTCCCATGATCACTTCCTATTTGGAACATGGCGACTAGCAAGTTAGCTATGTCCATTTATATATACTACAGTCTATGATCTATACTGTTATTGGTACACATTAGCGTCTTACTGACACAAATTTTCACTTGCTTCAAATAATCCCGATTAAAAAATATATGTATTATGTTTTTCAGAGGCAACAGCTCGGCACGACTATAGAGATGGAGATCGCTAAAATGTTGGAAGAAAACCACACAATAATAAAGTTTGGATACCACTTCACTCAACAAGGACCAAGAGCCAGAGCCGCTGCAGCCATCACCAAGAACAACGACCTTGGTATGGACCCTGCCACTTTTAGGATCAAAAATCACATGTTCTGTTGCTTTATCTTATGTTACTATACACATGTTATATTGAAATAAGAAAGATGTTTATCACATTGAGTGCTTTAGTGTAGTGGATCTTAAATTGTTGTGGGTGAAGTCGATTGCAGAGTCAAGACCTTCTTAAGTCTGTTCAGAGCTTGATTTTCTGTGTTTGGTCTCAGTTTTGGTTGGATAAATATAACAAATATTTAACAAAGCTTAGGTGTCTATACTCAAGTGCCTAGTTTATCTTAAAGCTACTTTTTAAAGCTATTTTTTTAGATGACAGATGTGACCCTTGTTCCCCTCCTCACCTCACCTGGCCCTTGTTCAGATTCACCTGTTCTCTCTGGTCTTCTTCTGTCAGACTAAAGCTAACACACTGTCAGACTGCAATAATGTAGATAGCACCTAGTGGTGACATGTGAGAATACAGCAGGCGGCCAGTCTAGTTACAGTTGGTAGCTTTAACATGCCTTTTACACACATTTTAGTTGATTATACACTACCTACCAGTCAAAAGTTAGTTTGCTTATTTTTACTACTTTCTACATTTTTATATACATACAGAACACATCAAATATATAAAGCAAGACATCTGGAATTATGTAGTAAAGAAAAACTGTTGAATAACTCGACTAAATATTTTTTGACAAAGCAAAGGGTGGCTACTCTGAGGATTTGAATATAAAATCTAAAAAAAATATATTTAGTAGAGCTGTTAACCTGTACATTGTCATCATTACTTAAACCCTCACTTTCTCTCGTAGCCTCCCCTCTCTTCAACGCGCCCGTGGGACAGGTTTGGGAGCATGGGGTGTGACAAACTAACATTGTTTTCTTTCAGAGTTTGTGTTCACACTGTAATGGAGGAATTTACTCACACAGTTTGAAGTTTGATGGTGATGACAGCTCTCGCTCACCGCACACCCGCTGTTTAAATACATGTAACTTTTACTACATAGTTTAAGGGCAGTCACTTTGAACTAACAGCCCCCTACAGATCAAAGAGTGAAGCGCATGAGTAAGGTTTTTCCACTGTGTAGTTTTACGAGTGAGGACGATGAAACCTTGACTATTTTTTAGATGTTTCCAATGCGTTCTGTTGATACGACAGCTTGTGCTTGAGGATGACTTGAAGTAGGACTGATTTCAAATATTACTCTGTTCAGTTAAAGGGCCCATATTACGCTATTTTCTGAACTGTGTCAAATGTTGTTTCCTTATCACAAACATACCTGGAGTTGTGTTTTGTTTCTTTCACACAGCCTAAATATCCAAGGTCTGTGTGTTTAACCTGAGTTCTTTTCTCAAACAGAAAACACTCTGTTCCACCTTGTGATGTCATGTCATGTGGTAATACAGGAAGTGCTCTGCTGTGTTTTTCTCTGCAGAACAAAAGGTAAAAGGTAGCTGCTAACTTGAACTACCACTTCATGACATCACAAGGTGGAAGAGAGCATTTTGAGCTTCAGAGATGTAGACAGACGATTAATAAAGTGTTACTCAAACATGTGTGAATAAAACAAAACACAACTCCAGGTATTTTTTAGGAGGTAACAGCATTATAACATGGCTAAACAATCAAAAGAGTCAATTTTGTGTAATATAGAACCTTTAAGTAAAACTGTTGAACTGTTTTTCTTTGAAGGAGATGGATTTTACACCAGTTTAGACATTCCACACGGCTCAGTTTTCACCATATTCAGTTTAATCAGAGTTGCATGTGTGAGTGTCTGATTTGTTCCCACAACAGCACAATTCAAACCAGGTCAGTGCAATATTTCAGTCACTTTTCAGTCACTTTTTTAACAATTGCTCTTTTTCTCCACCCTCCCCTGCCCCCGCCCCTCTCTCCAGTCCGCAGGAGGCGAGTGGAGGGCGACCCTTTGAGCTCCACCTCTTCATCTCATCGTTCGTTTCAGCCATCGCTCTCATCATCTCACTTTGTGCCAAACTGCGGAGCGTCGGCACGTGGGTCGGAAAAACAAGGGAAAAACTGGAAACGCCCTGTCCATACTTTGTGTTTATACCTTTGTTTATTTTGATTTTATGTTGTTTTTTGCTGTAAAAACCTTTAGTTTTTTATTTAGTCGTTTTCATTTCATCTGCCCCTTATCAAGCCTTCAAGATGATCTGTCCGTTTTTATATATTTTGCTGTAATCTTGGGAAATTCGTAGGGATGTCCCGATCCAGTTTTCCATACCGATTTTTTGTTTTTTTTAGATGTTTGCAATTGCCTGTAACAATGCTGATACCGATCTTCTCGTTATTAATGATTTTATTTACACCATTTGGGCTGTGCCTTTATAAATAATTAAGTTGTAAGGTCTACTTGTCTTAAACTCCTCCACAGCTGCTTCGAACATAGTGACAAACACATGAGGTGATGTTTAAATCTCACTGTTTCTAAAGGAAGAGTGTTTCATATTATTAATGTTTGAGGCTTGCAAAAGATGCTCCTCCACCCAATTTCTCCCTGAAGACATCGTAGAGGTAAAACAAATGCTATCTCTGCCATTAATGATGTTTTTTAGCTGTTTTAGATCCTCCTCAGTCTGTGTAAGTTGCTTTGGGTGTTAGCTGATAGCATTAGCAGCAACAGCCCTGTGCAGAGGACACTATTCGCTGTATCGGCCCGATCTATTCACCAAATCCGATCCACGCCGATACTCAAAAAAGGCCTAGATCAGCGGCCGATACTGATACCAGGTACTGGATCGGGACATTCCTAGAAATAATTAAGGACCAATAGTACAAAATATATCAGCTCTATGAATTAACTAATATAAATGAATGCGTTTGAATGGGTCGCTTGCATTGATTTAAACTGGTGATTGTTTTGTGTTCTACCACTGTACTGAACAACAAGCTCCCCCACATCGAAAATATACTGTACTGTATGCCATGTACGTTTCAATATATGTTTTGAAGTGGCTAATAATGTAATTTATCAGACAAAATTTGTGTTGCTGATTTCATTTGAGCCATTTGAAATCTTCACAATAGACTGGACAAGAACCTCATGAATTATTTAAAGGGATAGTGCGGTTTTAAAGGGGTTGTCTGAGGTAATGAGCAGATAATTATATTCCTTTTATGTCAGCCATTATAAATAAAGGTATAGAGAAGCAGACAGGAAGTTACATAGACTGTTAGCGGAGCTGTGTTGTTGTCCATTAGGTCCTTTTAAATACCATTTATAGCTTACTGGTCATAACATGGAGGATATGTCTGTCTGCTGTCTTTAAAAAACATATTTTAAAAAACTCCCCAGGTCATATTTGAGGCCTAAACCAGTAGTACTAAGCCAAGTGGCACAAAGGTCCAAATCCCACCTTAATTAAGTTTAAGACCAAATTTGATTTGAAACTAAGGACTAAGATTAGCATGGCGTTCCCAATTCCCCATGTTTGTTTTTATGTTTGCAGCCAAATCCAATTTCGGTATAAAAATGGTCAGAAAACACAAAATTTGATTATTCAGTTTGATCCAATATAGTTGCGTTACATGTTTGTTTAGGACTCCTGTCTGCTTCTGCAAACTTAAAGGTCCCATATTACACATTTTTTCTGATCTATGTTAATATTAGGAGTTCTTTTCGCAAATGGAAAATGCTCTGTTCCACCTTGTGATGTCATGTGGTAATACAGGAAGTGCTTCATTGTGCTTGTTAACTCCACACACCCTCACTAGAATCATTTGGGTAATTTCAAAAGGCAGCACTTAACTAGGCAAGGCAAGTTTATTTGTATAGCACACATCTTACACAAAGTAATTCTTGGTGCTGTACAGAATAAGAAAGACATTACACTACTATTACATGACATCACAAGGTGGAGCAGAGCATTTTGAGCTTTGGAGATGTAGACAGACTAATATAAAGTTACTGAAACGTGTTTGAATGAAACAAAACACAACTCCGGGTGTGTTTTTGGTGAGGTAACATTATTATAACATGACTAAAAGCTCGTAAGAATCCATTTTGTGTAACATCGTCTATTGCCATCTTATTATCCGTCACCTTTAAATGTGCACTATCCCTTTAACAAACCAACTGTTTTTTCTGCAGATCTGAACCAGCCAAAGACACACATGCAGTTTCTCAGTACTGGAACAAACGGTTAAAAATGGGTCTATTTTGTCTCACACGCACACAAGCACACACACACACCCACTGCACATTATGCAAATCTTAACATTACGTCTTAACTTCTGTTTTTTTTGTGGAAACTCTTTGACTTCACACCAACCTTACTAAAGCAGAGTTACTTGAAGCATGTAAATATTGTGTAATAGGAACATTGCATTGGCATGAACTCGTCACTTAAAAGGTCCTATATTATGAACAAAGGAGTCTATTTGAACAACTTTAGCATTGTCTAACTTAAAGGTGTGTAAATTTTCCGTTTGAGAATCTGCCACTTCCTTGTCTCCATAAAGAAGTTAATGCTTTGCCTGAAAAGTTCCACAGTATGGCATTAAACATATCTAGCTTGCGTTTGTTAAATTAAATGTTAAAACAAATACATTGGAAAATACATGTATTCTGACAGTGAGCAGGCTTGCCTCTCCACAGATATGACGTGTAATTTGGCCAGCTGGTGCAGATCGCTTGTTTCCATGGTGATAGACATGCGGACAAACAGGTGGTGGACACTCTACCAGAAAAAAAAAATACATAGTGCAGCTTTATAAGAATGTTTTATGTGTTAAAACCTAAAAATAATGTATATATGTGAGCATACAAAGCATCGTAGACAGAAGCAGTTCACGTTTCTGCTGGATCTGAAGTAGTTTAACGGCAGTGAAGGTTTATGGATTTAAAAATGATTCCCGGATCACCACTTAATGACATCATGAAGTGGAACCAGATTTCTGGAAGTGGGACTGCCTTATTTTGCAAGATAACATGTGAGAATGAAACACAATACAACTCCTGATACATTTTTGATGAAGAATCGACATTATAATGGTTAAAAGCTCCCACAATGTAAATGAAGCATAATATAGGACCTTTTTTAACGCAGTTTTTGTTTTACAACTTCACCGTTCTTACTCCCTCGTCGAGATTTCGTTTGGCGGAGTCTCAGCTAAAAGACTTGTTAATGACTTGGCTTGTTAATATTTACTCCTTTACAGTGTATATCGATTGTAAAATGCCATCTCAAATTGGAAAGCGCACAGCCGTATCGTGTGTATCCTCTAGGGGTCGCTGTTGAGGTGTTGGTTTCTTTAAAAAGATCCAGGTGGAAAATGGGCCCCAACATTCTCTGTCTTGTTGTATGTTATGGTTAAAAAGCACTGCTGATATAAGACAAACTCGATAATAAATGTTTTTTACAGAAGCGTGGGCGGGTTTTGTTCTCACTTTTAGGTTTTTGGTTGAAGTTTTTAAATATTTTTTCAGTTTGTTTGGTTTTTTTTTTCAGGAAATCTCATATTAACAATTAAACAATATTTTTTTTTAGTTCCGATACCAATATTGAGGCTTAAGCTTTAAGTATCTCCCAGTGCCTGATATTAAATGAAACCAGTGAAGTGTAGGAGTTGTGATGTCATCATGTGTTAATACAGGAAGTGCTCCACTGTGTCTTTAAACTCCATTCACCTTCACTAGAATCATTTGGATGCATTTCAGCTCTGGAATTGCCAGTCTGTACTGAACTAAAGGTAAAATGTAGCTGTTAACTTGAAAACTACCACTCCATGACATCACAAGGTGGAACAGAGCATTTTGAGCTTTGGAGATGTTACAGACTAATAATAAAGTTACACAAACAAAACTCTGGGTATGTTTTTGATGAGGTAACGTTTCTAACATGGCTTTAACCTCCCGTTAATCTGTTGTGTAGGACATTTTTAAATAAATAATACAAAATCTAAAGTCAGTTTTAATTTTGGACTCTAAATTTACTATCTGCTCAAACGACAAAAGAAAATGTAATTCTCACAGCTGGACAAAAGCTTTAGAGTGAAGATGTTTTTGGGGTCTGAAATCTACCAGGACGACGGAGGATTACACAGATCTGCTTCAAACATGCCCCATCTCGCCTCATGTTTTGCCTCATGTAGAGCCAAATGAACCCGACCACGGGGAAGTGCTCCTCTCTCTCTTCCCTCTCTCTTCCTCTCTCTCTCTCTCTCTCTCTCTTTTTACTTTCTCTTTTCGCTCCATCTGTCTCTCTTCCTCTTCCTCTGTCTCTCTTTTCTCTCTTTTCTTCTCTCCCTCGCTCTGTCTCTTCCTCTCTCCTCTGCTCTCTCTATGTCTCTTCTCTCTCTCCCTCTCTTCTCTCTCTTTCTTTCCTCTCTCTCTGTCTTCTTCTCGCTTTCTCTTTCCCTCTCTCTCTCTGCTCTCTCTTTTCCCTCTCTCTCTGCTCTCTCTCTTTCTGTCCCTCTCTCTATGCTCTCTCTCTTCTCTCTTTTCCCCTCTCTCTCTGCTCTCTCTCTCTTTCCTCCCTCTCTTTCCCTCTCTCTCTCTTTCTGTCTCCTCTATGCTCTCTCTCCTCTCTTTTCTCCCTCTCTCTCTCCTCTCTCTCTTTCTGTCTCCTCTCTCTATATGCTCTCTCTCCTCTCCTCTCTCTCCCTCTCCCCCTCTCATCTCTCCCTCTCTTCTTTCTCTTTTCCTCTCTCTCCTCTCTCTCTTCCCTCTCTCATCTCTCCCTCTCTTCTTCTCTTGTCCTCTCTCCCCTCTCTCTCTTCCCCTCTTCCCTTTAATCAGATCCAGTTTTTCACATTGTTTTGCTCTTCATTCCTCTGAGATGATGTAATGCGTCTCGCGCGGTGCCAAAGCGCGCGGCCGAAGGGAAGTGACTCAACATTTCCACGCACAAAAAACTAAAAGCTAAAGTGAAACTGGCAACTGCGTGTCAGAGCTGAAAATGGCTCCACGGAGCTCCGTTTCAAAGACTAATATCGAGAATACTTATGTAACAATCATTATTAGTAACAGAGGAGGGGGCAAGAGTCAGGCTGAATGACTTTAGACTTCACACAAACGTTATATTGATCAGAGGAGGAAAAAAAATGGTCAAAGAAGTCAAAGAATAAAGAGCTAGACAGTAAGAATCAGGCCCCGTCGACGACAGAAAGTTATAAATGAATAGGTAAAGGGTCCAATTCTGACCTGTAAGCTGACCCCTGACCCCTGGATATATATTTTTTTTCTATAGTATGCATATTTATTCATATATTTATAGAGCATTTTCACCTTCAAGTCACTCAAAGCGCTTTACATCAAAGAACCACTCACCCCTTCACTCACTCATTCATACATCAGTGCACACAGACACTGGGGGTGACGTGGGTTAAGTGTTTTGCCCAAGGACACAGTCAACAGCGTTCATTTGTGGGAGCTGGAATCGCATCGACATCAGCAACCAATAATGTTTATGTCGATTGAGCGGGCGATCGAACACTCTAAATATAAATATAGGATTGAAATAGCTGCATTGATACGAGATTTGTGTGTACATGATTTTAAATATATAGTGTTTTGGGTTTGGGTTTTTTTTTGCCCATATAAAAGTTCTGTTTATCCGTGTATTCTTCATTTGACAGTTGTGGTTTGGTCTCATTTCCTGCAGAATTGGAGTGGATCTGCAAAAAAAATGCAAATACATTCCTCAAAAAAGTATTCACTAAGAACAAAAACTAAAACACGCACTTTTGACTTTAAAGCGGCACTATGTAACATTTTGGTTGAGGGTCCTCCGCCTTCTCTCCTCGTCTTATTGCTCTGCTGCTCTGCGGGCATGTTCCGCAGTATGGCATTTAATTCAGGTTTCACGCCTAAGTCAGTTACAGTTTAGGCTTACATTGAAAATCTTGCATTGCTCTCAATGGCTCGCCTCTCCAGTGATCCTCCTTGTCACCATGGAAATAGGTAAGTGAAAAAATTGTGCAAAGCCTATTGTGGGAAACTCATCACAGGTTAATTTAAAATCCCCAGAATAGAAGAACAAGTTTACACTTCCACAAACAACAGCCTCTTGTGACCACGTGGGTAAAATCATGTCTCTCGTCCTCCCATGAAGCGTCTCCATGGTGACCGGACCGGTGTCAGACACTCTTTCCCGAAAGGTTACGCAATACACACTTTACCTGTCTCTATTATGTGTGTTGTTTTCCTTATAAGTGCACCCTTCATTTTGATCCTTTGTAGTGATTGATGAATCTGTACTTACAACACCGCTAAAGATGTTTTGTGGCGACACGAATAATATAATGTTAATCTGGGAGAGTGGAAAACAGTGATGTGTTATGTAGCTCACGTAAAAAGGTCGGAACAGCGAAGATTGCAGTGAGCTTTAAGGGCCCATATTACCTTTGTT
>JAIEZT010001214.1:3230791-3283385 GCA_019594935.1 Periophthalmus modestus | reverse complement strand
GCTTTGACAATTGCATAGTGTCATTGTGTCCTTAGGCAAGAACACTTCTCCAGGGATGAAGTATGGGTTACAGAAGTACATTGACACCACCAACTGGGAAACTGGGGGAAAAAATGCATGAAATTGTGAAAGCAACAAACGCATTTAGGAAATCATATTGACGTATTAACCATTTTATGAGGAAAAATAGTTGAGAAAGATGAACATCATCACAATATATTTAAACAAAAGATTATAATGTTTACTGATGATTTAGCAGTTACTATTTTTCTCAAAGTTACAATTAAAATCTGTTATTTTTTACCTTTTTTTGACTTGCCCAGCCTCTCTGTGAAAATGCCCCCCTCGCGTGTGCCAGTTCACGTTCATGTTCTCATTCTGACACATGGAAAACTCTGATCATAGTCGAGGATGTGAGGAATGCGCCCAGCCCCTTGTTACTCTACCCCCTGCTGTTAATGACCCAAGTGTGAGTCTAGTTTTAAACAAGAGCGTTTCAGAGCTGGCTGTTTAAATACCACAGCAATTTACCCACTTAACGACCATTAGGGACAGTTAGAGCTATTGTACAGTGAATTAACATGACGAGGGGTAATAGAGGTGAAGTTAAAGTGGTGAGAGCGGCCATCATAGGGTCAAAAGCAAAGGGATACAGCAATTTTACTGTAAAAGAGACCTAGAATTAGTTGGAGGAAATTATATGGGTGCTATGGAAAACGCACAAGAGGCAAAATGGTTATGGATGAGGAGAATGAAGCATTGAAATAACATGTAATTGATACTTTGCAGTGACGTCATGCTTGGGGTGTTCTACGTGTATCTCTATGGTAGAATGTTCAGAAATTTTCATGGCGCCATAATGCACACACAAGGCAAACACTGTCAGAAATGTTTTAAGGTGGTCTGTAAACCAATCAGGGAAAAAATACAAAATGGATTTAAACACATTCTTAGGAGCCTGGCTGAACAATACGAGCGTAAGGGAGTGACTAACTAAAAAAACAGTTGGCTAATGCTAGCTAGCTTGCGACTGTAATTTTATGTGTGTGAAACCTGTTTAATAGCACAAATTAGCTCACCTGTTGTAGTTCCCAGCTAAACCAGTTTTTTTTGGTCAGATTGTGTTAAAATAAAGCTCAGGTTAAAGTCTAACAAGCTTCAGATAGAGCAGTGCTTACAGTTAGCATCACACCCGCAGGTAATGTTGATGACATCTGCTGCAAAGTATCAGTATGACTCCACAATTTTGGAAAAAAGAAAATATGATTATAATTGCGATTAGATTTGCAATATATGTTCAAAATGGAAAGACTGAAATTATCTTATTTCTTTAAGTGATCGGTCGGCCCAAACAAAATATCGCCATCTGCTGGAGAGTTAAGCTGATAAAAAGTGCAAATATCAGCCCCACTATATCGACGAGCTCATGTGCAACAACCCTGAGCCTTTGTCGCTTAGAGAGGAGATCGTGTCATTTTCTAGTGATTTAATAAAACGGCGGCTTAAGCAGGTTATGCACATGGGATGTATTTCGTAAACCTACAAAAATAGTGTAGTAACAAGCAAACGAAGCGTCAACAAAAAATACAGCTATTTGGCGTCTCCCCTCTCCACTCCCAGAAAGCAGGAAAACCGTTGCCTTTGAAACTCCCGACCCTTCACCTTTGCCCCTGTGACCCCTGCCCTGATGCATGGCCAGAATAACCAGTCACCCAAATTTGGGTTACCGTATTGGTCTATCTCTAAAAAAAAGTTTGTGTGTTTTTGACTTGTTTGCGAAATATTGTCCAGCCCTTGCCTGGGATCCAGAATGCACATTTCTTCAATACTTTACAAAGATGTTAGTCTGGTCATTGGTGGATCTCCTCACTTTGAAATGGGTGTGATTGACAAGTGGATTAGCCAAACAGGGACACGCATGGTCCGCCTGCAAAAATAAAAAGAAAAGGAAGGAAAAAATATCACAGGGGGCTGAAAAATGTGGCGAATTTCTACAGAATCAATGAGTGAAAACTAAACTCTGTAAATCTGAGGTGAGCGAAATGTGATTTTATTTGTAAATCACAGGTGACCAATGAGCTCCTTTGTTTCATATATGTCACTGAAATAGATTGGACAATCACGCTTGACCGGACTTGAGACTTGAGAGGCAGCGGAGGACATGAGGACCAGACTGATGTCAGTCTGTATAAAAAATACATAGAGATTTCAGTCTGGATTTGCCAGGCAAATCCAGCCCGAACATGTAAAGCTCATGTCATTAGCATGCTATATAAAATATTCCAGGTTCGTACACACATATAATGCAATTGGACCAATCCAATCAATCCTTATTCAAAGAGTGAAGCAGAGTGTGTGAGCGAGCGTCAGTGGAAACTATACTTGAAGGCCTATACTTAATACTGATTTGTCTGTTTGATGAATGGCTCTTTCCAAAGGATCCTGCTACAATCATTAAATCAACACTCTGCTAGTCTAAAATAATAAAGCTTGTATGACTCAATATCAGTTCGCTGTTTTTTTTTCCAGTCCCTCCTATTTTCAAAAGCTGACATCTCCTTATAGCAAGTAATTCCATTTGGTAACTTGGGATTTAAGAAATGCCCTCAAATAGAGATCTAACAAAAATCCTTGCCTTAGGAGCCAATAACAGCATTCATCTGTGGGAGCTGGAATCGTGGATCCATTTCGATTCAGTGGATCTGATGTTTACGTTGAGATTGGGATTCAAACCGCCAACCTCTGGATCAGTGAGCAAAACATTCTACCAACTGAGCTACTGTCGTTTCTTCTGCCACGCCGAGTATTTAGTTGACGTATCGATCGGCAGGACATGTCCCTACTTCTCTAAATACATCTATAGTGATCAAATGCTTTTGAATGAATGCTTTAGTACTAGAATTAGTTTGATATTTATAGTTTATTACCATTTTAAATCTCCACTGTTTAACATTAGGCTAACTGAAATACTATTCACCTCTAAATTACACCACTCTTGGGACTGGACCACTGCTGAACATGTAGTTTCACCATCTCAACTTAGACGCTAACCAGTACTTACGATTGTACAGGAAGTGCCAGAGCCCCCATAGGGACCATTGGGGCGAGAGAGGAGGAGGAGGTACTTTTCTGGGTATTGTCAAAGGCCAATTGGGCAAACAGAGCGCTCAGTGAGTTTTTATGGTCATTCAAAGAGCTAGTTGCCCCAGCAGTTAACACAAGACTCCAGCTCCGGGCGCTAACTTCCTTTCAGCCTTTTCTCTCAGATCGGTTGCCTTGGTAGTTTCCATAGTTTTTGGACAGACAGACATGGAAGGGGAGTGTTTACGATGTTTGCTGTTACAGTATAGTCACAATCTGTATGAATGGAAGTCTTGTGTGTTTCTTAAAGCACCACAGTGTAACTTTTTTTTAAAAATAAAATAGACTTAATTTAAAGCATGTTTTTTTGGGTTTTTTTTTTTTTGGGGTTTTTACTGGACTTACAAAAACATGCGTCCTTGCTGTGAGTGGGCTTGCATCTCCACAAACCTGACTTTTACATGGCCTGAAGTTGGGCCTCCTCCTGCTTGTCTTAGTGGAAATTTTCTTTTGCTTATAGTCTTCCACATAAATGGCATAAAACCTAGCTATCTCTGTGGTAAATGTTCCGAAGTATGGCTTTAATGGTCTGTTTTCCACTGGCATTTATTAAATTTTTGGCACAGGCAGATAGTCCTCTTGTTTTTGGTCCTCTGTGATGTCACGTAGTACTTGAAATTACAGTTTTGGGCTCAATATTTATCATGGTGACTTTTTCTTTGCAATAATGACGAGATTTTTGTTATTTTTGTTATAATACTATAAGATTTGAGCTGTAGAGGGTTGATTAAGTAACTTTTATGGTTAATTATTGCTTCATTCTGCCTTTTGATGATTTAACCGGTTTACTTTGATTGTCCTGTTTTGTGTTAGTGGCAAAGTAGTTTAATATTATCGTCTATCGTGGGATTTCTCTGTAGTGATATGCCGCGCTTTAAAATTTGTTTTAACAACCTTAAGCAGCACGCATTTACATTTAGAAGTTTTTGATCAGAAAACTGCAAATTTGAGTCAAACTGCCAAACATAACTAGTCTGTAGACAATGCTATAAGTGTTAAAAGACCATAAACGGCTTAGTAGCAAAAGAAAAGTGGATTTAGTGTTTAATTCCACTTTCATTTAAGCATAGACAAACTGAAATAAGCCAGTCACCTCATCCAACCTCCAAGTTTCCTACTGCATAATCCTTTCTTTGGTTTAGTACATTTTTAATTATTCTAAAACCCAGCACAGTCTTGAAACGGTGTTCATAAAAATCCCTCCTAACCCTGGATTAGCTTTGGGTGCAGAGCAGTTAATTGTAGAACGATTTCTTCTAGACGGGTTTTTTCCACTTTTTGGCATCAGCTCGATCCCTCACATGGGCCTTTTGTCTCATGACTTTTTTGAGTTTTTTTCGTTCCCTTTTCCCATAAGGTTAGTCGTAAAATGTGGAAAAACAGAACTAGTTCATTTTAAAGATTTGCAGTGGTCTAAAATAATTTCCCAGTTATCTAACGCATTCCCAACATCGTAATTATTCACCATGATGAGTTTATAAGCACTCTTTACAACTCAGAGACCAGAGGGTTGTGCCTTTACTGAAAAGCGAAAACAATGAGCATGCTGATTGTGCACTTCCTGATACTTACATTGAAGCGCTTTATAATTGGATGCAGGCAGTACACAGCAGACTTACTGCTAGAGCTGCTTATACAAGACACATTTTGCTCAAATAGATGAGAAAAATTGTGATACGGGGCCTTTTAAAGTCAGTAGACATACTAGGGGGGAGGTTTGTTAAACGTAACAGGATCTGCTGTTTTTATTTTTGATGTTCTGGAAAATTTCTTAAATGATTATGGGATGTCTTGGTAAATATTATTGTCTTCTGTTTTAGGCAAAAAAAAAAGTTTATGGATCTAGGTTGTTGGCTTGTATGAATGAATGAAAGGTGTAAAAAATAAAATAGAATAAAGCTGACCTAGTCTTCAAAATGTAGTTTTTAACCATGTTATAGTTGTTTCCATCTCATTGACCCTCTGAAGTTGTATTTGGAGTGATTCATGCATGTTTGATCAATATTTAATCACTTTTTTTCAAGACGCCATTTTGCCGATCAGTCCCCGTTTTCACCACCACGTGTACACGCCCACTGTGACGTACTTCTCAGTCGGTGATACACGTAGGATTCAGCAGCGCTGTGTAGTCATTTTGGTACAAATGGAATGCTACTTGCTAGTGTAGTGTGCAGATACACAAAGTTGCTTTAGATGAATATTAAGATTTAAAATGTGTACATTCCAACATAATGATCCACAGGTGTCAGTAGTTTTTAACTACAGAGCCGACACAATCACGATAGGTCTGCTTTAGGGTGCTTTAGGATAGGGTGTTGCACTGTGAAACTTTTCTGGTGAAGAGTCCTATTTATCACCATGGAGATGATATTGCTTGGCCTAGAATGTTCCGCAGTTTGGCATTGAACTTTATCTTACCCTGAAAACATACAGATGGCAAAAGGCATGTTTATCCAATAAATTCTTTTGTATGAAAACACTTTCAGTTGAATAAATGCAGCGAGATGGATAAGTTTAACGCCACACTGTGGAATATTCCAGGCAAAGCAATAAATTCTTTGTGGTGACAAGAAGGTCGTTGACATCAATCAGAAAAGTTCCATAGTGCATCTTTAATTAAATGTATACATTGCCTAAAGCCCTACATACATCAGATATTATTATTGTATCAAGTGCCCTTCATGCACGATCCTCACTGTTTGTTTTTACTGATCACCTGAATAACCTCCTGGTCTTTTGTCTCTTCTGTTTTTTTGCAGGTAAAGTTTTTGTCCCGAAGCAGAAACCAATCGAAACGCGCCATGAAGAGGTCACGACCCTCGACCCGGAAATAGAGGAAGCCTTATCCAGCGCCACAGACACAGAGCTGCGTGATCTGGCAGGTCAGAAACTACTACTACTAGAACAATTATATGTACTATTATTACTACTACTACTACATAACACTACAACTTACAGTTACTATTACACACTACCACATAACTTTCACTAAGGTCAAATATTCATTCTACTACAAGAGATACTTTTTTAGAGATACAAAAAGACAGAAACGGCTAAAGTGCTAATCCTACTGCTGTATTTGAACTACCAACTGGCTGAAAATACTGGGGTTTTCTTATTCCAATACTAATAGGCTCTGTACACAGCATGGTGCTAGCTAGATCACTACCTCAAAGCTAATGCTAACTTTTATTACAAGGATAAAATATTTTTTTAAAACTATTCAATTTAAAGTTGATTAATGTAAAGACTACCAATTTGTTTTTATATGTAGATTATTTCAGTTTGTGGTGTTATTTTAATATTTTTTATGCCTCTAATTTAGCATATTTTGAAGTTTGATGTATTGCTGAAGTAAATATAAATCATAAACGTTAATATTAAAACTAATTTATGCCACTTACAGAAAAACCCAAGAACAGATTTAAAACCACAAAATTATTCTAAATCTACAATATTGTTAAGAAATCATGAGCTGCAATAAATAAACAGCAGAATGAAACTCTTCAGTACTTTAGTTTGCATCTGTAATGAGTCATACAAGGGATTAATTCAGCCTTTCACAGCTTAAATCATATGGCCAAAAAATAAGTACATATGTTAAATATTGACCCCCCAAAAATATTATTCCAGCTTTCATATATTGAACGATAAGTCGATATAGTGATTATTGTGGCAGGCTTAGCATTGACACTCAAACATCTGCTTTTCTAAACACCAAACTGTCCTCCACTGAATTGTTCACCTCTTTGTTTAGTCTTGTTATCGAAGACACGCACCCTCAAGTCACTGTCCACTGCCTTATCTTTAAATATGTATTCAGTTTAACATGACTCAGTAAAAACCTCATAGAGATGGCGTCACTACTTCCTGTCCAGTTCTAACAGAGAGATGCCAGTATCATCATTAGCTTGAATAGTGACCTGGTTGATCTATATTTAATAGTATTACATGGTTAAAATGAGTTACCAATTTGTAGATTAATGATATAAGTTAGTAAAAGGTTATAAATTGAAAAATAAAACTCAAATAAGATTGACTTGTCAGGCCAATACTCTAGAAACCAGTGAATTGAAAGCAGGATGTCTTGGTGAAAAACATTGAAGGAGCCTGACCCTGTAGTCTGCTGGGACGTCCCGACACAGACTCCTCTCCTCAGCCCTGTTTCCCATGACTCCACTCCACTCACCTCCGCGTTGGCCCCTGTGTTGTTAATAAGGCTCCCAGTGTGCAAAGTACCACTGCTGTCTGCAAATGGCTTTATTAAATTACACGTGTTTAAATAGAAGTGGACATGTTCAGTGCTGATTTTGGCTGTGTTTGTGTTCGCAGCGATCCTGGGAGTTCATACTCTGGCCACCAGTAATCAGACATACGACGGCAGCAGCGGCAAGGAGGGCTACAACAGTAAGTTATGGAATAAGTCTTGAATTAAATAGGTGTGTAAGTTTCTTATTAAAGGTCCTATATTAATCAAACCTGACTCTTGTGAGCTTTAAGCCATGTTATAATATTGTTTCCTCCTCAAAAACAGACCTGGAGTTGTGTTTTGTTTCATTCACACTTAATAACACTTTATTATTAGTCTGTCTACATCTCCAAAGCTCAAAATGCTCTGTTCCACCTTGTGATGTAATGATGTGGTAGTTTTCAAGTTAACAGCTACTTTTTGCCTCCTGTTCTGTAGAAATTGGCAATTCCAAGGCTGAAATTATCCAGATTAGATTGTGGAGGTGTATGGAGTTTAAAACACAGTGGAGCACTTCCTGTATTACCACATGACATCACAAGGTGGAACAGAGTGTTTAAGTCAGGTCTGTTTGTGATGAGAAAACAACATTATAATATAGATCAGAAAATAGTTTAATATGGGCCCTTTAAAGCAAAATAGAATATTATGAGCTTTAATATAAGACATTTTTTGCTTACCTGTTATGAAATGATAACGTATAAATCATTATTTTACCTTTTTTTTTTTTTTTTTTGTAAAATGCAATTGTTTCATGCCCTAGACTCTATATAGAAATGGACATGGCTAACCTGTTAGGTGTCGCTTTCCAAATAGGAAGTGAGCACTTTCACTTTCTATTGAAAAACTGTGGCCCCTCTCTCTCTGTAACTGCTGCTGTCAGACTCGTCAATTTGGTCTTAAAATGTTCGTATTAACCCGCTCTACATGATCCTGGTGTTTTTATTTCACTGTATTTTTACTTCATTGTGTCTGTAACTGAAGATATGAACATTAATAACAGACAAATCAGGCGCCACATGATCAAATATCTGTTTTTGTGAAAATTTTGTTCTCGTTTTCAGATGTGGTCAAAGGAGAGAAAATGAACCCAGTTTTCGATGAGCCACCAAACCCCACGAACGTCGAGGAAACTCTGCAGAGGATAAAAAACAACGACAGCACTTTAACGGAAGTCAACCTCAACAACATCAAGGTAATTTACTCTGATAAGGCTTTAAAGGGCCCATATTACACTGTTTTCTGAGCTATGTTATAATGTTTCCTCATCACAAACAGACCTGGAGTTGTGTTTTGTTTCATTTACACGTTTAACACACAAATCCTGCATATTTAGTTCTTCCCTCATATTGAAAACCCCCCATTCCACCTTGTGATGTCATGTGGCAATACAGGAAGTGCTTCACTGTGTTTTAAACTCCATACACCTTCACTCGAATCATTGGGATGATTTCAGCCCTGGAATTACCAATCTCTACTGAACAAAACATAAATGTAGCTGTTAACTTGAAAACTACCACTTCATGACATCACAAATAGAACAGAGACAGATTATTAATAAAGTGTTACTCAAACATGTGTGAATGAAACAAAACACAACTCCAGATATATTTGTGATGAGAAAACGACATTATAACATGACTTAAAGCTCACAAGAGTCAGTTTCATGTAATACAGGACCTTTAAATATTGTTTAATGAATTACTAACCACTAGGGCTGTGCAAGTAACCAACCAACTAATTTAAAGAATTAAGAATGAGAGTTATTTCTTATTCTCAGTTATGATGTTTGGGTCTTTCAAATTAAACCCACCTCTCCTCCGTGGTATTTAATATGGGCTAATACGTTTTTGTTGACTTTTATGTGAAGCACTAGGATAAGCTGCAGTTGTTCTAAATGTCATATATAAATAAACTTGAACTGAAGTGAATTAATAAGATAAAATAAAAATAATTCAAAACATTAATATCACATTATAAATATCTTTGCATTCTATAGAACATTCCTATTCCCACGTTGAAAGACTTGGCCAAAGCCATGGAGACCAACACGCACGTCACGAAGTTCAGTCTGGCAGCGACGCGGAGCAACGACCCTATCGCCGTGGTAACGTTTTGTTCATATTTATGGTGTCATTATCACGGTTCTCTTGCGGTATTTTAATGCATGCTTGACTTCCTGTTTGTTGCAGGCGTTCGGTGAGATGCTGAGGGAGAATAAGACGTTAAAGAGTTTGAATCTTGAGTCAAATTTCATCACAGGAGCCGGGGTCAAAGCTCTGGTGGAAGCGCTACGAGACAACGACACGCTCACAGACATCAAAATAGACAACCAGGTATTAAACTATTATTAGTCGTAGTAGTAGTCGTAGTAGTAGTTGCAGTCGTAGTAGTCAAAATTCAAAACACTCACACTTGTAATCCATCATATCTTGAATAGCCAACACCTATTGGGTCTGGGAATCACATGGTCCCTCACAATTTGCTATGACAAAATACAATATATACATACATATAATATACATGTGGTTATTGTGTTTTTTTTTATTAGTACTAATGTCTTGTATTGTCCGTTATTGTAAAGTTAATTGTTAAATGTTTTATCCTGCCTTAGGACAACAGATTAAATTTAGCTCCTGTGCTAACTCTGGCATATTTATGTTGTAGCAGCTGCTGAAAGATTGATTAATATGCGCTGTCCTAATTCAAATAATTAAAAAAAAAAAATCATATACTGTATTGCATTTAAAGGGGTGTAGTATGCAAAATCAAGTTTTTTGAGCTTTCTACCATGTTGTAATGTTATTCCCTCATCAAAAACAAGCCTGTGGAGGTTTTCGATGTCATCCATGCATGTTTGAGTAATCTAGCGATCTCTCCGGGCCCTATTCAAACCCTCCTTATGGTTAGCTGTAAGATTTTGTCCAATGCTTTGCCCACAAGCCTATGTCACCCACACACGACAATTCTCCATAAATATACAAAAACATAGTACAAAACAATACACTACAGCTTCACAAACCTGACGCAATGTGCAGTAGTTTCATTCAAGGATGTGATAGCGCTGTGAACCAACAGTAGTTCAGGTCAATTGATACTGTATCAACAAATTGAGATGTATTGATATTAGATATTTTGGCTCACCCCTAATAATCACACACATTACAGTTTATTTTGTCACTGGGCCTATTGAACAGACTATATATAATTTTATAAAATGGCGTTAAAGGGCTCATATTACACTATTTTCTGATCTAAGTTATAATGTTTCCTCGTCACAAACAAACCTGCAGTTGTGTTTTGTTTCATTCACACATGTTTAACACACAAACCCTGCATATTTAGGGTGAGTTCTTCTGTCCACCTTGTGATGTCATGTGGTAAAACAGGAGGTGCTCCACTGTGTTTTTAAACTCCATGCATCTTCACTAGAATCATTTGGATAATTTCAGCCCTGGAATAGCCGGTGTCTACTGCACTAAAGGTAAAAGGAGCTGGTAACTTGAAAACTGTAGCTTTATGACATCACAAGGTGGAACAGAGCGTTTTGAGCTTTGGAGATGTAGACAGACAAATAATAAAGAATTTCTCAAATATGTGGAATTGAATGAAACAAAACACAACTCCAGATATGTTTTTGAGGTGATAACATAATAACATGGCTTAAAGCTCAGTATAATGCGTTGTGCAATGTAGGACTTTTAAATTTGTGTCAAGTATCACAAACAGTAACATTATAATTTATTTCACTGCTGCAGTTTTTTAAGTTTTTAAGTAGTCATCCAAGCAACCATACTTTTTTTTTTTTTTTACTGATAAACGAATCTTGACATATTTATTATGTTGAAATGAAAAATCCAAAGCTCCTTGAGCCGTTCATGCAGACATGTTTTTCTCATGTTCATTGTTTGTGTCTGTCCTTGATGATAATGGAGGACATTATTAAAGTATGAGGAAGCCCGGTGTGTACTGAGGCCACACACTTCCTGGAGCAGGTCAAGTCTCTGCCAAAGAAAACTAAACAAGCTAGATAAACCATGCAGAGTTCAAAAAGTTAAATGCTGCTAAATACTCTATTGACCTAGATAACAACTGGCATATCATTGTATAATTGCCCTATTGTAATGTTACTACTATATGTATCAGACAGCAATGCAACCCTCAATGTCATGAGCATAGACTGTATATATGAATGGACATAGCTAACCTGCTAGCCGCCGCGTTATAAAAAGGAGGTGAACATGGGCATGCTTCTGGCTCCATCAACTCCAAACCAGCGGTGCGGGAGGAGGCATTAACTTTCAACAGCCTTGCTCCTGATTGGCTCTTTGGTTGCTATGATACTCGCGGTCGGAATTCCAAATATGGAACCTGGCTCCAAATTCGCCCCTATAACTGCTAGCCTTGACGAGCTTTATTAGACTGTAGCCAAACGCTTTCATAGTAACCAAAGAGCCAATCCTGAGCAATACTGACGAAGGTAACGCCCCTTCCCGCTTGCACTGCTGCTTTAATACGGAGCAGGTGATTGGCAATCAGATCTGTAGCTAATGCTAGCGGGAGCAACCTCGAGGAAAGAAGGAGCCTGATTTGTCTGTTATTAATGTTCACATCTTGATTTATGGACACAAGGATCATGTAGAGCGGGTTAATACGAACATTTTAAGACTGAAATGACAGGGCTGACAGCAGCAGTTGCAGAGAGAGGGGTGACGGAGCCGGAAGTGTGCCCATGATCACTTCCTATTTGGAACATGGCGACTAGCAAGTTAGCCATGTCCATTTATATATACTACAGTCTATGATCTATACTGTTATTGGTACACATTATCGTCTTACTGACACAAATTTTCACTTGCTTCAAATAATCACGATTAAAAAATATATGTATTATGTTTTTCAGAGGCAACAGCTTGGCACGACTATAGAGATGGAGATCGCTAAAATGTTGGAAGAAAACCACACAATAATAAAGTTTGGATACCACTTCACTCAACAAGGACCAAGAGCCAGAGCCGCTGCAGCCATCACCAAGAACAACGACCTTGGTATGGACTCTGCCACTTTTAGGATCAAAAATCACATGTTCTGTTGCTTTATCTTATGTTACTATTCACATGTTATATTGAAATAAGAAAGATGTTTATCACATTGAGTGCTTTAGTGTAGTGGATCTTAAGTTGTTGTGGGTGAAGTCGATTGCAGAGTCAAGACCTTCTTAAGTCTGTTCAGAGCTTGATTTTCTGTGTTTGGTCTCAGTTTTGGTTGGATAAATATAACAAATATTTAACAAAGCTCAGGTGTCTATACTCAAGTGCCTAGTTTATCTTAAAGCTACTTTTTAAAGCTATTTTTTTAGATGACAGATGTGACCCTTGTTCCCTCCTCACCTCACCTGGCCCTTGTTCAGTTTCACCTGTTCTCTCTGGTCTTCTTCTGTCAGACTAAAGCTAACACACTGTCAGACTGCAGTAATGTAGATAGCACCTAGTGGTGACATGTGAGAATACAGCAGGCGGCCAGTCTAGTTACAGATGGTAGCTTTAACATGCCTTTTACACACATTTTAGTTGATTATACACTACACTACCAGTCAAAAGTTAGTTTGCTTATTTTTACTACTTTCTACATTTTATATACATACAGAACACATTAAATATATAAAGCAAGATATCTGGAATTATGTAGTAAAGAAAAGCTGTTGGATAACTCGACTAAATATTTTTCGACAAAGCAAAGGGTGGCTACTCTGAGGATTTGAATATAAAATCTAAAAAAATATATTTAGTAGAGCTGTTAACCTGTACATTGTCATCATTACTTAAACCCTCACTTTCTCTCGTAGCCTCCCCTCTCTTCAACGCGCTCGTGGGACAGGTTTGGAGCATGGGGTGTGACAAACTAACATTGTTTTCTTTCAGAGTTTGTGTTCACACTGTAATGGAGGAATTTACTCACGGTTTGAAGTTTGATGGTGATGACAGCTCTCGCTCACCGCACACCGCTGTTTAAATACATGTAACTTTTACTTCATAGTTTAAGGGCAGTCACTTTGAACTAACAGCCCCCTACAGATCAAAGAGTGAAGCGCATGAGTAAGGTTTTTCCACTGTGTAGTTTTACGAGTGAGACGATGAAACCTTGACTATTTTTAGATGTTTCCAATGCGTTCTGTTGATACGACAGCTTGTGCTTGAGGATGACTTGAAGTAGGACTGATTTCAAATATTACTCTGTTCAGCTAAAGGGCTCATATTACGCTATTTTCTGAACTGTGTCAAATGTTGTTTCCTTCACACAACATACCTGGAGTTGTGTTTTGTTTCTTTCACACAGCCTAAATATCCAGGGTCTGTGTGTTTAGCCTGAGTTCTTTTCTCAAGCAGAAAACACTCTGTTCCACCTTGTGATGTCATGTGGTAATACAGGAAGTGCTCTGCTGTGTTTTTCTCTGCAGAACAAAAGGTAAAAGGTAGCTGCTAACTTGAACTACCACTTCATGACATCACAAGGTGGAAGAGAGCATTTTGAGCTTCAGAGATGTAGACAGACGATTAATAAAGTGTTACTCAAACATGTGTGAATAAAACAAAACACAACTCCAGGTATTTTTTAGGAGGTAACAGCATTATAACATGGCTAAACACTCAAAAGAGTCAATTTTGTGTAATATAGAACCTTTAAGTAAAACTGTTGAACTGTTTTCTTTGAAGGAGATGGATTTTACACCAGTTTAGACATTCACACGGCTCAGTTTTCACCATATTCAGTTTAATCAGAGTTGCATGTGTGAGTGTCTGATTTGTTCCCACAACAGCACAATTCAAACTCAGGTCAGTACAATATTTCAGTCACTTTTTTTAACAATTGCTCTTTTTCTCCACCCTCCCCTGCCCCCCCCCCTCCAGTCCGCAGGAGGCGAGTGGAGGGCGACCTTTGAGCTCCACCTCTTCATCTCATCGTTCGTTTCAGCCATCGCTCTCATCATCTCACTTTGTGCCAAACTGCGGAGCGTTGGCACGTGGGTCGGAAAACAAGGGAAAAACTGGAAACGCCCTGTCCATACTTTGTGTTTATACCTTTGTTTATTTTGATTTTATGTTGTTTTTTGCTGTAAAAACCTTTAGTTTTTTATTTAGTCGTTTTCATTTCATCTGCCCCTTATCAAGCCTTCAAGATGATCTGTCCGTTTTTATATATTTTGCTGTAATCTTGGGAAATTCGTAGGGATGTCCCGATCCAGTTTTCCGATACCGATTTTTTTTTTAGATGTTTGCAATTGCCTGTAACAATGCTGATACCGATCTCCTCGTTATTAATGATTTTATTTACACCATTTGGGCTGTGCCTTTATAAATAATTAAGTTGTAAGGTCTACTTGTCTTAAACTCCTCCACAGCTGCTTCGGAACATAGTGACAAACACATGAGGTGATGTTTAATCTCACTGTTTCTAAAGGAAGAGTGTTTCATATTATTAATGTTTGAGGCTTGCAAAAAGATGCTCCTCCACCCAATTTCTCCCTGAAGACATCGTAGAGGTAAAACAAATACTATCTCTGCCATTAATGATGTTTTTAGCTGTTTTAGATCCTCCTCAGTCTGTGTATGCTGCTTTGGGTGTTAGCTGATAGCATTAGCAGCAACAGCCCTGTGCAGAGAACATTATTCGCTGTATCGGCCCGATCTATTCACCAAATCCGATCCACGCCGATACTCAAAAAGGCCTAGATCAGCGGCCGATACTGATACCAGGACTGGATCGGGACATCCCTAGAAATAAATAAGGACCAATAGTACAAAATATATCAGCTCTATGAATTAACTAATATAAATGAATGCGTTTGAATGGGTCGCTTGCATTGATTTAAACTGGTGATTGTTTTGTGTTCTACCACTGTACTGAACAACAAGCTCCCCCACATCGAAAATATACTGTACTGTATGCCATGTACGTTTCAATATATGTTTTGAAGTGGCTAATAATGTAATTTATCAGACAAAATTTGTGTTGCTGATTTCATTTGAGCCATTTGAAATCTTCACAATAGACTGGACAAGAACCTCATGAATTATTTAAAGGGATAGTGCGGTTTTAAAGGGGTTGTCTGAGGTAATGAGCAGATAATTATATTCCTTTTATGTCAGCCATTATAAATAAAGGTGTAGAGAAGCAGACAGGAAGTTACATGGACTGTTAGCGGTGCTGCGTTGTTGTCCATTAGGTCCTTTTAAATGCCGTTTATAGCTTACTGGTCATAACATGGAGGATATGCCTGTCTGCTGTCTTTAAAAAACATATTTTAAAAAACTCCCCAGGTCATATTTGAGGCCTAAACCAAGTAGTACTAAGCCAAGTGGCACAAAGGTCCAAATCCCACCTTAATTAAGTTTAAGACCAAATTTTGATTGAAACTAAGGACTAAGATTAGCATGGCGTTCCCAATTCCCCATGTTTGTTTTTATGTTTGCAGCCAAATCCAATTTCGGTATAAAATGGTCAGAAACACAAAATTTGATTATTCAGTTTGATCCAATATAGTTGCGTTACATGTCTGTTTAGGACTCCTGTCTGCTTCTGCAAGCTTAAAGGTCCCATATTACATTTTTTTCTGAGCTATGTTAATATTAGGAGTTCTTTTCGCAAATGGAACGGCTCTGTTCCACCTTGTGATGTCATGTGGTAATACAGGAAGTGCTTCATTGTGCTTGTTAACTCCACACACCCTCACTAGAATCATTTGGGTAATTTCAAAAGGCAGCACTTAACTAGGCAAGGCAAGTTTATTTGTATAGCACACATCTTACACAAAGTAATTCTTGGTGCTGTACAGAATAAGAAAGACATTACACTACTATTACATGACATCACAAGGTGGAGCAGAGCATTTTGAGCTTTGGAGATGTACAGACTAATATAAAGTTACTGAAACGTGTTTGAATGAAACAAAACACAACTCCGGGTGTGTTTTTGGTGAGGTAACATTATTATAACATGACTAAAACCTCGTAAGAATCCATTTTGTGTAACATCGTCGATTGCCATCTTATTATCCGTCACCTTTAAATGTGCACTATCCCTTTAACAAACCAACTGTTTTTTCTGCAGATCTGAACCAAGCCAAAGACACACATGCAGTTTCTCAGTACTGGAACAAACGGTTAAAATGGGTCTATTTTGTCTCACACGCACACAAGCACACACACACACACCACTGCACATTATGCAAATCTTAACATTACGTCTTAACTTCTGTTTTTTGTGGAAACTCTTTGACTTCACACCAACCTTACTAAAGCAGAGTTACTTGAAGCATGTAAATATTGTGTAATAGGAACATTGCATTGGCATGAACTCATCACTTAAAAGGTCCTATATTATGAACAAAGGAGTCTATTTGAACAACTTTAGCATTGTCTAACTTTAAGGTGTGTAAATTTTCCGGTTGAGAATCTGCCACTTCCTGGTCTCCATAAAGAAGTTAATGCCTTGCCTGAAAAGTTCCACAGTATGGCATTAAACATATCTAGCTTGCGTTTGTTAAATTAAATGTTAAAAACAAATACATTGGAAATACATGTATTCTTACAGTGAGCAGGCTTGCCTCTCCACAGATATGACGTGTAATTTGGCCAGCTGGTGCCGATCGCTTGTTTCCATGGTGATAGACGTGCGGAC
Organism: Periophthalmus modestus; assembly: GCA_019594935.1. Taxonomy (NCBI): domain Eukaryota; kingdom Metazoa; phylum Chordata; class Actinopteri; order Gobiiformes; family Gobiidae; genus Periophthalmus; species Periophthalmus modestus. The sequence continues at coordinate 3,266,317 of JAIEZT010001214.1, read as the reverse complement.
AAACAGGTGGTGGACACTCTACCAGAAAAAAAATACATAGTGCAGCTTTATAAGAATGTTTATGTGTTAAAACCTAAAAAATAATGTATATATGTGAGCATACAAAGCATCGTAGACAGAAGCAGTTCACGTTTCTGCTGGATCTGAAGTAGTTTAACGGCAGTGAAGGTTTATGGATTTAAAAAATGATTCCCGGATCACCACTTAATGACATCATGAAGTGGAACCAGATTTCTGGAAGTGGGACTGCCTTATTTTGCAAGATAACATGTGAGAATGAAACACAATACAACTCCTGATACGTTTTTGATGAAGAATCGACATTATACTGGTTAAAAGCTCCCACAATGTAAATGAAGCATAATATAGGACCTTTTTAACGCAGTTTTGTTTTACAACTTCACCGTTCTTACTCCCTCGTCGAGATTTCGTTGGCGGAGTCTCAGCTAAAAGACTTGTTAATGACTTGGCTTGTTAATATTGTACTCCTTACAATGTATATCGATTGTAAAATGCCATCTCAAATTGGAAAGCGCACAGCCGTATCGTGTGCATCCTCTAGGGGTCGCTGTTGAGGTGTTGGTTTCTTTAAAAAAGATCCAGGTGGAAAATGGGCCCCAACATTCTGTGTCTTGTTGTATGTTATGGTTAAAAAGCACTGCTGCTATAATACAAACTCGATAATAAATGTTTTTACAGAAGCGTGGGCGGTTTTGTTCTCACTTTTAGGTTTTGGTTGAAGTTTTAAGTATTTTTCAGTTTGTTTGTTGTTTTTTTCAGGAAATCTCATATTAACAATTAAACAATATATTTTTTTAGTTCCGATACCAATATTGAGGCTTAAGCTTTAAGTATCTCCCAGTGCCTGATATTAAATGAAACCAGTGAAGTGTAGGAGTTGTGATGTCATGTGTTAATACAGGAAGTGCTCCACTGTGTTTTTAAACTCCATTCACCTTCACTAGAATCATTTGGATGCATTTCAGCTCTGGAATTGCCAGTCTGTACTGAACTAAAGGTAAAATGTAGCTGTTAACTTGAAAACTACCACTCCATGACATCACAAGGTGGACCAGAGCATTTTGAGCTTTGGAGATGTTACAGACTAATAAAGGGTTAAACAAACAAAACTCTGGGTATGTTTTTGATGAGGTAACATTCTAACATGGCTTTAACCTCCCATTAATCTGTTGTGTAGGACATTTTTAAATAAATAATACAAAATCTAAAGTCAGTTTTAATTTTGGACTCTGAATTTACTATCTGCTCAAACGACAAAAGAAAATGCAATTCTCACAGCTGGACAAAAGCTTTAGAGTGAAGATGTTTTTGGTCTGAAATCTACCAGGACGATGGAGGATTACACAGATCTGCTTCAAAACATGCCCCATCTCGCCTCATGTTTTGCCTCATGTAGAGCCAAATGAACCCGACCACAGGGAAGTGTTCCTCTCTCTCCCTCTCTCTTCCTCTCTCTCTCTCTCTCTCTCTCTCTCTCTTTTTTTACTTTCTCTTTTCGCTCCATCTGTCTCTCTTCCTCTTCCTCTGTCTCTCTCTTTTCTTCTCTCCCTCGCTCTGTCTCTTCCTCTCTCTCTATGTCTCTTTCTCTCTCTCCCTCTCTTCTCTCTCTCTTTCCCTCTCTCTCCGTCTCTTCTCTCGCTTTCTCTTTCCCTCTCTCTCTGCTCTCTCTCTTTCCCTCTCTCTCTGCTCTCTCTCTTTCTGTCTCCTCTCTCTATGCTCTCTCTCTTCTCTCTTTCCCCCTCTCTCTCTCTGCTCTCTCTCTTTCTGTCTCCTCTCTCTATACTCTCTCTTTTCTCTCTTTCCCTCTCTCTGCTCTCTCTTTCCCTCTCTCTCTCTCTCTCTCTCTTTTTACTTTCTCTCTTTTCGCTCCATCTGTCTCTCTCTCTCTTCCTCTTCCTCTGTCTCTCTCTTTTCTCTCTTTTCTTCTCTCCCTCGCTCTGTCTCTTCCTCTCTCTCTGTCTCTTTCTCTCTCTCCCTCTCTTCTCTCTCTCTTTCCCTCTCTCCGTCTCTTCTCTCTCGCTTTCTCTTTCCCTCTCTCTCTGCTCTCTCTCTTTCCCCTCTCTCTCTGCTCTCTCTCTTTCTGTCTCCTCTCTCTCTATGCTCTCTCTCTCTCTCTCTCTCCCCCTCTCTCTCTCTGCTCTCTCTCTCTTTCTGTCTCCTCTCTCTATACTCTCTCTTTTCTTCTCTCTTTCCCTCTCTCTGCTCTCTCTTTCCCTCTCTCTCTCTTTCTGTCTCCTCTCTATGCTCTCTCTCTTCTCTCTTTTTCTCTCTCTGGTCTCTCTCTTTCTGTCTCCTCTCTCTATGCTCTCTCTCTCTCCTCTCTCTCTTCCCTCTCTCATCTCCTTCTCTTCTTTCTCTTTTCCTCTCTCTCCTCTCTCTCTTCCCGCTCTCATCTCTCCCTCTCTTCCTTCTCTTGTCCTCTCTCCCCTCTCTCTCTTCCCTCTTCCCTTTAATCAGATCCAGTTTTCACATTGTTTGCTCTTCATTCCTCTGAGATGATGTAATGCGTCTCGCGCGGTGCCAAAGCGCGCGGCCGGAGGGAAGTGACTCAACATTTCCACGCACAAAACTAAAAGCTAAAGTGAAACTGGCAACTGCGTGTCAGAGCTGAAAATGGCTCCACGGAGGCTCCGTTTCAAAGACTAATATCGAGAATGCTTATGTAACAATCATTATTAGTAACAGAGGAGGGGGCAAGAGTCAGGCTGAATGACTTTAGACTTCACACAAACGTTATATTGATCAGAGGAGGAAAAAATGGTCAAAGAAGTAAAAAAATTAAAGAACTAGACAGTAAGAATCAGGCCCGTCCACAGAAAGTTATAAATGAATAGGTAAAGGGTCCAATTCTGACCTCTAAGTTGACCCCTGACCCCTTTTTTTTCTATAATATGCATATTTATTCATATATTTATAGAGCATTTTCACCTTCAAGTCACTCAAAGCGCTTTACATCAAGAACCACTCACCCCTTCACTCACTCATTCATACATCAGTGCACACAGACACTGGGGGTGACATGGGTTAAGTGTTTTGCCCAAGGACACAGCAACAGCATTAATCTGTGGGAGCTGGAATCGCACCAGCAACCAATGATGTTTATGTCGAGAGCGGGATTCGAACACTCTAAATATAAATATTGGATTGAAATAGCTGCATGATACGAGATTTGTGTGTACATGATTTTAAATATATAGTGTTTTTTGGGTTTTTTTCCCTATAAAAGTTCTGTTTATCCGTGTATTCATTTGACAGTTGTGGTTTGGTCTCATTTCCTGCAGAATTGGAGTGGATTCTGCAAAAAAAATGCAAATACATTCCTCAAAAAAGTATTCACTAAGAACAAAAACTAAAACACACACTTTTGACTTTAAAGCTGCACTATGTAACATTTTTGGTTGAGGGTCCTCCGCCTTCTCGTCTTATTGCTCTGCCGGGCATGTTCCCCAGTATGGCATTTAATTCATGTTTCACGCTTAAGTCAGTTACAGTTTAGGCTTACATTGAAAATCTTGCATTGCTCTCAATGGGCTCGCCTCTCCAGTGATCCTCCTTGTCACCATGGAAATAGGTAAGTGAAATGCCATATTGTGGAACAAAGCAGGAAAATCATCACAGGTTTATTTAAACTCCCCAGAATAGAACAAGGTTTACACTTCCCACAAACAACAGCCTCTTGTGACCACTAAAAAACCACCTCCCATGAAGCATCTCCATGGTGACCGGACGGTGGCAGACTCTTTCCAGAAAGGTTACGCAATACCACTTTACATGTCTCTATTATGTGTGTGTTTTCCATTAAGTGATGCAACCCTTCATTTTGAGCCTGTGTGAAGTGAGTGAGGACATCTGGATCTTACAACACCGAGAAGGAGGTTTGTGTGAGCGAACTAATAAATATAATGTAATCTGGAGAGAGAACAGTGATGTGTTATGTAAGAGTCACGTAAAAAGGTTGGAACATGCGAAGATTTGCAGTGAGGCTTTAAAGGGCCCATATTACGCTGTGTTCTGATCTGTGTCATAATGTTGTTTCCTCATCACAAACAGAAGAGAAGAACTCAGCCTAAATATGCAGGATTTGTGTGTTAAACATGTGTGAATGAAACAAAACACAACTCCAGGTCTGTTTGTGATGAGGAAACAACATTATAACACAGATCAGAACACAGCGTAACATGAGCCCTTTAAAACACATAGTCATAGTCAGTATTAGTCACATTTTCCCACCACAAATATAAAAAACCTACCTCCAAAATACAAGATCTGACAAGTTTAATGATGAATATATTGAATCTGACAGTTGACTTTTCAGTGAAGCTAAAGGCTAAATGGGGATTAAAGCACCAATCAGACTATTTGTTTTGGGGATATTCAAATATATCTCAAAAATTGCGAGCGTGACTCATTTTTACAAGATCTCATTTCAGAAGAATGTAAGCCGTATACGTGGAGATTATATCTGCGCTGCCAGCTTTAAACAAGTCACAAACTATCCTCCATTATAATGACATCAGCCTCCAAATACGTGTTTTATGTTATATATGGGCTGTTAGTTTGATTCTAAATAGACCGGATATGAATTTTAAAGTTATTTTATGCAAGGCTAGACTGTGTTTATTAGATCTGAGTTGTGTTTGACTTTAGCCACAACGTTTATCAAAAGTGACATGGATCTGACGCTTGCCAACTGTCTCAGTTAAATATGATCTCATGTGGGTTTTAAATGGTAATGAGAAAACATCAGCCTACTTTTGAGCAGGGCTACAGTAGACTAGAAAAATGACTTCAAAATAAAATGCTGACTTTAAAGATCCTATATTATGCAAACTTGACTCTTGTGAGCTTTAAAACATATTATAATGCTGTTACCTCCTCAAAAACAGACCTGGAGTTGCGTTTTGTTTCTTTCACACATGTTTGAGTAACACTGTCTATGTCTCTCATTCTCAAAATGCTCTGTTCCACTTTGTGATGTCATGAAGTGGTAGTTTTCAAGTTAACAGCTCCTTTTACCTTTAGTTCAGTAGAGACTGGTAATTCCAGGCCTGAAATCATCCAAATGATTCTAGTGAAGGTGTGTGGAGTTTAAAAACACAGTGGAGCACTTCCTGTATTACCACATGATGACATCACAAAGTGGAACAGAGTGTTTTCTGTTTGAGAGAAGAACTCAGCCTATATATGCAGGGTTTATGTGTTAAACATTTGTGAACAAAATGCAATTCCAGGTATGATTGTGATGAGGAAACATTATGACAGATCAGTAGTGGTAGTGTATTTGCTTTAAAGTGCGTTACCTGGAATGTTCCACAGTATGGCATTATACTTTTCTATCTATAGACAATCATGTGGCACTAAAAGGCCACAAGTTATTTGTGGAGTGACCAGCCCACAAGAACGCTTTTAAAAAAAAATGGTTTTGTTTTTGTTATGCACTTGAAGCAATATAAAAACTAAAGTAAACTGGCCTAAGTGTCAGATAGATACATTTAAAGTTATACTATGGAACATTCCAGACAAAAAACATAACATTGTCATGGACTGAAGCAGGCAGCAGACCCAGAATAGTGAGGATCCTTAAATGAGACCTATTGTGCTTGTGTCTGCTATTTGTATAGGTCTGCTTTAAATAAATGCATCACGTTTACCCTGAAGGTGTTATTGTGTTTATGGTCTAAAGGTGGGGAGCTATCGCCATCTGCTGGTCAAAAACATTCACGCTGATTTATCGTGGTGTAATTTTCCAGAGGAACACTTTGAAAACACATTAGATCTAAATTACTGATAATGAGAAAGTCATTTATTAGTAACAAAAGGATGCCACATGATTTTATGTAAATGAAAATGACCTCCCTACAGAGGGTTAAACCAAAGAAAAAAATAAAATTGAAAAAATCATGCAGCAGATGGGTTTATTTTTCCAAAATGTCATTATAGCAACTCAAAATGATCCTCAGTAGTTAGTGAGGCCTCCACGTTCTTGTATGTGCCTAACAACGGTGGGACATGCTCCTAATGAGGCGACGGATGGTGTCTTGGGGGATCTCCTCCCAGATTTGGACCAGGACATCACTGAGCTCCTGGACAGTCTAAGGAGCAGCCTGGCGGTGCCGGATGGACAGACACATAATGTCCCAGAGGTTTTCTATTGGGTTTAGGTCAGGTGAACGTGAGGGCCAGTCAATGGTGTCAAAACCTTCATCCTCCAGGAACTGCCCGCAGGCTCTGGCCACATGAGGTCGGGCCTTGTCCTGCATCAGGAGGAACCCAGGTCCCACTGCCCCAGCATCGGGTCTGACAGTTGGTCCAAGGATTTCATCCCTAAACCTAATGGCAGTCAGGGTGCTATTATCTAACCTGTAGAGGTCTGTGCGTCCTTCCAGATATATGCTTCCCCAGACCATCACTGACCCACCACCAAACCGGTCATGCTCAATGATGTTGCAGGCAGCATGACGTTCTCCATGGTGCTTCCAGACCCTTTCACGTCTGTCGCATGTGTTCAGGTTGAACCTGCTCTCATCGGTGAAGAGCACAGGACGCCAGTGGCGCATTTGCCAATTCTGGTGGTCTATGGCACATGCCAATCGAGCCCAGCTCTCCTGGAGTAACTACCTGTCTCTTGGAATCTAGTCCATGCTCTTGAGATTGTGATGGGAGGCACAGCAAACTTTCTTGCAATGGCACATATTGATGTGCCATCCTGGAGGAGTTGGACCACTTGTACAACATCTGCAGCGTCCACCATGGTGCATACTGCACCATGCTATCAATAATGTTGATCCAAGCCAAAGGAAAAAGTCAGTCAGTAAAAAAATCTGCCGGAAGAGATGAGGAGGGAAAAATACCAGTGGCATCAACCTGGAAAACCATTCCTGTTTCGGGGGCCATCTTTGCACTGTTGTTCTGATGCTGCCATTGTATATATTTTTCTACCTCTATGTATTTTATTTTTAAGCATATCTTTTTTAACTTTGCGCATGCCCTTATTTGTATTTATTCAGTGTGTTTTTATGTTGCACTTTATCACCAAAGTCGGTTCCTAGTCTGTGAGCTGTGTTCACTGACAATGGCAATAAAAGTCTTCTGATTCTGACTCTGATATTTTAAACTAATCTGTAAGTGTCTAACATTGAATTCACCGTAAAAGTAAAGAACATATTGTCAAAATATTAAGTATTTAGTAGGTCTATAGAAGGTGTTTTATTCTAATTTTGTTACATGTTTTTATCGTCACACCGCGCAAAATACACGCTCAGTTCAACTATCAGCAATACATAGCCATGAGTCTCCTAGGTATATGCTTCCCTCTGCTGGACGTTTTTGGTATTACTCTCCTGTTCCAAACTGCTGTTAACATCAGAGCTCACCAAATTTAACGACAAGCCCGAAAATCTATCTTGGAAATAATCCTTCATCAACGCTATCGAGACACTTGAACTTAGGCCAGCAAAAGAAACTGACCTCCTGATAAAATCACTTGGCCTCAAATCACTTGACTCCGCCAAACAAAAAGGGCACCTGCAAGGACTCACTTATCTCGACACTGCGAGGGGCATCGCTTCCATTGTGGACAAGCTGCCATCTGGGCTATAGGACAAGTGGATGATGGAAGGCTCCCACTACAAGCAACGATGTGACCTTTCCTCCATTCACCTTCTTTCTAGTTCATACAGACAGAGGCAAAGACATGCAATGACCCAAGCTTCAATCTGCTGCCACCATCCACGTTGTGAGTAAAAAAGGACAGGTATGGAGAGAGCAATGTTGTGAAAGAAATTACAATTCTCGATGAAAAGTAATCCATTTGCGAAGCCCAGTGAGTTTTGAAATACATAAAAAAAGGTTTACTCTTTGTTACAGCAGATACAGACAGGACAGGGCCCAGGCCTGCCCTGGCCACAGACTGGCAGCCTTTCGGCGTCTTCCCCAGTCTGTCTCAGTCTAAGTCCCAGTCTCTGCAAAAGTTCCCTGAGCACCGGAGGTCTGACTATTTTATACCAGAATGACAAAGCTACATACATTTCAAAGCAGAGGGACTTTTGTTTCACACCCATGACATAATGAAGTTTTATACTTAGACAGGTAGAACAACAACAGGTTTACTGTGGGATGGAGACAGAGCTTCACACATGTTAATGTCTAGTCTGGGTCTGACAAACTGATGTGATCTCACTCATGTGATCAAATGCATTTAAAGACACAAAATGAATATACTTAAATTTCCATCACAGCAACAGCAATAATCACAGAACTGTTTCACTGCACAAAACTAATGTCACAGCCCCACCTGATAAACACAGCACCACCTGGGGAGGATAAATGGGACCCACGCCTGTCATGCGGTGCAAGTCCGTCCACGTGACAACACTCGTGCTCCCGGATTTCTCCTGCTCCTGTGCCTCTGGTCCTGCCGCTGCCTCCCGCCTTGCTCTCCCGGTATAGTCCCGCTTGTCTTGTCTTCGCACTTACCTGCACTCCGCTCACTGCTCCTCGCTCCCGACTCCACGTCCTGTGTCCTCTACTCACCTGCTCCTCGCTCCCGGCTTCACGTCCCGCTTCTCCGGCTCGCCTACTCCTGGTTCCTGGTTCCACGTCCTGCTCCTGTGTCTCCAGCCCCGTTTGCCCCCATATTTGACTCTATTGAACGTATTTTGTGCACTATTGTAAATAAACACTGTTAAACCGCTCCCGGTCTGCATTTTGGTCCGCTTCACCCCACATTACGACACTGCTTCAAGTGCTGTGCATTTAACAAACATGTGGCTTGTGACTGTGAAGCAAATGTTCAATATTCTGAATGTGACAGTGATAAGCACCCAACAACCTTGCATCAAGATGCTCCTCGCTTCTCCAAATCCCTCCAACTTCCAGCCGAGCACGGCGGGCAGAGACAAGAAGACCAGGAGGCAGCAGTCATTTCCAGTTACACTGAAGTATGTGAGGAGGGTTTCTCTGGGAAGTCATGTTCAAAAATATGTCTGGTTAATGTCTAACCTGCCCATGACTCCAGCAAGCACCAAAGGATGTACGCAATGCTGGACGACCAGAGTAATGTATCGCTGGCACTCTCTGAGTTTTTGATATGTTCAAAGTCAATGATAATGCAGCTCCCTAAACCCTCCGGATGTGCAGTGGTATAAGCCTCACTTCTGGCAGAAGAGCCTATGATTATGTGATAGAGGCCATAGACAGCTCTCTTGTTATACCCCTGCCCATGTTGAGTGAGTGCAACATGATTCCCAATAAAAAAGAGGAAATTCCTTCTCCATCTGCCGCTCACGCACATCTCCACTTTGAGAGCATAGCACACAAAATACCACCTTTGGACAACGGTGCTGACATTTTGCTATCGCTTGGAGGGGACATCCTGAGAGTCCATAAAGTGTGCAGTCAGATCAATGGCTCACACGAGGTACCATATGCACAGAGACTAGACTAAGGCTGGGTGATAGTTGGAGATGTATGTTTAGGCAGCACTCATAAGCCTGCACACGTTACAACTTTCAAGACTCACATTCTGACAAATAAGAGGCCCACCCATTTTCCCCCATGTGAAAATCACTTTACTGTCAAGCCACACGCCAATCTCTCAAATAGACGAATAACCTCAACCTCACCTCAAACATGAAAGGCAACACACAAAGTATGGGAAACATTGTGTTTTACTCGACCAAAGACTAGCTAGCTGTATAGCTAATACTGGTGCATTTACAGAAATGCTGATTAATGTGCATTGTCCCTATTCAAATAAACTAATAAATAAAATAAATAAATAACACGACAACAAGCTTGTGCCTTCAATGGAAGATCTGCTGTTCCTCACAATAATGGACAATGAGTGTTTCCAGGACGAATCACAAAGCTGAGTAGCTCCACTACCATTTCGTCAGCCAAGGGCACTGCTGCCAAACAAATGCCTCAAGTTTCTTGAACAAACTACACAAAAACCCTGTAATGAAGGCTCACCTGATAGACTTTTTGCTGAAAATGTTGGACAATGGGCATGCATAGCTTGCACCCTCATTAGAAGAAGGCAAAGAGTACTGGTACTTGCCCTATTTTGGAGTATACCACCCACAAAAGCCATCACAGATAAGAGTGGTACTTGATTCCAGAATGTAGTTTGAAGGTCACTCAACGCTGCACTGCTCTCAGGGCCTAATCTAAACAATAGTTTATTAGGCGTGCTTATCAGGTTCAGGAAACATGCAGTCGCAGTCACCGCAGACATCCAACAAATGTTCTATTGCTTCCTGGTGCGTGAAAACTCCAGAGATGTACTCAGGTTTGTCTGGCACAAAGACAATGACCCACAGAAAGAGCTTGTTGACAATACATGTGTACATGTGTTTGGCACCAGCCCCTCACCTGCTGTAGCTACATATGGGCTGAGGAGAGCAGCTCTGCAAGGAGAGGCCAAATATGGCACAGACGTGCGGCACTTCATTGAATGTGACTTTTCCAAGGCCGACGCCTTAAAGTCTGTCCCCACCAAGCACAACGCCATCAACCGTCTGAAATGCACACAAGAGATGCTGGCAAACTCAAACCTCCGCCACCTCAAAATGGTATCAAACGAGGTGGAGGTGGTGGACACATTCTCAGTTCAGGACTGAGCCAAAGACCTCCAGGATCTGGATCTGTTGAAGGACGACCTCCCAGATCAACGCAGCCTTGGAGTAAAGTGGAATACAATGAAGGACTATTTCACTTTTTACATTCCTCACACTGAAAAGCCTTACACACGAAGGGGAGTCCTTCAACTGTGAACAGTGTGTTTGACCTACTGGAGTTTCTGTCCCCAGTCATCATTCAAGGATGACTGCTCCTGAGAGAACTATTGTATCAGACAACAGAGTGGGACTTACCTCTTCCAGAGGACCTGAAAGGCTGGTGGATATAATGGCAACTGTCTCTTCAATGCCTCAGCAAAGTCCATGTCTCATGCACATATACTAAGACATCAGTGTCGCAGTCTAAATGTGTAGAACTTTGTATCTTCATGACTCGCACCACAACCAGAGCTTACAGTTCCTAGGCTTGAACTCTGTGCCATGGTATTGGCGGTCGAAATGGCAGAGGTCATAAGTGAAGAGATTGACCACCCCATAAATGAAACTAGTATCTGCACTGATAACAAGGTAGTTCCAGGTTATATCCACAACCTTTTATGTGTATGTAAACAATCGTGTGTCATGTTAGAGAGTCAACTACTCCAGAGCAGTTGCATTTTGTTACTACAGATCAGACCCTGCTGACCACGGCTCACAATCTGTCCCAGCTGCTGAGTTGCAGAACACAATGTGGCTCACAGGTCCAGGCTTTAAACAGAACTATGTCAAACCTGATGCACATTGCACAATGCTTCTCTCAAACCAAAACTGACATGAACTGCACAGGATGGCACATGTGTAAAGCAGGAACTGTTAGAGCAAGCAGAGACATTAATCATTAGAGATGTGCAGTCCGAAATATATACAAATAATATATAATATATAAAATGAAAAAACAGAATCTCCCTAGAAACAGCCCACTCATAAAGCTCAACCCCTCATTAGAGATGACAAGTTGTTGAGAGTCAATGGTCATACTAGCCGTACTGGGCTTGGAGTAAAAGACACTAGGCACCAGGCAGTCACGCCATCACTACCCTCCTTGTGCACCACCACCATGGGAAAGTGAATCATTAAGGCAGGCATTTTATCAAGGGTGCTGTCTGAGAAAGTGGCCTGTGGATTGTAGGAGCAAAAAGATGCATTGGAAAGGTCATAAGCAAATGTGTGACATGTAAAAACCTGAGAGGGAAGCTTGAGGAACAATTGATGAGCGACTTGCCTGGAGGCAGACTTCAATTAGAGCCCCCCTTTTCTTACGTGGGTAGGGACATGTTCGGCCCATGGGAGGTAACCACAAGGCGAACAAGAGCGGGACAAGCCAACAGTAAACGGTGGGCAATACTATTCACATGTTTATGCACAAGAGCCATCCACACTGAAGTAGTGGAAGAGATGAGTTTGTCAAGTTTCATCAATGCACTGAGGCATTTCTTTGCCTTGTGAGGTCCTGCAAAACAGCTGTGCTCGGATTGTGGCACTAACTTCTTTGGTGCCCACAAGGAAATGATTGCATACACACCAGAAAAGGACAAAATACGGCACTTTCTGCAGGATCAGAAGTGTAACTGGATCTTCTTCTCATATGGGGGGAGTATGGGAATGCATGATTGATTTGGCACGCTGGATACTTGATAACATGATGCTACAAGCCTGTCATGTTCAACTCACCCACAAAATCTTAACCTCGTTCCTGGCAGAAGATGTGGCCATAATAAATGCGTGTCCATTGTTACCAGTATCATCAGACCTTGAGCATTCCCACATTCTTTCACCTGTTATGTTGCTAACGCAAAACACACACATTGTGTCCTCCATCTGTGACAATGTGAACCCCAAAGATACACCACTGGAAAAGCCACTGGAAGCATGTCCAGTTCCTTGTGGACAATTTCTAGAGCAGATGGCGCAAGGAGCATCTCAATAGCTTTCAACTTTGTCTAAAGTGGCACCATAAGAAGATCGACATCAAACAAGGGGATGTCGTGCTCCTTAAGGACAAACAAACTAGAAGAAACAAGTGGCCAATGGGTGTAATTGTCAAAACAGTTCCAAGTGAAGATGGCATCATAAGAAAGGTTGAAGTTTGAGTTGGTTCCCAAGGGCCTTATTATAGACCTATTTCTGTGATAGTTTTCATGTTATCTAGAGATGTTTAAGTTCATAGTTTGTGGTATCCCTAAGATACCAGGCGGGGAGTGTTCTGACCAATGTAAGAATTGTTCGTTTCTGGTGCAAGCATCAAAGAGGACAAAAGACTGAAACATAGTCAGAAGGGTTTAATGAGTTCCACACAGGTAAAGTGAACTTTTCTGCCTATTTTCTATTCTAGTTTTTCCAAGTGCGCTAGCCCTGTAATAAAAATCAGGACATTGTCCCTACAGGTCACGTGCGGTGATGCAGCAGTGTAACAGAAAGGTCTCCTCAGCTGACATGTGTCACACCAGGGGTCGCCAACCTTTTTTGCACCACGGACCGGAATAATGTAGGTTTTATTTTCACGGACCAGCCATCTACGCGTGGCAGATAAACAAGGCAAAAATAAGTTAAATGCATAAAAAATACAACTCACTATAGCGCTGAATCAGTGGGAGCCCTGCTATTGTGGCTTCTTTCCTTCTTGTTCACATTTGTTTCTTTAAAAAACTCTAAAGTCTTATCTTTTAATCCAGGTGCTTAGACTCCATGTGCCAAAGCAATATTGAAGGTTTCATTGCCTCGTTCGCTTTTCCCCGCACATTACGCAGAGCCGACTCGGCGCGTGAAACTCACCTGTAGCGACAAAGCCATATTTTAAGTAGAACTCCTGGTGTTGTCTGTTAAATTGATCTTTCTTTTTCTTGGAGGTCGTAGGCTCCTCTTCTGGCTCCTCAGTTTGGCCTTTTCCCTTTTACAAAACAGCTCTCCAAAGAGTTTTGTTTTTGGCTCATTTTCACGAGCTTGTGAGTCTATGTTTGGGTGACGTGCCTGATGATGATATACGAGATACGTCGTCGTGGAGACAAGAGCAGATCTAGCACAGATATAATAGCACCAGCCTCCTGCTGGTCCCAGAGTCAGGACTAAACATGGGGAATCAGCATTTCAGCTTTGTGCAGCTAAAACCTGGAACAGTCTTCCTGAAGATGTGAGACAGGCCTCAACTTTGACAATGTTTAAATCCAGACTCAAAACAGTTCTGTTTAGCTGCATATGACTGAGAGGTTTTTATTCTGCACTCTTCTGTTTTAATATTAATTTTATGATGATTATTTGTGATTATTTATGTTTTTGATTGGTGTGATTTTAATGTCTTATTCTGTAAAGCACTTTGAATTACCTTGTGTACAAATTGCCCTATACAAATAAACTTGCCTTGCCTACTTGCCGACACCTGGTTTACATGTTTGTAGATCTGATTGTGATGACAGCAGTGCCTCACCAGCCATGAACCTCACCGCACGTCACTGATGTACGGTACTGTGCAATAAGTTGTCGCCTATCTATGTGCAAAATAGTAAAAAAAAAAATAAAAAAAAATCTATAATTGATAAACTTTAGAAAACTCTTTTGATTTAAATATGGGGCTGAAATTGTGCATTTATTAATTAAAGCAGTCTTAGATCTAATTCGGCATCATATTTTGTTGACATGTTTTTGCACAGTACTGGGCTTACATTAGTTTTATTCTATACACGACAGTATAGAAGACTAGTAAAAGTACTCTTCAGAGCTTAAACATTAAAAAAACAGTAACATGCGGTGAGATTCATGGCTAGTGAGGCACTGATGTCGTCACCAATGTTCCCTCTAATTTTTCATGTATCTGAGCAAACACACAAAGTCCCTGAGCGCTCTCTTGACCACTGTGAGCACCATCAGACGTGCACACTGTGAACACACGAGCATTACATCCAACCAACTTACAAGATCTATTAAAAGAATCAAATTACAACAGTAATTACTGTCAAATGACTTTTAATACGAGATTTTGTATAATTACAATGAAATAGACAACGATCTTGTCCATAACTACTCTCTATTAGAAGCATATTTAGTTTAACTGTGACAAAATATGAACAGCCAACTGAACCAAGTCAAAAAATAAACTCAATTGAAACTATTTTGAACACATGCTTAAATTTTGTTTTTATATGAAGATCCTGCTATGCACTGGGTAAGAGAGTCTCACTATAGTCTAGGAGACTCCAACTGTTCTTCTGGGAGAATCCTACTGTTTTCTAAATGAGAGAAATCCTGCTGCTATGGTCTGAAAGAGTCCTGCTCCTGTAACTCTGTCTGTAAAATATACAATTTGACAGTTTTTATTAGCATTTGTACTGCTCAAACAAGAAACAATATTTAATGACCAATATTTAGTTGCTCTGGAGGAATTGAGACATGCACATCTTAAAAAGAGACAGTTTTGTTCACATTATATAATCTTCACATTCTGCACAATGGCATGTGCTGTAGCACGTGATACACTGAAAATTACATCAACTTTGTAAAATATATGATTATAGTTTTAATTAGCATTTCTACTACTCAGAGTAAAAGCATTTAATGGTTATTATCCTTAATAAATTAAAATTAATAATAGCTCAACAGTGGAATAATCACAAACTGAGAATTTAAATGTCACCTTATGTTTCTGTAACTGTGCTTTGGCTGTCTTAAGCCTGGCCATAACTCCAAGAACTGCTCTTCCAGAAGTGTCTGTGACAAATGTCAAAAGCCACATCCAACATGTTTGCACCAAGAAAGAGAGAAAAGAGACAAAGAACAAAACCCAAAGACCAGTCAAGAACTTACAAAGACTAACAAAGAGACAGAAAAGGTGTCTGAACCACAAGAACAAGAATCCAAGCAAGTCACATCAAATAGAGTTGTACTTCCTCAGTTATCCCAGTCTATATCTCCACTCTAGACAATCCAGAGAAAGAGAAGCTAGTGTATGCCTTGACACTCCAGTCGCCAGTCAAGCTCAAGATTTCTACAATAACATCCAAAACAAAGATTGTGTCTAGCCACAAGTTAAAGAACCTACAAGTAAGAGGCATGAACTCTGAAACAAGAATCAAGTTGCCAACAACCTATACCAGAGACTATATTCCAGCCAACAGGTCCCACATTCCGACTAACAAGACGGCTGAGAATTGGCCCCATCTAAGACATTTATCAAAGGAAATGGCTCCCAAACTTGATTGTGAAGTTGGACTACTCATAGGATATAACTGTCCTCAAGCTCTACTACCCCTAGAAGTGGTCACTGGTGAAAGAGAACAACCATTTGCACAAAGATCTCTGCTTGGTTGGAGCATCATTGGCTACAGTCACTCTGACAGTGAGTATGAGGATGAGATTGGAGTAAGTAAGTCCTGCCAGTTATTGAGTCATCTCAAGAGATTAAAGATGAAGTATGCTTTGTAAGAAGAAACAAAGTTAAAGAAGTGATTACACCAGCAGAGACAATAAAAGTTCTGGAAATGGACTTTGTCGAAAGAAGCATTGAAGAAGAATCTATGTCACAAGAAGACCTCATGTTTCTGTCTAAAGTGAAGAAGGCATAAAAAAAAAGAAAGACGGACATTTTGAAATGCCTCTACCCTTTAAGGAAGAAAGACCTATTTTGCCCAATAACAAGCTCTATGCAGAACACAGGCTTAAGTGTCTGGAAAGACGTTTAAGAAAAGATAAGCGCTATTATAGTGACTATGTGGCATTCATGCAAGATATCATCTCAAGAGGCAATGCTGAAAAGGTGCCAGAGGATGAGATAAGCAAAGAACCAATCAGAGTTTGTTGTTAAGAACAATCCCTTCACCAGGAGAGGAGTACTCTCCACAGTAGCGTCTATATTTGACCTCGGTTACATTAATAATGACGCAAGACGATTCCATGTATTTGTAGCCAACAGAATTCAGCGAATCAGATCAAGCACAGAACCAAGTCAATGGCAATACGTTGCCTCTGAACAAAATCCCGCTGATCATGCTGAAGGTGGAAGAGATAAGTTCTAAAGATCCGGAACTCAAAGTCGCACAAGTTTTCACAGTCAAAGCAGAAGAAGAAAAGTGTATTGTAGATCGTCTGCAAAAGTTTTCTGATTGGAATAGACTTGTTAAAGCAATAGCAAGATTAAAGCGACGTGCCAAGTATGCAAAAAACCCAGAGAAAATGTCCAATGAAAGTAGTACGCTGGAAGAAAGAAAAGAAGCAGAGGAGTTCATAATACGTACTGTTCAAAGGGAAGCATTCAGTGAGGAAATCAAGTCTTTGAAAGAAAAGGAAGAAGTCAAAGTTTCTCACTCCAAGCTTCATCTGTTAAGTCCATTCCTCGATGAACACAATATTCTGAGGGTGGGAGGAAGATTGACAAGAGCGTCACTCCATCCTTATGTCAAACATCCAGCCATACTTCCAAAAGAGCATCATGCATCACGTCTACTCATCAAGCACTTTCATGAAAAGATTCATCATCAAGGAAGAGGGATGACAGTCAATGAAATACGTGCCAATGGCATTTGGATTGTCAGCTGCAGTAAGGAAGTGTCATCATTCATATACAAGTGTGTCAAATGCAGAAAGTACAGGAAAAGTGGTCAAGAACAAAAGATGTCCGACCTACCATCAGAAAGAATGGAAGCTACCCCTCCATTCACATACAGCGGTATGGATTGCTTTGGGCCATTCATTGTGAAAGAAGGAAGGAAAGAGATTAAGAGATACGGACTCTTGTTTACATGCATGTGCTCCAGAGCTATTCATATTGAAGTCTTGGATGATCCTAGTACGGATTGTTTCCTTAATGCGCTCCGTTGCTTCATCTCCATACGTGGCAATGTCAGTCAACTGCATTGTGATCAAGGTACTAATTTTGTTGGTGCGAAGAATGAATTCCTAAACCTGGCACAAAATTCTAAAGAGAAAGTAAAGGAGCTAGGTACAAGTTTCATTTTCAACCCACCTGCTTCCAGTCACATGGGAGGTGTCTGGGAGAGACAGATTCGGACTATAAGAAATGTTTTGACATCCATTCTTGATGAATCAGCCTCAAGATTGGACACTTCATCATTGAGAACCTTCATGTATGAAACCATGGCCATAGTAAATAGTCGACCATTAACCGTAGAGTGTATCAACGACCCTGTAGGACCAGAGCCGCTGACACCCAACCACATTTTGACAATGAAATCCTCAGTGATCATACCACCGCCTGGAAACTTTGTCAAAGAAGATCTCTATCTGCAGAAAAGATGGAAAAGAGTGCAGTATTTGTCAAATGTATTTTGGATCAGATGGAGAAAGGAATATCTGTTAAATCTACAACAGAGAAGTAAGTGGGACAAGACCAGGAGAAACACCAAGGTAAACGACATCGTTTTACTTCAAGAGGATTGTGTTCCGAGAAACCAATGGAAACTTGCTAGAGTCGTAGAAGTCACCCCAGGAGCTGATGGAAAAGTCAGAAAAGTGAAGCTTCTTCTCAGTGACTCTGCTCAAGCCAAGAAAGGGACAAGTGTAACAAAGACTGTTTTAGAAAGACCAATTCATAAGACTGTTCTTTTACTTGAAGCTGAGTAATATGTAATGTTTGCTAACACTAAGTTCATGTTGAGTTAATTTCTGTTTAAGATCACATACTGTTAGTAATGTGATGGTGGGAGCCTTGCCTCATTCGTGCTGTGTATTCGTCCTGTCGTCGCAGATAGACTCGCGGTTGTGGACTTTCCATTATCGTAACTCCGCAACCAACTGTGCCATCGTGTAAATTCAAACGGCGTCTCAAAGCAGAGGCATGAGGCTCTTTAGATATTTTACTGTCATAAAAATAATCTGCCTCTGTCCCTCGAAGACGATGAATAAGAGCGAAGGAGCCGCGGGGATTTTCCCACTCTCTTATTCAATGCGTCAAAGAAAAAATACGGATGGATATTTAAAATAGAGGTAGTTGTGTGAAAATGTGCAGTATATTCTGATACTTTAACATGATTTTTATGGATAAAAATAATAAAAGTCTCGGCGAGTTGTTCTGGTCTATAGTGAGCTCAGTCCTTCACTTGAGTCATTTTGCAACATAAACACAGGTGGCCAACAGTATCAATGACGTTAGTGAGCTACGTGAACACGTGAATACGTACGTGAATCATCATTGTCTGACCACCAGTAACACGTCACTCTCTGTTAATGTGGAAAATGGTACAAAATAAATGATGCGTTTATTTTATTAAGGATTGTGTGACAAAGTGGGCCTTTGTCCCTTTAGATATTTCATTTTATTTGTACACATGTCTGTTAATTTTCCAAAATTCTCCATACCAAATTAAAATAGAGCTATCCGGGTTTTGTTTTGTTTAGTTTTCATTCTTGTAATCACCACACACAAACATGTTACTTTAAAGTCATTTTATTTGGTTAAAGTTAATTAGTTTCATATACTGCATTTACTTACCTGAATCTCCACATGGTCCAGACAAAGAGAGGGGGCGTGCCCATGTCTGCCATCTTTATAGGCTTGGGTGTGGCTTTGGGCTGGACCATGTGGAGGGGAGAACTGGGTTTTGAGTTCATTTTTGTTCCTGTGTTTAAGGTCTTATGTATTTAGTTTTATTGTGTAAGTGTTTAGTTTATTTTGTTAACACTATGTTTTAGTTATGGGACTTGGGCCCAGAGAAAAGACCAACATTTAAAACGAAATGTCATCCCCACAGCACCTGTGATCAAGGTGGTGTAGGCTGGGGGAGGGGTGTCTGCACCAGAGGGCTATATAAGGAGCCCTAATGAGACATTTGGGGAGACCTGTGTTGTAAGGCTACCCGTGGGTTTTTTGTTTCTTCAGTTTCTTAATTTCTGTTGCTTTGATTATTTTGAGCACAGTTGAGTTTTGTAAATATGTATCATTTTTGCACATTTTTCCACGGTGCCTAAATAAATTGATTTGAATGGGACTATTCGGAGTCTGCCTCCTATTTTGACCGCTCGGGCCAGCTTCCCCACAGATTGATTTTATTTTTTGTGCGCAGCGCAGATTTTCTGTGCGCGGAGACAGTGGAAGCAGTGCGCAATTGCGCACGCGCGGAGCTTAGAGGGAACAGTGGTCGTCACAGTCAGATTTACAAACATATAAACCAGGTGCCAGTACATTTGGCCCCAGGTTAGTTTCTCTCCCAGTGACTTGGGGCCAGAATAAAAAATAATTTCAAAATAAAAGTTCCGAAGTCCGTATGAAATAGCTCTAATAGTATGAAATAAAAAGCTGGTTTTGTATTGTTTTTTATTCTGGTTCCCCAATTTTCAATGGATTGAAGTAATAAAATTTCTTACCATTTCGTACCACTCTGTTTGAAAAGAGAGTCTTTCGTCCCGTCGTCTGGAGCAAACCATTTAGCTCCTTTGGCTTTGGTCTTCCTTTAATTATAACCTCCTGCTTCGACTGAAAGTTCAGTTTAGAAAACAGCTTGAGCTTTAATATGTATCTTCCTCCATTTAAAAAGTAGGGCCAGACAAGAAGAAAAAAGTGAATTGCTAAAGTTGACTTGCTAACTCTAAATTGTAGTTTCTGCAGGAGTTACAAGAATCCCTGGGCTCACGAGCGCCCCCTAACATGAGGCAGGGTAACTGCGTGCCTCACCCGGCGCCTTTTCACAGCCGCTTAAAGCAGCAGCAGCGTCACTGCTGAACTACAGCACAGTCAGTCCATGTGAGGCACGAACGGCCTGTGCCTCACCGCGCATCTCTTCAGGATTTGAACGGTAAACGTAAAAGTTCAGCGATTTTGAGTAAAAAAAAAAAAAAAATTGCAAAGTTAAATAGAAAATAACTTTATAGTACAAATTATTGGATAAATATAACCACACATATGAGGACATTCGTTCTACGGTTTAATCATGTGACACAATAAAGTCACATTTGAATCATGATTTGCAAAAACCATGAAGTGCTTAAAAACAGCATTTTGTTTTTTTTTAGTAAAAACATAATGAGAAACAACAATTGTGCCTCTTGGAACAATGTGGCTCATTTGAAGAGCTGCTGACAGGTGAAGACATGAGCCTTGTGCTCCCAAGGGGGTCACCGAGACCCCGAGTCGCATACTATGAACCTACGGTAGAGAGGCGAAAAAAAAATAAAAATAAATAAATGGAGAAGGACCTTGATGGGGGTCAACGGGACACACCGAGTGGCAAGGGGTGGGTTGGAGGGTGAGGGTGGCGGGGGTAGGTGGGAGGGTGTGGGGGATCATAGAGACCCCCAGTCCCGTTGACCACTGGGTGGTGGGTGTTCGATGTTAGGTACGTAACGTACGTTTGGTAAGTTATATATATATATATATATATATATATATATATATATATATATATATATATATATATATATATATATATATATATATATATATATAGAGCACTCGGGGTCACTGCCCCGAGTGCTCTGATGACCACGGGCACCACTGAGGCCTTCACCTTCCAGGCCTTCTCCAGCTCTTCTTTGAGCCCCTGGTATTTCTCTAGTTTCTCATGCTCCTTTTTTCCTGATGTTCCCATCGCTTGGCACTGCGATGTCCACCACAACGGCTTTGCTCTGTTGTTTATCCACCACCACTATGTCCGGTTGGTTCTCCATCATCATTCTGTCAGTCTGTATCTGGAAGTCCCACAGGATCTTGGCTCGATCATTCTCCACTACCTTTGGAGGTATTTCCCACCTAGACCTGGGGGTTTCCAGTCCGTATTCTGCACAGATGTTTCTGTACACTATGCCCGCCACTTGGTTATGCCGCTCCATGTTTGCTTTCCCTGCAGCATCTTACACCCTGCAGTTATGTGCTGGATTGTCTCAGGGGCCTCTTTGCACAGCCTACACCTTGGGTGTAGGCTATGCCTACAACCTTGTCCAGGTTGTCCACTCCTCCCTTGGTACGATTGTAATGGAGCACAACGGGAGGTTTGCGTCGTTGTTGTTGGTCTTGGTCTCGGTTGTCGTCTCTTTCTCCTCCTCGTCCTCCTCGTCCTCCTCGTCCTCCTCCTCCCGGCTCTCCGCGCAAATACAGCAGCACGGTGGTGAGGATCAACACGTTCCTGTTCTTCTTGGTCAGGTAGGAGATCAAGGCGACCGAGGGGGAACCCCCCTCCCCGGCAGTGAACGCGGACACGAAGGACGCGACCCATCTGCTGCCCCCGTGCGGGTTGGCCAGATCGTGTGGGACCTCCGTCCTGTTGGTCCGCAGCGTCCCCAGCAGGGTGAGCCCCCTCTCGCAGAACAGCCTCCGGGCGAGCTCGAACGAGGTGAAAAAGTTGTCACACGTCACGGTGCGGCCCGGTCCCAGTCCCTTGGTGAGGTCGAGCACGACGCGCGTGGCCGGGTTCTTCTCCACGGGCGCCTCCTTCTCGGGTTTGCCTGTGTAGACCTGCATCTTCCACGCATAACTGGACCTCGCGTCACACACGACCCACAGCTTGATGCCGTATTTGGCGGGCGTGGAGGGCATGTACTGGCGGAAGGGGCAACGGCCTGTAATTTAAAAAAAAAATAATCATAATAATTATTATTATTATTATTATTGTTATTATTATCAACATCATATCATCATCATCATCATTATTATTATTATTATTATTAATTTTATTGTTATGGGCTGAAAGCTGCTAACTGACAATCTCTCTATCTCTCTGTGTGTGTGTGTGTGTATGTGTGTGTGCATGTGTGTGTATGTGTGTGCGTATGTGTGTGTGTGTATGTGTGTGTGTATGTATGTGTGTGTATGTGTGTGTGTGTGTGTGTGTATGTGTATGTATGTGTGTGTGTGTGTGTGTGTGTATGTATGTGTGTTTGTGTGTGCGTGTGTGTGTGCATGAATGTGTGCGTGTGTGTGCGTGGGTGTGTATGTGATGGCGTGTGTGTGTGCGTGTGTGTGTGCGTGTATGTGTGTGTGTGTGTATGTGTGTGTGTGTGTATGTGTGATGATGGCGTGTGTGTGCGTGAATGTGTGTGTGTGTGTGCGTGTATGTGTGTGTGTATGCGTGTATGTGTGTGTGTGTGTATGCGATGGCGTGTGTGTGCGTGAATGTGTGCGTGTATGTGTGTGTGTATGCGTGTATGTGTGTGTGTGTATGTGATGGCGTGTGTGTGTGTGCGTGTGCGTGTCTCAATCTCAGAGAGGGCCCTGGGGGGTACAGCAGACGCTCTCTTTGTTTACCTATAATATATAAAATCATAAAATATTCCACCATTTGTGTACAATGCTTAAAAAATGAATCCAAACTTGAACATAATTTAGTTTCAATTTCTTTAATTTGTCCTTTTGTCTTTATTACAACTGTTGGTTGTGAGAACAAGTGCATGACATCTGACCTTCCATCTAAGAGACTTCACCAGAACCTTCTTCTGATGCAGTCCCTCTTAAACTATCTATTTATGTCACCACAGGTGACTCAAGGAGTGACACAAGGTAGTTTTAAGGTTTTCAGACATCTGACCTTCCATCTAAGAGACTTCACCAGAACTGACTTCTGATGCCGTCCCTCAAAAACTATCTATTTATATCACCACAGGTGACTCAAGGAGTAAAACGAGGTAGTTTTGAGGTTTTAAGACATCTGACCTGTCTTTGCCTCTTCACATAGGATCGACATTAGCAGACAGTCGGCTGTTTTCAGCCCGGAGCTGATCATTTTCCAACCTAAGACTCCTATTCTTCTGTAGTTCCTCACCATGTAAAGTAATGACCTCATCTAAATCTGTCTGAAGTTTGGCCTTACTAGACTGCAGACTTGTGATGAACTCTTTTTGCAGCTCGATCTCTGTTTTCTGCAGCTCAATTTCAATCTCAAGTTCCTTTTTTCTTCTGGCTTCCCTCAGTTGTATAGAGGCCATCTCATTGAAGTGTGCTGTTATGCAAACTTTTTCAGCCTCCGTTTTGTCAATTGTTGCCTGAAGTCTGTGTTTCTCTTCAATGAGGGGATTTATTTTAGCCACTAACTCAACTATATCCTGTCTGGACCTTTGGTTTAATAAGGTCATGACCCTTTCACTTTCGGCCTTCTTAAGAAATTGAGACTCAAGAGACTGTAACTGTGCTTGAAGTTCTGCAACTTCAGCTCTGAGCTCCAGATTTTTCTCGTTTTTTTCCTGAATGTGACTGTTGAGTTCATGAATTGTGCATTTTGCACCTTCTGCCTCTTCACTTAAATGAGCTACAGTAGCAGATAGTTTGTCATTCTTAGTTCGGAGGGACTCAAGTTCAGCCTTCAGTGACTTTTCTTTTTCCTGAATTTGAGCCTGAAGACCGATCTTTTCCTGCAGACTTGTGATTAACTCTTTTTGCTGCTCGATCTCAGTTTTCAGCTGCTCATTCTCTTCAACAAGGCCCGTTACTTCAGCGATAATCTGACTTCTATCCATTTCTGACGAGGACAAGGCCTGAAAAGAATACTGATTCAAATGTTCACGTTCTATCTCTAGAAGAACAAAATTTGTTTCTTCTGTTGATAAAAAAGGAGAAAAATGCTGCTGTGCAAAGTCAATTACTGTTGAAAAAAACAACAATACCAATAACTATCAATGTGTATCACTCGCTGTAATCACACAAAGGCTCAGATATTGTTCTGAAGAGATGGTGTGGTCCCAGTTCATTAAACACAGTTCAAAGGCTTTATGACATCACAGCTTCATTATGTCATAATGAATGTGATGATGTCATACTCCCCATTCCTGAACAATAGAATGTTGTGATGTCATAGCAACTGCAGTGTTGCCATGGAAACCGCTCTGAGTCCTGCAAAGAGCCTTTTTTTTTTAAATATAATAAAGGGCATCATTAAAATATTACTATATTTATATAATTAAACATGTTGTGACTATAATTTTGTGAACATAGCATTTTAATGAACACAACAGCATTTCCAGTGTATTGAAGCTTGTGTTATTGGACATAGATTTTTCTAGGCTGTAAGTTTCTTTGACAACACTACAATCACTCACTCCATCCTCCCTTATCCGCAACCTTGGCATCTTCCTCGACCTCAGTCTCTCATTTAAATCTTATGTTAAACAAATAACCCGAACTGCCTTTTTCCATCTTAAAAACAACATTCACTTTCTCAGCTGCTGAAACCTTAAAGCAGACGTCTTTTGCAAAATTGACTTTTCAGAACTTTTAACCATATTATAGCTGTTTCATCTCACCGTTCACACACTCAAAGTTGAATGTGGAGTGATTTGTGCATGTTTGAACAATCTTTAATCACTTATTTTGAAGGCTCCATATTGCCAGTCAACTCTTGGTTTCACCTCCACTGGCATTCGCCCACTGCTTTGTCCTTTCTCAGCTGGGTCGCATATTCATTTTGAAAATAGATTTTTTTTAGATGACGTTTAAGATGACTATTCCTATATAACGAGCACAACCACAATATTTATTTTGTTTTCCATTCATTCATCACATCCAGCATCCCATATGGTACACCCTCAAAAAGTCTCAATAAACTGCAGTACATTCAAAACTCCGCCTCCTCACACACCCATGGACCCACTTCAAAATCCTCCTCATCACCTTCAAAGCCTCTTCCTCCCTTTCAAGACCTCTTCATCACCCTGCACCTGTCCCTCCTCTGCACCTACAGAGAGATAGACAGATAGACAGATAGATAGATAGATAGATAGATAAAACAGATATTGCAAGAGGGGCAAGGCTTTGTAGCAACATGGATCTGGACCTAGAGTCAAACAGTGTGATGATTGATTTTGTTATTTAAGTAAAAGTACTGATACCAGGGCAAAAAAATACTCAAGTAAAAGTATTAAAGTACAGTGGTCCCTTGTTTATCTCGGGGGTTACGTTCTAAAAATAACCCACAATAGGTGAAATCTGCAAAGTATCAGCTTTATTTTTTACAATTATTCTATATGTTTCTTGTCTGTAAAACCCCTCACCACACACTTTATACACTTTTCTTACAGACATTAACATTTTCTCACATTTCTCTCTTGTTTAAACACTCTCAAAGTTCAAACCTTTGTATATTATGTCCTCCTTCCTCGATGATGTATTAAATGTGTTGGTCTCGTGCATCTGCTCCAGCTGTATCCGCAGAGGCGCCTCTCTGTGCACAGAAACACTTTTAAGTCCAAAGCGTTTCTGAAATTTGTCGGTGCAGAATGTTTCATCGACATTGTGGATTTTGTCGGGGAGAAAAACTTGCAAACATACAGCACTTAAGAGACACACTGAGATCCAACATTTATGTAAATTTGTCTGACACATTCTGTACTGTACAGGAGACACGGAGGAGACTGATGGACAATGGTCTACAGTCCCTCAGCCAATCAGGACGCAGAACACAATGGTCTACAGTCCCTCAGCCAATCAGGACGCAGAACACATGGTCTACAGTCCCTCAGCCATCAGGACGCAGAACACAATGGTCTACAGTCCCTCAGCCAATCAGGACGCAGAACACAATGGTCTACAGCCCCTCAGCCAATCAGGACGCAGAACACAATGGTCTACAGTCCTGTTTTTGAGAAACACTCAAAAACAGGTGAAAAACTGGTATGTAGACTGAAAAATTCCTTGTATGGACTCAAGCAATCAGGCAGAAACTGGAATACTGTATTACACCCATATCTATGTGAAAATGATTTTGTATAGAATGCTGCAGATCATTGTGTGTATACAAAGGAAAAATATGGTCAAAGGTTAATACTCATTATCTGCGTAGATGACCTCATTATTGCTGCTACTAGTGAAAATGCAATGAGTGATGTGAAAAGAATGTTAACTCTAAAATTCAGGATGAAAGATCTGGGAACTCTGAAACATTTCTTAGAAATAGACTTTGAACAAACAACCGGACTAGTCAAAATGTCACAAGAGAGATATGTGAGGAAGGTATTGCAAAGGTTTGACATGCAAAATTGTAAACCGAGAGAAACTCCTTGTGAACCAAAACTGGATAATACAGAAAGTGCTGAAAAACTGAAACAACCACGGCAGTACAGAGAGGCAGTGGGAAGTTTAATTTACTTATCCACATGTACTAGACCTGACATTAACTTTGTTGTCAGTAAACTTTCTCAACACTTTAGTGAACCAACTGTGGAACACTGGAATACAGTGAAACATGTATTCAGATATTTAAAAGGTACAACTGTCATGATCCCTGCCTACTCCTGCCTCCTGTGTCTCCTCTCCCCCTCCCACACCTGCCTGACTCCAGAGCTGGGCGGAGCCCTGGCTCCTCCCACACACACCTGCAGCCCATCAGGGCAATCAAGACACCTGCAGGAGGATAAAGGGAGCCAGGACCCAGCTCTCTCTGCCAGGTCGTCTGATCGTCACCCTGCTGATTTTCACCGTGTGTCTTCGTGCTGCTCACATCACTGTTGGTCCTCGTGTCTCTGCTGTGCTACCTGCTCGTGTCCTGCCCGTGTCCTGCCTGTGTTCTCCGACCCTGTCTCCCGGTACCGGCTGTGTTTCTCGTCTCGTGTCTTCCCTGCACCTCTGGACCCTGACCTGCACCCCAGCACCCAGCTCCTCGTATGTTCTCTCGTCACCTGTTGTGTGTTGGTCTGTTAATAAACACCCTTAAACTTGCCCCGAGTCCCGCACTTTTGGTCCGCCTCAGACCCCACATCACGACATGATGTCTGTTACGCGCTCTCCTCCTTCTCCCCCTGATGGCGCTCACACTGTATGGCCGCTGTTGCGCCATACAGAAGTTGTATTAAATAAATATGCCACGCAGAGGCTAAATGCTGAATCTCGTTAAGGATCATTTTTCCTGTTATGATGAAATACTTCTGTCGAAAACACCTTCACAACCATCAGTTTATTTTCGTCAAAATCGACAGCCTGTTAAGTTCTAATATGTTTTATTGTACCAAAAATACCGTATGTTGTGTATCCTTCAGTGCCCTAAATCTTACGCTTCAGTTCCGCTTTTGTCCACTAGAGGGAGACATTGTATAGCCCTGTGTGTTTCTCTTGCTTCTGACTTTAGTGAGTTAGGGTCGAAGCATTTTAACATGTGTGTAAATAAGTGTGATTTTCCTAAACTGTAAAAGCAAATAAAAGATTGTCTTTTCTCTATTGTCGTGTTTAATTGTGGAATTTCAAGACCGCATAGCCCAGAGAGTAACACAAATGTTCAACTCTACATATTAGTATCTCCATATTAATATCTCCAGCTTCTTCAAAACTGCACATAAGACCACGTGGGCCTGTAGTGTTATATTTTGGCACAAAATAAGATAAACGACACACACAGTTGGTGACGTCATTGTCATGGTCATTATTCTCATTTTTCTGCTGTGTGCATGACATTAAAGATAACAACTTGTACTTGAGTTAAATGTAAGAATAAGCTGTTTATTTATTTAAATAAGAAATTAACACTACTAATGTGTCTTTCATTTCAAATTTACTTTCTCATGTGTTTGTAATATCAAGCTTGAGTTGTTCCAGATTTTGTGTTTAAGCTAAATTAAAGTTTGTTTCCACATGAAAAGGTTAAATATGACATATCAGGTGAAGTAAATTTTTCAGTAAATATTGAGTTTGGCCTGTGAATTAGTCTCAGTTTTTACTTTTGGCCCACTGTGAGTTTGACACCTCTGACATAGACTTTATCTGGAGTCTACAGCACAAACAGTCTGTGGTCTATGGCCTGGACAAAGCTCCAGCCGCAGGTTTAGACAGTTCAATCCAACCTGCCGCAAAGACCTAGTAAAAGAAAGTTTAGACCCGGTTTAGTCCTGGTTTGTTTAATAGTTTACCTTTAACTTGCAGTTGAGCATATATTTAAGTGTAATTTTCTAAAACTATAGTTTTTTGTTCAAAAAGGTTGAATTATTCATTATTTATGTTTACATGCTGTACTGCTGTGTTTCAGTCAGTAGGTGGCACCATTTTTGGTCAGTTAAATGTTAAAATTTAGTTTTGAAAAGTTTTTGACTGACCAACCAGTCAAGTGTTTTTTATTTATGCACCATTGTAAACTGAAGTACTTCTGGTATTAACTTGTTTAACTTCTGAATGTGTTTTACATTGTAATTACAAACTTAAGTATTTTGTTTCAGTTGAAATGTCTTCACAAGATATGCAATCATTATTATATTCATTTGTATTCATATTATTTCTGGAATATATACTTGTATTGTAACTAATTATTAGAAAATAATAAATATTTAGTGGACCAGTGCTTCTCATTTTTTTTTGTCCTTTAAAGATTTTATATATATATATAATATATATATATATATATATATATATATATATATATATATATATATATATATATATATATACATACATACATACACACACACACACACACACACACACACACACACACACACACACACACACACACACACACACATACTTATATTGTAACTAATTATTAGAAAATGATAAATATTTAGTGGACCAGTGCTTCTCCATATCTATCTATATATATGTATATATATATATATATATATATGTATGTATATATATATATATATATATATATATATATATATATATATATATATATATATATATATATATATATATATATATGTATGTATATATATATATATATATATATATATATATATATATATATATACATATATATATATACATACACACACACACACACACACACACACATACTTATATTGTAACTAATTATTAGAAAATGATAAATATTTAGTGGACCAGTGCTTCTCCATATCTATCTATCTATCTATATATATATATATATATATATATATATATATATATATATATATATATATATATAGCTTCATAGTAAGTACAATAATACATAGGCTGAGTGTACAGGTGCGTGTGGATCTTAAGTGTCATCTCATAGTGGGAGTTTAATGAAATTGATTGAACCACCTCTTCTCGTCTTTGCATAAATCACATCATAGACTTTAGATTTGAATTTCATTAACAATTATAATGAGTTTACCAATACAGTGTACAGGTTACCGGGGCGACGGAGTAAATGGACCGAGCAGACGTGATTAGTCTTGTCCACTGAAACCTGAGCTTCACAAAGACACACCTGCTGTTTGCGTTCACTGTAGCTGTTATACAGACGAGGGTTTTATCTTTGGAAAATGTAATATCATTTATAAATAGCAGTGAAATATATGACTATCAATTTTTACAGGGACAATATGGATGTGTTGTGTGGAAGGGCCCAGAATACAAACACATAACTCATATAATGTGGTGGCATAAGTAGAAGTAAAATTAGTAAAGTACTGTACTTTTAGGTATTTGTACTATACTTAGGTCTATTTTACAGTGGGTACTTACTTTTACTTTCTCTACATTTGAGAGCAGTGTCTGTACTTTCTACTTTACAACATTTTTGAACAGGACTGAAAAGTAAAAGTATTTTTATTATTATTTATTGTCTGAGACCTGCTCAAAAGGCTGAGCGTTTTTTCTTTTAACATGTTTGTAGTTTGAAACAAAATATAAAAAATAAAAACAGCGAGAGAAACATTATTGTGTGACCCATTAATCTAACCTTAATTTAGTTTATATTGACACATCTGTTTATCATTTTTCAGTATTCAACTAAACAACAAGACGGGTTTGTTTAGTTTAGTTTTTGTCCACCTTTCAGTTAAACACCACACACACACAAGTTACTTTAGGTATTTTATTTGGTTAAACGTATTCAGTTCAGTTAAACACATCCATCCAGTCTTACCTGGGTCTCCACATGGCCCAGACAAAGAGGGGCGTGGCCAGTATCGGTCATGTTTAAAGCCTTTGGTGAGGTCATGGGCTGGACCGTGTGGGGGGGAGAACTGTTTTTTCTACTGGTTGTTCTTTTTGTTTCACTGTCTTTGTGTATTTTGTTTCAAAGATTAAGTGTTTAAGTGGCACATGCTTGTTTTGCAGATTTAATTTAAGCTGCTCATTTTCTGTTTATTTGTGTGAATGGTTTATGATGTTTTCTTTAATTGTCTCCAGCCGTAGTCATCTTTTAAATACATTTCTGTTTGATAAAAGATTTGCTCTTAAAGTACATTTTAAACAGTTACTTTAATATTTTTACATTACTTGAGTATATTTTTTGCTCCAGTATCTGTACTTAAGTAACAAAATTGAGTACTTCATCCAACACTGCTCATATACTAATTTGTTTTTTGCTATGGCCAAATGAGATGAGTGATTTTAAAATGACCTTGCATCTTTCCAGTTTAGACTTTGACCTACTTCGCTAAATAAGAACCTCAAATGGGACTTAAAATCTGCGACAGGTTTGGAACATAAGCGGAAAAATAGGAAAAAGGAGCCAGACTCGTGATTAAAATTCACATGGTCTCTAAAAATGTATTTTTTTCCATCTACGTGTGGTCACAGGTTCTCCTCTATGGGTCACAAGTAAAGGCGGCTCACACAGGGCTGTCAAAAGTCTATTCTTAGTGCTAATTGTAAAATCACTAAGTGTTTGTTTTGTGGTTAATGCTGCAACGCTGCTACACGCTATGAACTGTTTTTTTCAGAGTGTGGTCAAGTCTACAGCTTAAAGTAACCACATCGGCCCTGTTTCGAGAAGCACCAGAAGACTTTGTTAATCCTGAAAAGAGGCCACAGTTTTCAGTTTCACAGAGAGAGCTTGAGCTAACTTAAAACCTAAGTCAGTAAACCATGGTGATTAAGACTGTAAAACACAGACTGTATATATAGTGAAGTGATCATGGGCACGCTTCCGGCTCCAATTCACTTCACACTGAAAAATGATCAACCCTCTCTCTGTAACTGCTGCTGTCCGGCTCGTCATTTTGGTCTTAAAATGTTCGTATTAACCCTCTACATGATCCTGGGGTTTTTATTCTGCTGTATTGTTTTGTGTCTCAAGATATTAACATTAATAACAGACAAATCAGGCGCCTTCTTTCACAGAGGTCGCTCCCGCAACAGCTTCGGATTGGCTCTGTGGTTGCTATGATACTCGTGGTCGGAATACCAAATGTGGAACTCGGCTCCAAAAATGCCGCTATAAGTGCTAGCCTTGATTAACCTGGGTCTGCTTCTGAAGGAGAGCTCTGATTGGACTGTCACAGTCACTGCTTCTGAAAGAGAGCTCTGAATGCCTTTTATGTAACGTCTTGAATCTTTATACTAAAATAGGAAAAAAAAACTGATTAGACAATGTGCTCCTCTACATTTCTTTTATATTAAACCCCCAGACTGTATAAAGAAGTGAGTGTGATGTCACCCACAACGTTCAGCTGCAGTCAAATGAAGCTCGTGGAGGCCACCAGTTATTTGGAGGCCAATTTGGATTGGTCTAGGCCTATATATTTTGATAAATGTAAGGATTGCATTTTTACTGTCCCAACCAGGAGCCATTAAACAAGAGGCTACACATAAATAAATGTATAAATAAAGGATTAATAATATTTTGGGTAGGTCAGCAGGTTTAAATAATATTCATACAAAAATAATATATATATATATTTTCATTCTTATTTATATGTTATATTTATATATATATACATATATACATATATTTTGGAATAACTTACACCTTTAAATCCAGGCTCCAAACGGTAATGTGCATTTTCTGACGATTATTTATGTTTTGATTTGTTTCTATTGTGATTTTAATGTCTTTCTTATGCTGTAAAGCCCTTTGAATTGCTTTGTATACACATTGTGCTATCTGAATAAACCTTACCTACACATTTGATTTCTATTTTGAAAAGGATATTTCCGGATGTGTCTTTTCCCACTACTGTACGTCTGTGCGTGATGACGTCAACGTAGCGGATACACGACAAACGCAGCTCCTGTTACTGTGAGGCGGAGGTCCTCCGAAACATGTCGCTTTCCCCCGTGGTTGTGCAGGACGGGGCGCTGCCTGTGACTTAAACCGAGCCCGCTCACCCCTCCGCCGCGGCTCTACAGCGGAACAACCCCCCGGACAGCGCAGCGTCCGGTGCATCCAGCCGAAGATGGCGGAGTTCTCGCCCGTGCTGCCGATGCGGGATGGGGGAGCGGGGGGAGGAGGACGTTTCGGGCAGCCCATCTTCCCTCGGTCCAGGTCCGGGTCCGAGTCAGAGAGCGAGCTGTCCCAGAGCCTAGCCCGGACCAAGATCCGCTCGTACGGCAGCAGCACCGCCAGCGTGTCGGCCTCTCTGGGGGAGAAGTACATAGAGCATCGGGTTACGGATAGTGACACGCTGCAAGGGATAGCTCTCAAATACGGGGTTACGGTGAGATACGGCTTATAAGCGACAATTTAAGAGCTTATGAGTGGATATAGAAGTTATTTATTGTTGCATGCATGTGTATTGCTGACTGTCACACACATCAAACATACAAATAGTGTTACATAGCATCTCAGTTTGGCCTTGTTTGAACTTGCCTATAGGGGAACACATGGGCTGGTTTCGTTTTTCAAGAAGCTAATCAGTTGTTGTGGGGCTGCTAATTCTACCAAAACTCTCACATCCTCCAGCAGCAAATAGCTAGCATCCTTGAGTCGCAGGATGCTAGGTTCTTGTTGGTTTTGCTTCCTGGACTGGAGCCTTCTGTGTGGAGTTTGTTTGTTTCTCCCTGTGTTTTTCTCTAGTTACCCCCCAGGATCTTAAACCTGCAACATCCTTATTAGAACCAGGAAGAGAAAACGACACAGCACTGCGCTCACTTCCTCTGGTTCAGAGAGTAGACTTAAAATGTTCACTCCAACCCATTGTTTCTATTGAAATAATATTGCTTTGCGTAATGTTTCACTGTATAGCTTCATCCATGTTGCATTTATTGAATTACAGGTGTTTTTATTTACCTACAAAACATGCACTGTCACTGTGAGCGGGGACGCCTCTCCACAGATTTGACCTTTAACTTTGTCTAGTGGTGTCACCTCTTTGTCCCCATGGAGTGGAGACATTGAAATCCACACAGTACAATATTCCAAGTTTAAACATCCCCATGGACACAAGCGAGTGGTAGAAAAGTTCCATCAGAAAAGTTACTTAGTGCATGTTTAAAGCTGATCTGTTAGTTTCTCAAATGAGCAGGTTGCCCTTAGAAACTAGTTGAAAGAATGGCCAAATGTCCAGATTTTTGTTTGATAAGAATAATACTAACCAATATATTAGGTTTATATATAATTTTTTGGCTGTCAATATTAATGTCTTAGAAGTTAGGCCAGAGCACTCACTTTTTAATCTCTTCTCTCTCTCTCTCTAAAAACACAATGGAGTAATTCCTGTAATAACACGTGTTGAGAGAAGAACTAAATATAAATATGCAGGATTTGTGTGTTAAACATGTGTGAATGAAACAGAACACAACTCCAGATCTGTTTGTGATTTGGAAACATTATAACATAGATCAGAAAATGGCGTAATATGAGATTCACTCAGATGTTCATACTAACCCCGCCCCTCTTTTTCCTCTCTCTGTCTTCAGATGGAGCAAATCAAACGCGCCAACAAGCTTTTCAATAACGACTGTATTTTCCTCAAGAGCATCCTCAACATCCCCGTGCTCACTCAGAAACGCTTCATTTTTAACGGACTCTCTCTCGAATCCCCCGATAACGACTCTGCCGGCCAGGACTCGGACTCGCCCTGTGTCGCGACGCAGGACATTGAGGAACCTTCTCCGCCCCCGTCCCCGCCCCCTGAGGACCCACGACCGAGCCAGAACCAGCCCACGTCCCAACAACAGAAACCAGAGGAGGTGTCGGCCAAAGACTTCTTACAAAGGTTGGACTTGCAGATTAAACAGTCAAAGCAGGCAGCGCAGAAGCTCAAAGAAGAGGAGACGAGGTGAGGCCATTTTTAAAGCTTTTTAAAAAATTTTATTATTATTAGTTGTTTCTGTGCACAGTGGTAGCCGGCTAGTTCCACAAACAGAGTGACGACCATTTCCAGTGTAATGTTAATGTAATGTGTCTATGAGATTTGTGCTGAGTCACTCTAAAATCAATAAATTCTGACAGATTAGGCAGTGGACGAGGAGCAGAGGGTGGGTTAGGGGTCAGAGGTCAGAGGTAATGGGGTTAGGATCAGTGGACGGGGAGCAGAGGGTGGGTTAGGGGTCAGAGGTCAGAGGTAATGGGGTTTAGGATCAGTGGACGGGGAGCAGAGGGTGGGTTAGGGGTCAGAGGTCAGAGGTAATGGGTTTAGGATCAGGCAGTGGACGGGGAGCAGAGGGGGGGTTAGGAGTCAGAGGTCAGAGGTAATGGGGTTAAGATCAGGCAGTGGACGGGGAGCAGAGGGTGGGTTAGAGGTCAGAGGTAAGGGTTAGGATCAGGCAGTGAACGAGGAGCAGAGGGTGGGTTAGGGGTCAGAGGTCAGAGGTAAGGGTTAGGATCAGGCAGTTTACAGGGAGCTGCAGGTGGATGTCACTGACAACATATTAAACACTACAAATGTGAGGAAAAACTCACGGGAGGACTTTTCTGTGTTTACAGAGGTCTTTGTTTGTCAGTGCTAATGATGTCTGATGCTAATTTTAGAGCCGAATAAATATTTAAATAACACCACTGACTGTAATCTACTCCTAAAAATAATTGGGTCGTCTTGACAACAAAATCAGAATTTGTTGTTATGTTACATTTAATATTTTAATAGAAGCTAGCATTAGCATTGACATACAACGACATACCTTTCTATTGAATATCAGCACCGATACTGAAAATTTACCTGGATATCGATTCCATGGTGTCCTGATATCCTGATTAGGCCTTTTAACCGTGTGTAATAACACCATTTACAGGCTGATTTTGGCTCCAGAACGCTTGAACTTTTATTCATTCAAAGCTGTTCAGTAGTTATTTGAGGGATAAGTAACAGTTACATAACACAGTTGGATGTCTTGTATAATCATTTCACTGTGTTTTAAGAAAATAAGTGCCATTTTCCATCCCTA
>JAIEZT010001214.1:3078291-3228291 GCA_019594935.1 Periophthalmus modestus | reverse complement strand
ACTACTGGTTACTATTTTATATTACAGCTACCTCTACCAAACTACTACTAAGACTACTATACAATCAAAAGCCACTACTATTACTTCTATTACAACTTCAAACTGCTATAACTTTCACTAAACCACTCCCACTACACTACTCTGAGCGTTATTACTACTAAAAAGTACAACTACTACTAAATAAAAAAAATAATAAACACAACCAACCTCTACCATACTATCAGTACTAGTTTACAAGCACTACTTCCTAGTACTATAAGGCTGTGTTCACGCTTGTGTTAGGTCCTAGTTTGAGTCTAGTCCAGATGGTAGACCTGTTCTGCTTGGTCCTGTTCTAGTCCTGGTTTAGTCCTGGTTTAGTCTTGGTTTAGTCCTGGTTTAGTCCAGGTTTAGTCCTGGTCTAGCTCAAGAGGAAGTTCTGAAATGAGTCCCAGTTTAGCCCCAATTTTAATGCAAAGTACGACCACACCCCGACACTTCTTCTACCATTTCTACCAAAGAGACAGAAAAGACGACTCCTAAGCTACTTCCTTTTGCAGTAGATATTAAACACGACTCTGTGCAATGGACCACTCAAATAAAAGCAGATCTGTTTCCTTTTGGTCTCTGGGGGTCCATTATCATGGCTTGCGGCTTTAATTTGGTTAGATTTAAGCAGAGTAAATCAGTTTTTCCCTCTTTTTGAAATGGTTCTTGTTTAAATGTACTAGATAGATGGCACATTAAAAACAGATCATGTTCGGATCCACGATGATCCCATGCTGTAGTAATATGAGATGTAATTGAATTTAGTTTATTTGAATTTCAGCCTTAGACTTGGTTTTGTGCTGGGGACTCCTTGTATTCCTCTTATAAATCTGGTTTAGATCTGATGGCAGCACTAAGGAAGAAGTCAAATATGCAAAACTCCAGGTCTGTTTGTGATGAGGAAACAACATTATAATGTAGATCAGAAAACATAATATAGGACCTTTAATGTATGCATAAAGATGAATAATGGGCCAACTTTTACTGTGAATAATCTTACCAGAATTTGTAAACTTATTAACGTATAATTATAAACATCAACTCAACTCATAATTGCAAATTTGTGTAACTTTTATTTAAAACAGTGAAAACATGGAGAGATGATGATCCTCCTCGTCACTCCAGATGTTGGCTGGGACTAATGTTTGCGAATGAATGATTTTGAAACAATCTAAAAAGAGCTTTTCCACCTTCAAGTCACTCAAAGCTCTTTACATCAAGGAACCACTCACCCATTCACACCTTCATTCATACACCAGAGTACACAGATACTAACTTGGTCACTTCCGATACCAATTTCAGTATCTGCCGATCCCCCGATGTGAAGCAGTGACTGAAAACAGCATTTATTTCCTTAAAACAAAAATCAAATGAGACCAACCTGATTCATATGTGTCATGTAGCTGTTATTTATTTAGCAATAAATCAGTAAACATTTCTGGGCCAACTACGACCCGTGAATAGTCTGATTATAGTGTTATATGTCCAAACAGGATATCGACGGAACCGATATTTGGGAGCCGATATCTGATCCAGCTCATTTTTCAGTATCAGAGCTGATATCTGATTCTAGTCTTGTATTGGTGCATCTCGAGTATCTGCTGCTTCTGTCACTCACTCAGAGCACTGCTGAGGCGTGAGTGTAAAAAAGTATCTTTGTTTGAGCTTAGAGCAGTGATCAAGAGAAAGTTCTACTTCTACTTACTGCGAGGTGTTTTTGCACCATCCAACTAATCCTGCCTATTAGGGCTGAGCAACTAAAATATCAGACATTTTATTTGATTAAAAATTTGATTTAAAGCTGAAACTTAACATTGGATGAACCGGGACTGAACCAGGTCTCAGCCAGGATGATTCCAGGACTAAACAAGGTCTTAAGAAGTACAGATTCATTCCATATTAAGTATGTACAGTAATGAGCAGGTAAAGTGTTGATACTGTCAGTGTTTGCAGATGTAACCATTTTTGAAGCCCATTACATCATTCCAGAGATTATGTGATAAAACGATAATAATGAATCTACTGCCACTGATACAAAAACAATAATGCAGGATAATCCCAGTAAAACATTTTTAAACAGACAGAGGTGGAATGTTACAAAGCACAAGTAGTAAAGTGTTGTACTCAAGTTAAGTACAGATACCTAAAAATGGTCCTTTAGCAAATTGTGGGTAGTTTTTTTCTTTGCTCTCAATTGTAGCAAAGTAAATTATCTTTATACTTTCTACTTCACTACATTTTTAAACAGGACTGAAACGTAAAAAGTACTTTTCATATGATTTGAGGGCAGATTTTTATCATGTTCATGGTAACATCCTGAAGTTTTCAAGTTCAAGCTTTGGCATTGAGCAAATATTGCATATTTTTTATTGTTTGAGAAAAATTACATTTTTTCTAAATGATATTTTATGGAGACCAGTTTGTTTGTCTTCTTCAGACCTTTAGTTCCTTTGGTTATTCTCATTCATTATTTACAGGCACTGGTTGAGTTACTTAACAAACGCAATGACCCTAGTCTCATGTACTTCCTCTTTCCTTTCAGAATAAAAGTCTTTGCTCTTTTTTTTTCTAGGAGCGGTGAGGACTACACAGCCCCAAAGTCGTCATACCAAGAAATCTGAAAAACTCTTACTGTTTACTCACTGAAAACCGCTCACGCTCTCATTTTCGTTCAAGAGTTTTTAAGCTTTTACTGAAAATAAAGTGTTATTTTGCCTTTTATTTATTCATACGTAAATGGTTGTCATGGTTTTGTACCGTTTCAATTGTCATGTAAAGTCCCAAACTATTAAAATCCAGGCATTTCCAGAATATTAACCTAACTGCTGCTGATATAAAACATTGCAGTGCTACTATCGAAATCATCTCTATTTTGAGTTGGACAGATTCTTTTTTTAAATGTTGCTTTGTTGAAACTCAACCATATAGTGTTGACATTTTAGCGTTCATTTTTAGTTCCAGGGAAAGAATCCATTTGGGCTTAACTCTTAACCACACAGTAAAGATCTATCGACTTGGTTTAGGCATTTCAACAGCGTTAGCTTGTTAGCCTGACGCGCTAACGAACCTGTTGTAGATTAGCATCACTGGACAATAACCAAGATATTTTCTCATGTTTTTTATTGTAAATTCAAACACACAGGAGATGCTCGAAGAAGGGACGGCTCTATTTTTGAAGTGTGAATGTTTTATTTATGTGGGCTACCTGCTGTTTGTGCTTCAACTTTGGTTTTATCTGATTATGAATAAATATCTATTGAACCCATTATTGTTTTTTTTATTCAGAGGTGGGTATTATTGGGTTATGTTTACGGTAAATATAAACTTCTCAAGTAAAATGTGTTTAGAAGCACATAAATTATAACACATACTTTGAAGTCAACACACTATTTGTCACTATTGTGGCAACTCTTCCGGCTGTGAGTGAGTCGGTCAGTGACTTACTCGTCTCCATGGAGAGATATTGCTTTACCTAGATTGCTCCATATTATGGCATTAAACTTCTGTATTCTGGATTGTTTAACACGGGTGTTTTCACTGCTCAAACAAACCTTGAAAAACATGAATTCTCACTGTGAGCGGGGTGTCCTCTCCACAGATCTGACCAGTAACTCAGTTATGTGGTGTTGGATGGATACGTTTAATGCCATACTGTGGACAAAGCAGTTACATCTCCATGGAAACAAGCAGGTGGAGGATTTTTCTTCAGAAAAGTTTCATAATGTCCCTTTAAGTCGACCTATGGTGTTATTGTGTGATTACTGTTCCCACTGTACGAACATTTGTCATGAATGACCAAAGCTTTTATAATAAAGATACACTATGTGACTTTTCTAGATGAGGGCCACTCACCTGCTTGTCTCTGTGGACCATGAATTGCCTAGAATGTTCCATAGTATAGCATTATTAACGTGTGTCGACCTTCTCATCATGAATTTCACTTGGTATCCTCAGATCAGGACTTCTTCTGCTTTTAAATAATGTTTTCTTTTACTTTCCATATTCCTTAATGAAGTCAAGTATTAGCTACTGTAAACTTTTATTTGTAAAGTTGGATATTTCCCCAATAGGCCTCACTTTGATGATCCAAGAATGCACAGAGAACATGGATCTTTTAAAATAACACGGAGAAGCACTGCTGCACTGAACATTTATCATTTTATAATAAGGTGTGACAATACAAGTATGTATT
Organism: Periophthalmus modestus; assembly: GCA_019594935.1. Taxonomy (NCBI): domain Eukaryota; kingdom Metazoa; phylum Chordata; class Actinopteri; order Gobiiformes; family Gobiidae; genus Periophthalmus; species Periophthalmus modestus. The sequence continues at coordinate 3,224,072 of JAIEZT010001214.1, read as the reverse complement.
CCAGAAATAATATGAATACAAATGAATAATAATGATTACATATCTTGTGAAGACATTTCAACTGAAAACAAATACTTAAGTTTGTAATTACAATGTAAAACACATTCAGAAGTTAAACAAGTTAATACCAGAAGAAGTACTTCAGTTTACAACGGTGCATAAATAAAAACACTTGACTGGTTGGTCAGTCAAAAACTTTTCAAAACTAAATTTTAACATTAACTGACCAAAAATGGTGCCACCTACTGACTGAAACACAGCAGTACGGCATGTAAACATAAATAAATGAAATAATTCAACCTTTTTGAACAAAAAGCTATAGTTTTAGAAAATTACACTTAAATATATGCTCAACTGCAAGTTAAAGGTAAACTATTAAACAAAATATGAAACATAAATGAGCACAAGTGGATTTTAAAGTGCTGGGTTTTGAACTGTAAAGATGCCAGGCTTAAAGAAGATGTGGTACTCTTCAGCTGGGCTTTACTTTAAACTTTGGTTAGATTAAGCAGTTTGTTAGTTATTATCTTAAGCAGTGAGTTAGTTAGCATTAGCAGTGAGTTAGTTAGCTTTAGCAGTGAGTTAGTTAGCTTTAGCTTCAGAAGTGTGCTAGTTAGCTTTAGCAGTGTGTCCACATTTGTGTCGACTCAAAGTGCCACTTCCACTGAATGCTTTTCCACACATGTCACAGGAGTACGGCCACTCCCCCGTCTCTGTGTGTTGATGTTTTTTAAAATATGTCAGGTCACTGAAAGCCTTCATACAGATGTCACAAGAGTATGGCTTTTCCCCAGAATGTGTCCGCTCATGTCTTTTAAGAGTACTCCTCTTTGTGAATGACTTTTTGCAGACGTCACACTGAAAAGGTCTGTCCCCCCTGTGTGCACGTTCATGGATTCTTAGGGCAGACTTGCATCTGAAACTGTTTCCACAGACACCACAGCAGTGCGGCCACTCCGCAGACTGGATAACCTCCTCTTTTGTATTGCTGGTCTGCTCTGACACTTTTGTCGTCACCCAACACATTTTGTTGCTGTCATCACTGTAAGATACCACATCTGTCTGCGGTTTGTCTCTTTCTGGCTGTTTGACATCTTCAAAAAATGGGTCAACAAAGTCCTGCTCTTGAAGAACATCACGTCCTCCTTCCTGGTTTGTCTCCTGTAAGTACTTGCCGTGTGCAGCACTGGTCCTGAGCACAGTCTCCTCATTTGAACTGAGGCGGGCCTCTTGTGGTGCTGGAGCTGCTCTTGTCTGATTCTCATCTCCAAAAGTGATGCAGACCTGAGGAGCGGCTGTCAAGAAGGGAAACAAATCCATTTTACTTGCATAGAAATGTTGAAATGTCAGGCAAAGCAATTCATTATTTTATCTATATTTGTATTTATTCAAAACTAGCTAGAGCATAATCAATGGAAATATAGTAATGCAATAGAAGTACGGTAATAAATAGCAAATAGTCTCTGATAATATCAGTCCAATTCTCATCAGGAGTCAAAGAGGTCTCAAAGAGTCAGTGTATTTTATGTCAAATGTAAATGTAGACTATTTCACATTAACGTTGGATAAAACTATATAAAAAACATTTAAAGCAGGACTAAACCAAGGCAACGCCAGGCCCTGAACAGGTAAGAAATCAAAACCAAACCATGGACAAAACCAGGACTAAACCGGGTCTAAACTGTCTTTTACTAGTTCTTTGCGGCAGGTTGGATTGAACTGTCTAAACCTGCGGCTGGAGCTTTGTCCAGGCCATAGACCACAGACTGTGTTTGTGCTGTAGACTCCAGATAAAGTCTATGCAGAGAGGTGTCAAACTCACAGTGTGGGCCAAAAGTAAAAAACTGAGACAAATTCACAGGCCAAACTCAATATTTACTGAAAAACTGACTTCACCTGATATGTCATATTTAACCTTTTCATGTGGAAACAAACTTTAACTCAAGCTTGATATTACAATAATGCACATTTGATATGATCAGGGGCCAAATCTAATTACACCGCGGGGCCTGAGTTTCACATATAAAGTCTATGCTCTGGCTGCTCTCATTTTTCCCGCGCTTCACGGCCATTTCAACTCAACGTGTAATATTTGTTTTGCTAATGAAAGACAAGCTCCACCGTGAAAAGATATAGTCCAGTACATTTACGACATGTATCGTGTACATTTACTCAGTGTTTTATCGGCTCTCAAACCTGAAATGGGACTCGGAAAGTCCAGTCCGGTTCCCTGATGGTCCTGGTCCTCCAAAGATAAAGTCAGAGCTTTCTCCACTTGTCCCAAAATGTCCTGCGCCGCCGCGTCCAGCCTCTGGTACAAAAATGAGCTCAGCTGCTTCATCATTTGGTTCTTAAAAGACGCCATTGTCGATCAAATATTATAAAATATATCGGCCACAAGCAAGAAGAAAACTTTTAACACTTGGTGTGTGTGCGCATGCGTATGGATGGTATTCTGTAGGAATGTTTAGATAAATGTGTCGGTTTCTGTTCTTGTTGCATGAAGAACAGGCGCAGAGGGAATCGTTCTGTAGATTTTTATTGTACAGTCGGGTTAAAGGCAGCGTACAGCAAAATTCCAAGCAGAATCAAATGCAAAGTCAAAAATGCAGAGTCTAAGGCAGAGTCTAACAAAGTGAGATTACACCAATGTTTTAAATCCTCCCAGAGTAGGTGTCACGCAGCCCGTGTGAAAGAAGCTTTTGTTAAGAGATGCAAAATTGGCCAAAATGTAACGGTTATGTACTGAGTGTTCTGTGATTACAAGAAATGACACTGTTATATGGGAAAAATAACGTTTTGTAAGTAATGTATTACATCTGTATTGTTCCCAAATGCCATCAAATGTGGGTATACAATGAATTGTGAAGCTCCAACAAGTATTATACTTCTGCTTACTCCTTTTGAGCATTATGTAAATTTGCATGTAGATTGATTTTCTCTGAACTGGCTTTTTAATATATATTATATGCCTGCTCAATTAAACAATATTCATTCATTCATTTCCAAAGAGGCAAGTTGTGGATCACGAACTGCTCGGGTAAGGGGAAGGGTCCTGCGTTTTTAATGAATGAAAAGAAGGAATTAATGAATGTACTCATCTAACGTATTGTATTCTGCCCAGACGCTGTGAAGTTAACTTAAACGTATGTTATGTCTTCACATTGTTAATTAAACCCAATGCTATATTATGTAGAGTCTGCTCTGTACTGTAATAAGTGCCTTTAGGAATCCCTTTTCCAGGTTAACTAGAGTGATGTTGTTGCTAAAAATGTAACATCTGTTGTTTGTGACCACTCGTAATGTTTGTGACTAGCCTTATTGGCAGGAAAATATTGGGGAGATGTCTGCTAGCATAAGGCGCTAGCTAATGCTAACATGTCGTTTTCTGAAAAAAAGCTGTTAACACTTTTGTTGCCACACTGGCATTATCTACGCAATTTACTTTTGTATAGAACTTAATAAAAGGTTAATAATGCACATCATAATATCACATAAAGGCGTAATGTCTGAATTCGGGTTAGCTTCTCCTTTACTATCAACCAGTTTAGCCGTTGCCACAGCAACCCCGGTCCCCTTAGCCCCGCCCCCTGCGTCTTCAGTCGTCGCGTCACGAATCTTTTTGAGACAAACTTGGTGCAATGAATGTCTCAAAACATAATATAATTTTCAGATTTGGACGTGAAAATTATATGTGTGTGTATATATATATATATATATATATATATATATATATACACACACACACACACACACACACACACACACACACACACTTTCCTTTTGTTTATTATTAACCTCTTAGGACCTGTTGTCTAGGCCAAAATACAAATTTTCTCTACAAGCTCCTGGTGTCCACATATGAGGTCATTATACTGCCACTTAGTGGACACAGAAGAGTATAACACATTATATGTGTTCCAGGCACAATTGTTGTTTCTCATTTTGTTTTTACTCAAAAAATGCACTTAATAGTTTGCAAATCATTATTCAAATGTGACTTTATTGTGTTCTATCAAATGATTAAAACGTAGAACGAATGTCCTCATATGTGGACATCATTTTTTTCTCATGATGTAAAAAGATAATTCTTTTGTTTTTACACTGATCAGGTCCCCAGTCAGCCCAAAGAACAAAGAGAAATTAATAAAGCATGTCACGCAAGAGTTCGGGTCCTAGGAGGTTAATGAATTTATATCTGACTAATTGAACGTTAAATTAACTTACTTACCTATGTATCTGTTTCAGGTGATATTGTGATGACTTTTTCAAACTATATAATATTTTATTTAGAATGTAATTACTATGGCAACACTGCTAGATTTCAATCACGAGTAACCCATGGATACAAAACACAAATTCAGGTCACCCCTAAACTTTTACAACAGCTTATTCTTACATTTAACTCAAGTACAAGTTGTTATCTTTAATGTCATGCACACAGCAGAAAAATAAGAATAATGACCATGACAATGACGTCACCAACTGTGTGTGTGTGTCGTTGTTTTGTTTTTTTTTTTATCTTATTTTGTGCCAAAATATAACAATACAGGCCCACGTGGTCTTATGTGCAGTTTTGAAGAAGCTGGAGATATTAATATGGAGATACTAATATGTAGAGTTAAACATTTTTGTTACTCTCTGGGCTATGCGGTCTTGAAATTCCCCATTTAAACACGACAATAAGAAAAGACAATCTTTTATTTGCGTTTACAGTTTAGGAAAATCACACTTATTTACACACATGTTAAAATGCTTCGACTGTAACTCACTAAAGACAGAAGCAAGAGAAACACACAGGCCTATACAATGTCTCCCTCTAGTGGACAAAAGCGGAACTGAAGCGTAAGATTTAGGGCACTGAAGGATACACAACATACGGTATTTTTGGTACAATAAAACATATTAGAACTTAACAGGCTGTGAGACGTGGTACAGGAGTCGATTTTGATGAAAATAAATTGATGGCGCTTCAAACATTCAATCTGGTAAATTATAATTTAACAAAAGTTTTTAATGTTTAAGTTCAGAAGAGTACTTTTACTAGTCTTCTATACTGTCGTGCAGTTGTTAGCTCTGAGAAGACTAAAACTAATGTAAGCCAGTACTGTGCAAAAACGTGTTAACCAAATATGATGCCGAATTAGATCTAAGATAATAAATGCACAATTTCATCTTGTGGTTTGATGACAATTTCAGCCCCCGTATTTAAACCAAAAGAGTTTTCTAAAGTTTTTAAAATTATTCTAGATTTTTTTTTCATTTTAGTTTTTTTTTACTACTTTGCATGTAGATCGGTGATAACTTATTGTACAGTACTGTAATTATCTGAGCACTATTGGGGGTTGTTTTGATTGTACAATGCCATGCTGTGAAGAAATCTATGTTTTTAAAGGTTTTGCTGTCAGATCGTATTCAGTCCTGTGTTCGTATGATTACTGGGTTCACAGACTGCTGTAGATTCGCTTGATTGTCCCTCCTTCATCCTTAGAAATAATGCCTTTCTCAATGTAAGAATCCACCTGTTGGTCCATGAAGTCTTTGAGCTTGGACAGGTCGTAATCTGAAAAACACAGAAAGAAAACAGAAAATCAAATCATGACGTACAGTCGTAGTAGTGGTAGTAGTGGTAGTATGTTTAGCTCAACCAGAAAGATGAGTTATTTCTTGAGATAGGAAACCCAAACACAATCTAATCTTGGGTCATGACAGAGAGATTGAGGTCAGCTGTCTGCAGTTAAGAGGATACCAGAAAGAATGGAGAGATTGCTAAATCAGCCAACCATGACATGCAGGGGAGTCGACAGGGAGGCAGTGCAAAGGGTCTTAGGGCCCCAGAATCGGACTCTTTCCCTATTCATTTATATAGAGGAGGGCCCATGTGAGGTTCTTGCCCCGGGCCCCCAAATTTCTATTGACGGGCTGATAACATGTAATCTGAAACTAAAACCAAACCAAGGACTGTACATTTTTTCACTTTCCTTATACTGCTGATAGTATGTAACTTTCTGGAGGTGGAAAGTCACCTGCTTGATTCCATGGAAACAGAAAGTTAAAACCATACTTCGGAACACTCTCCAGGAAGATGAATACGCTTATGCCATATTGGGGAATATTATAGCCAAAGGAACAACATTTCCATGGCAACAAGCAGGAAGAGGCTCTCATCTAGGCCTAATAAGGGACCGTTTTGTGGAGAAGCAAATCCACTCACAATGGCGACGCATGCTGTTTATGTTTTTAGTGCAATATTAACATTGATATTGAAAAAAAAAGCTTTTGTTTTAAACCATATTTATACAATCTGGTCAGTTTGTTGGAGGGAGTTTTGGAGAGTTTATCTGAGTTGAGATGGGAGTGATTGACAGGTGGAGGAAAAAAGACAAAAATATCACAAGGGACTGAAAAACAGTCACTGAGCGAGAGAATTTAGATTTTGTTCGTAAATGATAGGTGACCAATGAGCTCCTTCGTTTCACATGTGTCACTGAAAAAAAAAAACCCAAATCTGATTGGATGATCATGTTTGGTTCTGGCTTGAGACGCAACAATTAAAAAAAATTGAGCGATATCAGTCTGGATTTGGCCATTTGGTGGCCATTTTATTACAGCAACAAAAAAGTGACAGCGTTGTCTTTATAATCCTGAGGTACAGAGGCAGCTCATGTAAGTGCTTATTTTAACGGGTAAAACAGATATTGCAGACAGCAGAAGGACGACGGTGCATGTGGATGTGACTATATATAGAAACGACCAAATTTAAAGTCTAAAAATCTTTCATTGTCAGCGATGAGCTCTGAGCCGGGAGCAGCAGCTGTGCCATCGGCTGCTTCTCTGTGTGATCCAGGCAAACAGATGGAGGGAGGACACATTCAAGGTCAGACAATAACGTTTGAATAAGTTTAAGGCCTAAGTAAAAGGTAAGATGGTCCTGGTCACATCTTTATACAGCACTTTTCAAATTTCAAGACACTCAAAGCGCTTTACATCAAGGAACCACTCACACATTGACACACACATTCATACACCAGTGAACACAGACACTGGGGGTGAGGTGGGTTAAGAGCCTTGCCCAAGGACACAATGACAGTATTCATCTGTGGGAGCTGGACCACTCTACCAATGATGTTTAAGTTTGTTTCATTCACATGTTTGAGTAACCCTTAATGATTAGTCTGAACATCTACAAAGCTCAAAATGCTCTGTTCCACCTTTGATGTCATGAAGTGGTAGTTTTCACGTTAGCAGCTACCTTTTACCTTTTGTTCAGTAGAGATTGGAAATTCCAGGGCTGTGAGTATCCAAATGATTCTAATGAAGGTGTGTGGAGTTTAAAAACACAGTGGAGCACTTCCTGAATTACCACATGATGACATCACAAGGTGGAACACAGTGTTTTCCTTTGGTCTGTAAAAAGAATACATTTCCAGTGCTATTCATAAGAGGTCATTTAACAGTTTACTTATAATTACATCTTTATTGCAGACTCGTGGTCCATATTTACTGAAGGCAAACACTATTTATTGCAGGATTTATGAGTTCATTACTTCACTGTCGTCTGGATCTGAGCAGCGTGAAACTTCTACAGTCACAACCTCCATCTGTTTGAGACATGTGCACAGCTACCAGGGCCGACACATCATCACGCATACTGAGACTAAGTGTGGTGTCAATAAACACGTAGACCAGTAATTTAGACCGGGATAAGTCCTCGCTCAGCCCTCTGTAGTGTGGTCTTGGTGTGGTCCCTTTCTAATTGTGATTCAGGACCAAACCAGGACTAAGCCAGGACCAAACCAGGACTAAACCAGGACTAAACCAGGATCAGACCAGGACCAAATCAGGATTAAACCAAGATCAAACCAGGTTCAAACAAAGACTAAACCAGGACTAACCAGGTCTAAACCCAGACCAAACCCAGGACTAAATCAAGACCAAATCAGGACTAAACCAGGTCCAAATCAAGACTAAATCAGTACCCAACCAGGACTTAACCAAGTCCAATCTAGGACTAAACCAGTACCAAATCAGGGTTAAACTAAGACAAACCAAAACTAAACAAGGTCTAAACCAGGAACAAACTAGAACTAAACCAAGAACAAACCAGAACTAAACCAAGAATAAACCAGGTCCAATCTAGGACTAAACTAGGTCCAAACCAAGACTAAACCAAGAAACAAACCAAAACTAAACCAGGTCTAAACCCAGACCAAACCAGGACTAAACCAGGACCAAATTAGGACTAATGCAGGACTAAACCAGGTCCAAACCAGAACTAAACCAGGACTAAACTAGGACCAAACCAGGACTGAACCAGGGACCAAACCCCACCATCTGTTTGAGACATGTGCACAGTTACCAGGGCCCCCCACACCAGACCAGACATTGAGACCAGGTTTAGTCCTGGTTTAGCCCTCTGTCGTCTGGTCATGGTTTGGTCCCTTTCTCATCATGGTTCAGTGCTGCTTTGGTCCAGGTTTAGTTCCGGTTCAGCCCTATGTCCCTCTGTTTTTCTGCTTAGAGTCCTGATGAAGACTTGGTTGTGTCCAGTTCTATTCCTGGGTCAGTCCTAGTCTTGGTTTAGTCCTGTTTGATCCTTGCAGACCGAGTTTAGTCCTGGTTTAGTCCTGGTTCTGACTGAGCCAATTTAGGCCCGTCTTGGTCCTTATGTAGACCTGGTTAAGTTCTGGCTAGGTTCTGATTTATGGTTCACAATTGCACATCAAAACTGGGACTAAATTTGGGCTAAACCGAAACTAAAACAGGACTAAACCAAGACTATACAGGACCAAATCAAGTCTACATCAGGACTCAAACCAGGATCTTAAACGTGACACAGCCATAGTCCTAAGTTAGACCTGGAGTAGTCTTGTTTTTTTGTTTAGCCTTGGTAGATATTGTGTTCTGTCTTGTTTTTGTATCACTTTTAGCACTATTCTAGATCCTATCGGCTCTTCTGCTCGAGTAAACATGCTAAATGGCCCAGGGCCCGTTTCCATGGTGCTGTGTTTGGCTCCAAAAGGCTATTGTACTTTTTCAGCTTCTCTTCAGAAGAGCTGGAGGAGGGAGCAGTGGAGACCAAACCAGGACTAAACCAGGACCAAACCAGGGCTAAATCAAGATCAAACCAGGTCTAAACTAGGATCAAACTAGGACTAAACCAGGACCAAACCAGGATTAAACCAAGATCAAACCAGGTCTAAACTAGGATCAAACTAGGACTAAACCAGGACATAACCAGGAATAAACTAGGATGAAACAGCCAGAAAAACAGCCCTGCATTTTGGATGTAATGTTCTGTATTGATGAGTTCTGTGTTGATCACTACTTCCTGTATTTTTCTACTTTTCTTTCCTTTTACATAAACTGCCACAGTGTTTTGTTTCATTCACACGTGTTTGAGTATCGCTTTATTATTAGTCTGTCTACATCTGCAAAGCTCAAAATGCTCTGTTCTACCTTGAAGCAATAGTTTTCAAGTTAGCATCTACCTTTTACCTTTAGGTCAGTAGAGATTGGATTCCAGGACTGAAAACACAATGGAGCACTTCCTGTGTGAGTGTTCCATTTGAAAGAAGAATTCAGGTTTAAAATATACAGGGTTTGTGAGTTAAACATGTGTAAATAAAACAAAACACAACTTGTGAAGAGGAAAACTACATTAGAACATAGATCTGAAAACAGTGTAATATCACCCCTTTAAGTATAATACAGTAGAATAAACAGCTTCTATTGAGTGAAGAGTTTCTGTCCTGAGCCGATCTGTCTCAGTTGATGTCCCAGAAGGCCCTCTGTCGTCAGGGGAAACCATCTCCCTCCCTGAATCCAAATGATGTGTCCCGTATAATAGAGATGAGCCCCCGCTGAGCTCCACCCACGAGGACACTGCAGCGCCACAAAAACATCCCCAAACTGTCCTATTTTTACATCTCTCCAAGTTTAAAAATCTGGGTCATATCTGGTTTTAACATTGTTGGCCTCAAACTGTGATAACCATTTAGCCTTCGAAGCCTTCTTTAATTAACCTGTTTTGAGAGACGACTACAATGTCAGTCTGATGTACAATTTGGTATCACTTCTATCTGTTATAATATGGGACATTTTGAGGACTTTTTCCTATTCGAAAAAAAGATATACCGTATTTTCCAAAGTATAAATCACACCATCCAAAAAGTGCATAATAATGAAAAACAACAAACATATATTTCACATATAAATCGCATCTGAGTATAAGTCACACCCCCGGCCAAACTATGGAAAAAAGTGCAACTTATAGTCCGGAAAACACAGTACTGTTTTGTTTTAAACTGCTAATCACTATGGCAACAGTCCTAAATTGTCATCATCTGACCAACAACAACATGCCAATCATTTTTATATTGGTTGATATTGGTTCTAGTTGCTAATGTAAATAAATGTAAACTCCAGAGGAAAGAGGGATCAGCTATTAAACCAGATCTGAGATGTGTTAGATTAATAAACTTATCTTCCCATTTAAGTCACTGAAGAGCCATAAAAAACAGTTTGACAGAACCATAGACTGTATATATAAATGGACAAGCTAACAAGTGAGCATGGGCGCACTTCCAGCTCCACTGACTCTGGCTCCAATTCATTTTATATTGAAAAAACTGTGGCCCCTCTCTCTGCAACTGCCTCTTTCAGACTCGTCATTTTGGTCTTAAAATGTTGTTAACCCGCTCTACACAATCCTGGTGTTTTTACTTCACTATTGTGTCCGCAAATCAAGATATGAACGTTAATAACAAACAAATCAGGTGCCTTCTTTCCCTGAGGTGGCTCCCGCTAGTGTTAGCAACAGGTTTGATTGAGAGTGTTGCTAAACACTGCTAAACCAGTGGTGCAGGCGGGAAGGGGCCTTACCGCCTGGCTCCAGATTGGCTCTTTGGTTGCTTTGATACTTGTGGTCAGAATTCCAAATATGGAACTTGGCTCCACATTTGCCGCTATAACTGCTCCAGCCTCGATGAGCTTCATTTGACTAGAGCTTAACGCTATGGATGATGTCACACTGACTTAGTCCACTTCTTTGTACAGTCTATGGATAGAACCAATATAACGGCGACTGCCCTCTCCATACGTAATCTGCACTGACCTCCCTGCGTGACGTTAGTTGGCAAAAAACAATGCTATAAAAAAATGACTAGAATACAAATTAGATTAGGATGAATAGTGGTAGTAATAATACATTTTCTAATTCCTTTGTATTTCTTTGTACTTTTTCAAGAGTAAAAAATACTAGAGTTAAGTTTACACTATACATTCATTTCAACTTCATTCATTTTGAGGACTTTTGGCTACTCAACAGATAGAATATTTAGTTTTGAATTATTAATTGCTATGGCAAAGGTCCTAATTTTACATCACTCTGATATGCATGAACACTTTCTGCTGAGTTAATACATATTTTCATTCTCTTCACCTCTGCTTAGCACCAGCCTTTCCTCCATCTTGTAAAACACTTCACCAACATGTTTCTGTCATCGGAGCGCAGATGGACGGAGCTGCGTGAACTAATTAACATTTGATATTTCTGTGTTAACGGAGCATTGATTTGTCACTCTGCTCCTCTCCTCTGGACCAGTGATTCTGGTCCATGTTTTTCACATCACTTCAGTTTCTGGGTCACTGCTGCTGCCGACTGTGTCCTGTCACTGGCTCATTAGATACAAGCTTCAAATGCATTTGTTTTAGCTCTGAAGACCTTTTACTTGTCTTTGCAGTTCAATAAACAACACAGCTTTAGAAACTACTCCTGTGCGAGCGAGGATCAATGTATTATTAGCCAAGAAATTACACTGGAATATAAATCTGAAGCAGCACTTGATTTTAAGATTAAAGTTGAAAAGAATGAATCTCTGTAGTTTTCTGATGGTTTAGTTATGAAGTACTTAATTTTGTTAAGTAATAGTACAAATACAGAGGTAAAAAGTAACTCAAGTAAAAGTATCACATGAAAAAATCTACTTAAGTAAAAGTATTTAAGTACAACACTTGTGTGAAATACTTTTACTTTTTACTCTGAAAGCACATTTTTAAAGTGTTAAATGTAGTGAAATGTATTAAAAATGAAAGCATATTTTGGTCACAGTAACAATATGAATCACTGTTTTAAATTTTCTTTTGTATTTTTTGTATTTACTTTTCTTTGCTCAAAAACGAAGCTTGAACTTGAAAACTTTAGTCAGGATGTTACCAAAAATAACTCCTCAAATCATATAAAAAAGTGCGTTTTACTTTTCAGTCCTGTTCAGAAATGTAGTAGAGTAGAAAGTACAGATACTGCATCAAATGTAGTGAAGTGAAAGTAAAAAGTATCCACTGTAAAAGCTACTTAAGTAAAGTACACATACCTAAAAATTCTACTTAAGTACAGTACTTTACTACTTGTACTTTGTTACCTACAACCACCGATTTTCAGACAACGAAAGGAGGAAGAAGCTCTCACAAACCCTCTCACCTTTCCTTCTTTGCTACATAATTCCATATATCTTACTTCATATATTTAATGTCTTCTGTGTGTATTTAAAGTGTAGAAAGTAGCAAAAATAAAGAGGAAAAAAAACACTGAATGAGTCCGCTGGTTTAGCAGGGAGTGGAGTGCTTCAATCAAACCTACGGCTAACACTAGAGGAAGCAACCACGAGGAAAAAGAAAGCGCCTGATTCATCTCTTATTAATGTTCATATCTTGAGTCGGTCACGTAGAGTGGGTTAATATGAACATTTTAAGACCAAAATGAGTCTGACAGCAGCAATTACAGGGAGAGGGGCCACAGTTTTTCAAGTAGATGGAGCCGAAAGTGCGTCCATGCTCACTTATATTCCTATTTGGAACGCAGAGGCTAGCAGGTTAGCTATATCCATTTATATACACAGTCTATGGTGTGTTCAAAGACACATTTAGCTCAAATATATGGAAAGAAATCAGGCCGTTTAACTATATATTGTTTCCGTGGTTGTACTTGACAGAGTTGCTAATCTGCACAAAACAGTACTTATCTCCACTCTTAACATTCACAACACCCAAAAGAGGAGGGAGGGAAAAACATGCTCCAACTTTTGTGTCCGACGTGAAGAGCTTCAATAGCAGTAATTAGGACGAGCCCATCAAAGAGCTATAAATATTCATGAGATTTCGGTGGAGGATTCTCGTCTGGTCTTGGAAATCTAAATTGCAAATGAAGTCTTAACAAAAGCGCTGTAACGTTTTCTTTCACGCTGAAGTGCTTGTGACCAATTAGGGCTCTTCTCAAGTCTCCTTCTAACACTGAGGTAGTTAGTTTAACGGGCCCATATTATGCAATTTTCAGACCTATGTTATAATGTTGTTTCCTCGTCACAGACAGACCTGGAGTTGTGTTTTGTTTCATTCATATGTTTAACACAAACCCTGTATATTTAGGCTGAGGTCTTCTCTCAAACCGAAAACACTCTGCTCCACCTTGTGATGTCATTGCGGTGATACAGGAAGTGCTACACTGTGTTTTTAAACTCCACACACCTTCACTAGAATTATTTGGATGATTTCACACCTGGAATTGCCAAACTCTAGTGAACTAAAAGGTAAAAGGAGCTGTTAACTTGAACACTACCACTTCATGACATCACAAGGTGGACCAGAGCATTTTGAGCTAGATAGACAAAACTTACCGTCTTTGCCTTCGTCCTTGCTGTGTTTTTTCAGCCACTCGATGTTCTTTCTGATGGCCTCCAAGTACGTTTCAGATTTGCCCGGTCGACCTGGAAAAATAGTAGAAGAAATATTTAAAATCTTAAAATAGAACTTAAATATTTTGCAGTTTTGAGAAATTCACAAACTTTTCAAGATGGTATTGAGTAAATCAAAAATAAGCAGATCACAAACGGCTCAACAACCAAAACGGACTGCATGGAGGAAGTAATTTAAAGTGGTTATAATATTAATCTGAGTATAAGACTATATTATTTTAATCAAACACAACTGTGGCAACAGTTTGTAGTTCTGAGGGACAAATTAAGATTAAAACCAGTGGTGGAAGGTAATAAAGTACAAGTAGTAAAGTACTGTACTCACATTTTACAGTGAATACTTTTTACTTTTACTTCACTACATCTGAGAGCAGTATCTGTACTTTCTACTCCACTACATTTTTGAACATGACTGAAAAGTAAAACGTACTTTTTATATGATTTGACTAAAGTTTTCAAGGTCAAGCTTCGGTTTTGAGCAGAAAAATGAATACACAAAATACATAAGAACATTTAAAACAGCGATTCATATTGTTACTGTGACCATTTAATACATTTCACTACATTTAACACTTTAAAAATGTACTTTCAGAGTAAAAAGTAAAAGTATCTCACACACATTTTGTTCATTTGTTAAACGGGTACTTAAATACTTTTACTTAAGTAGATTTGTTCATGTGATACGTTTACTTTTTACCGCTGTATCTGTACTTTTACTTAACAAAATTAAGTACTTCATAACTAAACCATCAGAAAACTACCAACCTTTTATGGTTATTTTCATTATATCTTAATAATACGAATTTAAAAACAAGTCTAACTCACAAATCTATCGCTCTAATGTGGTTGATGAGATACAACTGCAGTGTAAGGGACCAACTGGCAAGATGTCAGGTCATCTTACTCTGCATATTTATGTCAGCCTGAAAGAAGACGTTTAAACTGTTCGCAAGTTTACTTTTGAGAAATGTACTCTTTGGTCTACTCAAGTAACTCCAAAATACAGTTGTTCCTCACTGTATCGCGGTTCACCTTTCGCGGTCTCGCTCTTTCACGATTTTTTTGGGTGCAATTTTACATGCTTTTTTTTTTACAGTGTATGAGCCTGCTTTGTGTTCTGCGTCCTGATTGGCTGAGGGACTGTAGACCATTGTGTTCTGTGTCCTGATTGGCTGAGGGACTGTAGACCATTGTGTTCTGCGTCCTGATTGGCTGAGGGACTGTAGACCATTGTGTTCTGCGTCCTGATAGGCTGAGGGACTGTAGACCATTGTGTTCTGCGTCCTGATTGGCTGAGGGACTGTAGACCATTGTGTTCTGCGTCCTGATAGGCTGAGAGACTGTAGACCATTGTGTTCTGCGTCCTGATTGGCTGAGGGACTGTAGACCATTGTGTTCTGCGTCCTGATTGGCTGAGGGACTGTAGACCATTGTGTTCTGCGTCCTGATTGGCTGAGGGACTGTAGACCATTGTGTTCTGCGTCCTGATAGGCTGAGAGACTGTAGACCATTGTGTTCTGCGTCCTGATTGGCTGAGGGACTGTAGACCATTGTGTTCTGCGTCCTGATTGGCTGAGGGACTGTAGACCATTGTGTTCTGCGTCCTGATTGGCTGAGGGACTGTAGACCATTGTGTTCTGTGTCCTGATTGGCTGAGGGACTGTAGACCATAGGTGTCAAACTCTGGCCCGTGGGCCAAATTTGGCCCGCAGTGTAATTATATTTGGCCCGCAAGGCAGTTTCAAATTAATATTAGAGCTGGCCCGCCGGTATTATACGGTGGCAGCACTGTAACACTGCATTCACCGCTTATATTACAAATCCCATAATGCTCTGCTGTTGTTTTGGCGCGTCAATTAGGACAGAGGCAGACACGCCCCCTCCTCTGTGTCAGACACAGACCGCAGCCCGCAGCAGGCCAGCAGCCCGCAGGTGTTTAACACGTGCAGGACTGAGCGGGAGGCGGCTTCATTTCATTATTCATCAGTGTCATTAGCATAACAGCAAAAGTCAACTTTCAGATACACATCAAAAATGGCAAAACGTAAAGTGGACACTGAGAACCGGGGGTTTCAAACAAGGTGGGAACATTAAACATGTTCACGGAGGAGGCTGGAAAACCTGTGTGTCTCTGTGTGGAGAAAGTGTGGCGGTAATGAAAGAGAATAATCTGAAACTGCATCATGAAACGAAACACGTGGACAAAGACAAGAATATGGACATGGAACAAAGGCTACAGAAGGTGGAAGAATTAAAACGAGGTCTTAAATCTGCCTGAGCGTGACAAAGGAGTTTTTGGCGTTACGTCCTATGGCACAACTACAGGACATGATCTGTGTGAAGACGTGTCAAGATGTGTAAATGAGATGGAGCTGCCTCGGGAAAAACTCGTGGGTTTGACAACAGACGGAGCACCTGCGATGTGTGGACACGGGAGTGGACCAGAGGACACGGGAGCGGGCCGGTGGACACGGGAGCGGACTGGTGGCGAGGACACGGGAGAAGATCAGGAGCAAAATGTCACAGTTGAGCTGATAGCTTCTCATTGTGTCATACACAAAGAGTCGATGGCCGTGCCCCAATTTGCCCTAAAATGCTCTGTTCGCACGGCGCATTCGGGCGGTACTTCGACCCGCACCTCGAACAGTACATCGAGCGGTGCATTTGGCGAAATGGGACACGGCAGTTGTGTGGTAAAGCCTTGAAAATGGAACATGTCCTGAGACCATCACGCCGCAGTTAACTTTATCAGAGCCATAGGTTTAAATTATCACCAGTTCAAAACATTTCTGAGCGAGTTAAACGGAGCTGGTGATTTGTGTCACACTGAGGTGTGATGGATAAACCAGGGAAAGGTGCTGCTGATGTTTGAGCTACGTGAGGAGATTTGTCTGTTCTTGGAAAGCAAAGGGAAAGACACAACGCAACTCTGAGACAAAACGTTTGTGTGTGAAATGTGTTTTCTGTGACATCACGAGTCTGAATGTGATGAAGCTGCAGCTGCAGGTCGGGGTCGTGTCTCTGATATGTGCAGGACAGTGAAGTTTAAAACCAAACTGACTCTGTGGGAGGCACAGAAAGTGATGTTTTTCTCTCATCCTTAGAGTTTTGCACTTTATCTTATTGTATTTCAGTCCAATTATGTTTTAAAAATATTTCAGTTGAGTGGCTGATAGAAAATTGCTGATATTATTAATTTCTTTGAAGTAAATTGATCCTACTTTTGCCATTTCCCTGAGAAAATATACTGATGGTGCCTTGAATAATCCTGCTTCATGCATTTAATGTACATGTTATGGGGATTTTTATATAAAGCAAGTTTGTCTTTTGTGCCTGTTGAAAATAAAAAAATTACTGACAGAGCCATAAGAAAATATTGCTTTATTTATCTGATCATATAGTAATATATTTGTTAGGTTTTCAGTATTTTCAATTAGGTTCACTAGACTATGTGCGGTCATTTAAAATTTTTTCAATGAACATTCGATAAGTCCGGGCCCTCGGCTTGTAGCACATTTTTTCATTTGGCTCCCGGTCCATTTGAGTTTGACACCCCTGGTCTAGAGGGTGTTTTTCTCTTGTCTTACATTTGAATAAAAAGGCTGCTGTTAATCTGCTGTCTGTTTGTGTCTAAGTCTGGATTAGTGGAGCTGGACAGTGCACAGTGCGTCCTGCTGTGAGAGGATTGGACTGGCCTAGATCTGTAACTGCGGCAACAAGAGACAAGGTCATTTCCTGTTTGGAGATGAAGCTAGGCCACCGAGCATATCAGGTTACGGGTCGGGATGTTTGTAAAAGAAATCTAATTGGGGTGACGAGTTTTATGATTGTGTAAAGATTTTAAAAATAAATCCTCATTGTTCACGTCCAGGAGTAATGACACATTGCAGAGGCCATTTGAGGCAGTAGCTTGCTAGCTAGCTCATTGTGTCTCAAAGCTAACAGTCACTTTTATTAAAATCAGAAAACATAAAGACTACCCAGATATTTTTATATGTAGAATACTTTAGTTTATGGTGTTGTTTTACTATTTATTATGTCTCAAAATTAGCATTAGCGTTAGCATTAAGACACAAATATCTCTCTAAGTACAGATGTGTCTCTGGTGAAATATTCATTTAATTTGGGTAATGTTTAACATGCAGTCCACTACCTCATCTTTGAATATTTATTAACTAAAAAAAAAAAAAAACTGAGATAAAGCTAGACAGGAAGTAGTGACGGTAACAGTGAGGTTGGGTGCGCTGTTGTGCACAGAGCCTATTGCAAATTGGATTTCAACTTAATAAAATGATTGGCTTGTGTGACTTTATAATAACTACACTATTTAAAGCCTTAGTAAAGCATGAAGAAAGACTTAATACACTATTTGTTCATTATGAATTAAGAATGATTCAGGATTAGTAAGTACATTTATAAAAAATACTCCAAATAAAAAAGTTTGACACAGCCTCCGCTTCATACTGAGTCAATACATTTGATATATTTATGTTTGCATAGTATTCAAATGTTCAGAAAGAGTTTTAATGTGCCCTTTTTGATTTCAATTTTAAATACTAATACTTTTGTTTTTTTTATTGATATTTTTCAGCAAAATTGTTGGTAATCACCTTATCTATGTGTTATCAATATAGCTTAGCAAAAAATTAAATCAATATACAAAATAAAAAAAATACATACATCTGAAAAAGGACAAATAATAATAAAATGAATATAAAATAAAACAAATAAAATAAATACACTTTTTTTTGTGTTTTTTGCTAATAAGACAGATACATTATTAGGAGGTTAGGTTTAGGAGTTAGGAGTATTAATTCATTCCTAAACTTGAATCACTCTTAATAAAACTGACCATGAATTATGTCTTTCTTCTTGTTATCAGCCAATTAAGGTGTAGTAAAGTAAGACATTTAGCCATCATTGGAGACGAGTGCAGGAGAAAGGTGGAGGGCATTGTGATTATATGACGTGAAATTGATATGTGTTTATTGGAAATATAAAACATGAGATAAAACAAAAAGTAAGATACAAAACAAAATAAAAAAGATACAAAAGGAATAAAAAAGATGATCTACTAAAACATAAAAAAATTATAAAAATCAAACGGGACAAACTAAGCTGTGGTAAAAGGGACTAAGTGCATCTACTGGGACCATATAACTTTAGCTTCAATGTAGTTTTGGTGAGTTTGTAGTAGGTTTTTGGCCATTAAATTTCATTAAAACCATAGACTGTATAAAGAAGTGGACTAAGTGAGTGCGACGTCACCCGCAGTGTTCGGCTAAAGTCAAATGAAGCTCACTGAGGCTAGAGCAGTTATAGCGGTGAATTTGGAGCCTTGTTCCAAAGAGCCAATCTAGAGCGAGGCTGTTGAAGGTAACGCCCCTTAGCGCCCTCACCGCTGGTTTAGCAACGCTGTCAATCAAAACTGTTGCTAACACTGATTTGTCTGTTATTAATATTCATATCTTGATTTACAGACACAATAGTGAAGTAGAGTTGATGGAGCCTGAAGCGCGCCCATACACGGCGGCTAGCAGGTTAGCTATGTCCATTTATATATGCAGTCTATGATTACAACCACATTTTAAGCTGCACACAGTTCCTAAATATTTTCCCCTGAGATGTAAAGAGCTATTAATAAACCTCTGCTTGTGTGTCTATTTTAGCTCCATGAAAATAAACTACAGGTCTATGTCTCCTTAGGTCACTACAGGTCTATGTCTCCTTAGGTCATCAGGGTTTGGCTGTGGACTGACTGGTGTCGGGTGAAGGCTGCTCCTCTTTGGTTGAGTCTTTCAGGTTCTCATACTCCTTCTGCATCTTTGCCGCTTCTGCCTTTGTGTTGTCGTCTTCATCAAAGCTTTTTCCTGCAACTAAAACCAAAAATATGACTTAACTTTCAAATTTTTTTAGGTAAGTTTGGATATATTTTGAGTCAGTAACATGTGGTATTACAGGGGTGCGACTTATACTTAAATGCGATTTATATGTGTAATATATGTTTTTTTTTTCTTCATTATTATGCATTTTTTTGGCTGGTGCGACCTATACTCCGGTGTGACTTGTACTCCAGAAAATACAGTACATGGCTTTTGTTCTGATAGAGTAATTTTTAAAGTTGTGTGCCAGGACCTGATGTTAGAAATGAGTAGGTGGAACATAACTTTTAACATAATGGAATTTATTATATTAAAACTGGCTAAAATATATCCAGTGATGGGAAGAATACTTTGAAAATGCATTTAGTTACAGACTGAATACCTGCATTAGAAAGTATTTTGTAACATATTCCGTTACATAGTCCAATCAGAGTACTGTATTCTGAATACTTAGAAAACTTTTACACCAAGTTGCATTATACTCTGGAGAGACAAGTAGTACATAATATTACAAACAGCTTTACTTTTGTTGCATTTTTGTTATGCATTAACTTATGTCACTAATAACTTGCAGTACAAAGCAAGTATCGCCTTGTATTCCTTTCCATTTAAGAAAGTAATAGAAAGTAACTGTATTCTGAGTACTTAGAATACTTTTAGTTGCATTATATATATATATACAGCTTTATTTTTGTTGCTGTGTTTGTCCTGCATTAACTTATGTCACTAAATAACTCGCAGTACAAATACAAAATTACACGATGAAGTACTGTCATGTATTCCTTTCTATTTGGGAAAGTATTTGTATTCTGAACACCACCAAATAAACAAGTAGCTGTACCAGATTTAATATTTTGTGATTAGTTCAGAGCTGACACCTTTTGTTGTTCTTGTGACTGTTTATGTGGTTGTTCATGTAATTTTGTACGTGACACTTGGTTGCTATGGCGACAAGTTGATGTGAATGTTCCATTGGTCAGTTTCTGGTCAGTTTTGGAGACTAGCTGAGTTGAGTTGAGACTGCTGTTGTTTTGCTCTTGTTTTGGCGTGGGTTACGGTCTACAGTAGCCCTTGTGTTCAGAGAGTAAATAACCAGAAGAAATATGGCACGTTTCCTTGAACCAGAAAACTACAGTATTTTCGGTACATGTATTCAGTTACTTCCCAACACTGAATAGCCACATACTACACAACTCAACTTTTTACTCCAAAAATAGACTAAAATAAAAGCATGTTGTTCACTTTGTCTGTCTGAAAATAATAGAAATACATTTATCCCTAACACAGACTGTATAAAGAAGTGACTAAGTGAGTGTGACGTCACCCACAGCGTTCGGCTCCAGTCAAACGAAGCTCATCGAGGCCAGAGCAGTTATATCGGTGAATTCGGAGTCGAGTTCCTTATTAGGAAGTCCGACCGTGAGTATCATAGCAACTAAAGATCCAATCCGGAGTGAAGCTGTTGAAGGTAACGCCCCTTCCCGCCCACACCACTGGTTTAGCAGACAGCGCATGCTTAGCAACCCTGTCAATCAAACCTGTTGCTAATGCTAGCAGGTGCAACTTCGGGGAAGGAAGGCACCTGATTTGTCTCGTATTAATGTTCATATCTTCAGTTAAGGACACAATAGTGGAATAAAAATACTAGGATCACGTAGAGAAGGTTAATATGAACATTTTAAGACCAAAATGACAAGCCTGATAGCTGTAATTACAGAGAGATGGGTTAACAATTTTCTAATGTAAAGTGAATTGGAGCCAGAGTTGATGGAGCCAGAAGCGCACCCATGCTCACTTCCTATTTGGAGAGCGGTGGCTAGCAGGTCAGCTATGTTAATTTATATATACAGTCTATGGTGACATCCACCTCTTTAAACAGTCAGTGCTTTACACTCTATACATAGACTATTACTGAATTACTGGTGAATAATACAATGAAGTCTCTGTGTTTCTGACAGGTGGGAGAGACATGCTGCCTACCCGTGAAGTCTGCCGGCCCCAGAGATTTGCCCAGCTTGTTCTTGGTCTGCAGCGCGATCATAGCATCCAGGTTTTCTGCAGACAAAGCACAGAAAAACCCTCACATTTCACATTATAATTTGTACTCTACAGTGGAAGAATCATGCTTTTTTAATGAACGTAAAAGCCCTATGTCCCTGTATGCCTCATCGGTTTATTATCATTACAAAAAGGGTTTGGAGAATTAACAAAAGCAGGTTAGTGAAAGCCGGTCATGTCTTATTCATGAATCCCGGGTTGCATTTTAGTTTGATGTCCTTCAGACACACGCAGAGAGGACTTATAAATGAGTGACTCTGAATGGAAAAAGCTTTATAATATTACTGTGTACACGGTTTAATTCACATTCAACAGGAAGTAAGGCAAAACAACCCAATAGTCTCTGTATCCAATTTCTCCTCGCAGTTCATACAGTATATAATGAAAGTGTTTTTTATTAACAGCAAACCTAGAAGAACATATTTAAAGGGACCACATTACACAAAACTAACTCCTGTGAGCTTTAAGCCATGTTATAACGCTGTTCCCTCATCAAAAACATGCCCGGAGTTGTGTTTTGTTTCATCCACACATGTTTCAGTAACACTATTACTAGTCTGTCTACATCTCGAAAGCTCAAAATGCTCTGTTCCCCCTTGTGATGTCATGAAGTGGTATTTTTTTTTTAAGTTAACAGCTCCTTTTACCTTTAGTTCAGTAGATATTGGCAATTCCAGGGGCTGAAATTATCCAAATGATTCTAGTGAAGTGATTTTAGTGAAGCTTAAAAACACACCTGAGCACTTCCTGTATCACCACATGACATCACAAGGTGGAACAGAGTGTTTTCTGTAGAGTTTGTGTGTTAAACATGTGTGAATGAAACAAAACACAACTCCGGTTATGTTTGTGATGAGGAATTGGTATAAACTTTAAAAAACATAATCAGAACATAACTAATTATTACAAAGCTCTTTCTCTGTCCCAGTTAGAAAACAGGAAAAATTACATCCAGGGCTTTTAAATCAATGCTTCTCCAAACAGCAGGAAGTGTGGGAATATAAACCCATTAACCTCACATGACTCAGAGCCGTGTTTCAGGCCAACTGTGGCTCCACTCACATAAGACTCATCCAACACCAAACATTGACTAAACTATTACAGAGCATGACGGAGCAAAACATGGCAAAATATCTATGTCCCTACACCACATGCTTCAGAACGTATGCCCCAGTGATGATAATATAGGGCAGGTTTTGTTCATCAATTTAGAGGGCCGTATTACTTTTTTTTTTTTTTTTATCTATGTTATAATAGTAAAAGAAAAATTGTCTGTCAACTGGACAAAAAGTTGTAGGAGTGAAGACGTTTGGCTGCTCATCCAAGCCACTTCTTCAGTTCATGTCAGCTCCTCCCTTCAGACAGATATAAGTCAGTGTCCAGCAGTAATCTGACCAGAACTGACGAAGCAACTTGGATCAGCTTTTGTCCAGTTACGGAATTGAATTTTCTTCTGCTATGAACCTTTTATCACTGACAGTTTTGCTATTAAAGGGAAGGGGGCAGTTTGATTTCTCATGCCCTGCTGTCCAATATGTCAAAGATAATACAATATTACAACCCGTTCCACCAATCCAAAGACAAAATGTTCTCATTCTCTCATAAAGCATTTACAGGCAAATTTTAAAACACGTGTTCAAGTCATTTCAGCTTTTGTACTTCTCCATCTTCACTTTCCAATGGCAGTAATAGGAATGAGATATATCGGTACCAGTATCGCTATCTGCCAATGTCTTTTTTTATCTTTATTAATACAGGGACACTGAATCTGAGCACTTACACTCTCTTTTTCATGAGCGAAACAAACAAAAGCACACACATAAGTCCATATAAAACATTAAAAACAGGAGCAGGTGTGTGTATAAGAGTCAGTTACCAGATTATTAAATTTAGATTGTGGCACTTAAGTATCAATATTAATTAGACGATATTGTATCAGCCGATAGCGATTCTCGATACTGATATTCGATGTTGATATTTTTTGAGCTGCCC
Source organism: Periophthalmus modestus (assembly GCA_019594935.1). Classification (NCBI taxonomy): domain Eukaryota; kingdom Metazoa; phylum Chordata; class Actinopteri; order Gobiiformes; family Gobiidae; genus Periophthalmus; species Periophthalmus modestus. Next base: position 3,200,389 of record JAIEZT010001214.1, on the reverse strand, counting down.
CATTCACTGTGTGTCCTTTTTGAACAGACTAATGACTCAAAATGGAAATAGAAGAGTGCTACATTTTGTTATTTTTAAAGAAGTGAAATTGTATGTGTGATCTTTACTTTAACTTAAAAAATTCACATTTGTGTGGGTCTTGCTATGGAAATATGAGTTTCAGAAAATACATACAAAAAATAAATACGTAAATATTTAGGCAACTTCTGCAACCCAATGACTACATACATATAGGCCAAAATTAATATTGATATACGTCACTCTATATTTTCAAAGCGATTTAGCCATTTTGAGGCTGTTTTCAATATAATCTGACACTTGTGCCTCAAATTTAAAGAAACGTTTTAACACATTTTTCATTGGACTGACATAATATCTAAAGATCGTTATCGGGATCGTCCAAAAAACACTGTGATACTCAGTTTTGTCAGTGCTTTTTTTCTTAAGTCATCCACAACAACTCTGGTCTCTCTAAGCCTAACAATTTTTCACTTTCTCTTCGTCTCTTGTTCCTTCCCACCTGTAGCACTCTGATTAAAGGGTGCTATCCTCTTTCTCTCCTCTCGTTCCCTTCCTCTCTCTCTCCTCCTCTTTCTTTCCCCTAGCCTCGTCTCTATCTAGAAGGTCGATTATCTTTGATTGACAGCTCTGAGTGAGTCATCTGGGCAGTGGAAGAGGAGGGAGGAAAGGGCAGAGGAGGAGGAGCACAAAGAGAGACCATTAGCATTAGCATGTTGCCTGGCAATACCGGAATCCCATCTCCTTATCTTCACAACAACGCGGAATGAAAGGTCACCAGGGAAACGTGTTTTCTTGAACACGCGGTGTGGTCCTGATTGAATGAATTTATAGAAATGGTGAAAATCTGTTCAGAGTTACTATAATATTCCTTTTGTGATAACTCAACTCACACGGATTAAGAAAATAAATATCTAAAGGTCCTATATTACGCAAAATGGACTCTCTGAGATTTAAGCCGTGTTATAATGTTGTTCCCTCATCAAAAACAGACCTGGAGTTGTGTTTCGTTTCATTAACACATGTTGGAGTAACCCTGCATTATTAGTGTGTCTACATCTCCAAAGCTCAAAATGCTCTGTTCCACCTTGTGATGTCATGAAGTGGTAGTTTTCAAGTTAACAGCTGCTTTTACCTTTAGTTCTGTAGAGACTGGCAAATCTGAAATTATTCAAATGATTCTAGTGAATGTGTATGAAGTTTAAAAACACAGTGGAGCATTTCCTGTATTACCACATGATGACATCACAAGGTGGAACAGAGTGTTTTCAGTTTAAGAAAAGAACTCTGTCCAAATATGCAGGATTTGTGTATTAAACATGTGTGAATGAAACAAAACACATCTCCAGGTTTGTTTGTGACAAGGAAACAACATTAGATTAACATAACAGTAACAGAGATCAGACAATAGAGTAAAAAGGGGCCTTTAAAAAGTTTTGTTGTTTTTTGTTTTTTTTTTTGCATATTTGAATGTTGTCAACAATGTTACAAATTCAAAATAAAATGTATATTTTCATTAAAGAAATTTACGGAATCTAATTCAAAATAGATTCTGGTTAAATAATTATCACATTGCCAGATAGAAAAAACATCAAAACCTTATCTTCGGACTCTCTATTTGCTCTCTATATTTCCTTTTAAAAAAGCACAAATCACCATTTTGGATTTTATTTTATTTTTTTATGTATATTTGTTTGTTTCTACAACATGAAGTCATTCGGTTCCATCTGTTTATCTCGCTGTCACACGTAATGGGGAGGTCACCAGGGAGACGCAGGTTTGATTTACCGCCTGGCTTTATATGGGCATCATTAGCTTTGTTTCCTGGAGTACAAAGGATCATGGAACACAGGTCATTTAAAGGAGTATTGATTTATCCATCTTTGGTGTCAGAGAGCGGCCGGCGATCATGTTCCTTCAATTAATGGGCAAAAAAAATTACAACTTAATGCATTTTATGGGCCAAATGTTATCATTGGAAATCAATAATAGTGATGTCTCCATAATTAGCTTTTTTTTTTTTAATCTGCAAAATTAAAATAAACACTTTATATGGCAAAATGGAAACTACAACTTCACAATTTGGGAAATATATCACATTTCTTCTGGCAAGCATTGTAATAAAATTTGCACTTAGTGTTTTAATAGTAGAATTCTGTTCAAAGTTTTTTTTAACACATCCAAGTATGAACTGACTATGAGCTAACACAAGAAGCACGTTTCAGATCATGTTTGTACAGATTTAAAATACAGAGTTAGCTGTTTTTATGCAGAATAAGACTAAGGATATTTTGTCATTTGTGAAGGAAATTATGGCACTTAAAGAAATGCGGCCATTCAAATTGTGTTTTTGATTCCTGACATTACATTTGAGTGAAACCATAGCTCCATATTTGGTCACTTCCTTGTACGAATAACACCCCATCAAACATAAAGGCAATCTGAGCTGACAGCTGTCGTTTGCAGGTGACCGAGCTCCCCTCTGCACCACGCTCCCCTCTGCACACGGCACACTGCTCTGACATAACACTCTGATTTGATCTTTACCTGTGTGCACACCGCTCTAGAAACGCCTGTGGGGACAGCGCACGCAACACAAGACAACAGGGAAAGATCCTGTTTATCCGTGTAGTTTGTAATGTGATTATTACTGGTCTGAGAACTGAACTTTGAATGAACTTGAGTTTGGAACAGACTGTATAAAGAAGTGGACAAAGTGAGTGACTTCACATCACACTCGACTCCAGTCAAATGAAGCTCAGCGAGACTAGCAGTTACAGAGGACAATTTGGAGCCAAACTGCATATTTGGATTTACAACTACGAGTATCATAGCAACCAAAGAGCCAATCTGGAGTGAATCTGTGAAAGGTAACGCCCCTTCCTGCCCACACGGCTGGTTTAGGAGGGAGCGGGCGCTTAGCAATGCTGTCAATCAAACCTGTCAATCAAACCTGTTGCTAACGCTAGCGGGAGCGACCTCGGGGAAAGTAGGCGCCTGATTTGTTATTAATTTTCATATCTTGATTTACGGACACAATAGTGAAAATAAAAATACCAGGATCACGTGGAGCGGGTTAATACAAACATTTTAAGACAAAAAATTGATGAGCCTGTCAGTAGCAGCCACAAAGAGAGGAGCGACGTTTTTTCAATAGAAAGTGAATTGGAGCTAGAGCCAATGGAGCCGGAAGCGCGCCCTTGATCACTTCCTGTGTGGAACGTGGTGGCTAGCAGTTCAGTTATGTCCATTTATATAAATTAAACGGACATTTCTTAGACCTCTAGTGCACTTTGGGGAAGATACAAGAAGAATCCAGTTTTTTCATTCATTTTAAATACTTTATACTTTCTTACCCAGATAGGATACTCCTTCCTCGGGCGTGATGGTGCCGTATTTCACCATCATCTTGACGAAGTCGATGAGCGTCTTCATTATGGTGATCAGGGTCTCTCTCTCCTGCGTGTCCCGCTCTGCACACAACATAAATATGACACAAAAGATATAAAACATTTGTCAATCTATAGGTTTCAGAAATATTATATCTTGATTTTTTTTATAGATTGTTCCAGTGTTGATATTCCAATAATATTAGATCAGACATGTCCTTAAAGGTGCACTATGTAACATTTCACCTGCTTGTCTCCATGGAGATGTTATTGCTTTGTCTGATCTTATCTATCTTGCATGTCGTCAATTGCAGGTGTTTTGGTTGCTAAAAAACACCACAGTGCAAAAACAGGCAATTTTACTATGTGTTGGCTCACCTCCCCACAGATCTGACTTGTAACTAGACCTGGTAGCGTCAATGTGTCTCCATGGAGATAGCTAGCGATAATATTTAAATTGAGACAAGACAATCCACAAGAAAAAGTTAAATAATGTAGTTACCTCCTCAAAAACACATCTGGAGTAGTCTGGAGTAGTCTGTCTACATCTCCAAATGCTCTGTTCCACCTTGTGATGTCATGAAGTGGTAGTTTTCAAGTTAGGAGCTATCTTTTACATTTTTTTTTTGCAGAGATTGGCAATTCTGAGGCTGAAATTATCCAAATGACTCCAGTGAACTTGCGTGAAGTTTAAAAACAGTGGAGCACTTCCTGTATTTACCACATGATGACATCACGAGGTGGAACAGAGTGTTTTCCGTTTGAGAGAAGAACTCAGCCTAAATGTGCAGGGTTTGTGTGTTAAACATGTGTGAATGAAACAAAACAACTCCAGGTCTGTTTGTGATGAGGAAACATTAGAACGTGGATCAGAAAACAGCGTAATATCCGTCAGGACTGAGGTTCAAACATTACACAAAAAGTGAATTAATATATCTACTTTTCTGAAACATAACTGTGAAAGTTGTTATGTTTGCTTTTAATTAGCCCTTTTTTCACATCACTAAAACAACAATTACACATTTTCTGACTGCCTCCCGTGTGTTTACCAGGGCTCGTGTGGTTAATTGGTTTCTATGGCGTCTGATGGCGGCGCGTGGAGAGGCACGGTGGGGTTATAATGACACGATTATGAATAATTTGTTTTGACCATGTCTGTGTGTGCTTTAATCTATACAGCTTAATGAGAGGAGGGAAACATACATCGACAAAACAGAGCATGGCAGGTGTGCTAGAAAAATCTATTATGAAAATGGGATCAGAGTGACAGCTGAACAGCGCTGTACTATCCACTCACAAAGTCAATATGTGTTTATCAATTTATAATCAGGCCACAGCCGACTTATTTTGATTTGAATAATAATGCGACAAAGTTTAAAGGGCCCATATTACAGTATTTTCTGATCTGTGTTATAATGTTGTTTCCTCATCACAAACAGACCTGGAGTTTTGTTTTATTTCATTCTCACATGTTTAATACACAAACCCTGTACATTTAGACTTGGGAAAACACTCACTGATGTCATGTAGTAATGCTCAATACTGATCCGATACCAAGATGATAATTAAAAACACTCTTTCTTTAAACAACAGAATGTGATTTTCAACATTAAATGGATGTACCGTAAATTTCAGACTATAGAACGCACCTGAATATAAGCCGCACCAGCTACATTTTAAAAGAAAATACATTTTGTACATATATAATACACACCTGAATATAAGCCGCATGTTTTCATATTGTAACATGACGATATTTACACAGAAAGACGAAACAGGGAGGGTTTTTTTAAATTTTAGTTTTAATTTAAGACACACTTCTTTTTAAACTGTGCCTGAAAAATCGGCACCAACGCGGCATCAACACGGGATGAACATACCTGCATGTTTAAAAAATAAAAACAGTCATCTGCTTTTCTCGTCTTTTTACAGTGACTAAGTTCATCCCACTGCTGCCTCCCACGTCACATCGGTTCATTGATGCCAAGCTTATGTGCAGTGGCTGTTTCCTTCTTTGATGGACAGATCAATTACCTTTATCTTAAAAGCTGCATCATCTGCATTTCTTTGCGTGTTTTCCATGTTGAGGGTGTGTGCATGATGTGCAAAATGATAGTTCAAAATCACAACTAGTGTGTTCTTCAGCGCATATCCTTTCCCTACGTCTCTGACTTTTGCATCTACTGCTAGAGAGTGCCCCCGGAGGCCGTTAGCCAGTAAAAATCTATAAATTGGCCGCACTGTTGTATAGGCCGCAGGGTTCAAAGTGTGAGAAAAAAGTAGCGGCTTATAGTCCAAAATTTACGGTACTTTTTTTCTATTCCCATGTGTCCTTATATCTGTGTATTCCCTCAGTCGTCCAGGTAGGCTCCATAGTGGTCTAAGGGTGCATACTAGAAATGTGAGTGTCAGACGCTTTTTCCCTCCCACGGGTCCCATATTTATGATTATGACGCCCCCTGCAGCAGAATCTGTTTCTACAACCTGCCGTGACCTGCACAGACATTAAATACACTTTAAAAATACGTCAATAAATGCAGCTGTTTCCAAGCGAAAAACATGCTTGAAAACAGACTTGAAAATAGAGTGAATCTGTCAATATGATGAACCAGCAGCAGCAATGAACCCGTCTTCCCTCTCCAAATCGCTTGTTTTTGGCTCCGTTTACTGTGGCAGTTGGTTGTGTCTAATGTGGATCACGTGGGTGTGATCAGGTTATAGGATAATTGCACCGGTTACATGCTTAGGTAAACTTTATTATCAAACATAATCAAACACAGGCCAATGAAGCAGAATATTAGATTGCTTATATTACTTATTAATATGTTATACGTCTTAGTAATAATAACCTACATATTTTTGTTCTGTGAAAAAATGACCCGCCCCACAATAAACACATTTTTTTCCAGCCTGCCCAAACCTGACCTGAGCATCTCTAGCATGTTCTAGTCGATGTGGTCTTATACTTACTCAAGATCAGTCTAAAACTATTCAGGAAAGGTTCATTTCTGTCGTCTTGATGTGACATTTTTAGTATTGATACTTGTTGAAATGAGCATCTAATTTCAACACTAGTTTTGGTATTGATTAGCGTTTGATTTTCGATACTTTTGACAATCTTAAGACCTATGATCTTACCTGAGTCGAGGCTCCGGAGCAGGCGGTAGAAGTTGGGGAAGTACTGAAGGTCCTGGAGTCCATCATTGGGGCTGACTTCGTTCTGAGCGTCCCTGTCCCAGCGTTCGTCTCCAGTCATGTCTCCGCCGTCATCCCCCTCTCCGTCCTCCATGTTCTTCTCCTCCTCTGCCCCCTCCTCTCCTTCCTCCTCTTCATCATCGTTAAAGCGGCGCTGTGGAGAGCTCTCCCACTGTGGACCACCAGGGAGTGATTAATGCCATTGCCATTGAGCTAGTTTATCAGATAGAGGTTACTCATACTTTATAATGCAGTGTTTCTCAAACTGTGGTACTTGGACAGCTCTTCAGTTTGTGGGTTTGCCTCATCTGGAGTTCATTTTATCCACTTTTGTCCTCTTTTGGATCATTTCGTGTTTAGAACTACAGTGGAAATTATGTAGTCCATTTTTAGACCTGGTTTAGTCCTAGATTAGACCTGGAATAGTCCTGTTATAGACCTAGTTTAGTCCTAGATTAGACCTGGAATAGTCCTGTCATAGACCTGGTTTAGTCCTAGATTAGACCTGAAATAGTCCTGTTATAGACCTAGTTTAGTCCTAGATTAGACCTGGAATAGTCCTGTTATAGACCTGGTTTAGTCCTAGATTTGACCTGGAATAGTCCTGCTATAGACCTAGTTTAGTCCTAGATTAGACCTGGAATAGTCCTGTTATAGACCTGGTTTAGTCCAAGATTAGACCTGGAATAGTCCTGTTATAGACCTGGTTTAGTCCTAGATTAGACCTGGAATAGTCCTGTTATAGACCTAGTTTAGTCCTAGATTAGAACTGGAATAGTCCTGTCATAGACCTAGTTTAGTCCTAGATTAGACCTGGAATAGTCCTGTTATAGACCTAGTTTAGTCCTAGATTAGATCTGTAATAGTCCTGTAATAGACCTGGTTTAGTCCTAGATTAGACCTGGAATAGTCCTGTTATAGACCTAGTTTAGTCCTAGATTAGACCTGGTTTAGTCCTGTTATAGACCTGGTTTAGTCCTAGATTTGACCTGGAATAATCCTGTTATAGACCTAGTTTAGTCCTAGATTAGACCTGGAATAGTCCTGTTATAGACCTGGTTTAGTCCTAGATTAGACCTGGAATAGTCCTGTTATAGACCTGGTTTAGTCCTAGATTAGACCTGGAATAGTCCTGTTATAGACCTAGTTTAGTCCTAGATTTTTCCTGGAATAATCCTGTTAGTAGACCTGGTTTAGTCCTAGATTAGACCTGGAATAGTCCTGTTATAGACCTGGTTTAGTCCTAGATTAGACCTGGAATAGTCCTGTTATAGACAAGTTTAGTCCTAGATTAGACCTGGAATAGTGGAATAGACTTTCGACCTGGTTTATTGTATTCATGAGATCAGTGAGAGCAGATCCATACATTGCCCTAACAGTGATACTAATTAAATTGCCATATCCATTTTATCAGTTACTGTTTCTTATGTGCTAATGATGAATCTATTTACTGTATATGTTGCTATAGTGATAGTGTTCAGTTAAAATGTTACTTTGTGCTAAAATGGGCCAAATAGTGTTGTCATGATACTAACTCAATGTAGGGTTTAACAAGTAGGATTCAACAAGTAGGGTTCAACAAATTAGGTTTAGCGAGTAGGGTTGAACAAGTAGGGTTAAGCAAGTAGACTCAACAAGTAGGTTTCAACAAGTAGGGTTTAGTAAATAGGATTAAACAAGTAGGGTTAAACAAGGAGGGTTCAAAAGTAGGGTTCAACAAATAGGGTTTAGCAAGTAGGGCTCAACAAGAAGGGTTAAACAAGTAGGGTTCAACAAATAGGGTTTAGCAAGTAGGGCTCAACAAGTAAGGTTTAAAAAGTAGGGTTCAACAAGTAGGGTTTAAGAAGTAGGGTTCAACAAGTAGGGTTTAGCAAGTAGGATTCAACAAGTAGGATTCAACAAATAGGGTTAAACAAGTAAGGTTCAACAAATGGGTTTAGCAAGTAAGGTTCAACAAATGGGTTTAGCAAGTAAGGTTCAACAAGCAGGGTTAAACAAGTAGGGTTCAACAAATAGGGTTTAGCAAGTAGGGCTCAACAAGTAGGGTTAACCAAAGTTTTTAAAAAGTAGGGTTCAACAAGTAGGGTTTAAGAAGTAGGGTTCAACAAGTAGGATTTAGCAAGTCGAATTCAACAAATAGGGTTAAACAAGAAGGGTTCAACAAATAGGGTTTAGCAAGTAGAGCTCAACAAGTAAGGTTTAAGAAGTAGGGTTCAACAAGTAGGATTCAGATAATCAGCTGCTTGTTACATTGAAATTTCAATATCAAGATCAGTTCTGCAATTTTGAACCAGAAGTCAGTGCAGAAAGTGACTGGAACCACCCACAACAGTTCAAACTCAATCCAGAGTATTTTACAGGACCAGTGCATATGCTTTTAACATTTTTATATCTTTCATCTGCAAATATTCCACTGATGTCTGATGTTACGATTCACTGTTTCATATTAGACTTGGACTTGATTGTGTGTTTGTACCGTGTTTGCGTCTGAATCCCGCTCCTCCTCCTCGCCTTTCGGCTCCTCACTCTCTTCCGCTTCCTCCACTTCATTTTTCTGGGCGTTTTTAGTGATGAGTTCCTGCAGCGCCTCGGCAACCTGGTACTCCAGAGAGTCCGCCTCGCTGTCAGTGATCTGAACAAAACAACAGACAGGACAGCGCTCAGACCAGGGCCGAAAAAATATGTGACTGATGATGTAACTCTCTCAGTTGGGGCACTAGCCAGATTTCTGTATCAATTTCATGCTGTTATCTTCTGAGAATTAACTAAAAGAAAAAATCCATGAATGTTAGTAGGGTTTTTAATCCGTCTATGGCGTGGACTAGTTATTTTATTCAGAAAAAATCATTATATGGCTTCTGTAAACAAATATGCACTTTACCAATACTTTTTCTAGTCAAGAATGGTCTTAAGTCTTTTGAACCCAAACTATTTCTGTGTTGTTTAAGTATTCTATAAAAATAAAACTTAATTTCTGGATAATGCTACACCTCATCATTTCACAGCAATATTGATTATCGTGTCATATTTAAAATAATAAAATCATACATATTAAACACTTAAATCAGACCTATTCTGCAAAATCAACTTTTCTGAGCTTCTAACCATGTTATAGTTGTTTCCTTCTCATTTACCCTCTGAAATTGTATTTGGAGTGATTCGTGCATGTCTGAGTAATCTTTAAATGTTAATTTTCAAGACGCCATATTGCCGATCAATCCCCGTTTTCAAAGCCGCCAGCACACGGCCCACTGTGACGCACTTCAAACCTCTAGTTTTATTTTTTTACTCGGTGATATACGTAGGATTCGGCAGCGTTGTGTAGTCATTTGGGTACAAATTTTAAAAAACAAAAAATCTGCTACTCGCTAATGTAATCTGCAGCTAACCACAGGAGGAGCCGATAGCTACACGGCGCTTTGTTGTGATGACGTTTACGGCGATGTCAGCTCACATTGGACACCGCAGTTTTCTAACGCAGGACGCCAGCTGACTTTTTTCTTTTATTAAGTTGTTTTAGATGAATATTACGATTGACAATGTGCAAATTATAACATAATGATCCACGGGAGTCATAGATTATAACTATATATCAGGCACAAGCACAACAGGTGTTCTTTAAGTCCACAGACAGTTATAATGTCATCTGGTTTGCACACACATCGACTCATAGAAAGGCCCCGTCTGTGTCAGTCTAAACCACTCTAACACTGGGAAATTGCTTATCGAGTGGCAAAACAGTCATTTGCAGCACGGATTTTTTGTTTTATTGGAACAAATCACAATTCACACTCAGAGCGCGCCCAGAATGAGATCGTGCTGTTAAAATGTCATGCCACCCACAGCGCCCCCTCTGGTGCCAAAGGGGTGGGTTTATGCGACATCATTAAACTCTTAAGAGCCAGTAGTTTAAAATTTAGGTGGAGGGACAAAGAACGGTTTGAAACTGTCACACTGCAGATGTTTTGAGCTGGTTTACGATTAATATCTGTGGATCAGCCTCCCTCTGCCTCTCAGTCTTTAACGTAGTTTAAGACTAGACTGAAAACCACCTCTTCTCCCTGGCATTTAATACTAGCTACAGGATATCAGGTGTTTTATTGTTCTTTTCCTATGTATCTTGTTATCTATATATGTATATTTTTTTTTACTTTTATGAGAAGCAATTTGGTCAGATGAAGTTGTTTTAAATGCGCTATATTAATAAAACTGAACTGAATAATATCTCAGTAAACACATGTAAACCGCATGAAACAAAAAATGGCACATAGTTTAAAGTCTTAAACTGGTAACTAAGGTCAAATTATTTTCTCACAATCTGTCTCAAAAGCTGTAGTATTTGGTGGAAGTGGTAGAACATTTGTCCACTGATATGGGAGATTTTGAAGGCCATTACTTTCGTTAACCTCTACAGACACAAACTTTGTACCAGTTTTTGTGGACCGGGTAATTACAGATATATTAACCATAAACCTGCACAAAACAGCTGCATTTTGTCAGGTAAATTCTCATATTTTTCTAGCACAGCGCACTCACCAGCCCCAGTTTGAGCAGCCGGGACACGATTCGGTCAAACACTCCTCTGTCATCTTCTTCATAGATTTTGTTTGCAATTTTCTGCACGATGTCCTCAGCTGTCAGAGGAGTGCCATCTACCTGACGAAAGCTCTCTGGGACATCTGCTGGAAAAATACAAATATATGAATAAAACATTGTATTGTAAGTAGCAGAGGTAGCTATTATTTTAAGTTGTTTACAGGTACAGTATTAAAATCGGTGCAATGGCCGTGGGGTTAGCGTGAACAGCACATGGCCTGCCTCGGTAATTGGCTCGTGGTTTGGACAATGATCTGAATGTATCACCCACAGACTGTATATATCAATGGACATAGCTAACCTCCTGTCCGCCATGTTCGAAATAGGAAGTGATCGTGGGCACACTTTCGGCTCCATCGACTCTGGCTCCAATTCGCTTTACTTTAGAAAACTGTCGCTCTCTCTCTGTAACTGCTGCTGTCAGGCTCATCATTTTGCTCTTAAAATCTTCATATTAACTCGCTCTACAGGATCCTGGTGTTTTTATTTCGCTGTTGTGTCCATAAATTAAGAAATAAACATTAATAACAGACACATCAGGTGCCTTCTTTCCCCGAGGTCGCTCCCGCTAACATTAGCAACAGGTTTGAATGACAGAGTTTCTAAGTGTCCACTTCCTGCTAAACTAGCAGTGCGGACGGGAAGGGGCGTTACCTTCAACAGCTTCAGTCCAGATTGGCTCTTTGGTTGCTATGATACTCATGGTCGGAATTCCAACTTGGCTCCAAATTGGCCGCTATAACTGCTCCAACCTCGATGAGCTTCGTTTGACTGGAGCTGAACGCTGTGGGTGACGTCACACTCACTTAGTCCACTTCTTATACAATGACGGTAATCTATGGGCCATTGACAACTGAAACAATTTCATCTGCCCTAAATATAATTCTATAATGATTATTTAGGTTTTTATTTACTTTTTTCGAAACTAGATACTCATTTGAGCAGGTATTGATACTAAATAAGTCACATTCACAGGACAGTAATGAACCTTTCCTGAATATCTTTAGAATGATCTTGAGCTGTGTCAGAACAAGTATAAGGCACAGACGAGTATACAACCCTATGAACCTACCTGGACTGAGGGATTACACAGATATAAGACACATGGGAATACAAAAGAAAGTACCACCATTTAATGCTGAAAATCACATTCTATTGTCTAAATAAATCATCGTGGTATTAGAATCCGTATCAAGTATTGAGTCTATTCCTTAGTTTCAAAATAGAGTTTGAAATTTTTGTTTTTGATAACTTTAAAATACATTTTGAAGCATGATTGATTGCTAGAGAGACATACTGCAATAAATTATAATTTTAAAGCTATTTTATCCATCTGACACAATTACAAGAATCCAAAATAATCCTAGTGAACCTGTTTTTAACTATACTGTATCATTAAGGCCTGAGCTCACTTATTCAACTATTTACAGCTCAAATCTTATTCCATTACAACAAAAATACCCCAAATGTCCCTATTGTTGCAACAGAATTATGCACAATATTAGTATTACTATAGACCTACTACCATCTACTCAATTCAACTTTGGGTACTGTACTTTTGCAGTGGATTTCGAAGTAGTAGTCTTGTTGTAACCTTTAAAGACAGCAGGAGAACGCCATACGCAGCAATACAAAGATCGTGCCAGATTGGCTCTTGCATAACAGTTCTCATTTCTAAAGGTTTTTCGACTCAGTTAAAATAAGAATTTGGAAAAAAATGGCTTCAATGAATCATCCACGGATTTGTACAGTGCGACTATTTCAGCGAGTGTGAGAAAACAAAAGTCCGCCGTGTTCTGGCTGTTTTTAGAAGCAGAGTAACCGGACACGTTTATCATTGCCAAAATTGGATCAATGAAAAAGAGCTATTCGGAGTTTTGAGTTTCAGTTCGCTCGGGTCACAGGAAGAAGCTGGTGTAAAATGGCTGCGTATTGAAAAGTAGATACGGGAACAAGGTCGTGAATTTGCAAGCAGTTTTTCATGAAAGCGCCTGGTTCATTCCGCACGTAATCACATTTTTTTTTTCAGACAATCCAAGTAAAGATAGAGACACATTGGAACAATTTTTATATAGCGATTTTCACCTTCACCTTCAAGTCACTAGGGGGTGAGGTGGGTTAATGTCTTGCCCAAGGACACAACAACAGCGTTCATTTATGGGAACGGATTCAAACCACCAACCTTTGGATCAGTGGGCAAATGCTCTACCAACTGAGCCACAGTCGTTCTACACAGTCACATTACTGTTTATAGAGGAGTAGACACCAGAATAAAAATCAAGGTCGCAAACAATGTTTTTATTTGTGCTGCTTCATTTTTTTCACATAATTTAAAAGGTTCATTGCATCACCCTGAAGGAGATATGCTTGTCTCCATGGAGATGTTATTGCTCTACCTGGAATATTCCACAGTATGGCATTTAATGTGTTTATGTCGATGGAGACAGGCGTAAGTTACAGGTCAGATCTGTGAACAAAAGAGCCCCGGACATTTTGAGCAATAAAAACACTGGTAATAAACGCTAGACAAGTATGTTAAATGCCATACTGTGGAACATTCCATGTAAAGCAATAGAGGTGATATCCACAGTAAGAGGCAGGAAGCAGACCCACGACCAGTTACGACTGACCTTTAATGCGGATTATTAAATTATGTAAAAGAGATTTGGGTTTTTTTTTTTTTTTTTTATCCAGACATCTCTTTTGTAACAAACACTTTTTCATCTTTTTGATTCTTCATTCTTCATCTTTCTTTTTTTCTGAATTTTACACTATTACAAACACACTAAGAAAAGGACATTTGAGTCAAGGCCAGAGACTGCAGCGTTTCTACTAGATTTGAACTAGGACAAAACACACAACTGTGACAACAAAGTGAAACTTAAAGCACTCAGAGAAATCATTGCCCTTTACCTTCAACTATCTGTCTGCATTGTTAAATCATTCATTCAATTCATTAGAGAGAGCCTGTTCTGCAAAATCGACTTTCAGAGCTTTTAGCCATGTTATAGTTGTTTCCTTCTCATTTACCGTCTTGAAGTTTTTGAGTCATCTTTAATCACTTTTAATCAAGATGCCACTTTTAATTATTAATTCCAATTAATTAATTCCAGTTACATTGTTTTAATCAGTGATAGGTGTAGGATCCGGCAGCGTATGTAGTAACTTTGATACAAATGGAAAAAATATGTGCTAATTGCTAGTGTGATGTGCAGCTATCCATAGGGGGCGCCGACAGCTACACGGCTCTTTGTTGTGATGACATTTACAGTGACATCAGCTCCCATTGGACACCCCAAACTTCATTTTAGATTAATGCAGTTGTCCCTCACTATAACGTGGTTCACCATTCACCTTTTGCATGCTTTTTTTTACAGTGTATGAACGTGCTTCCTGTTCTGTTTCTGCGTCCTGATTGTCCTGATTGGCTGAGGGGGACTGTAGACCATTGTGTTCTGCGTCCTGATTGGCTGAGGGACTGTAGACCATTGTCCATCAGTCTCCTCCGTGTCTCCTGTACAGTACAGAATGTGTCAGACAAATTTACATAAATGTTGGATCAGTGTGACTCTGAAGTGCTGTATGTTTGCAAATTTTCTCCGGACAAAACCCACAATGTCGATGAAACGTTCTGCACCGACAAAGGCACCGACGAAGGTTTGAACTTTGCGAGAGTTTAAACAAGAGAGAAATGTGAGAAAATGTTAATGCCTGTGTGAGAAAAGTGTATAAAGTGTGTGGTGAGGGGTTTGACAGACAAGAAACATATGTAATAATTGTAAAAAATAAAGCTGATACTTCGCGGGTTTCGCCTATTGCAGGTTATTTTTAGAACATAACCCCCACGATAAACGAGGGGCCACTGTAAACCGATTTAAAATGTGCAAATTATAACATAATGATCCACGGGTGTCAGAGATTCCAACTATAACTATATTGATTATAATGTATTTTTATAAGTTTAGTATTAGGACATTTTGCTGAATGTCTTCCCTAACTCTTTATACCCCAAATTTATTAAAAATACATTTATGAAGGTGCACAATGTAATATTTCTGATAGAGGTTCTGTCACCTTTTTGTGTTATAATATAATATAATATTCCACAGTATGGCATCAATTTAATCTATCACCATGGAAAAAACTCACTCACTGTAAGAATTCATGTTTTCAAGGTATTTCTTTGCAATAAAACCAAATGTAATTAAATAAATGCAAGATAGAAAGGTTTAATGCCATACTGTGGGACATTCCAAGCAAAGCCATAGCATAATAATATATATAAAATGTCCAGAAAACATAGTGTACCTTTTGAGCTAGTTCTCTGTATCTCTGCCGTGATCTGCCTGAGGACTAGCGTTAGCGGCACATAGGTTAATCTCTCACGTGTGCTCCCTGTCTCCCTGTCTCACCGTGACCCTGCCGCTAACACGTGTTTCCATGGCAGCGCTCTCTTAAAGCGCAACTGACCAGGTTTCATGTTTTTCTGGTTACTTGGTTTGGTAAGATAGTACCTGCGGTCAATTTTTATTATAGTTTTGCGTCGATTAAGTGGCAATTTGTGGAAAAACACAGAAAAGAAAAGTACAGGAAGCAGTGCTGGGTTTTAAAAGAGAATAATTCTACATATGTCAGAAACACCAGAAGTTCCATCGAAAATGCAGGGGCAATTTATGCGAAAAGAAGGGATTTTTCAGATATGTATTGTGTATTTTTTTTTAATAGTCTCATGATAACTATTGCTAGGAAATTAGCTCTACATATGTCATATCTGATGCCCATGGAACGAGGAAGTAAAACTGAAATGAGTGATCTAATCTGTTGTATATATTTTAAGTCGCTTCCTCTTGTGACACTCGGCGTACAGCGTGTTCAAGCAAAGCTCACCTCACACCAGACTGATTAATATAACGAACTTATTACCACCTCACAGTATGTGGCCTGTCGGAGCAGCAGGACACGAGGCCGGTGCAATACGGCCTGAAATGTTTGTGTCAACATCGTCTCACAAAACACCCGCGGATCATTATGTTATAATTTGCACATTTTAAATCGCAATATTCAAAAGCGACGTCATCAATTACTTAACAACTCAGCTGCTTTTTGCTTTAAAAAACTGCAGTGTCCAGTGGGGGCAGACGTCACTACAAAAAGCTGCTGCATTCTGTGTGTCTCACCTATTAATAAAATAAAGTTGAAGTAATGAAGAACGACATGAGTACGTCACAGTGGTCGTGTGCCACTGTCGGTGAAAATGGGGGAAAATGGAAATATTGTTCGGCAATACAGGCTCGAATCGCTCCAAAAACAACTTTTTCTCTGGACCGGAGTTCAAACTTTGGGGATATTAACTGTATTTTTTTAGATGACCTCAACTGACTAAAAGATTGTCTTCTTGTTCATTAACAGAATTTTATTAGGCATTTCTAAATAGTTATAGTAGTTGTAGAAATATGTAGAAAATAGACCTAACTGTAAGGCTCGCATACAGCTCAATCCCAAGCTCAATCTGAAAGTCACTTTTTTATCATGACGCATCTTGGTACAGTGCATTTTTACATCTCTGTTATAAACACTGTTGCGTCCCGGGTGTAAGGAAATAGGCCAATTTTCTTCTGGTTGTTTTTTTGGTGAACATAAGAGCTACATGTGTTTATATTTTAAATGACTTCATTTGAAATCAACACAAGTTTCTACCTAATTTGACTTGAACCTGAAAATGACATTATATGGAGCTCAACAGTGACCTCCTGCCTCTAGAAGTAAATTTCTCTCATTTTTCTCATAGACCTTCCAAAACAAATTGATATTAAAAGTTTGTGAACTCAGGGTTAATCAGATATGTGTTAACTAATCATTTTATTCAAAGTCTATTTCTGAAACTTTATAAAACAGCAAGTCAGTAAAGCGTTTTGCAGAATCTTGCGTTTTACATGTACTTTTTGGGATTAAAACAACCGTGTTACATTAGTTAGCACGTAGCTGGTTAGCCCCCATGATGCTTTTCGAAATGTCCATGGGAAAAATTAATGGAAAATTTACTTCTTGAAACCAGAGCGGACTTGGAAGTGGGCAGGACAGTGGTTTGAATGCTCCGCACTGTTCTTTCATGCAGTGATTGTCATAGATACAATAGGTGCCTACCCTGGTACTTCCCATCGCCCATCCCGTTCTTGGTGGAATCGTAGTCCTCTGCCAATCGCCGGCTCTTGGTGGAGTCTGACTCATCGGGCACAAACCGATCACTCTTTTGGCTGCTCTGGTCTGGCACATCTTCGGACTCCATCTTGGATTTCTGGCCCTCAGCCAACAACTTGAGAGCACTGAAGTCATCATTGTCCTGCGCCGTGTCCTTGGAGGCAGCCGGATGTTTGCTCGCTGTATGGAAACAACACGATTACTCAGACAAAATGTTAAAAATAAGAAGGGTAGCATTGCTGTTACTGTAAGCGTTGCAATATGAAGCCACTCAGCAAAAGGAAATATCGTCATTAATTGATCGACAATGCGGGTTCCACTTACCGGCTGACAGGACCGCAGCCTTCACACTATCTGCTTCAGCAATCTGGCAACATGACAGATTAAACAAGTCATTTCCACTAGTAACATGAGATCAGATTAAAAACTGTGTGGCTGGCCAATATCTACCATGGTTGGACCATTCTCGTAAAGGATATTGTACAGGAAATTAACCCGGGATTTGTAAATGTACACACCTGGTCTGTTAGAGGCTTTTCTTCTGTCAGCTGTCTGTTGTACACTGTTTTATCTGCAACACAATGAGAATATAATTAAAACGAATGAACCACAGAAAAGCTTATGAAAGGTAACATCTGTCAGCCACCTGTTTTTACTTTGCGTCGAATGTTCCGCAGTAACATTTGCAAATTGTGTATACATAAATCACTTTTATTTTAAACTGATCAGACATTTCTTTTATTATAAGTGTTAGGATTGAACTGCTAAAAAAAAACATGCATTCTTGATGTTGCTGTACTCGCCTCTTCACAGATTTGACCTGTAACCTGGCCAGGACATAAGTGTCATACGGTGGAGCATTCTGCAACGCTTTAACATCTCCATGGAGACGACCCTCCACCAGAAAATGAACATTGTGCTCCTTTAAGTAAACGAACAAGGTGTGGAATGATAACAGGTTTGCATTCAATTTAAGGGACAAATTTAGTCACAGGCTGTAGAAATTGTATGTTTCTATGGCATTAAAGAGAGGGTATCATGCAAAATCGACTTTTTGAAGCTTTCTACCATGTTATGACATTGTTCCCGTATTAAAAACATGTCTGAATTTGGCGATCTTTACATCAACCACGCTCCCACACAACAATTCTCTGTAAATATAGAAAAACATGAAACAAAACCCTACACTACAGCTTCACAAACCTGACGCGATGTGCAGTAGTTTCATTAACGCTGATTGTAATGTGATAGCGCCGTGAAGGGGGAGTGACTTGTGACGTCAAAATCGAAAGTCATGCTTATGAATGGTGTTGGGAAGAATACTTTGACACTGTATTTAGTTACTGACTGAATACCTGCATTAAAATGTATTTTGTAATGTATTTTGTTCCATGGCCCAATCAGAGTTCTGTATTCGGAATATTTAGAATAGTTTTACACCAAGTTGCGTTATATTCTAGTGAAAATTCCATGTTATGCATTCATTTTTGTTATTTTAGAAAAGGAAACATGGCACAGCACACATTGCCAGAGCAGTGTTTATTTTTTTTTCTCACTAACAACTTGCATTTCAAAGCCAAAACTGTGAGATCTAATACCTGCAAGTATTCATTCGATTTTACAAAAGTAAGTAAATGCTACCAAATGAAAGCTCAACTGTCCCCGAATACAGTTACTCAAAATTTGTAGTCTGTTACTTTCCAATACTACTTAAACATTAATACAATGTTTTGGGAATACTTTGCATTTTTAAAACAATAAAACGAAACATGTTGATCTAGATATGTTATGTGTTCACAGTTAATACCCCATAGAAGTAAAAGTAAAATCCCCCCTGTTTAAACTATCATATTGTGCGTTGGACTTGCTGTACCCTCCGTGACCACACCGCAAAGGCAAAGCTAAATCGGATTAACAAACAAAAGATTATACCGGGGCTAAAATAGAAACAGGCCGAACCATGGCACCAGACAGACGGCGTGGAGACCCGCCAGACACCGCTGAGCTGGGGAGCAACTTTCACACTTTTTTTTTTTTTTTTTTCGACAAAAGTATAACCACAAAACACATGTCAAAATGAATATTAAATGACGAAACAGGAGGGGAAAAAAAAAAAAAAAAAAAAAAAAAAAAGGTGCTAGTAGTGGTCAAAGGTGAAGATTGCGGAACAAAATCTGTCCTTAACATGAATTGACAGCATATCATTATAAAAAATAGCAAAAATATAAGCATAATTCATAATATATTTGCTTTTTTACGTGCTATATACATCATTATTGTTATTTTAATGCTTTTGAATCGAGTTTTCGCAACGATCTCACACGTTTTTGCGAGTTTTGCAAAGCTAGCTTACTTGATTTGTTGCATTATCCGTAAAAGCGCATGGAATCTAGCCACTTGATTCAATGAACCTAATGATATGATGAAATTAAAACCAAATGCAACCTTTATGTATGTTTTTAGTAATGTTTAAAGTGTATTTTCAATGTTCAGAGCGGGGGATCGCAGCACAACACGCACATTTTGCAAGTTTTAAGAAGGTAGCTTGCTGTAAAATGTGGTTTGGTTTTACTCACCTTCTGTTGACGCCGGTGTTGGAAAGGCAAAAGTCTGGATCATTACATTCAACGCAAAAAGCTGAAAAAACACAACGAAAACTGCGTATCTGAGCGCCATCCTGGAGACAAGCGGGTGTAGAAAGCTCCTGCCCGCCTTTGAACGCGGTTTTCTGCTGAAATAGTGGACAGCTCCGGTGGTGCTGAGGACGCGGCTCGCTCGCCTCGTGTGGCCGCTCTTTGGCTCACTGTGGGCGGGGAGAGGATGCCGCTGTGGCGCGTCGGGGCTTTCGGAGGGGACGCGGTGTAAGCGGGTCAGTGTGTGTAATTATAGCCGGGGGATAATGAGGGAGGCTCGGCTGGCCCCGTGTGTGTGAGCCGCTGCATCCCCGCCGTCAGTAAAACAGAGATCTGCATTTGGACCTGCCCACTCCGGAGGAAGAGGAGGAGGAGGAAGAGGGGGAGAAGCACTGTAAAAACCTGCACCTGTCTGACAATTAGGGTATTAATTCAAGAAGACATAAAAGTGAGCATTTATGTGCAACAGTGCGACAGAGATAATTAAATATGTTTTTTTTTTTAAAGAAAGCTTAAACAGGGGTATGTTACTTCTATGGGGTATTAAAGAGGGGGTATTTACTTCTATGGGGTATTAAAAGGAGGAGGTATTTTCATCTATGGGGTATTAAAAAGGTATTTATGGGGTATTAAAGAGGAGTACTTTCCTTCTATGGGGTATTAAAGAGGAGGTATTTACTTCTATGGGGTATTAAAGAGGAAGTATTTACTTCTATGGGGTATTAAAGAGGAGTACTTTCCTTCTATGGGGTATTAACGGTATGATGTATTAAAGAGGACTTCTACTTTGATGGGGTATTAAAGAGGAGGGGTATTAAAGATGACTTCTATGGGGTATTAAGAGGAGGTATTTACTTCTATGGGGTATTAAAGAGGAGGTATTTACTTCTATGGGGTATTAAAGATGAGGTATTTACTTCTATGGAGTATTAAAGAGGAGGTATTTACTTTGATGGGGTATTAAAGAGGAGGTTTTTACTTCTATGGGGTATTAAAGATGAGGTATTTACTTCTATGGGGTATTAAAGAGGAGGTATTTACTTCTATGGGACATTAAAGAGGAGGTATTTACTTCTATGGGTATTAAAGAGGAGGTATTTACTTTTATTTTTTTGAAAATGCAAAATTTGCATCTCTAAATCACTCCCCCTTCAGGGTGCTATCACAGCACAGTGTGCATCCCGCTGATGAAACTCCTGCAAATCGCATCAGGTTTGTGAAATTGTAGGTACAGTTTGTTATCATGTTTTGTATATTTATGGAGAATTGTCGCATGGGATCATGGGTAATGGAGGCTTGTGGGCGGAGCATTAGACAGAATCTTACAGCTAACCGAAACTACTCACTTTTCACACTTTGAGTAACATTTCATCATTTGTGTTTCTTCCCTCAGATATCACTCAACTATTGTAATTCAAACTAAAAAAAAAAAAGCCTACCAGATTGTATTGTATTATTAAATGTTTTGTCCTTCCATTTACTTCATTTGTTGTTACAGTTACTCTTACTGTGTACTTACCTCAAATACTTTTAACTCTTAAATTAGTAATTTTTGCACCACTACTTTTTACTCCTAATTGACTAATATTAACAGACTCAAATTTGAAAGTGCCTCTTACTTGAGTACGGTGTGTGGCTCCCCCATCTCTGCAGCTTCTTGTTGTTATGTTATTGCTTCAACTGGAATGTTCCACAGTATGGCATTAAATTTATCTATCTTACATCTATTCGAAGAGTTTTTATTGATAAAAAACATGGATTCTGTGAGTGTGGCCGCTTTTCCACAGCTCTGAACTATCAGCATCATCTGTTCAATGAAGAAAGATTAGTTTAATATCACACTGGAACATGTCAAGCAAAGCAAAAACATCTCCATGACAACATACAGGCAGCAATCTCACGAAAAGTTACATATTCACCTTTAAATAAGACTGGAGTCTGATTGTAAGGCCACAAAGTGCAAGTACGTTTAGCAAAATAAGCCAAGTATGTGCAGATAAGACCAGAAGTGACTGAGCTGAGCCTGATGGTGAATGTGAGGAATTGTGATCAGGAACCCCATATTTTCACAGTCCACACCCCTGTTCCATAATTACCTTCAGTTTGATGATAAGAAAACACTCTAGTTGTTCTCGTTTGGCTCGTCACATGACCCTCTGGTCCAGTCACTGCAGTGATAAATATAGCAGCATGACAGGGATTTTTAAAAGCAGCAGCTTCAATGAAAAACGCTGAGCTCCTTCAAACCAGATCAAGTCCTGGGCTATTTAAAGCAGAGAGCAGACTGCCAAAACACAACTCAGATAGATTAATATTACACAGGTCTTTGCCATACTTCCTATGCTTTTTTCTGAGGTTGAGGGATGGGCTGGGTGATATGGTGATATAAATAGAATCATGACCTCATCTCGGTGCCATATACACTTCCAGTCAAAAGTTTGGACACACCCTCTTGTTCAGGGTTTACTTTATTTTTTTATTACTTTATACATTTTATAGACATCCAATATATGAAGTAAGATATGTGTAATTATATAGCAAAGACAAAAAGTGAAATACCTTTTTGAATTTGACTACAAAATATACTTAACTATTTTTTCTTTGCTACATAATTCCATATATCTTGTCTGTTTCATACATTTGATGTATCGATCTAAAATGTAGAAATGAGAAAAATAAAAAAAAAAAAAAAAAAAAAACGAATGTGAATGAGATGGCGTGTCCAAATGTTTCACTGGTAGTTTATATCCAGGGCTGGCAAGCAGACAAAGCAGCTGCTTAGGGCCCCGTGGCCACCAGAGGGCCCCCAAGAGCCCATACATTTATGTAGAAAATAATATAATATATAAAGTTTTATTGGGCACAGGGCTTGTGTGTTTATAGCAGACTAAATATCCTATCTTGTTTTATGTCTATAGTAGAAAAATATCTGCTGCTGCTACATTTGTTTTACACCGGTGAAAGGACCATTTATAATGTAAATGTAAGCGCACTGTTGCCAACTGGAACACATCAAAATCCACCAGAAAATGAAGAAAAAATGTCTAGAATTTAAAAAATCTTGACCCCCGTTTGTGTACTGTTCTTGTGCTGTTCTTGTACTGTTCTTGCACTGTTCTTGTGCTGTTCTTGTGCTGTTCTTGTGCTGTTCTTGCACTGTTCTTGCGCTGTTCTTGCACTGTTCTTGTACTGTTCTTGCACTGTTCTTGCACTGTTCTTGTACTGTTCTTGTACTGTTTGTACTGTTGTACTGTTCTGTTCTTGTACTGTTCTGTTCTTGTGCTGTTCTTGTACTGTTCTTGTACTGTTCTTGTACTGTTCTTGTACTGTTCTTGTGCTGTTCTTGTTCTGTTCTTGTACTGTTCTTGTGCTGTTCTTGTACTGTTCTTGTACTGTTCTTGTACTGTTCTTGTACTGTTCTTGTACTGTTCTTGTTCTTGTTCTGTTCTTGTGCTGTTCTTGTACTGTTCTTGTGCTGTTCTTGTGTTCTGTTGTTCTTGTGTACTGTTGTTCTTGTACTGTTCTTGTACTGTTCTTGTTCTTGTACTGTTCTTGTACTGTTCTTGTACTGTTCTTGTACTGTTCTTGTACTGTTCTTGTGCTGTTCTTGTGCTGTTCTTGTACTGTTCTTGTACTGTTCTTGTACTGTTCTTGTACTGTTCTGTTCTTGTTGCTGTTGTACTGTTCTTGTTGTTCTTGTGTGTTGTACTTCTTGTGCTGTTCTTGTGTGTTCTTGTACTGTTCTTGTACTGTTCTTGTGTGTTCTTGTGCTGTTCTTGTACTGTTCTTGTGCTGTTCTGTTCTGTTCTTGTACTGTTTCTTGTACTGTTCTTGTACTACTGTTCTTGTACTTCTTGTACTGTTCTGTTGTACTGTTGTACTGTTCTTGTACTGTTCTTGTACTGTTCTTGTACTGTTCTTGTACTGTTCTTATGAGTAATTGTGACATTCTGGATGTTTTCAGTCTGATGTTGGTCATACAAACACAAATACAACTGGTCAAGGTGAGAGAGCCGAGTCATAATGTGTCAAATGTGAAACACCAACAGCCGAGTAATCTGCGGTCAGGGGACAAATTCAGCTTAGAGCCCCCTGAAAACTAGAGCCGGCCCTGTTTATATCACCATATTATAATTCAGTAATGATCCGTTTATTGCAGCTCAAACACAGACACTGTCCCCGCCCACTGCTCCTACACCCCCTCCTCTTATTGGTCAGCCGTCTTCATGAGTGACAGGTGGATTTAAACTGTACATTGGTGTGAACGCCCTGAAGAAGCAGATATTTTTAGTTCTATCTTAAAGGCTGCATACACAAAATCGTGATGTTTTTAGAGCCTTACATCCACAGGTTACGAGCCCACACAATACTGTAGCGTTCTGGTTCAAGGAAACGTGCCAAATCTCTTCTGGTTGTTTATTTTCTGAACACAAAGGTGAATGTGGGCCGTAACCCACGCCAAAACAACGGCAAAAAACATCAGTTTGGAACAATATTTTTGGGGGGTGTGTATTAATTTTGTGCTCTTTTTCTTGTACTATTGGGACATTTTTGGTTATTTTTTGGCTTAATGATAAAATTGAAGCCGTCAAAGGTTTAATTAATAACTTCTATGACTCATTACAGATGTAAACTCAGTATTTAAGTGTTTCATTCTGCTGATTTTTAACAATGTTGTAGATTTAGAATAGTTTTTGTGGTTTAAATCTGCTCTTAGATTGTTGCGTCAGTGGCATAAATGAGTTTCGCTGTTTATCGTTTATCGTCTACTTCAGGAATATATCAGACTTCAAATTGTGGTATTGTGTTAACTCTTTTATAACTGTATGCCGTCTCATACAGAGCTCGCTGGTCACTCCCTACAAACTTTATTTCGCAGCCACTGATTGATTAATGTAGATAAAAACATGTGGGTTAAAGTGGTACTTGTTTTCAAACTGTGAAAATGAAGTACTGTATTTTCTGAAGTATAAGTCGCACAGGAGTATAAGTCGCACCAGCCAAAAAAGCATAATAATGAAGAAAAAAACATATAATTCACATTTAAATCGCATCTGAGTATAAGTCGCACCTTCGGCCAAACTATGAAAAAAAGTTTGACTTATAGTCCGGAAAATACAGTATGTTTTAAATCTATCAAACTCATCCCTGGCTCTCACAAACTTCTGCCACATTTCTAGTATTCACAAGCAAGACTTATTTGGCAACTAGTGCAGCTTTTGAACAAAGGGAGGACCCAAAAACGCAGGACTGCTCTTGAAACTTGAAAACGCTCTTAAATGTAAACCTTAACAAAGCTCAGAAGTAAAATGAAACACAAAAATCCAAATTGGAAACTTACAGGACATGACACTGTCAATGGACCAGCAGGGGGCAGTGGAGAGCACAAGTTTTATATATGCACACGCAGAAGAACAACACACAGGTGAAACACATCAGGGTGGGGCAAGCGATCAGTATGACAGGAAGTAAAACTCAAAACACACACGCACACGGTTACAGATATTACAAATTCAAAGCAAGTTTAGAATAATGAAAAACTCTGGACCAGTCTTGGACGAATCAGCTCGGGTCACAAAGCGTCCTGCAGTGACTCACTCGGCTCAAGTTTGTTATTTTAGAAATCTAATCAGATGCTTACCTGTTGGTGTTCTGCTTTTACAATACAATTTGGAAAAAAATAAAGTAATTGTACTCACAGGAAAAGTTCAGCTTTAACGCTCCTGTATTACACAAAATAGACTCTTGTGAGCTTTAAGTCAGTTATAAAACTGTTACCTCCTCAAAAACAGACCTGTAGTTTTTTGTTTCATTCACAAATGTTTGAGAAACACTTTATTACGAGTCTGTCTACATCTCCAAAGCTCAAAATGCTCTGTTCCACTTTGTGATGTCATCCAAATGATTCTAAAGAAGGTGTTTGGAGTTTAAAAACACAGTGGAGCACTTCCTGTATTACCACATGATGACGTCACAAGGTGGAACAGAGTGTTTTTAGTTTGAAAGAAAACCTTTGCGTAAATATGCAGGGTTTGTGTTGACAAAAGCACTTTAAATACTTGTATAAACTGTCTAATTTTAGTTTCCAGTCGATTCAGTCAACAGGGAAAAAGGATCTGAGCCTAAGCAATTACCGAATAGATTTTTTTTTTTTTTTGCAGTGCAGCAGCAGAAGCCCCGCCCCCTCCGTGCGTCACCCAATCTGCGTCATAGTTGTAGATCTTCCACTGTCCTGTCAATAGCCTTTATTAAAACAGCTGCAATTAGGAGCACAGGGACAATAGGACTTTTATTGGAGCGGCTTTTATAACCTCTCGTGTTCAGATGATGCTAATCTCACAGTGTGCAGTCCCTGTGTGGTGTCAGGGACGCTCTTATCTGATCTGTGGCCCTTTTCCCTGCAGGGTCCTCATAATTAAATTTACCACATGTTGTATTGAGCTTGTGAGGTAAAGCTGCGGGGGTCACAAACGAGGTTGTCGTCATGTCCAGCCATAACGAATCTCTCACGAACGAAGCCAATTAGCAGAGTTTCCCATCGGAACCAAAGTTACATCCGCCTTTATTGAATCTTAGTTGATCCACGAGGGAAATTATTTGGAGAAGGTGGGCACTTGTAAGTCATGACTTGGACTCGAGTCAGAGTTGAGTCACTATTTTGAGGACTCGGGATTTGACTTGGCTTGAGCCCAGGGGCGGCGCCACATATTTTTGGGTGGAGGAGCTCTGGGGGGGCTAAGGTCTTAAATAGGGGGGCTCACTTAACATGTTGCTCTGTCTTATATGAATGCAAGTGCGCTCCCTCCCTCTGCTGTGTTTGCTTTGCTGTTTTACACAAGTTTCAATGTAGTTATCCCCTGCACTGATTTATGAAAACAAATATAGATTTTTTTTTTTTTTGTATTGTAGTCTCATTTTGAACTCGCTGTAGTTGCCATTTTTAGTCAAGACTGGATGTGCTATAAAAGTGGGGCAAACATTTTTGGGGGTGATATGGGGGTGTGTGGGGCTTTTCTAGGGGAGGTGCCCCCTCAAGCCCCCCCTGGCATCGCCCCTGCTTCAGCCCAGTGACTTGAAACGACTTGATGCTTCTGCTCAAGCAAATATATCTTTAAAAAACTCTTTTCTCTGTGCAGTTGATAGTGTCAGTGCTTAATTTTAAGTAACAAACTGGAACCTGTACCTCCTCACTCATGTGTTTGTTCCTGAAACTGAAATACTGTGATGTCGTATTGTCAGATGTCTTATAATAATACTGGAGCTATAATCGGATCCTTTACTTAAAGTCATTGTTTTGTTGCAGGACTGCTAAAAACAGCGAGGTTTTTAAATTGAATCTGTCACAATGGGTCTTCTTTTCTTTATTAATGATAATATTAAACAGATTTAAAGAGAGTATTTTACTTCTATGGGGTATTAACTGTAACACATGACATATTTAGATCACCCCCCTTCAGAGCGATATCACAACCCCATCACTGCCTCCCACTAATGAAACAACTGCACATCACATCAGATTTGTGAAGTTGTAGTGTATTATTTTGTATCACGTTTTTATATATTTATGGAAAATTGTCGTGTGGGAGCATGGGTGACGTCGGCTTGTGGGAGGAGCATTGGACAAACTGTATAGCTAACCGTGAGGAGGGTTAGAATATGGTCTGGGAGAGATCGCTAAATTACTCAAACATGGATGGATTGACATCTAAAACCACTTCTGACATGTTTTTGATGAGGGAAGAACATTATAACATCGAAAATTTTGCATCCATACTCACTTGTACTCACTTGTTACCTGCTTCATGTTTGGTTTCATTGTTTTAATATATATATTTTAGTCAGAAATTCCATATTATCTCTTTGAATAGTTTTGAACAGCAGTTTTGAAACTTAAATTCCATATTTTATCTTGGCATATCTGTTTAGAAATGGAGCGGGGACTTAAAGCCTCCTATTGTCTCCACCCACTCAGAGTGTGGAGGCATAGACTGGCTCACATAGTACTCTGTGTTCC
Source organism: Periophthalmus modestus (assembly GCA_019594935.1). Classification (NCBI taxonomy): domain Eukaryota; kingdom Metazoa; phylum Chordata; class Actinopteri; order Gobiiformes; family Gobiidae; genus Periophthalmus; species Periophthalmus modestus. Next base: position 3,172,346 of record JAIEZT010001214.1, on the reverse strand, counting down.
TGTCTTACTGCAGTGGAGTGAGAGACTGCAGGCTGTCAAGAAATATGTACATGGGGATTTGAACAGTAGAAATAATCCCACAAGTCTTGAATTATGTGTTGCACAGATTAAAATTGTTATACTGATGTGTATTTCTACCTATGCGTTGTACCTTCATTGTTGGGTGAGCTGTCAGGAGCAGGGGCATCTCATCTACAGATTTTTTAGCTTTGTTCATGTTCAGGATAAGTAAGAAGTTAATGGGGAAATTCCGCAACGCAAGTATGTTAATGGGGAAATTCCGCAACACAAAGTACAAGATATCAGAATATTAATCATATGCAGTTCCCAGGTGTAGCACTGTATAGCATTCAGCATCAAAGCAGCACCCATTCACACACACTTTTGGATACACAGACACTGGGGGCAAAGTGATGTCTTGCCCGAGGACACAACAACAGCATTCATCTGCTGCCCAACGTGGGTCAGTGGATTGAGTGGGATTCGAAGTGGGATTCCAGCAACCTGGATCTGCGGACAACACTCTACCAACTGAGATACTGTTGCCCCTGGAAAAAAAAAAAAAAAAAAAGTTAAGTGTTATGATTAATTTGACCATGTTAACACTGTTCCCTAATCAAAAACATGCCTGTAGAGGTTGTAGTGTCATCCAAGCATGTCTGAGTAATCTAGCAATCTCTCCCGAGCCCTATTCGGACCCTTCTTACGGTTAGCTGTCCAAAGCTCCGCCCACAAGCCTAACCTCCTCTTTAATACCCCATAGAAATAAAATACCCCTTCTTTAATACCACAGAGAAGTAAAATACCTCCTCTTTAATGCCCCAGAGAAGTAAAAAACCTCCTCATTAAAGTAAATGAACAGTTTGATTTGAGTGATTTAAACTTACAGGTAAAATTGTTAAGGTTGAAGCATCGCCCAAACTGCGTCGTGTGTTGGTGTAATTAAAAATCTGGTGATCATATTATTGTGACTGGTCTGTGTAGCCTGTGTGGAGCAGGTCAGCACAAAGAGCACCTGTTTGATCACAGAACATTTATGAAGCCTGAGTCTAAATATAAACCCCATGAATATTAAATGAAGCTGGGATCATGCAGTTTTCCGTTTCAGAGCGCTCATTAAAAGTGGTAAGTAGGAAATATATAAGTCATTGGTCCATCTGCAACCAATGCTAAAAGAAAACAAAGTACAAGTGCCGTGTTTTCCGGAGTGTAAGTCGCCACAGCCAAAAAAAAGCATAATAATGAAGAAAAAAAACATATATTTCACATCTAAATCACATCTGAGTATAAGTCACACCCCCAGCCAAATTATTATCCGGAAAATACGGTAGTAAAATACTGTATCTGTAACTGTACTTTACTCACAGTGGGTTTTTACTTTTACTTCACTACATTTGAGAGCAGTATCTGTACTTTCTACTACACTACATTTTTGAATTGGACTGAAAAGTAAAAAGTACTTTTCATATGATTTGTGGGGTTATTTTGGCCATGTTCAGGGAAACATCATGACTAAGAGTTCAAGCTTCAGCTTTGAGCAAAAAATGTAGTAAAGTATAGACTTTATGTGAAGAGGAGGGAGGAGGCACACACTCCTACAAGAGCCTATAGTGTTTATGTGAAGAGGAGGGAGGAGGCACACACTCCTACAAGAGCCTATAGACTTTATGTGAAGAGAAGGGAGGAAGCACACACTCCTACAAGAGCCTATAGACTTTATGTGAAGAGGAGGGAGGAAGCACACACTCCTACAAGAGCCTATAGACTTTATGTGAAGAGGAGGGAGGAAGTTCACACTCCTACAAGAGCCTATAGTGTTTATGTGAAGAGGAGGGAGGAGGCACACACTCCTACAAGAGCCTATAGTGTTTATGTGAAGAGGAGGGAGAGAGGCACACACTCCTACACGAGCCTATAGACTTTATGTGAAGGAGGAGGGAGGAGGCACACACTCCTACAAGAGCCTATAGACTTTATGTGAAGAGGAGGGAGGAGGCACACACTCCTACACGAGCCTATAGACTTTATGTGAAGAGGAGGGAGGAGGCACACACTCCTACAAGAGCCTATAGACTTTATGTGAAGAGGAGGGAGGAAGCACACACTCCTACAAGAGCCTATAGACTTTATGTGAAGAGGAGGGAGGAGGCACACTCTCCTACAAGAGCCTATAGACTTTATGTGAAGAGGAGGGAGGAAGCACACACTCCTACAAGAGCCTATAGACTTTATGTGAAGAGGAGGGAGGAGGCACACACTCCTACAAGAGCCTATAGACTTTATGTGAAGAGGAGGGAGGAGGCACACACTCCTACAAGAGCCTATAGACTTTATGTGAAGAGGAGGGAGGAGGCACACACTCCTACAAGAGCCTATAGACTTTATGTGAAGAGGAGGGAGGAAGCTCACACTCCTACAAGAGCCTATAGTGTTTATGTGAAGAGGAGGGAGGAGGCACACACTCCTACAAGAGCCTATAGACTTTATGTGAAGAGGAGGGAGGAGGCACACACTCCTACAAGAGCCTATAGACTTTATGTGAAGAGGAGGGAGGAAGCACACACTCCTACAAGAGCCTATAGACTTTATGTGAAGAGGAGGGAGGAAGCTCACAATCCTACAAGAGCCTATAGTGTTTATGTGAAGAGGAAGGAGGAGGCACACACTCCTACAAGAGCCTATAGACTTTATATGAAGAGGAGGGAGGAAGCACACACTCCTACAAGAGCCTATAGACTTTATGTGAAGAGGAGGGAGGATAAATCACTCACAGAGAAGACCACATCTCATCATTTTTATTAAGAAGTTGTGAATCTCCGAAAGTGAGTGGAGACTGCCCCCTGGTGGTCAATACAGGAAAGTATATGTCCTCCTCGGCTCCAGAGAAGACTTTAATGCCATAATCAGTGAGAAGGATTCAGGATTCATATTTTTAAATACAAAAACATGACTTTAAACACCATTTAGACATACTGCCTTTAGGTCAATGCGTCACAAATATATTAAATTTCATTTGCATCACTACAATCAGACTAATGGTAAGTGTCTAGAAGTGATGCTTTACCTCCCTATGTCCCTAAGAGGGCGCTACCTCATAACAGAAATTGCCTTTTAACCAAGACAAGACTTTAAGAAGACTAGACTGAAAACCCACCTCTTCTCCCTGGCATTTAATACAAACTGGACAGGATATATTGATGTTTTATTGTTCCTTTATTTGTTTTTTCTTGACTTTTATGAGACGCACTTCTGAAGCTGAAGTTGTTTTATAGAAATAACCTTGTAATTGTTATGTGTCCTTAACATTAATGACACAGTTTTAGGTAATGAAAGGTTTTAGATCTAAAACAAAAGGCAAATCGGACTGGGACCTAATTGAAGTAAGAAATACAGAAGAGCTTGAGTACCCCATGTGCCTTCAGCGTACAGGGGCCACAGCTTGAAAAACCCTGTTAGAGTCATAGGCTGTGTATATAGTCTATGGTAACATCCTCGTAGTGACTGGGATCTGGGATGTAAAAGGTGTTTCTTCATCATTCAGTCTAAAGCTGTTGGATCGTCCTGTGTCTTATATAACACAGAGATACTGAAAGTTAAATGTCCTTTTGTTCCTTTAGTACAGACCCCAGTCGCCCCACAGGCACACTCAGACTCAGACAGGCTTCAGACACTGTAGAGCTGTATTCTAGCCTGTTTCATAATACTGTCACTTGAGGCACTTTTCTGTCTGTGAAGTTGTGTTCCCTCAGAACAGCTGAAGCTTTGTGCGTTCGTGTGATCATGGTCAGGACGGAGCGAAAGCAGAGATTCCTCATAAGATACACAACTCAAATCTGTGGTGTGAGTTAGTTCTAAATTAGTCACACTGGTTTGGGTGAGTGAGAGGGAAATAAAAGCCACTAAATATGACGTGGTCGTTCTTGGCCACTAGAGGGCGATGTTTCCATTTCAATTTATATTCCTTTAATATTTGAAATGCTAAAAGTCACAAGTTAAAGGGTATGTTGTTAGGAGTACCCCTTTAACTTGGGTAGGGTCCACCAGCTGACTCATCTCATCACGGGGATATTATTGCTTTGCCTGGAATGTTCCAAAGTATGGCATTAAACCTATCCACTAAGAATACATGTATGAATTTTATTTATTTTTTAAATTATGTATGTATGTATTTATTTATGAATTTATTTTTGTATATCTGTATTTATTTATATATGTATGTATTTATTTATTTATTTATGTATGTATATAATGATTTATTTATGTGTATATTCATTTATTTATGTATTTATTTATGTATATATTTATTTATGTACATCTGGATTTATTTATATATTTATGTACGTATGCATTTATGTATGTATGTATTTATTTATTTATTCATATACAGATTAATTTAATGCCATACTACGGAACATTAGAGGCCAAACTATAACATCTCCATAGAGTCAAGGAACCTCCACCGATAAGTCTATTATTTACATATGTAGATTTGCAGATTCATGATTCTTCGTGACCTCTGACCTCCCGATGAAACTAATCCAAAGATTTGTGTTTTGAGTTTCATCACATGTGGCGTTAGCTCGAGGCTCAATAGTAAAATAGTCATTTAAAACAACATAAAGGTCATTTAAGTTTACTTCCTGGAGCGTTTCTCGATAATGGAGCTGTAGTTCTCAATAATTCTCAAATAGATTCAGCGAGATCACATGTTCAAATCCCAAAGACAGAAGCTCATGTGATGCTCTTAGAGATGAAAGTACGAGTCAACAGGGCACAAGCTTTGTGTCGAACTCAAAGAGAAAAGAAAAAAACACCCTTTTGTTTTTGCTATCAGTAGTATCGTTACTTAAAGTCACAGTATGTAACTTTTTAGCCCCAAAAATAGATGAAAATAGAAGCATGTTTTTTTTTTTTATTCCAGTTGTGTTTACTGCACTGGAAAACTAAGAAAAACAAAAGCGGCTTTACTGCTTGCATCTCCACAAACCTGACTCGTACTTGGTTTGGAGGAGGGCCTCTTCCTGCTTGTCTCCATGGAAATGTTGCTCCTTTGGCTGTAATCTTCCACATCTCCGACATGTTAGTGCCATAAGAACCATCTTACACTCTGAGGACTAAACCAGGACTAAACCTGGACTAAACCAGGACTAAACCAGGACTAAACATGGACTAAACCAGGACTGAACCTGGACTAAACCAGGACTAAACCAGGACTAAACCAGGACTAAACCAGGACTAATCCAAGACTAAACCAGGACTAAACCAGGACTAAACCAGGATGAAACATGGACTAAACCAGGACGAAATCAGGACTAAACCAGGACTAAACCAGGACTAAACCAGGACTAAACCAGCACTGAACCTGGACTAAACCAGGACTAATCCAAGACTAAACCAGGACTAAACCAGGACTAAACCAGCACTGAACCTGGACTAAACCAGGACTAATCCAAGACTAAACCAGGACTAAACATGGACTAAACAAGGACTAAACCAGGACTAAACATGGACTGAACCAGGACTAAACATGGACTAAACCAGGACTAAACCAGGACCAAATCAGGACTAAACATGGACTGAACCAGGACTAAACATGGACTAAACCATAGGTCTAAACCAGGACTAAACCAGGACTAAACCAGGACTAAACATGGACTAAACTACGTCTAAACCAGGACTAAACCAGGACTAAACCAGGACTAACCATCAGAATCAGTGTTTGAGTTTTGTGCAGTTAAAACCTGGAACATTCTTCCTGAAAATATGACACAGACTGACTTTGACAATGTTTAAATCCAGACTCAGATGTTTCTGTTTAGCTGCTGTGACTGAAAGAGTTTTATTCTGTCTCTTCTGTTTTAATGTTAATTTCGTGATGATTATTTTTGTTTTGATTTGTTGTGATTTTATTGTCTTTCTTATTCTGTAAATCACTTTGAAATACAAATAAAACTCATCTGAAGAATGTTCTGAAATATGGCTCTCTGTTTCCATGGAATCATCCAGGTGACATAAAAGTTACATACTGTACCTTTAACACTTTAACATTAGTTTAACATCAGCTGGTGAATAACTCGATAATGTCATCTATCTCTGTCTGGATTTGTGTTTCTGTCCTGCACATTATCAACATAGAGGTTGGATTTTCTTTCTCACATGTTTCTGATAATCTTCTGACAAAAACATCTGCTGCTTTTATGTTGAAGGACTTTTCAAAACGTCACATCCTTAACCTCAAAGCTTCAGTTACAATAAACATTTACATGGTTTTGCTCAAAAGATTTCTGCATTATTGGCCCATGTATACAAATGATAAAACAGTGATACTTTGCAGCTGAGGACATCAACATTCCCTGGGGATGTGATGCTAACTGGGGCACTGCTCTGTCTCAAGCTCATTTACTCAAGTTAGACTTTAATCTGACCTTTATTTTAGCACGATCTGACCATAAAAACTGACTTAGCTGGAACTACAACAGGTGAGCTGATTTATGCTGCTAAACAAATCTCTTTCAAGTAGCATTACAGTCACAAGCTAGCTAACATTAGCCAACAGTTTTCAGTTCGTCACTCACACTCGTTTATTGAAACTCAAACTCCTAAAAAGTATCATAAACGCTCGTATTGAGGCTCTTGAAAATGTGCTGTTTAAATCCAATTTGTATTTTTTCTTCAGTTTTCAGACAATCCTAAGACGTTTCGGGCAGTGTTTGCTAATGTGTGCATTGTGTCACCATGGTAACCGCTGAACATCCGTAATAAACATACATGTAGAACACCCCCAGCATGATGTCACTGTACATCAATTAAGAGACCACTGCCAATGACTACTTAAATGAAGCTAACCACATCAAGACCAACTAAACCAGTCGACCATTTTGCTGGAGCGGTCTAACCATAGACTGTTTAAAGAAGTGGATTAAGTGAGTGTGACGTCACCCACGGCGTTCGGCTCCAGTCAAACGACGCTCATCGAAGCTCGAGCAGGTATAAGGAGTATGACAGCAACCAAAGAGCCGATACGGAGCGAGGCTGATGAAGGTAACATCCATTCCTGGAACTTTGGTTTAGCAGGGAGCGGGCACTTAGCAACGCTGTCAATTAAACCTGTTGCTAACGCTAGCGGGAGCAACCTCGAGGAAAGCTGGTTCCTAATTTGACTGTTATTAATGTTCATAACTTGAAACACGGACAAAATAGCAAAATAAAAAACACCAGGAACAGGTAAAGCGGGTTAATATGAACATTTTAAGACCAAAATGACAAAACTGACAGCAGCAGACACTTAGCAACGCTGTCAATCAAACCTGTTGCTAACGCTAACGGGAAAGAAGGTGCCTTATTTGTCTTTTATTAATGTTCATATCTTGATTTATGGACACAATAGTGAAATAAAAACACCAGGATCATGTAGAGCGAGTTAACGTGAACATTTTAAGACCAAAATGAAGTGAATTGTTAAACCTGTAACCGTCTTTCTGAAGATGTGAGACAGGCCTCTACTTCGACAATGTTTTAATCCAGGCTCCAAACGGTTCTTCTTAGCTGTGCATATGACTTTATTCTGCACTTTTCTCCTTTTAATGTTAATTTTATAATGATTATTTGTGATTATTTATGTTTCGATTTCTTGTATTGTTATTTTAATGTCTTTATTATTCTGTAAAGCACTTTGAATGTACGAATTGTGCTGTACAAACAAACTTGCCTCGCCTTAATTGGAACATGGCGGCTAGCAGGTTAGCTATGTCCATTTGTATGTACAGTCTATGGGTCTAACCAGTAAATGAAGTTATAGGAGATAGCTCACCGCCTTGTCGAGACCCCTCTCCTCCAAATATCTGAACTCCCATAATTCACTAGTGACAGCGGCGGTCTGTCGAGTGGGTGGTCCATTTTTGGTGCTCCCCAGAGAGTGGTCACTGTGTAAAACTGGTAAACGTCTTCACTTCCTGCCAAAAGAAGTCATCTGGAGCCACATCAGCATCACACGGAGTTTAATGGGCCGTACATGACAAATGAGCGATCACAAATCCTCGCAGTGGTTAAATATAAGGTTTGGAGATGGGCTCAAATGGAGGGTGAACCAGATGTCTGCAGCTCTCATCAGGGTTAGTACCAGCTCTTAAATTTATAGGCAGAAACTGAAGCTGGGATTTTATGTATGAGAGAGATGTGAAAATCTGCTTAACTCTCGGCTTTTCCAGTCTGGAGTTAGCTCAGGAAAATGAGTAAATCAAATCCGGCTTGTGATGTTTGTGGTTGGATTAGGGTTGTGAAAAATGTTTAGCAAGTTTCGTGAATTTAAAGTGGATCAATGATAAAAAATCGACTTTTCAAAGCTTTTAATCATGTTATAGTTTCCTTCTCATTTACTCTCTGAAGTTGTATTTGGAGTGATTCATGTTTGAGAAATCTATAATTGTATATTTTCAAGACGCCATTTTGCCGATTAATCACTGTTTTCACCCTGTGCCGGTACACGCCCACTGTGACATACTTACGCCGTCCTCTAATTTAATTTTCTTAATCGATGATACGCATAGGCTTTTGTAGCATTGTGTAGTTATTCTGGTACAAAAAATTTGCTGCTCGTTAGCGTGATCTGCAGCTAGGGGGCGCCGACAAGGCTGCACGGCTCTTTGTTGTGATGACTTTTACAGCTCCCATTTTTAACGCAGAAGTTAGCGAACTTGTTTCTTTTATTAAGTCTTTTTAGATGAATATTGTGATTTAAAATGTGCAAATTGTAACATAAAGATCCACGGGCAGAATAGATTATAACTAGAGACACAAGAACAATATATCTTCTTTAAGCATTTCCAAAAAGATGGTGAGTTTTAGTTTTATAAGTGATCATAACACAGAAATCTCCATGGGGAATGTACCAAAGTCATAACAATCTGTTTCCATGGACATACTGTACTTCCAAATTAACAGAATACAATATGTCATGCTCATTTCTTAAAATACCATTTACATGTATTAGTTCTAACTGGTTTTATTAAGTATAAGGTGGCTCTACATCCCTATTGACCCGGGACAGTCCCAGTTTTGAGGCCTGTGTCCCCTGTCCCAGCTGATTCACCTAAAAACAGAATTTTGACCCAGTTTTATACAATAAATGTTCCAGGTGTCCCTATTTTTGACCAATCTGATCCCTGCCAACAGTAAAAGGTACAGGATATTGTCATTTGTTGAGCTAAAATGCAGAAAAACGATCTTGAAAATAAATGAGCATAAGGCAAAAAAAAAAAAAAAAAAAAAAAATGCTCCGACAGAAGTCCAACAGATGATGACAGTGCTACACCTCTTTTCACAGTTTTATTTACACCAACCATCCCAACCTGGGTGTGTCCCAGTTCTGAAGTTTGAAAATCTGGTCACTAATTAAGTAGGTTGAATCTGTAAGTGTTATATATAGAAATTAGCCTGGCGTAGACTTCCATACAGCAGTAGGTCTATACAGAGGTTATCCAGAGGTGAAATATTTAGTTTGTATCTGACATTTAAAACAAGAAAATTGAATTAACAGCAGTAAAAAAACAGTTAACAGTTAGCTAAACAAGAGGTACTCTGCATATACACTTATCACTGATACTGACTTTGGATCAGAACTGAACTTTTGTCTCCTTAAAAAAATGTTTCTGAGTCCACTTGTTGGAGAAATTTATTGTTGTACGGATATTATTGTTATGGGGCGAGTCGAAGTGTCCTTTATTTCCCCCCGTCGTTAGCTAAAAAGCTAGCTAAGGTCTGCACAGTCACGGCAACATCAGTGAAACTACTTTCAGTTAACAGATTTTCTAAATTCAAAACTGGGACACTTGGTTGGGATGGTTTATATAAATAAAACTGTGAAAAGAGCGTAATATTATCAGTTCTTGGCTCACTTGTGTCAGTCTTAATCTGAAGGACTTGTGTCGGTGCATTTTATTTTGTATTCTGGTCATTTTCAAGCTTCGTTTTCAGTATTTTAGCTAAACCTGTGACAATATATTCCCCTTTTTACTATCAGATTGTTAAGGGACAAGTGGAAGTGTCCTTTATCTCCCTCTATTGTTAGCTAACAAGCTAGCTAAACTTGGCAAAGTCACAGCAACAACAGAGAAACTACTTTCAGTTAACATTTTGCCGTGTAAAGCTAGTTTGACCTTAGGGTGACCAGATTTTTAAAAATAAAAACTGAAACCTGGGTTGGTAAATAAAATTGTGAAAAGTGCATGTAACATTATTTTTTTTAATTTTTTTGCCTTTTGCTAATTTTCCAGCACGGTTTTCTGTATTTTGGCTAAAACTGTATTTAAACTACACATGTGACAATATATTCCCCTTTTTACCAATATTGTTAGCTAACAAGCTAGCTAAACTCTGCACAGTCACAGCAACAACAGTGAAGCTACTTTCAGTTAACATTTCGCCGTATAAAGCTAATTTGACCTATAAAAAATAGCTGAATGGACAAAATTAAGCCAAAAGAAGCAAGGAAACACATTTTGTCTGTTTGTCTGTCCATAGTTCTGCCTCAGTGCCACTCCGATGAAATGCTGAGGGGCATTTTTCAAATAAAATGATGTCAGTGCAAAACCTCTATATATAACGAGACCTCATTCTAGCCTCTGAACGCTCCAGGCGCCTTCACAGCCAGGCACGTTTCCATAGCAACCATCACTGTAATCTGGACGAAAAAAACTGAAAGACTTCACACCAAAACAGATATTTAGCTTAAAAAGTTGAGTAGAAAGAGACGTCAACATGAAGTTTTGTTTTTTTTGTACAATTCGGTTGGTAAAAATGGCAAAGATTTTTTTAAATAAATATCACTGTTGTCTTGTATGAAGTTTTACCATCTATACTGGGTTAAAACCATAGACTGTATATATAAATGGACATAGCTAACCTGCTAGCCGCCACTTTCCAGATAGGAAGTGATCATGAGTATCATGAGCTTCCGGCTCTATCAACTCTGGCTCCACTTCACTTTCTATTGAAAAACTGTGGCCCCTCTCTCTGTAACTGCTGCCATCAGACTCGTCATTTTGGTCTTAAAATGTTCGTATTAACCCGCTCTACATGACCCTGGTGTTTTTATTTCACTATTGTGTCCGTAATCATTAACATTTGAACATTAATAACAGACAGATCAGGCGCCTTCTGTCCAAGACGTTGCACCCGCTAGCGTTAGCAACAGGTTTGATTGACAGCGTTGCTAAGATAATTTACTACATGACAGTGAAGGGCCCAAAACTGTAAATTCTACATAACTATTTTTGATTTTTTTTTTTTTTTTACCAACAAAATCAAATGTTATTGTGTTATGAGCAGTGGTGGAATCTAACAAAGTAAAAGTAGTAGAGTACTTAAGTATAATTTTTAGGTATCAGTACATTTTGCTTTTCCTTCACTACATTTGAGAGCGGTATCTGTACTTTCTACTCTACTACATTTTTGAATTGGACTAAAAAGTAAAAGTATTTTTTATTATTCTCTGAGACCTGCTGAAAAGGCTGAGGGGTTCTTTTTAGCAATTTCATAATTTGAGCAAATAAAATCATGCAAATAAAACCAAACAGAAAAAAAATATTTTGACTCAATCGTCTATTCAAAATTCAGCATACATCTTTACCAAAATTACTACATTTGAAGCTTTATAAGAGCTCAAAATCTGCGAGGAATACTTTAAGTGCACTTTGAATCAGATACTTCAGTACTTTTACTTAAGCCCATTTTTCCATGTGATACTTTTACTTGAGTTTTTTTTTTTTGCTTCAGTATTTGTACTTTTACTTAACAAAACTGAGTACTTCTTCCACCACAGCTTATGAAATCACCTTTTCTTCTCATTATTATTTGATATTGTGAGTAGCGCAGGTTTCTGAACACAAATAAGTCCCCATAACGTCACGTGTGTTTGGTTTACCAGAGATCTTTAATAAAAGTGTTACATCATTGTATAAGACTGACACAGCGGGGACACACAACACCGGTCGTATGTACGCACTCGGCACAAACACACACACAGCGAAACACAAACGCACATGTTTTTGGCCATTTTGTACAGTACATTTGAGCACAGGAAAGAGATGTAAAACACGGGTCCCAGAGCACAGCAAAAACCCACTGAGTTTGGAGTGTATTTTCCCCTCCTCGACGGTAGAGACAGAGGAGGGGGCAGAGGAGGTGTTACAGAGGGGAGAGCAGAGGGTACAATTTGGAAAGATAGCTCACAATCAAGTAGAAAAAACACACAGAAAGAGACTGAAATACAGGCTTGTTATGAGGACTGTCTGTGGGGCAGTGTTATAGTGATGTGACCTTGTCAAAAACAGACCTGGAGTCGTGTTTTGTTTCATTCGTGTTTGAGTAACCCTTTATTATCAGTCTGTCTACATCTCCAAACCTCAAAAATGTTCTGTTCCACCTTGTGATGTCATGAAGTGGTAGTTTTCAAGTTGACAGCTACCTTTTATGCATTGTTCAGTAGGGATGGGCAATTCCAGGGGTGAAATTTTCCACTTCCTGTATTACCACATGACATCACAAGGTGGAACAGAGTGTTTGAGAGAAGAATCCAATTTAAATCTGCAGGGTTTGTGTGTTAAACATGTCTGAATGAAACGAAACATAAATCCAGGTAAGTTTGTGACGAGGAAACAACATCAGAAATCAGAAAATAGCGTAATACTGGGTCTTTAACGCCAATTTAACAAAATGAGGCCACAGCGGACCGTCTGGGGTTAATAACAAAATATTGATGGTTTTCAGACATCAAAATGGGATGATGTCATACTCTCAGTTGGGGGCAAGAGACAGATTTTCCTTTTAAAAACATTGTCATGTAATATCCAAAAGTAAAATTCACAAATGTTGCATAAAACTACAAAAATCTGCATTTTAACAGTCTTCATTTTAGCTGCCCCACATCTGTGTTAAATAATATTGGCCTATACAATGTTGTGATGTCGTCCGAAACCCAGCAATATATTTCTCATCAACCCGGAAGTAAGAGAAGAGCCGGAAGCAGCGCTCTGATTGGCTGAGCTTGAGTGGTCCATCCCAGTTTCACTTTGCAATATGAAAAAATATGTTCTAAAGTCGTGAATGCAGCAAAAAAATCATGAGGATATTAATAATGTGGGTGTGTGAGAGCCAGGGATGAGTTAGACAGATTTAAACAGAGGTGGGGAATACTCGTTACTCGATTAATCGGGTTTTTTGAAAGAAATTGTACTTTTCTAGCAGCGGTAGTACTTTTAATAGCAGCCCTGCTTGAGTAATATTTGCATTGAAGTGACAGTACTCTTACTTGAGTAAAAGTTGTGGTTCCTCTTCCCTCTGTGAGTGAATCTAAAGTGATTGGACTGGACAATATGAAATGATCTGAGCTTTTGTTTTTCCAGCAGCTCCTTCAGAAATGATTTAGTTGGGTTCATTTTTTGTGTTTGGAAATACCAGATTTGGTGCATAATTTCATGTTTTGTCCTTCCAATTACTGTGTTTTCCGGACTATAAGACACTCCAGGATAGTCAAAAAAGTTTAAAAAAAACGCATAATAAAGAAAAAAATGCGGTTGTCAGGCTGTCAGTGTGACCGTAACGAAGATGTGAAATTATATTCTCTGATGCAACTTATATTCTACATATAAATCACATCTGAGTATAAGTTGCAAGAAAAAAAAAAGATTTATCATCCGGAAAATACTGTACTTTAACTTCATCTTACTAGAGTAGAACTTGTCCCAAATTTTTTTTACTCTTGAGTAATTTCTAGGACCACTACTTTGTTCTTCTACTTGATGCTTAATATTATTCTAAAGTAATGTAACTCTTACTCGAGTAAAATCTTTGGCTGCTCAACCCACCTCTGGATTAAATACTGTCTTAGTCTATGGTGTGAAACTTTAAAGGTCCAAGAATCAAACTGTTCAAGTCATTTTGGTCCAAATTTTTTAAAAATCCGCTGCTCGTTAGTGTGATGTGCAGCTGTCCATAGGGGGCGCCGACGTCAGGTCCCATTGGACGCTGCAGTTTTCTAACGTGGAAGATGGCGGACCTGTTTCTTTTATTAAGTCGTTTTAGATTCATATTGTGATGTAAAATGTCCAAATTATAACAAAAAGATTGATGTATGTCATAGACTATAACTATAGCAGACACAAGCACAAAAGTTCTGATTTAAGCTTAATGCCATACTGCGGGACATTCCAGGTAAGGCAATAATATCTCCATGCAGTCAAGCAGGTTGTGAGCACCCCCACTAGAAAAGTTACACCATGCAGCTTTAAAAAAGATAGAAATCGACCCTTCAATGATGCAGTAACGCTGATGTGTTTGATGAAGTTTTAGGAGTAACACTTTAGCTTTAGCAGAGAAACTTTGAGGCGATGATTGGCTTGGAGTTTAATTATCATTTCATTATAGCAGAAAAACGACTGTGGTGTGAGCTGGTCCATTGTGAATGATGAGCCCCAAACATGGCCATTTACAATCAACTATAATTATCACAAACACAGATGAGGAAGAGTAGGTGCTCGGTAATTTCAAGTTGCAAAGAGAGTTTTCCACTTTTAAACAGAGGGCTTATGTAATGGAGAGTAGAGCAGGTCTGTAATGAATCTGGCTGAGTTCTTTTTATATTTATCTTGATGATTAAAGCCAAGTCATACATGGAAAAGTTTCACCCACGTTTTGTAAATGTATTTTGACCAGTACATCTGTGGAAGAGGCTGGACAAACTGGGTATAAACAGAATCCAATCTCACAGAGTTTATGAAATCTACAATCCAAATGTAATTATTATACGAACACAGACCCAGTTTACAACCAATTTATGCAGCCATTACCGAGTTTACATTAAAGCTTTGCCTGGAATGTTCCACAGTTCGGCATTAAACTTATGTATCTACATGGAGACAAGCAGGTGCAACGTCCAAGCTGGGTTACAGGTCAGATCTGTGGAGAATGCATATATTTCAGTGTATTTTTGAGCAATGCAGACATCTGTGCTTGTATAAAGGATAGTTAAATCAGACCTATTCTGCAAAATGGACTTTTCAGAGCGTTAAGCCTCTGAAGTTGTTTTTAGAGTGATTTGTGTTTGAGTAATCTTTAATCGCTTATTTTCAAGACGCCATTTTGCAGATCAATCCCCGTCTTCACCATTTTCACCACCACCGGGACACGCCCACTGTTACGTACCCGCTTCATTCTCCAATTTTACTTTTTTTAATCTGTGGTAACCGTAGGATTCGTAAAATAAATCTGCTGCTCGCTAATGTGATATGCAGCTGTCCATAGGAGGCGCCGACAGCTACACGCCGCTTTGTTGCGAAGGAACTCAGCTGACTTATTTTCTTTTATTACGTCGTTTTAGATGAATATTACGATTTAAAATGTGCAAATTCTAACATAAAGATTCACAGGTGTCATAGATTATAACTATAGAGCAGACACAGGCACACAAAAGGTCTGATTTAAACTTAAAGCCATACTGTGGGACATTCCAGGTAAAGCAATAATATCTCCATGCAGACGAGCAAGTTGTGGACCCCCCCACACCAGAAACGTTACACAGTGTAGCTTTAAAAGAGATAGAAATCCCCCATTGTGAGAAATATACACTCATTTTCATAAAGTCTCCCCTCTGTAAGAAAACCTCTGTATGTAGCAGTGAAAAGACCCAAACGCGAAGGGCAGTAGGACAGGTCAGGAGTGGCTCGGGAGGGGTCAAAGTTCAGAGGTTAAAGCGTTCCTTCATCCAGCAGTTTGTTGATTCCATTGCAGATCTTTCGTAGTGACACTCTGTACTCCTCTTGGTCGCCGTACAACTCCGTCAAAAACTCAACGTGGGCAAAATGGTTGAAGACGTGGTCGATCCTGCCGTGCGACCTCGGCGTCAGGTGTTGCTCAACAATTGCATGAAGCAGGTCTCTACACTCCAAAAGCAACTCGGAGAGGATGTTCCTGTCGAACGTGTAGTCGACTTCGTAAAAGGACACCGCCGTCATGGCCGCCTGGTTCATCTTCTTCTTGAATCTCTCCACCGTGTCGAGCTCGTCGGGGCTGAACTGGTGGTTGCGGTACAAGATGCCTATTTTGAGCGCAATTTTGATGACGTCTTTGATGATCTTGTGCGCCTCCTTCTTGCTTTTGGTGAATTCGCGGCTCGCCTTGTAGAGCTCGTCCAGGATCTCGCTGCTCGTGTCGTCCGTTAGCATGTTAGCGACCACCATCGTAGCCATCTTGCTCAGGATTTTCTTCTGAGCTTGTAGGGCCAGGGAGCGGGAGTTGAAGCCCTCTTGTCCTAAAAACAAGAGACAAAGGAGATAATTAGTTTAGAGAGAGAGGGAGTCAAAATATCGACCGAGTCCAGAGTTTGAAAGGTCATGAAAATGTCGTACTTTCATTTTGAGTTGTGTGTCATTCAGAGCCGTACATGCCCTGACAGCTCAATCTTGTACATTTGCGTGATGCTGCAGTGAGTGAGGTTTTCGCCCAACAGCCATAATGTTACCAGTTCACAAGGTCGGCAAGATTACACTAGTTACGCAAAATTGAGAAAAAATAAACAGAAAGTGTGTGGTTAGCATGCTTCTGTTGTTGTGAAAGCTGTGAAAAGCACTTGTAAACTCATCATGTTGAATAATTATGATGTTCTGAAGTGAGAAATAACCTGGGACCGCTCTAAACTGTTTAAAATTAACTCATAGTTCTGTTTTTCATGTTTTTAAATGGTAAAAATCAAGTAACATAATAAGACTTTTTTTTTTTTTTTGTGTTAAATCTGAGGTATTATGCAAAAATCAATTGTTTGGAGCGTTCTTCCATGTTATAACATTGTTCCCTCATTAAAAACATGCCTGCAGTTTTTAAATGTCATCCATGCATGTTTAATTTAGTAATTTAGCGATCTCTCTGGGGCCTTATCCGAACACTTTTTACGATTAGCAGCATGAGCCTGTCCAACACTCCGTCCACAAGCCTACTTCACCCACGCTCCCGCACGACAATTCTCCATAAATATACAAAAACATGACACAAAACAACACACTACGACTTCACAAACCTGACGCGATGTGCAGTAGTTTCATTAACAAGCTGTAAAGACTTATAAAACATGTTAATACTTTGTTCTTGGTGAATTTAGCATTTCTAAAACAATAAAAGGAAACTTGGTGATCTAAATATGTTCTGTACAGTTAATACCCCACATGTTAAAGCCATTATATTGTGTAACTGTTTAACTGTCTATTTATCACAACAATGAACATTTAGAAGTAAAATAAATGGTAGTATTTATATCCGAGTCTTTGGCACGCTTCTGGCTTTGTGAGGAAAAACGGGAGAGCGATGGAGACATTTGGGTGACCTTTCGGAGTTACTTTGGGACAATCCATTCTGGCACTACACATGTGACGCACGTTTCAACTGAACTTTGGAAATCTTACACAAAACACGGAATTCTGACGTATCCGATCGGACTCTTTGGAAAACTGTTTGTGTTTGGAGGCAGTGAAGATGTGGGAATGTGAACTTGTAGCCACAGAAAGAATTTTTTATTTGTAAACAAAATAAAGTGTTGCTTTGGGAGTTTTGTGCGTTAAACAAAGAACATCTGTCAGTGTCAAAGAATCACAGGAACAGTTCAGAGGATTGTGGGTAATTTTCGTTTCTCAGTGCTGCTTATTTTAGTCATAAAAGTCACATTTTTATACAGCCCTTTTCCAAATTTAAGTCACTCAAAAAGCTTTACGTCAAAGAACCACTCACCCATTCACACACACATTCACACACACATTCACACACACATTCACACACCAGTGCACACAGACACCGGGGGCGAGGCGGGTTAAGTGTCTTGCCCAAGGACACAACGACAGCGTTCATCTGTGGGAGCTGGAATCGGACCGCCAACCTGTGGGTCCGTGGGTCTAACCGCTCAACCGATCATGTTTATGTCAAGAGCGGGATTTGAACCACCAACCTTCTGATCATTGGACAAATACTTTACCGACATATTGTAGATCTAGTTCATAAACTGTTGGTGGTAAAGCAGAAAGCCACTTCATAACATGTCTGTGTCTTTTATGTCAGATGCCCTACCTGCAAAATGCTTCCAGGACTGACCCAGAATTAAATTAGGACTAAACCAGGTCTACACCGAGATTAAACAAGGACTGAACTAGTGTTAAACCCCCCGAAATGGGTTTAAAACAAGACTAACTAAACCAGTAAAACAAGAGAAAGTATTTGAAAGTTTGGATGGAGGGCTGTGGACAGGATTAGAAACTGAACAGGTTGTTACTGTGGCTGCTTCCAGGACTAACAAAGAACTAAACTAGGACTAAACCAGGTCTAAATCAGGATTAAATCAGACCTATTGTGTGTAGATTTGAATAATTTTACTAGAAATTTGTAAAAAAGTACATTGCAGGTGATCAAATGTGTCCACATCAGTCGAGTTAATCGGTTTTGTTCTGTTGTCATTGTAAAAACCTGCACATAATGTATGGAGTGTAGGAAACATGTATTGGACATGGGGACATTTATTGTATTTTACTGCTAATGTCAATGATGACCTGAGTTTTGTAATGTAATTGTAATGAAATGTGTGTTTTAATGTGTGTTCACCCGCCCAGGGACTGAACATGGAAAGCAGCAGGAGTTAAATCTGGTCCAAATCATCTTTTCTTTTGTAAGATTAGTGAATTTGTACATGGTCCCTGTCATCAAATCGTAATATTCATATAAAAGGACTTAATAAAAGAAACAAGTCTGCATATTTCCACTTTAGAAGACTGCGATGTCCAATGGGAGCATGAATGTCGCCACAAGAAAGAGCCATGTAGCTGCCGATGCCACTATAGCTGCACATCACACTCGCGGTTTCATTTATACCAAAATAACTACTTTGACGCTGCCAAATCATACAAATATCGACAACGAAGTGCGTACGTCACAGTAGGCGATGAAAATGGGGGTTGATCGGCAAAATGGCGTCTTGAAAATAAACGGCTAAAGACTGCTCAAACATGAAACACTCCGAAACAACTTTAGAAGGTCAAAGAGAAGAAACAACTATAACAAGGTTTCCATTTTGCAGAATAGGTCTGATTTAAACAAGCACTAAACTTGTACTAACCCCAGAAAGCACATCTAAACCAAGAAAACGAGAGAAAGTATCTGATTATTTGGAAAAAGGGCTGGTCCAGATTAGATCGTTTGAATAGGCCTGTTGTACACATAATAGCTCTACCTTTACAGAGCATTAAAGACTCATTATTTTGTCCCTGTCCCCACACAACAGTAAAACATTGTGTAGTCCTGCTTAGTCATAAAATTGCATCTAATGACAACAAAATGGAAAGCTCCGAGCCGCAAACAATGAACAGCATCTGCTATTTTAAACATTTACGAGACCCACAAGAGTTTTAAAACAACCGCAGGGAAATCGGAAGAATTTTCAAATATTCCTCCCACAGTTTGGAGTCGGGGGTTTGAGAGGCATTTTTATAAAAACAACGAATGCTCCGAGAGTTGAGATAAGGCCGTTATATCTGCACAGAGGAGCGGAGGCACATCCAAACTGACGTGGTTTATAACTCCCTCTGACCCAATCAAATAAACAAGTACATTTGCACCACTTTGAACGCAAGAATGTAGATTTGATTAACATACCTGATTTAGATTCTCTTAAAAATGGGAAAAACAGTTTGCAGGGATCCAAAGTTATTCCTCACTTGTTTTATTATTCACCATGATGAGTTTATAAGAGCTTTTCACATCTTTCAGAGGTCAGGGCGGAGTTTGGCCGTCACAGTGATGCTAACAACGACTAGCATGCTAACTGCTCACTTCCTGATGCAGACAGTACAGTGGATTAGTTTTGACCTCAAGATCTGCTTATACAATATATCTGAAATGGGGCACAGCATGTTTTGCTAAAGTACATGGAAAAAATCAGGCCCTTTAATTCTGATTGTTTCATTCACACATGTTTAAGTAACTCGTCATTGTTTGTCGACATCTCCAAAGCTTAAAATGCTCTGTTCCACCTTGTGATGTCATGACGAGGTAGTTTTCAAGTTAACAGCTACTTTTTTTCTTTGGTTCAGTAGAAATTGGCAATTCCAGAGCTGAAATGATCCAAATGATTCTAGTGAAGGTGCGTGGAGTTTAAAAAAAACACAGTGGAACACTTCCTGTACTGTCCCATGACATCACAAGGTGGAACAGAATGTTTTCTGTTTGAGAGAAGAACTCAGCCTAAATATGCAGGGTTTGTGTGTTAAACATGTGTGAATGAAACAAAACAAAAGTCCAGGTCTGTTTGTGATGAGGAAATAACACTAGAACAGATCAGAAAATATGTTCCCTTTAAGTTTCAGTTTAGTTCCTGGTCCATTCCTCTTTAAGCTGCTTTAGTCACAAGTTAAACTATTGCCTACTGTCCCTGAAGCCTCTCTAACCTAAGTTATCACAGACTCACCAACTCCTAACCCAATTCTTCACAGGTAAAGTCAGAGGAATGTCTTTTTAAAGGTGCACTATGTAACTTTTCTAGGGAATGCCACAGTGCCGCATTTGTCTGCGATGTTAAGCTTGAAATGATTGACATATGGCATTAAACACATCCATCTTGCTTATTCAATTACTGTTTTTCTATTGCTAAAAAAAAAAAAGAAACGCTTTGAGCCTCTCCACCAATCTGATCTGTAATTTGGCTTGGCGGCGTTAGCGGCTTGTGTCCGTGTAAACAGATAAGCTTAATGCCATATTGTGGAACATTCTTTAATGATACAGTGACAAGGGGATTTAACCTAATACCAACCCCAGATATGGACTGTGTCTGAGTGTCCATCCTAGTCCCTGACCCCTGACTCTCTACACAATCCTGCACTCTTCAGCAGACTTTATATTCACAGAGAGATTCAAACACACAGATCACTACACTCGGGTCAAGTGACTCTGGGTGAGGGTGAATAAAGTCTAAAGGCTGATAAAACTTGATTTCTGTCATAAATAATGGACCAGCACAAGTCTGTGTGGGCTAATAATAACCATACAAGTTTTTGCCAAGATGCTTCTCAAGTAACCAGACTGGATTTTAACATTTTTGTCTGACATGTGGAAATTCTCTCTCTTTTAACAGCTTAAGCCAAGGTAAGAGGCTAACGCTAGCTACTTTACAGTGTTCCCTCGTTTATCGTGGGGGTTATGTTCTAAAAATAACCCTCAATAGTTGAAAGTCGCAAAGTAGTCAGCTTTATTTTTTACAATTATTCTATATGTTTTGCAGCTGTAAAACCCCTCACCACACACTTTATACACTTTTCTCACACAGACATTAACATTTTCTCACATTTCTCTCTTGTTTAGACTCTCTCAAAGTTCAAACCTTCGTCGGTGCCTTTGTCGGTGCAGAACGTTTCATCGACATTGTGGGTTTTGTCGGGGAGAAAACTTGCAAACATACAGCACTTCAGAGTCACACTGCGATCCAACATTTATGTAAATTTGTCTGACACATTCTGTACTGTACAGGAGACACGGAGGAGACTGATGGACAATGGTCTACAGTCCCTCAGCCAATCAGGACGCAGAACACAATGGTCTACAGTCCCTCAGCCAATCAGGACGCAGAACACAATAGTCTACAGCCCCTTAGCCAATCAGGGCGCAGAACACAATGGTCTACAGTCCCTCAGCCAATCAGGACGCAGAACACAATGGTCTACAGCCCCTTAGCCAATCAGGATGCAGAACACAATGGTCTACAGTCTCTTAACCAATCAGGAAACAGAACACAATGCACATTCAGACGATGTTAAAAAAGAACCCTGCAAAATTGCACAAAAAAAATCCACGAAACAGCGAGACCGTGAAAGGTGAACCGCGATATATTGAGGGGCAAATATATTTAAAAGTGTTTTGATCATAATCAGGATCAACAGTTCGATAAAACAGTGCTTCATTCAGACGTGTTGTGTCCATTTGAAGACCTGTTGTCGCACTGTTGTTTTTCTAACTCTCGCAGTGCATTGTGGTCTATATTGACCAGTCTAGTGACCACTGGTACTCACTACTTTTCAAGGTGCTTCATGGGAGGTTTTGAGTGCACTACTATAGTGTGAGGAAATAGTGTGAGTAACATTCGGACGCAGCCATAGTCTTACATACAGTTTAACATAGAGCACACACTAAATAGACCAACACTCTCTCTCTCTCATATCTTCTTTTAACATCCAAAACTAAAAAGTAAAAATGGAAAAATACCATCTGGATTGCTCACAAGACACCTCCAACTCCTCCAAACTCAGCAGAGCTCTGAATAAACCAGGAAGCCAGAAACTCGCTCTGTGCCAATGGGCAGTTCTCCATGAAAAATAACACCAGCTGATTCTGAGTGCCCTCCATAACCCCACAAATTAAATGAAAATCAACTACAAATCTGTTATACGGCTTTGGGCAACACGTCGTCTGCAGCATAATGTCAGATTTGGAAAAACGTTTGGCATGTTTTGGAGATATGCAGCAATAAGTGAGACTTGATTCACAGGGGAAATTACAGATGTCATTTACTTGTGGTGGCCTGAGGTGCAACATAAAACACAAAAAAAGAAACAAACATAAAAGTTGATATATCTGAGTTTAGTTTTAAAAGTCCTACATTTCTCCAAACAGATTCTCGTAAGCTTTAAGCCACGTTATAAAAAAACGAACCCGGAGTCGTGTTTTGTTTCACTCACACATGTTTGAGTAACACTTTATTATTAGTCTGCCTCATAGATTGTATATATAACTGGACATAGCTAACGTTTCAAATAGGAAGTGAGCGTGGGCTCCATCGACTCGAAACTGTCACTCCTCTCTCTTTAACTGCTGCTGTCAGACTTGTCATTTTGGTCTTAAAATGTTTGTATTGTCCTTAAATCAAGATACGAACATTAATAACAGACAAATCAGGTGCCTTCTTTCCCCGAGGTTGCTTCCGCTATAGCGTTAGCAACAGGTTTGATTGACAGCATTGCTAAGCGGGAAGGGGTGTTACCTTCAACAGAGGAACTTAAAATTGGCCCCTATAACTGCTCTAGCGTCGATGAGCTTCATGTGACAGGAGCCGAACGCAGGGGGCGACGTCACACTCACTTAGTTCATTTCTTTATACAGTCTATGCTCAGACACATCTCATGGCTTCTTCTTCACACAGAGATTGTTAAAAATGGCAGATTACATGTTGAAATAAGTGGATTCTAAACCCACTTCAGTACAGAGTGGATCTAAAAGAGTCCTGGGTGCGTCTCTTCTGTGGTGGACTCTGTGTGGTGGGACAGAAGAAGCAGATGTACAGAAATTAAACATGTGTGTTAGATAAGGCCGTGTTTCTCTGTAAAACTCAACAGAATGACTGTTTAAATCCATAAATATAGGTTAGTGATGGGACTTCCGGCTCCTTTGTGGGATCCGGATCTTTTGGATCTGTTCTCGTTCAAAAGACTGGCTCTTTTACTATTTATTTATGCGACAGAAGCCAATGTGAGAACTCATTTTCTCTGCAAATAATCACAAAGAGCAACAACCAAGGCTAAGAAATGTTTGAAATGGTTCAAGCTGAGAGTGGGAGTGTGTTTACTCTTTGGAATTATGAAAATTGAAATAAAATGATGCGCTATGATAATGATAACTTTAAAAATCTAACTGCTATTATGATGCCAATTATGTTTTTCTGCACAAATCTCTCTCTCGTGTTGTCTGCTCTGTTTCTGAGCTGATTATTGTGTTGGTTCAGTTTTAATCAGGATAAAAAAAGGAAAGAAAAAGATTTGGTTCCAACATCCGGTTCATCATCACAGCAAGAGTGGGTCTGAGTAATAAATACAAGAACATGTACTTGATTCACTTTTTAATACAACTGTACTTCTTGGAGTAGTTTCCATCATCGTACACTCACTGTAAGAAGGGTTGGATTTGCTCGGTTTCAGATAAAGTCACAACCAAAAAACTGTATAAAGAATTGGACTAAGTGAGTGTGACGTCTCCCGCAGCGTTCAGCTCCAGTCAAACGAAGCTCATCCAGGCTAGAGCAGTTATAAGAATTTCGACCGCGAGTATCATAGCAACCAAAGAGCCAATCCGGAGTGAGGCTGTTGAAGGTAACGCCCCTTCTTGCCCGCACTGCTAGTTTAGCAGGGAGCAGGCACTTAGCAACACTGTCAATCAAACCTGTTGCTACCAGGAGCGACCTTGAGGAAAGAAGACGCCTGATTTGTCTGTTGTATGTTATTGATGTTCAAATCTTTATATACGCACACACAATATCAAAATAAAAACCTCAGGATCATGTTGAGCAGGTTAATACGAACATTTTAAGACCAAAATGATGAGTCTGACAGCAGCAGTTGCAGAGAGGCGGGCCACAGTTTTTCAATAGAAAGTGAATTGGAGCCAGAGTCGAAGGAGCCGGAAGCGTGCCTGTGATCACTTCCTGTTTGGACGGTGGCGGCTAGCAGGTTAGCCATGTCCATTTATATATACAGTCTATAGTAGCAACACTCTATGGACCAATCATATTTAACACAGATGGGAGCAGCTAAAATTAAAATTGTTATAAAGCAGGTTTGTGTTGTAATACAGTGAGTTCTTGGGTCTAGTCACTTGTAGAAATGATCAGGTTCAGCATTTATGGACTCACCTTTTGGATATTTCATGGCAAACTACAATGTAATAGGTAAAACTAGCTCTTACCTGCCAATCACTAAATTACTCAAACATGCAAGAGTGACATTTAAAACCTCTTCAGGACACGTTATAACATGGCAGAAAGCAAAAAAAAAAGGAGTATATATATAGATTTTGCATAATACCCCGTCTTTAAAGCAGCAGCACCCATGGGAGACAAGGCCGTCATTTGAGCTGCCACCCTGACTGACACACACGCGATAAACAGTAATATCCTTCAGTTACTGCTTTTCCCCGGGCGTCCTGTCATAGCTGTCCCTCCTCCGCTGTCAGACCCTGCACATGAGGCCAACCCAAAAAAGACCACAGCCTTTGTTTATCATTGTAAATTAATGAAATCAGACAGCTAAGATACCAAGCTACGGCTAACACTCGGGTCCCGACGCACTTAAAGGGAACATATTACGCTATTTTCTGATCTATGTTCTAATGTAGATATATACTAGATTCATTTGGATGATTTCAGCCCTGGAATTGGCAAAACTCTACTAAACAAAAGGCCAAAAGTAGCTGTTAATTTGAAAACTACCACTTCATGACATCACAAGGTGGAACGGAGCAGTTTGAAACACAACTCCAGGTATGTTTTTTTGAGGTAACAGCATTATAACACGGCTTAAAGCTCACAAGAGTCAGTTTTGCGTAATATAGGACCTTTATAGGACCTTTATCAGCCAAGAGACGAAGCTACAGCTAACATCAGGGTCCCGAGAGACTAAAGAGAAGGATAGAAATAATAATGTTGATATGCAGATGAGGTGACATTTTAGGTAGTAGCTTATAGCTCTGTGACATTTAGAACTTATTATAATGATCGTGCAATGATTTTTAAGGCTGCGTTCAGATTTGGTTGGATCCTGGTCAAGTCTTTAGTTTAGTTGAGGAATCTTTCTAGGTTAAATCTGAGTCTAGTCATTATTTGATTAATGACTGATTGTTGACTTTTCGGTGAAGCACTTTGGTCAGCTGAAGTAGTTTTAAACGTGCTAGAGAAATAAACTTGAATTGAATTGAAAGCATGTGTGCAAATTTGAAAAAGCTCTCAGCGTAAGCCTGGATAGTGTTGGTGAAATCAGTGAAAACTAAAACTGAATAGTGCACCGAGACAAGCAAAACAGTACGGCCACCTGTTTTAAATGCAACATCCAGACCTAGCCAACAAAATGAGCTATTTTCAAATGTATCATGCTTCATACTTGCTGATATGGGCGAGTCTTGTCTAAGTACACAACAGCAGTCTCCACTAAAGCCACTGCCTCACCACCGTGGCACCTGATATTCCCAGAGGTCTCCCATCCCAGGACTAACCAGGAACAGCTCTGCTTAGCTTCAGATAAACGGAAAACTGAATGATACTCGATTTATGATTTCAAAACCCAGGAGAGAGCGCTCTGACGACTGAAGAGGTGGACCAAGCTAAACAATATTACTCCAACATGCACGAGTGAAATGTAATACGAGTACAGGCAGGTCATTCAACAGGGATTAAGCATTAACAAAAAGCTGAATGACTTTAAAATGTGAAAAACAGAAGTAGTTTATTTTAAACTGTTTGCGGAGGTGAACTTCATCGAGGCTAGAGCAGTTATAGTGGCAAATTTGGAGCCGAGATCCATATTATGTCATAGCAACCAAAGAGCCAATCGGGAGTGAGACTCTTAAGGGTAACATCCCTTTCTAGCTGCGCTGCTGATTTGTCTGTTATTAATGTTCATATCTTGAGTTACAGACACAATAGCGAAATTAAAAAATGAACATTTAAGACCAAAATGACGAGTCTGACAGGAGCAGGTACGGAGAGAGGGGCCACAGTTTTTCAATAGAAAGTGAATTGAGTCGATGGAGCCGGAAGCGCGCCTTATTCGGAACATGGCAGCTAGCAGGTTAGCTATGTCCATTTATATACAGTCTGATACAGGGTCTTTGAGGACAAACTGTTAACATGCTGCTTTCCTTCTCCTCACTCAGTACAGGTGTGAGAAAAAGATCTCACCCTCGTCTCTCACTTCACCTCTGCCTTAATGACAATACCAAAAGTGAATTCCACATTAGAGATAATAGCAGTTATAGATCCACAGTGAGTGTAGTGTTCGGGACCAGGAAGCAGAGCAGTGCTTTTCATAGGCTCGTCCACAGACTGGCCTTTGTAGCTGTCACTTCCTGTTGCTCTGAAGCACCTCTTTGTCCCGGCGTCTCTGATATCCACAAACTGACTGCGATGGATTTCTGAAATGTTGGCAAACTGATAGAGGTGACTGTGAGCTGTATAAAGCCTGCCTTATCCCAACCGTGACCAAGCAGAACCAGGGCTAGACCAAGTGCATGCCAGAACACACAAAATGCACGTCGTCTTTAAAGGCACATTACGTAACCTTTCCTATCTGCCACCTGCTTGTCCCCATGGAGGTATTATTACTGCTTATTATTCAATTACATGATTTAAAAAGAGTCTTATCTCTCTCCACATTTGTAACATAGCTAAAAAAGCATAATATTCCCATGAAATGGACTAAGTGAGTGTGATGTCACCTATAGCGTTCGGTTGCAACCAAATGAAGCTCATCGAGGCTAGCAGTTATAGCGGCTAATCTGCAACTAGGGATCATATTGGGAAATCCAAGCACGAAACCAAAGAGGCAGTTAGGAGTGAGAATGTTGAAGATACCTTACACTACCCCTCCCACTCGCACTGCTGGCAACAAGACTGCCAATCAAACTTGTTGCTAACGCTAGCGGGAGCAAACTCGGGGAAAGCAGGAATCAGATCGGGACAAAATAGTGAAATAAAAACCTTAGGATCATGTAGAGAGAGTTAATACGAACATTTTAAAACCAAAATTATAAGGCTGACAGCAGCAGTTACAGGAAGAGGAGTCACAAGTTTTTCAATAGAAAGTGAACTGCAACCAGAGCTCACCCATGCTCACTTCCTATTTGGAAAACGGCAGCTAGCGTGTTGGCTACGTCCATTTCTTTACACAGTCTATGGTAGATAGATGAGTTTAAAGCCATATGGTGGTAAAGCAACTTCTCATCTTGTTGCCTCAGCTGCCCTGGGACAGACCAACAATGGCATGGCTTTATTTCTGGGTCAACGGGTTTTCTGGCCACCTCCAACAACCACATACTCACACATTCAAACAGAGAGAAGTGTCTTACCCAGAAATACCAGATTACAACCAGAAACCCTCCCTCCTGAGTGAGTAATATACATATTTGTGTTTGAACAGGTTTTCACTCACGAACTGGATGCAACTACTAATACTATAAATGGTCAGATACATTTGTAATCATTTTTACTTGGAGACTGGGCAATAAAAAGGTTTCTGTTCATCGTCAGCTGGTTGCTTTGGGCAGGTTTTGTAGACACGACCGCACGTACGTATAAAAGGGGTCAAAAGTTCACCACAGGTATCTCAGAATGGAGAGAATAATTGAAGAAAATAGGTCCAGTTTTACATGCAATAGTCTGACAGTTTGGTCGGGTTGTGATAAGGTTAAAGTTGTAAAATGTCAAAAAGTTTCCATGCATCGATAATAAACTTCCAGGTCCAAGTTGGCACCATTATTATATTTAAAACAGCTATGAGTTTGAACTTGTTGTACATTCAGAGGTTTGTTTAAATGCCGTGTGGGTTTTTCTCAAATATATCATTATTATAGCTAACCATTTTTACAGTCATATAAACAGTTAAAGGGATTCTAGTTCACAAATCTTCCAAATGTCTCTACAGCTGGAATCTTGGCCAGTCACTGTCCTAATGATTTATTTCAACTGTCAACCTTTGGATCAGTGGGAAACGTCCTACCAAATGAGCCACTGAGCTATTACAATATTGCAATTGCTTGAGATTTTAGCCTGTTCTTGTGTGAAAATAATTAATCTCAGTCTCTTAAGGACTAAACCAGGTCTATAACAGGACTATCCCAGGTCTAATCTAGGACTAATCTAGGTCTATAACAGGACTATTCTAGGTCTAATCTAGGGCTAAACCAGGTCTATAACAGGACTATTCCAGGTCTAAACTAGGACTAAACCAGGTCTATAACAGGACTATTCCAGGTCTAATCTAGGACTAAACCAGGTCTATAACAGGACTATTCCAGGTCTAAACTAGGACTAAAACAGGTCTGTAACAGGACTATTCCAGGTCTAATCTAGGACTATAACAGGTCTAAAAGTGGACTACATAATTTCCACTGTAGTTCTAAACAAATAATGATCCAAAGGAGGACAAAAAAGTGGAAAAAATGAACTCCAAATCAGACAACTACACAAACTGTCCAAGTACCACATGACGGAGCTCGCTACCACCACTGGAACGCGTACCTCAGTTTGAGAAGCACTGGACTATCTCATCAGAACATATCTACATATATTCAACACCTATTTCAAAGTTGACAGTTTAGCTAAACTGGGACTAAACCTGGAACAGACGAGGATGAAACCGAGATTAAAACAGAACCAGACCAGAACAAGTGTATAAGTTTGCAAAAAGTACTTTATTTACTTTGTTTGAGTGAATTCAACTTAACAAGTAATTTGAAATTCATAACGAGATGCATTTTCTTACTTCATGTACAAAAACTCTGGTTCCAGGGGTAGATCCTTTACTCAAACTTCAAACTTTCTTAATTGAAGCCGTTTTAACTGATCTAGATTTATATTTGTGCTAACCCATATAACGCTATAGTATTTTCATGTTGATAAATCTACAATACACTGTAGTTCTTCGTGATAGCTCTGAGCCGCGAGCGTTGGCTGTTGAGTTCGTGTTTGTTTACTTTTCTTTGTGCTTTAAAGCCGAGTGTGAAACAGAAAACAACTCTGAGAAATGAGTTTTAACACCTCCTGAAGTGTAAATCTGACCGCGTCTGTCACACTGTAAAAAGAGAACGTCCTGCATGATTTAAAAGACTCGAACTGGGGTTTTTTTTCCTATAGATTTTTGAATTACTTTAACAGCAGACTCTTCAGCGTAAAGATGCTTGCTCGTCTCCATGGAGATGTTATTGCTTTGCTTAGAATGTCCCACAGCATGACATAAAAACACATCTATCTTACATCTTCTATCTTAAGAACGCACATTTTTCCTGTGAGGAGGGAGGTTGGCTCTTCCACAGATCTGACCTGTAACCTGGCTTGAGAAAAATCTCTAAGTACTACAAGAACTGGTGCTAAAGAACAAGCTAAACCCAAAGACTGTATAAGAAGTGGACTAACTGAGTGTGACGTCACCCACAGCGTTCGGCTCCAGTCAAATGAAGCTCATCGAGGCTAGAGCAGGTATAGGGGTGAATTTGGACCGGGATCCTTATTAGGAAGTCGACTGCGAGTATCATAGCAACCAAAGAGCCAATCAGGAGCGAGGCTGTTGAAGTTGTAACACCCCTTCCCGCCCGCACTGCTGAAAACGCTGTCAATCAAACCTGTTGCTAACGCTAACGGGAAAGAAGGTGCCCGATTTGTTTGCTATCAATGTCCATATCTTGATTTACGGACAAAATAGTAAAATAAAAACCTCAGGATCATGTAGAGTGGGTTAATATGAACATTTTAATACCAAAATGACGAGTTTGACAGCAGCAGTTGCAGAGAGAGTGGCCACAGTTTTTCAATATAAAATGAATTGGAGCCAGAGTCAGTGGAGCTGGAAGTGCACCCATGCTCACTTGTTAGCTTGTCCATTTATATATACAGTCTATGGTTCTATCAAACTGTTTTTTATGGCTTTTTTTTTTTTTTTTTATGGGTGACGGTTTTTCAATGGAAAGTGAATCAGATTAATACATTTTTTAAAACTTGATTTTTTCCCCCATTTTTCTACAGACCCAGCGTTAGCATAATGGCTAACGAATATAATATCGGAGTTGATTGTGAGGTGGGACTTGGTCGTCCTCTGTGGCTCAGAGGAGTGACAGGGTGAAGTCTGTGTTAAGCCCTGTCAAAGAGTGAAGCTGTGTGACTGAGACATGTCACTGAGAGTTAGCCCGAAAGAAGGGATAATACAAGTGTACTGACAGAGAGAGAGAGAGAGAGAGAGGGGAGGGGGATGAAAGAAAGAGGAAAGAGAGTGGGAGAGAGAAAGAGAAAAAGACGGGGGGTCGGGAAGAGAGAAGAAGAAGAGGGGGGAGGAAAGGGACAGAGAGGGAGACAAACAGAGAGAGATGAGGGAGGAAGAGGAAAGAAAGAGGACAAAGAGTTGGGGAGAGGGAGTGAGAAAGAGGAGAGATGGGGGAGAGAGAGAAGAAGAAGAAGAGTGGGAGGAAAGGACAGAGAGGGAGATAAACAGAGGGAAATGAGGGAGGAGAGGGAGAAAGAGGAAGAAAGAGGACAAAGAGTGGGGGAGAGGGAGTGAGAAAGAGGAGAGATGAGGGAGAGAGAGAAGAAGAAGAAGAGTGGGAGGAAAGGACAGAGAGGGAGATAAACAGAGGGAAATGAGGGAGGAGAGGGAGAAAGAGGAAAGAAAGAGGACAAAGAGTGGGGGAGAGGGAGTGAGAAAGAGGAGAGATGAGGGAGAGAGAGAAGAAGAAGAAGAGTGGGAGGAAAGGACAGACAGGGAGATAAACAGAGGGAGAGAGAAAGAAAGAGAGAAGGGAGTTTGGGGTAGGAGAGTGGAGAGAAGGGAGAGAGAAGAGGGAAGGGAAGAAAGGAAGGTAAACAGAGAGTGGAACAGAGAGAAAGAGAGAGCGGGGGAGGGAGCAGAGGAAAATGGGGAAGGATAGAGGAAGGTGGAGAGGAGAGAGAAGAAAAAGAAAGAAGAGGGAAAGAAAGAGAGGGAGAGAGAGAGGGGGGTAGACAAGAAGAGAGCAAGAGAGAGGAGAGAGACACAAAAATCATGATTACTTTTTCTTTCCTTTGACAGATAGAGGGAGACAGAGAAAGAGGGAGAGAGCGAGAGAGAGGGGAAGGAGAGACACAGAAGGAAGTAAAGAAGAAGAGGAATTGATAAAAAGAAGAAAAAGAGGAGAGTCAGGAGAGAGTTCATTATCTGAGTAGTTTTCTCTTTCTCTTGTTAAACATTTCGTTCGACAATGACTTGCTTCTACGTGGAGATTTTAGGCTTTACTTGAATGTTACACAGTGCGGCATTAAACCTGTCTATCTTGTGTTTATTCTCCATGGAGATAAGATTAATACCACACTGTGTAACATTCCAGGATGAGTAATAACTTCTCCATGGAGACAAGCAGATGATGGAACACACACAGGCACATAAGTTCAGATGGGCGTGATTGACAGGTGGATTAGCCAATCAGAGACACGTCGTAGCAAAACAAATATGGCTGCACATGAAGAAAAAAGAAAAAGGAAAAATAGACATCACAGGGGAGTGAAAAACATGGTTTACTTCTGCTGAATCAAAGAACCAAGCAGTAAACTGTGATTTTGTTTGTAAATGATGCTGACCAATGAGCTCCTTCGTTCCACATGTGTCACTGGCTTTATTCACACCAAAACCTCGTTACTGTCTGATTTCTGGACCTTGAAGATGATTTTACTGACATGTAAAGTGCAAAATCTGATATGACTGATCAAAGGGACCACGGATAGAAAGAAATCAGATCATCTTGATGTTTACATGTGATTTTAATAATCTTATAACTCCTCAGATGTGGTAAGTCGTACATTTTGAGTGTGAATGTCACCAGTCTGAACAGCCGTGTTTAAAGGTCCTTCATTACACAAAAATTGACCCTTGTGAACTTTAAGCCATGTTCTAATATTGTTACCTCCTCAAAAACATCCCTGGAGTCGTGTTTTGTTTCATTCACGCGTGCTCGAGTACTTGAGTAACCCTGTCTACATCTCCAAAGCTCAAAACGCGCTGTTCCACCTTGTGATGTCATGAAGTGGTAGTTTTCAAGTTAACAGCTCCTTTTATCTTTAGTTCAGTAGAATTTGGCAATCCCAGAGCTGAAAATATCCAGATGATTCTAGTGAAGGTGCGTGGAGCTTATATTGCCACTTAATGACATCACAAAGTGCAACAGAGTGTTTTCAGTTTAAGAGGATAAACACTTACGCTTAAATATGTAGGGTTTGAGCGTTAAACATGGACAGACTTCCTGCTGCTGCCCAGAGTCAGGGATAAACCAGGACTAAATGAGGACTAAATGAGGACTAAATGAGGACCAAACCAGGACCAAACCAGGACTAAACCAGGACTAAACCAGGACTAAACCAGGACTAAGCCAGGACTAAATGAGGACTAAACCAGGACTAAACCAGGACTAAACCAGGACTGAACCAGGACTAAATGTTGACTAAACCAGGACTAAGCTAGGACTAAATCAGGACTAAACCAGGACTACGCCAGGACTAAATGAGGACTAAACCAGGACTAAACCAGGACTAAACCATGACTGAACCAGGACTAAATGAGGACTAAACCAGGACTAAACCAGGACTAAACCAGGACTAAACCAGGACTAAACCAGGACTAAACCAGGACTGAACCAGGGCTAAATGAGGACTAAACCAGGACTAAACCAGGACTAAAGCAGGACTAAACCAGGACTAAACCAGGACTAAACCAGGACTAAACCAGGACTGAATCAGGGCTAAATGAGGACTAAAACCAGGACTAAATGAGGACTAAACCAGGACTAAACCAGGACTAAACCAGGACTGAACCAGGACTGAACCAGGACTAAATGATGACTAAACCAGGACTAAGCTAGGACTAAATCAGGACTAAACCAGGACTAAGCCAGGACTAAATGAGGACTAAACCAGGACTAAACCATGACTGAACCAGGACTAAATGAGGACTAAACCAGGACTAAACCAGGACTAAACCAGGACTGAACCAGGGCTAAATGAGGACTAAACCAGGACTAAATGAGGACTAAACCAGGACTAAAGCAGGACTAAACCAGGACTAAATGAGGACTAAACCAGGACTAAATCAGGACGAAACCAGGACTAAATGAGGACTAAACCGGGACTAAACCAGGACTAAACCTGGTTACTCAGTGTTTGAGTTTTGTTCAGTTTAAACCTGGAACATTTTTCCTGAAGATGTGACACAGACTCGACTTTGACAATGTTTAAATCCAGACTCAAACGGTTCAGCTGCTGTGACTGAAGAGTTTTATTCTGTTTCTTCTGTTTTAATGTTAATTTCGTGATGATTATTTATGTTTTGACTTGTTGTATTGTGATTTTAATATCTTTCTTATTCTGTAAAGCTCTTTGAATGACTTTGTGGACCAATTGTTCTGTACAAATAAACTTGCCTTGCCTTATGTCTTATAACTATCACTTTTTAAGACTAGCAAAGTATTTTTTTATTTTTTAATTTCTGGACCTAAACAAATTTTTCTGTAGCCACACCTGCCCTGGGTCACTACATTTACATGCCCCCTGATAAAAGCATGTCTGGTGTGTGAGGTAAAGTCCTGCCCAAGAACTCAATAACAGTTTTTAATATCAGGGGAGGAAAACAGTATAACATAGATCAGAAAACAGCGTAACACGGGGCCATTAAGTCTGTCTCGATGTGTGACAGAGGGACACTGATATCCCTCTGTATGAAAAAACACACAGAAATCTCACTGTGGACCTGCCGACCTGCCGTCCATTTCTCAACTGAAACATAAATAACGTGTTTATTCGACCTCAGACCGGTCAAATCCAGCCTCTTGCATAAGGCTGTTGTTGGGCCGATGCGTGAGGAGTCTGGAGCAGTCTGGTCCCGGCTGTGTGTGTGGGACAGGGAGGTCTTTGTCCGTGTTTTCAGAGCGCGCTGACTCAACACTTTCACGTCGTACCTCCTCTGAGCCGTGCACAGAGCGACAGCGCCTTTAAAACTGCCACGCCGTTTGTTATTGGTCAGTCTGGGAGCGCGGCTAAAAATACACCAGACTCATATGTAAAGAGAGACGGCCATGTTTTTGCTACATCCGTCACACTCAGCGTCGTATATTACAACAACTTACTGTAAATATTGTTTTTAAAGGCGCGCTGTGGGACTTTTCCGGTGGAAGGCGCTGCTGGACTTGTCGCCGTGGAGATGTTTCTGCTTTAGTTGGAATATTTCACAGTATGACCAGGGATGCACCAGCTTTTTAAGGTCCGACGGCGATATTCATGCCAATTATAACCGATACCAGCGTAGGGACAAAAATGGCACTTATTTCCTTATGCTGCGTTCACAAAAACACATCGGACGCCTCTAGTTGGACGCCTCTAATTAGCATTTTAGGGCAGACGGCTCCGACGCATCCAGGGCACCCGTTGCGTTCTGTGATTGCCTTTAGATGTTGTGTTTGCGATGTCATGGATCGTGTTTTATTTCATTGTTTCCCATGTTGTAAGTTTGCCTTATTTCTACAGTTCATGTGTTTTACTTTGACGTGTGTCCTGTTCGCTTGTGTTTTTAAGTTTTTTTTCTTCCCCAGTGCTGTTCTGTTGATTGAATTATTATTATTTAGCAGTTTTGCATTTATAGTTCTTATTTTGATAACCTCCTCGTGACACAGACCAGGTTGAAAGAGCAGCTTTAGCGGATTTAATGTCTGTCCAGAGGCAAACGACATGTTTTTGTCGTGGTGTTTGTGGCTCCAGGTCTTTTGCTTTCTTCCCCTTCTTCGGGACAATGATGTCACGACGTCACTGAGTGGTTGACGCTTGAAAATGTGCTGCAGAAACGCACGTCCACTGTAGACTTTGCATATAAACTCAAAGGCCCTGAAAGCTTCATTTAAATAAAACTCAAACATTATGAGACGCTCTAGGTCAAAATTGGTGTGTAAATACTGTTATTACATCCAATTAAAATCCCAAACCAGGATATGGACTTAAGCGATATCAAGGGTCAGAATTTTTCAGTATTGGTACCGATATTTGATACCAGTAACTACAGTCCCTCAGTCAATCAGGACGCAGAACACAATGGTCTACAGTCCCTCAGCCAATCAGGACGCAGAACACAATGGTCTACAGTCCCTTAGCCAATCAGGACGCAGAACACAATGGTCTACAGTCCCTCAGCCAATCAGGACGCAGAACACAATGGTCTACAGTCCCTCAGCCAATCAGGACGCAGAACACAATGGTCTACAGTCCCTCAGCCAATCAGGATGCAGAAAACAATGCACGTTCATACGTGCATGTAAAAAAGCATGCAAAAGTGCACCAAAAAAAAAAAAAAAAAAATCCACGAAACAGTGAGGCCACGAAAGATGAACCAAGATTTAGTGAGGGACAATGTAAATACAAGATAGATAAGTTTAAAGTTTATTGTGGAACATTTTAGGCAATGCAATAACACCTCAAAGTAGACAAGCAGGTTTACCCCACCAGAAAACTTCCTCGTTGTTTAGTTATAGCTGTTATGCCAATGATGTCTTATACCTATCACCTTTTAAGACTAGCAAAGTTTTTTTTTTTGGACCTAAACTTGGTGTTGAATAACTCTACTACATTTACATGCCCCCCTGATGAAAGCATGTCTGGTGTATCAACTCGGAAATGTCTGTAAATATCTGTACTCATATTTCTGTCTGATTTTTGTTTCATAAAACCATCATTTTTTAGACCGGTGCCAAAGACATTTCATAACACACACACACACACACACACACACACACACACACACACACACACACACACACACTTTAAGCAAGTGCGTGTGACCAATTATGACATAGAAGAAAAAGAGGGAACGAGAGAGAGGGAATGAAAGAGAGAAAGAAAGAAAGAAAGACAGTGGGTAGACAAGAAGAAAGCATAAGAGAGGAGAGAGACAAAAATGAATCATGATTAGTTTTCCTTTCCTTTGATGGATAGAGTGAGGCAGAGAAAGAGGGAGAGAGTGAGAGAGAGGGGAAGGAGAGGCACAGAAGGAAGTAAAGGAGAGGGATTGATGGAAAGAGGAAAGAGAGGAGAGACAGGAGAGAGAGTTCATTATCTGAGTGGTTTTCTCCTTCTGCATTTCTTTTGTCAAACATTTTGTTCCACAATGACTTGCTTCGACAGGGCGACTTTATGATTTACCTGAATGTTTTATGCAGATACACACACACACACACACACACACACACACACACACACACACACACACACACACACACACACACACACTCGCTTAATGTGACCAATTAAAGCTAACATTGCGTAATTTCCATCCCCTCGTTCTTGTGATCACAGACATGTTTTGCAGTGCGCGCTACTTAAAAAAAAGCTAGTTACTATCTGTTTATTTAGTTTATACTTCATTTATTTACTTGTTTGTTTGTCGTTGTTTAATCCACTCTCACAAACTCAAAATAGTTCGTAGTAGTAGTAGCAGTAGTAGTGCCAGTCGAAGTAGTAGAAGTAGATAATAAAAGTTTTCCTTGGCGTTTAAAAAGAAATGTCCCAGACAGGTAAGCACGTCAAATCCTGCTCCTATCGCATTAGCACTGCTTCCTTGTTTGTGTAGTAGTAGTAGTAGTAGTAGTAGTAGTAGTAGTAGCAGTAGCAGTAGCAGTAGTGGCAGTTGAAGTAGTAGTAGTAGTAGTAATAATAATACAGCGTCCTGGCATCTCAGTATGTCAGACTGCATTGCCTAAACAGCCGCTTCACTGCTTCCTTGTTTGTGGTCCATAATGAGTTTTAATATTGGCCCACAGTCTTTGCACAGGTGTGATTTCCACAGACAGATGAATGGGTGAACACAGACAGATGCATTGTGGGTGTTGTTGTGGGTGTTGTTATGGAGACGGTTCACAGCTGTGGAGATGCAAGGCCTGAATTATCAAAAAAACATGAACCATCCAGAGACAGAGATGGAGGAACGAGGGAACCACTACTCACTGTCTCATAATTGTCAAATATATAAGGCTTTGTGTACTGTCTGGAGGTGCAGCTGCTTCCAGGGCTCAAGTAGTAGAAGTAATAGCAGTAGTAGTAGTAGCAGTAGCATGAGAACAGTGTGTGGTATTTATACTGTACTCATGTAATGTTTATGTGTATCTGTAGATCTCTGCTGATGTGACCACAGCCCTTATTTATGAGTCCAGTGTCAATATGGGAACATGTACTGCAGCAGTGGTAGTAGTAGTAGTAATAATAATATGGGAACATGTACTGCAGCAGTGGTAGTAGTAGTAGTAATAATAATATGGGAACATGTACTGAGATCCAGTCTTATGTTTGACAGCCCTGCGTCAGGCTTGTGTGTTTTGTACATCGTGTGGCTCTATCTCCCAAACACACGGTAAACAAAAGTACTGCTATAAAAGACTCAGCAGTATATAAAAGTCAGCAGTATATGAGGACACAGCAGCTGCACCGAGGAACACGCTCATAAATATGTAACTACAGTGAAGGAACTCAAGATACTTCAATCTGTACTCCAACAAGTCATAAAGCATATTGTATGTCCATTTTATTATATGGCTGTGAAAGTCACATAAACCTAAGGATGAGTTACATCAAGATAAAGGAAAATATATATACATAATATGACAACATATAAAGTAATATTGTGACACACAAACTTCACATAAAAATGACAACATCATCTTTAGTAATGACTTTAAAGAGGAGGCATTTACTTCTATGGGGTATTAAAGATTAGGTATTTTACTTCTCTGCGGTATTAAAGAGGAGGTATTTACTTCTCTGGGGTATTAAAGAGAGGTATTTTACTTCAATGGGGTATTAAAGAGAGGTATTTTACTTCTATGGGGTATTAAAGAGAGGTATTTTACTTCTATGGGGTATTAAAGAGGAGGTATTTACTTCTCTGCGATATTAAAGAGGAGGTATTTTACTTCCATGGGGTATTAGCTGTAACACGAAACATATTCAGATCACCATGTTTCCTTTTTATTGTTTTGAAAATGCTAAATTTGTCAAAAACAGCACATTAACATGTTTTATACGTTTCACTTTAGCTTTGACACTCTGAGTCCAAAGCCCCTCCCCCTTCACAGCACTATCACATCACAATCAGCGTTAATGAAACTACTGCACATCACACCAGGTTTGTGAAGTCGTAGTGTATTGTTTTGTTTCATGTTTTTGTATATTTATGTAGAATTGTCATGTGGGAGCGTGGGTGATGTCGGGTTGTGGGCGGAGCATTGTACAGAATGTAAAAGAGATCGCTCGATTACTCAATCATGCATGGAGCAACATTATAACATGGTCAAAAGTTGATTTAAATACAAAAATATGTTGAAGTTACATCAGTTCTTCTTTGTGGCTCTTTCACCTTAAACGCCTTAAAAACTCAGAAACTCAAAGGCCAATAGACGTTAATAATCCCAGTACAATTCAGCTGTTTGGGTCACAGCTCTAAAGCCTCTTTGGAAACCCTTAAAAAAGAAGATAATCTGTTTCTTCCTGGAGAATTGTGGCTTTTCTGTGAGAGTTTTTGAACATAAACAACTTTTCAACTGCAGCTCAGGGAATACAAAAGAGTTTGAAAGTGGCTTTAGACAGATTTGGATGATAACTTCACTTTTTCCAATGTGCCATCGCTTTAGTATATACTTAAAGAAAGAGGAGGTACTTTACTTCTATAGGGTATTAACTGTAACACATAACGTATATACATCACCACGTTTACTTCTATTGTTTTAAAAATACTATATTCCTCCAAAACAACATATTCAAATGTTTTTTTAGTTTCACTTTTGTTTCTGACGCTCTGAGTCCAAAGCCCCGCCCCCTTCATCAGCGCTAATAAAACTACTGCACATCACACCAGGTTTGTGAAGTTGTGGTGCATTGTTTTGTAGTCGTAGTAGTAGTAGAAGCCGTTGCAGTAGTAGCAGTAGTGGTAGTTGAAGTAGTAGTAGCAGTTGAAGTAGTAGTAGTAAAAGTAGAAGTAGTAGTAGCAGTCAGTTCAAGTAGTAGTAGAAGTAATAGTAGTAGTAGTAGTAGTAGTAGTAGCAGTTGCAGTAGTAGCAGTTGCAATAGTAGTAGCTGAAGTAGTAGTAGTTGAAGTAGCAGTAGTAGTAGCTGTTGCAGTAATAGGAGCTGAAGTAGTGGTAGTTGAAGTATCAGTAGTAGTAGCAGTTGCAGTAATAGTAGCTGAAGTAGTAGTAGTTGAATTAGCAGTAGTAGTAGCAGTTGCAGTAATAGTAGTTGAAGTAGTAGTAGTTGAAGTAGCAGTAGTAGTAGCAGTTGCAGTAGTATTAGCTGAGTAGTAGTGACGTAGTAGAAGTAGCAGTAGTAGTAGTTGCAGCAGTAGTAGTATTCGTGCTAAGTCATCCCCTGCAGCGCACTATCACACCACAATGTTGAAGTAGCAGTAGTAGTAGTAGTAGTAGTTGCAGTAGTAGTAGTTGAAGTAGCAGTAGTAGTAGCTGTTGCAGTAATAGTAGCTGAAGTAGTAGTAGTTGAAGTAGCAGTAGTAGTAGCAGTTGCAGTAATAGTAGCTGAAGTAGTAGTAGTTGAAGTAGCAGTAGTAGTAGCAGTTGCAGTAATAGTAGCTGAAGTAGTAGTAGTTGAAGTAGCAATAGTAGTAGCAGTTGCAGTAGTAGTAGTAGTGGTAGCAGTTGCAGTAGTAGCAGTTGCAGTAATAGTAGTGGTAGTTGAGGTAGTAGTAGTAAGCAGTAGTGGCAGGTGAAGTGGTAGTAGTAGTAGGAGTAATGATAGTAGTAGCAGTTGTCGTAACTACAGTAGTTACCTTTTAACATATTAACATGTTTTATTTCTTTCAATTTCAGTTTTGACGTTTTGAGTCTCCCCTCCCTTTGCTCTCCGTGCTAAGTCCCTCCCCCTTCAGAGCACTATCACACCACAATCAGCTGCATCCCTAATGCTAATGCTAATACTAATGCTAATGCTAATGCTAATGCTAATGAAACTACTGCACATCACATCAGGTTTGTGACGCTGCTGTGGACAATTTTGCATCATGTTTTAGCTGTAAGAAGGGTTTGAAAAGGGCCCGGGAGAGATCGCTAAATTACTCAAACTTTAGGAGTGTTTGCATAATACTTCTTAAATTGTTATAAGTTTCAAATTTCCAAATGATTAAAATATGGTGTGTTCGTTGTAACTGTAAGCTGGTAGAAACCGTAAGAAGCAACAGACAGTACAGAAGATTGCTGCTGTCACCTGTTTAAGTTTAATGCCATACTTCGGAACATTCCAGACAAAGTAATAACATCACCATGGCGACAAGTAAGGACATGTGAATTATTTGCAATTAAGAAACATTTGGCATTATAAAGATTTACCACTACATTTGAAACTGAGTGAGTGAAGGTATCACACAGTCGTTATTGTGGAATAAAGCAGATGGTAAAATATTATTCTTCAAACTGATGATCTTTCAAAGTTCGAGTTCATATCATCTTGTCTGCGTCTTCCTCCCACGCGATCATCAGCAAGTGCCAAAGTGTCCGATACAAAGACACGGAAGACAGCTGCCTCAAACTCCAGACGATTATTATTAGACCCTGAGGAGCAAGAGCCGACAGCGAAGGGCCAAAGTTTGAAGTTTAAAGTTTAAAGGTCCTGTATCACATAACTGACCCAAAACTGCTGTTACCTCCTCAAAAACAAACTGAAGTTATGTTTTGTTTCATTCTCACATGTTTGAGTAACACTCGTTCACTGGTCAGTCTACATCTGCAAAGCTCAAAACGCTCTGTTCCACCTTGTGATGTCATAGAGCGGTAGTTTTCAAGTTAACAGCTCCTTTTACCTTTAAACTGGTCCCTCGTTTATCGTGGGGGTTAAGTTCTAAAAATAACCCTTAATAGGCAAAATCCGCGAAGTATCAGCTTTATTTTTTATAATTATTCTATATGTTTCTTGGCTGTAAAACCCCTCACCACACACTTTATACACTTTTCTCACACAGGCATTAACATTTTCTCACATTTCTCTCTTGTTTTAACAACAGACAAAGTTCAAACCTTCGTCGGTGCCTTTGTCGGTGCAGAATGTTTCATCGACATTGTGGGTTTTGTCGGGGAGAAAACTTGCAAACATACAGCACTTCAGAGTCACACTGCGAT
This sequence comes from Periophthalmus modestus, assembly GCA_019594935.1. Lineage (NCBI taxonomy): Eukaryota > Metazoa > Chordata > Actinopteri > Gobiiformes > Gobiidae > Periophthalmus > Periophthalmus modestus. The sequence continues at coordinate 3,130,634 of JAIEZT010001214.1, read as the reverse complement.
CCAACATTTATGTAAATTTGTCTGACACATTCTGTACTGTACAGGAGACACGGAGGAGACTGATGGACAATGGTCTACAGTCCCTCAGCCAATCAGGACGCAGAACACAATGGTCTACAGTCCCTCAGCCAATCAGGACGCAGAACACAATGGTCTACAGTCCCTCAGCCAATCAGGACGCAGAACACAATGCGTTTTCATACGACGTTAAAAAAGCATGCAAAAGTGCACTAAAATAATCGGAGAAATAGCGAGGCCGCAAAAGGTGAACCGCGATATAGTGACAGACAACTATAGTTCAGTAGACGGCAATTCCACAGCTTAAATCACCCAAACGGTTCTAGTGAAGGTGTATGGATTTTAAAAACACAGTGGAGCACTTCCTGTATTACTACATGACATCACAAGGTGGAACAGACCATCTTGAGAAAAAAAACACAGCTTAAATCTGCAGGTTTGTGTGTTAAACATGTGAGAATGAAACAAAACCTAACTCCAGGTCTGTTTGTGACGAGGAAACAGTGTAATATGGTTCGTTCCTTTAAGGACTTTTGTTTTGCTCTAGTTTATTTTCTGCTCCATCCAACAATAAAAACCATAAAATCCTTTGCAGACATTTACAGCAGCTCCACGTAAAACACGACAAGGGAAAAACAGCCAAAACACTGAGCTGAATTGAAGCTACACTGAAGTATCTCTTTGAGGAAGTCCAATTTCAAACTTTTGAACCACAGAGCCAAAAAGTCCCAACATATTGCACAAGTTCTGATTGTCTGGTAAGTAGAAAAACAAGAAATAAAATCACAGACAGAGGTGATAGATTTGTCAAAAAATCTTTTTAAGTAAGAGAAATGTTACTACAAAATTATATTATAAATGGTAAACAGTCAGATTTTTATATAGCGCTTTTACCTCAAGAGACCACACACACATCCACTCACACGTTCACACACCAGAGCACACACACACTGGGGACGAGGGGGGGAAGTGTCTTGCCCAAAGACACAACAACAGCATTCATCTGTGAGAGCTGGAATTGCACCACCAACCTGTGGCTCAGTCGACCTAACACCAGTGACGTTTATGTCGAGAGAGGGATTCGAACTGGCAACCTCTGGATCAATGGGACTTAAGTTAAGGGTTTAAAAGTATCTGGGAAAACCACTCGAGTACCTGAAAGAGTAAAACTCTCTCTGATTTATAATTTGAAGTTGATGTAATGGACAAAACAAAATTCTGGTATTTTCAAAGGACAGACACAAACATGAGCCAAACTAAATCATATCTGAAGTTACTGTTACTTCAATGAAAACACATTACTCAAGTAGGAGTAAAAATACTCAGAAAGGTACAGTTTCTTTAAAATGTACTCGAGTACATGTACCTCTGCAAACAGACAGTGTAAAAGTTCTGATTTCCAAACTTCTTAAAGTCTGCGTGCCGTCTGCTGCAAAATGATTGTTGTATTTAATCTCTAACATATTTTTTGGCTGACGCTGTTTGTGAAAACAACATGTTTATGTAATTACACCTCAGGCTCTGAGCTGCTGCTTAAAGTCACATTAAAATGTCTTAAACTTACACTATATTTAATGCAAATCTGTGTCGTTTTCTTTAGCCATATAGATTATGTCAGATTCTCTCCTCTCTTTTTCTCTTTCACCTCTCTCTCTCTCTCTCTCTCACCCTCCTCCTCTCTTTCTCTGTCTCTCATCTCTCTCACACTCTCTCTCTCTCTTTCTCTCTGCCTCTCTCTCCATCTCTATCTCACACTTCTCTCTCTCACCCCTTTTTCTCTTTCTCTCACCCATCTCTCTCTCCTTCTCTCTCTCACGCCCATCTCTCTCTCTCCCTGCCCTCTCTCTCTGACCCCTATCTTACTCTCTTACTCCCTGCCCTCTCTCTTTTTCTCTCTCTCACTCCTCTTTCTCTCTCTTTCTCCCTGCCTCCCTGTCCATCTCTATCTCACACTGCTGTCTCTCTCACCCCTTTTTCTCTTTCTCTCACCCATCTCTCGCTCTCTCTCTCTTTCCCTGCCCTCTCTTCCTCTCTCTCTCTCACCCCTTTCTTACTCTCTTACTCCCTGCCTTCTCTCTCCCTTTCGCTCTCCCTCTTCCTTCTTTCCCTTTCCCTCTCTCTCCCCCTGTCTTTCTCCCCCCTCATCTGTCTTTCTCTCTCTCTTCCTGACCTCTCTCTCACCTCTCCCACCCTTTCTGTCTCCCCCTGTAGGCAGTGTCTGGTAAGTGCATTTGTAAAGTGCATCAGTCTGGATGGAGTGTCTTTAGTGCCCAGGGCTCAGTGTTATTTAACATTACACTCAGGGGGTTAAACGTCCTCATTCACTTACGCAGGGCCGAGTACGGGGCACGAGAGCACACGGGACGAGAGCGCACGGGCCGAGAGCGCACGGGACGAGAGCACACGGGACGAGAGCACACGGGCCGAGAGCGCACGGGACGAGAGCACATGGGACGAGAGCACACGGGACGAGAGCACACAGAGTGTTGCTGTGGAAATGCAGGACCTTCTCTTATGTTTTATGTTCCTCAAATCTAAATTTTGCAAATCCAAAACTACAATATGATAATATCCATTTTTGATACATCTCCCTCTTTCAGTTCACAGGCCAAAAATACCCTAACCTTAACCCTTGACCCTAAACCTTGACCCTAACCCCCACCCTTAACCTTAACCCTTAACCGTAACTCTCAACCTTAACCCTGACCCTTAACCCTAACCCTTAAGCATAACCCTTACCATTGACCCTAACCGTAACCCTTAACCCTATCCCTTGACCCAAACCTTTGACCCTAACCCTTGACCCTAACAATAACCCTTAACCCTAACCTTTAACCCCTAACCCTAATCCTCAGCCTAATAAAATATACAATGATTTAGCCCTTAACCCTTAACCTTTCACCTTCGCTCCAGCCACTGAAGCTGTATCAAACACAGAGAAAACACAAACTCAAACTCTTTCTTCTGCCAACAGTGACAGTGACCTAGTCCCAATCCAGAGGTCAAAGGTCACTCCAGCAGGATACAGGAGGATACAGTGGTACAGTTAATGTTTAGCTCTCATAAAGTCTTAAAGAGCGGTCAGTGTACAGGAGGCTCGGTGTTATGGGGAGCAAAGTTCACCCTCTGTGGACTTTTGCTCAAATAAAAGATTTACTATGTCCTGGTTATGTCTGGTCACACGGCAGTATAATGAATATTGTTTTGTTTGCAAGTCGATCCAGAAGTTAAGGTAAAATATTTGTGCATTTTTTGATAATTCTTGTATGTGAATGTCGTATATTACACAAAACTCATGAGCTTTTATGTAATATAGGTGGCAGGTACATTGAAAGTACATACAAGAATACTATTACTACTACATGGGCTATACTGCATATAAGAATCCAAGTCTTCATGGAGACAGCAGTGACAGACCCCCTGCCAGAAAAGTTCCACAGTGCCCCTTTAATGGCCCACTGAAAAGAACATATTTCATGTCTTTAGCAGAGACGACGACATTTGGATAACTGCCCTAAATGCTGCCGCTCGACCTTAAGCCGAGGACGCTTCCTGTTCCTGTTGTGTTGGTTTTGATGTGTCCCTGTGAGCGCTGTGACCTCTGTCCTCTGACCTCTGACCTCTGACCCCTGTGCTGTAAAGTTGATGTGTTCCGCAGCTGAGAGTGGGACGCTGCACCCGGGTTTGGACCAGAGGGACGGAGGGGATCTGGGATGGGAACTGGCTCCAGGCTAAATCTCTCCACTCTCCTCTTTCTCTCTCTCCTTTCTATTCCTCTCTTTCTCCCTCTCTCCTCTGCCCCATATACCACGTCTTGTGTTTTCTATCTCTCCTTTCACCTTGTCTTTTTTTCTCACATTTTGAGGTCTAAATATATAACGTTTTGTTGGTAAGTTGGTAATCACTATGGCAACGGTCCCAATTTCTCATCTTTCTGAAACCCACGCATACCCCTCTCTCTCTCTTCTCCTCCATCTCTCTTTTTTCTCTTCACAATTCCTCCTTTTTCCTCACTCTTCTCTCGCTCTTTCCACCACCCTCGTCTCCTTTTCTTTCCCTCCTCCCTCCTTCTCTCTCTCCCCTCTTCTTCCATTTTCTCACTAGCCCCCTCTCCCCCTTTCCTCCATCTTTCTCTCTCTCCTCCTCCTCTCTGTCACCTCTCTGTTTCTTCTCTTTTTTCTCCCCTATCTCCCCCTCTCCACCTTCCCCCATCTCTCTCTGTTTCTCTCTTCTTTTCTCTCCCCCTCTTCCTCTACCCCCTCTTTGTCTCCTCTTTCCTTCTTCTTCCTCCTTCCTCTCTTCCCCTCCCTCCTTCTCTCTCTCTCTCTCTCTGTACCTCCCCTTATTACTCTCTCAGTCACAACTGTCATCTCTCTCTCTCTGTCCCTTTCCCTCTTTCCTCTCTCTCCCCTTCTACCCTATCCTCTCTCCTGCACCTCTCCCTTCTCCTCCTCTTCCCTCTCTTCCCTTCCCTCCTTCTCTCTCTCTGTCCCTCCCCCTTTCTCTCTCTCAGTCACAATTGTCAGCTCTCTCTCTCTCTCTCTATCACTCTTTCCTCTCTCTCCCCTTCTCCCCTATCCTTTCTCCTCTCCCTCGCCCTTCTTCCCCCCTCTCTCTCTGTCCCTCCCCCTTTCTCTCTCTCAGTCATGATTGTCAGCTCTCTTTTACTCTGTCACTTTCTCTCTTCCTCTCTCCCCTTCTCCTTCATCCTCTCTCTTCCCCCTCTCTACCCTCCTCCCTCCTTCTCCTCCTCTATCTCTCTGTCCATCCCTCTTTCTCTCAGTCATGATTGTCTGCTTTCTTTTTCTCTGTCGTTCCCTCTTTCTCTCTCTCTCTTTGTCAGCTCGCTCCCTCCCCCTTTTCTCTCTCAGGAACTATTGTCTGCTCTCTTTCTCTCTCTCTCTATCCCTCTTTCCTCTCTCTCCTCTTCACCTCTATCCTTTCTCCACCCCCTCTCCCTTCTCCTCCTCTCTTTCTCTGTTCCTCCCTTTTTCTCTCTCTCAGTCACGATTGTCAGCTCTCTTTTTCTGTCACTTTCTCCCTTCCTCTCTCCCTCTCTCCTCTCTCTCCTCTCTCTTCCCCCTCTCTACCCTCCTCCCTCCTTCTCCTCCTTTATCTCTCTGTGCATCCCTCTTTCTCTCAGTCATGATTGTCTGCTCTCTTTTTCTCTGTCCTTCCCTCCTTCTCTCTCTCTCTCTCTGTCAGCTCCCTCCGTCCACCTTTTCTCTCTCAGTGAGAATTGTCTGCTCTCTCTCTCTCTCTCCCTCTCTCTCTCTCTTTCTCTCCGTGGGTGTAGAGTTTTTTCTGAGTTCTTGGCAGAATTTGCTTAAAACCAAAAGACTAAACTTCCAGTAAAACACAAAACTGTATTAAATGTCAAAACTGAAACATATCGTGACTTTTTATTTTTAAAAGTTGCTCATTTGGTGGTGGTTTTGGTGCTAGTTTCATTTTCAAAATCTGAAGTTTAAACCACAAAAACAAAACATTTTCAAACTGACATCGGGTTAAATTTGGGAACACGATTGTGACATGACAGTTTAAACGTGTAACTTTTTTGTGCTTGTTTCCATGGAGATGATAATACCTTACCTGGAATTTTTCTCAGTTTTAAAAGACATTAAACAGGTGATGCTCCCAGGCTGAGTTACAGGTCAGATCAGTGGAGGGGCGGTCTCACTCACAATAATAAGCAAGACAGAAGTGTAATGCCATACTGTGAAACATTCCAACAGATTTGATCCACAGTTAACGTTGAAAATTGCTCTTGGAAACTTGGAAACAAACAAATAAACTTGCACACGCTTTTCAAGTAACTATTTTGTTTGTTTAAATCAGAACTATTCTTTTTTTGGAGTGATTTATGTTTGAGTAATTCTTAATCCACTATTTTCAAGACGCCATTTTGTCGATCAATCCCAGTTTTCACCTCCACCTGTACACGCCCACTGTGACATATGCACTTTGTTCTACGACTTTATTTTCTTAATCTGTGATACTCGGCGGATTTGGCAGCGCTGCGTAGCTACTAGTGTGATGTGCAGCTGTCTATAGGGGGCGCCGACAGCTCCACAGCTCTTTGTTGTGATGACGTTTACGGTGACGTCTGCTCCCATTGGACACCGCAGTTTTCTAACGTTGACGTCAGCAAATTCGTTTGTTTCATTAAGTCGTTTTAGATGAATACAGTTGTCCCACACTATATCACGGTTCACCTTTTGTGGTCTTGCTGTTTCTCAGATTTTTTGGTGCAGTATTGCATGCTTTTTTACAGCGTATGAATGTGCTTTGTGTTCTGCATCCTGATTGGCTGAGGGACTGTAGACCATTGTGTTCTGTGTCCTGATTGGCTGAGGGACTGTAGACCATTGTGTTCTGCGTCCTGATTGGCTGAGGGACTCTAGACCATTGTGTTCTGCGTCCTGATTGGCTGAGGGACTGTAGACCATTGTCCATCCGTCTCCTCCGTGTCTCCTGTACAGTACAGAATGTGTCAGACAAATTTACATAAATGTTGGATCGCAGTGTGACTCTGAAGTGCTGTATGTTTGCAAGTTTTCTCCCCGACAAAACCCACAAGGTCGATGAAACGTTCTGCGGCGACAAAGGCACCGACGAAGGTTTGAACTTTGAGAGAGTTTAAACAAGAGAGAAATGTGAGAAAATGTTAATGTCTGTGTGAGAAAAGTGTAAAAAGTGTGTGGTGAGGGGTTTTACAGACAAGAAACATGTAGAATAATTGTAAAAAATAAAGCTGATACTTTATGGATTTCACCTATTGCGGGGTATTTTTTAGATCATAACCCTAGTGATAAACGAGGGACCACTGTACAGCAATTTAAAATGTGTAAATTTTAACATAATGATCCACGAGTGTCAGAGATTATTACTATAGAGCTATATACGCAAATTACATCTACTTTGTGTACAGGTTTATAAGACATTTTACTTATTAATGTGCCAATTAGGAAAAAGCGAACAAAACTGAGTCAGTCCTTGTATATTTTAATAGTGATTCCATCGTAACCGTCTGAAGCCTGTGCATGTGTTTATCTCAGAGCCAGTGTTTGTGCGAGAGCTTTAATGTCAGAGCCATTTCACTTAATGAAAAACACAAAAGTGCTTTCCTCGGGTTTTCCTCGGCCCAACCACAAAGTCACAGCTTCGAGCCGGGAATAATCAGGAGCTATTTTTAGACAGGGAAATAGTTCTAGTTTTGCTCTGTTCAAAGTGTTGAGACGCAGTGAGAGTGTGACAGTTTTTTGAGATCTTAATAACACTGAACCGGAGCTTTGAAAAAATGTAATTATGAAACGATTCAGTGGATCTTTGTTATAATGAGGAGAAATAAAATGCTCTGTAGACTTAAGCAAACACACAAAACAACACCCACCTGGCCACTGTTACCTAAAATAGAAGTTAGTATAGTAGCATCAGCAGCTCAGTTGGTTGAGTGTTTGCCCCCTGACCCAAAGGTTGGTGGTTCAAAACCCACTCTCCACATAAATATCATTGGTTGAGTTTCCAGATCCACTGACCCACAGTTTGGCGATGTGATATTATCCCCTCTGTCTTCTCCACCCTCTCTCCCCTGTTCCCTCCTCTCTCGCCTCTCATTCACCTCCTCCACTTTCTCTCCCAACTCCACTCTCTCTCTTCTCTCTCCCTGTCCCCCTCTCTCTCTCCCCTCTTGCTCTACTCCCTCTCTCTGCCCCCTCTTGCATTCTTCTTCTCCCCCCTTTCCTTCGCTCCTTCTCTACTCCCCCTCTCTGCCCTCTCTCTCCTTCTTCTCCCATTCCCTCCTTCTTCTCTCTCATCTTGTTCCCCCCTTTCTCTCTATCCCCTCTCTCTACTCCCTCTCTCTGCCCCCTTATGTCCTTCTTCTTCTTCTCTCCTCCCTCCCTTCCCTCGTTCTCTCTCTCCTCAAGTTCCCCTCTTCCTCTATCCCCTCTCTCTGCCCCCTTATCTTCTTCTTCTTCTCTCCTCCCCCTCTCCTCTCTCTCTCCCTCTCCCTCTCACTCCCCTTCTCCTCTATCATCTCTCTACTCCCCCTCTCCTTCTTCTTTCCTCCCCTCCCTCCTTCTCTTTCCCTCTCTCCTCTCGCTCCCCTCTTCCTCTATCCTTCACTCCTTCTCTTTCAGTGATGCATGTGAAATGAAGGAGTGCACATTTGCTCATTTAGAAACAAAATCAAGTTTAAAGTTTCTCTCAGAACAAATCCAGAATGTTTTAATGTACGTGGACCGTGCCTGTCCCTGATTGGCTAATCCACCTGTCAATCACGCCCATCTGAGTGTAGAGAGAGAGGCTTCAAACAAAACTAAATACTGCATTAAACAGATAATTCTCCATGTTCTAACCTCACGTCTCAGAAAAGTCACCATTTTACTTGTGGACTTTGGGAAAACATTCATAATCATGAGGTCATCTTAGTTTCAAGCCTGAAGCCTGAGTTAAAGATGTTAGAACACATAAGCTCACTGGACCCAGACGTCTTCAACCTCGTGAGATTCATCGAGTCCTTTGATTTCAAAGACCGTCAGTCAGACCATGATGAACAAACTGACAATGGCACAGGCTTGGAAACAGTAAAGGAGCAGCTGCCCGCGGAGTCCACTGAAATACTGGGGGACATAGAGACACTCTCCAGGAGGCAAAAGTTCGAGATGAGGCAGATGACAACTGCAAAACAAGTCAGATTGAATCTGAAGCTGATGATGCCAACATCCAGGAAAATGAACTGGATTTAGTGACAGTTTTGGAGGCAGTGAAGACGGAACTGTCTGCTGAGTAAAGCAATATACTGGAGGACATAGAGACTCTGTTTCAGGATGCAGAAATTACAGAGGATCAAGTCTCCCAGAAAGCCTCCAAGTCGACATTTATTTATTTATTTATTTATATATTTATTTATTCATTCATTCATAGTTACAAAATGAAATTGCAGCTGATGTGTTACATCAAGAGCTAATGCCCTGGTTGGGCTTTTTTTTTAATATATACAAAACACTTCCCTAACATCAGTCAAATATACATTTTTCTCTCACTCACCAACTGTCATACGACTTATTTACAAGTGGGTTCAGTTTTGACTCATTTTCAGCCAGTTCTTAACCCTAGAGGTGAACATTTTAAACTCAGAAATGTTCTTTATTTCAATGGGCAGTGAGTTTCACAGTTTGCAGCTCTGGTGTGAAAAGGCCGACTGTCCAAAAGAGGTTCTGCATTGTGGGATTTTACAGTTCTCGTTTGCGGTGTCTCTTGTCACTCTGGTGCTGTTTAGTCTTTGTATAAATGTACTGAGTGATTCTGGGGCCAAGTTATGAATACACTTAAAACATAATTTAAGAAAACATAAACTAGTAAAACTTTCGAAACTTAATAGATTATATTTTTTAAGGATGTGACAATGATGAAAACGGATTGGCCCCAGATATTTAAAAGAACATTAACTACTTGTATGCTTTTTATCATTTTGCTAATTTATTTTAAATCTTTGGTCTACATTTAAATCTTTGTCAATAGAAAAACAATTTAGAAACGTTTTTTGAAAAACTCTAGAGTCAGCTTATTTTGAGTTAGCCATCTGACTAACCCAGCCATGCATGCGGACACTTGTATTTTATCGCGGCAATGCTCTGGTGTCTTGGTCGGGTGCATAAAAAACACATGTCATCTGCATAAAGTTGGCAGCGGACACCTGGGTCAGATCAAAGGCACCTGGGCATTTCAATAAATTTATAAACAGACTAAACAGCAATGGTCCCAATATGGAGCCCTGAGGTATGCCCATGCGAATATTTGCAAATGAAGATTTATTTTCGGCCACTTTAACACACTGTTTCCTATCCTGAAGGTAAGAGGCAAACCGACAAATTGTCTCAGGGGCGATATTGAATAATGTCATTTATCAGGCTGCTTCCTCGTCCTGTTTTCAAGGTTTTCCAAGCTTCGGCGACAACGCAGGAACAAACCAGTCTTCACAAAACCAAAAAGGATCCAACGTATTTCAGGCTTCAACAGAAAATCCACAGCATCTGGGCCTTCCAAACATGAATCCCAGCCAACATCTGAAGTGAAGAGGACTATCATCTCTCCATGTTTTCACTGTTTTAAATTAAAGTTACACAAATTTGCAATTATGAGTTATGTTTATGTTTCTTCAGAATATATAATACTGTTCACAAAATATGGTAAGATTATTCACAGTAAAAGTTGGCCCATCATTGACCCCTCCTACAGTAAAATCTTATCTTTGGGACACAACCAGAACTTTTTGTAACCTTTTTAGTAAAGCATCTGGCACTTGCTTGTCTCCATGGAGATGTTATTGTTCTGCCTGAAATGTCCCAGAGTATAGATTCATTTAAACCTACGGATAGATATGGATTTGAAACTCTGTATTTTCACGGAGAAAAGCAGATGATGCTTCAAGGCCAAGTTCCAGGTCTTTCTGAAGAATGCAGTATTTTCCTTTTACAGTAAACACATGTGTAATTCAGTAGATGCAAAGAGATGGATAAGTTTAATGCCACACTATGAAACATCCCAGAGCAAATAAAAGCAATAATATCTCCATAGAAACAAGCGTGAAATGAGTTTGGTTTTTGGGCAGCAGATGTGTTACGTGATTTAAAGGCAGCGCAAGGGAATGTTTGGAAAAAATCTGGATCTGACCAAGTGAAAGCCCAAAATCAATCGCACCTGTCCTCTCTCCCACTCCGCTTCACTTTTATGAAACATCCACTGTCTTTTTTTCCCCTTTTAGAGGCTTTTTAAATCTCTCACTTTTAGGACAGCATAGTTTAACCTTTGTCCCTGGGTTTTAAAACAAAATATTCTATCTTAAGTCCTCAAAATGTCACCTATTAACACTACTACTAAACTGAAACCCATGACTATCTTTACTTTACTTACACTGGTTCTATTCAGAAACTGATCAGTGAGTCAGTTCTGAGTATTTTTATATCTTGATTTAGGGACAAAATTGTGAAATAAATACATTTTAAGACCAAAAGGACGATCATGAGAGCAGCAGTTACAGAGAGAGGGGTTTTTCAATAGAAAGTGAATTGAAGCCAGAATATACAGTCTATGGTCTTTACACATTGGTTTACTCCTTACGTAACTGCCTTATATGGTGGTCTTGTTTAAGCATCCCTCCTCCTCTTCCTCTCCTCTTCCTCTCCTCTTTCTCTCCTCTTCCTCTCTTCTCCCTCTCCTCTTCCTCTCCCAGACCTCCAGTGCCCCGAAGCTAGAATGTCGTACCAGGAAGTGTTTTGTGCCCCTCTTTCCGTGAGTATCTGGTCCGATTGACCCGTTCCAAATCCCAGCATGCAGCGTGGCATCGTTTACAAAGATGCTCCGCTCCTGCCAACCGTCCCCCCCCTCTCGGGTCTCGGAGTTTGTTTACGAGATCGTCTCCTCCAAAGCTGAGTGAGGTCAAAACTAAATTGAGGAAGTGTTTGAGATATTTCTGTTCAAATGTTGTAATAAGAGTCATGGGTTAGTTTTGTGAAATTAGCTAAAAACAAGGAGCCTGACTGAGAGAAACTGTCTCTCTGTGGGTTTAAAACGGCAAAAAGTTAATGACCTTGTAGCCTTCTTTAGATTTGAGTACTGGCATTTTTTTTCATCTCTCTCTTTCTCTCCCCCTCTCTCTGTTTCTATCTCCTCTCCCCTTTTCTCACACCCCTCTCTCCATCTCTGCCTCTGCTTCTCTCTATCTCTTTCCACCTTCTCTCACCCCTCCTTTTTTCTCCCCCGTCTCTCTCTCTCTCTGTCTTTTCCTCCCTCTCTTTCTCTCTCCCCTCTCCTTCTCTCTCCACTCCCCTCTCTGTTCTCTCTCTACCCCTCTCTGTTTCTCACTTTTTTCCTCTCTCTGTCTTTCTCTCCCCTCCTATATGCCCGTCTTTCTCTCCCACCTCTCTCTGTTTCTACCTCCTTTCCCCTTCTCTCACCCCCTGCCTTCTCTCTGTTCCCACTCTCTCCCTCCTTCGCTCTCTTTCTCTCTCCCTCTCTCTCCCTCCCTCTCTGTATCTCACTCTCTCTTTCTCCCTCTCCTGCTCTGATTCTATCTCCTCCCCCCTTCTCTCAGGCCTTCTCTCTCCTTCTCTGCCTCTCCTTCTCTCTCCCTCCCCTGCTCTATCTCCTTCCACCTTCTCTCACCCTCTCTCTCTCTCTGTCCCTCCCTCCTTTTCTTCCTCTCCCTCTCTCTGTCTCTCCTTCTCTACCCCCCCATCTCTCTCTAGCTCCCCTCTCTCTGTCTCTCTCTTCTCTACCTCCCCGTCTCTCTCTCTCTCTACCCTCTCTCTATATCTTCTTCTCTACTCTCCCTCTAGCTGCTGCCCCTCTCTCTGTCTCTCTCTTTCCCTCCCTCCCTTCGCTCTGTCCCCTACTCTTTCCCTCCTTCTCTCTCCACCTCTCCTCTTTGTATCTCCCTCTTTCTCTGTCTCTCCTTTTCTACTCCATCCATCTCTCTCTAGCCTTCTCTCTGTCTCTCTCCCTCCCTCACTGTCTCTCTATGCCCCACTCTCTCCCTCCTTCTCTCTCCACATCGCCCTCTCTCTGTCTCTCCTTCTCTTCCTCCCCTATCTCTCTCTCTACCCTCTCTCTGTATCTTCTTCTCTACTCCCCCATCTCTCTATCTGCCCTTCTCTCTGTCTCTCTTTCCCTCCCTCCCCCTCGCTCTGTCCCCTACTCTTTCCCTCCTTCTCTCTCCACCTCTCCCTCTTTTTATCTCCCTCTTTCTCTGTCTCTCTCCCTTTTCTACTCCATCTATCTCTCTCTAGCCTTCTCTCTGTCTCTCTCCCTCCTTCACTGTCTCTCTATGCCCCACTCTCTCTCTCCCTCCTTCTCTCTCCACATCGCCCTCTCTCTGTCTCTCTTTCCCTCCCTCCCCCTCGCTCTGTCCCCCTACTCTTTCCCTCCTTCTCTCTCCACCACTCCCTCTTTATATCTCCCTCTTTCTCTGTCTCTTCTTTTGTACTTTCCCTACCTCTCTTTCTACCCCTCCCCTGCCCCCACTCTCTCCTTCCTTCTCTCTCCACCTCTCTGTCTCTGTATCTCTCTCTCTTTCTCTCACTGTCTCTAACAATAAAATAAGAATATTTCCAAACCCGACAGACTCAGAAGCTCAAAGTCTCTCTGTGATGTGAGTGTGTCTCCCTCTTGTGTAACTGGTCACTGTTTTTCTACTACTGTTAATTCAATTTTCTTGTTTTCCATGTCAGTTGTCATGTGTTTTGAACTTTTACAGGGGAAAACATCGTTACTCATCGTTGACACTATATATAACACTTTGAAGTATGGGTCAAATGCAAACTAAAATAAAGAGGACGTTACTTCAGCTTAATGTAATGTCAAAGTCAGCCACAGAACTTGAGAGAAAAATACATGTATAAAAACTGAACTTGTCCAATCAGAAGCTGTTTTTCTGTCATGGTTCAACGTGAGAGCGAGAGAAAAGGCTGCGTTCAAGATAAATGCATTTGTCTCCAGTAGGTTAGACGACTGTAACGTCCTGCTCACTGGCCTCTCCAGACGAGCCTTAAGACAGAACAGTACATCCAGATAGAACACTGCTGCTCCGGTCCTGACTAGAACTAGGAAGTACTTCACACATGTCCTGTGGTTCTCTGGATCTGGAGAATAGACTTTAAAGAAGTGAACAAGTCTCTCCATGAACCAGCACCAAAGAACATCTCCCACATGATAGAGCCACATGAACCATCTGACACTCTGAGGACTAACCAAGGACTAACTAAGAACCAGGACTAAAACAAGGACGAAACCAGGACTAAACCAGGACTAAACCAGTACTAAACCAGAACTAAACCAGGACTAAACCAGGACTAAACCAGGACTAAAACAAGGACGAAACCAGGACTAAACCAGGGCTAAACCAGGACTAAACCAGGACTAAACCAGCACTAAGCCAGGACTAAACCAGGACTAAACCAGCACTAAGCCAGGACTAAACCAGGACTAAACCAGCACTAAGCCAGGACTAAACCAGGACTAAACCAGAACTAAGCCAGGGACCACTAAACCAGGACTAAACCAGGACTAAACCAGACTAAACCAGACTAAACCAGACTAAAAACCAGTAACTAAACCAGGACTAAGCCAGGACTAAACCAGGACTAAACCAGGACTAAACCAGGACTAAACCCAGGACTAAACCAGCACTAAGCCAGGACTAAACCAGAACTAAGCCAGGACTAAACCAGGACTAAACCAGCACTAAGCCAGGACTAAACCAGGACTAAACCAGAACTAAGCCAGGACTAAACCAGGACTAAACCAGCACTAAGCCAGGACTAAACCAGGACTAAACCAGGACTAAACCAGGACTAAACCAGGACTAAACCAGAACTAAGCCAGGACTAAACCAGGACTAAACCAGCACTAAGCCAGGACTAAACCAGGACTAAACCGGACTAAACTACGACTAAACAAGGACTAAACCAGAAACTAAGGCAGGACTAAACCAGGACTAACCCAGAACTAAACCAGGACTAAACCAGCACTAAGCCAGGACTAAACCAGGACTAAACCAGAACTAAGCCAGGAATAAACCAGGACCAAACCAGCACTAAGCCAGGACTAAACCAGGACTAAACCAGGACTAAACCAGAACTAAGTCAGGACTAAACCAGGACTAAACCAGCACTAAGCCAGGACTAAACCAGCACTAAGCCAGGACTAAACCAGGACTAAACCAGAACTAAACCAGGACTAAACCAGGACTAAACCAGGACTAAACTAGGACTAAACTAGGACTAAACCAGGACTAAACCAGGACTAAACCAGGACTAAACTAGGACTAAACTAGGACTAAACCAGGACTAAACCAGGACTAAACATGTTGAATCAGTGTTTGAGTTTTGTGCAGTTAAAACCTGTCTCACTTCCTGAAGATGTGACACAGGCCTCGACTTTGTCAATGTTTAAATTGAGGCTCAGACGTTTTTTTTTTTTTTCTACATGTGACTGAAAGAGTTTTATTCTGCCTCTGCTGTTTTAAAGTTCATTTTGTGACGATTATTCATGTTGTTTTGTGATTTTAACGTCTTTCTTATTCTGTAAATCAATTTAAATGACTTTGTGTAGATTGTGCTGTATAAATAAACGTTCCTTGTCTAAACCGGTTTCCAAACTGGGGTTCAGGGTCTTTATAAAAACATGTGCAGTTTGTAGATAAGGGGAAAAGTCAAAACTCGCCTGCAGCAGTGTGTGTGTGTGTGTCTGCTTACATGGCAAAAGATTAAAAAAAAAAAAATACAGAAATGAGATTAAGTAAAAAGTGAAGTGAAACTTTCCTAAATATTTGTCTTTTTAAGGCATCAGCAAAATGATCATAACGTCCTGGAGAAGTGTCTGCGGAGCTCACAGATGTTTCACTTTGTGTCTGGGGGATTTTTATGTTCGTGTTTGTTTTAAATTCACTGATTTTGAGGCTGAAATCGACACTGGTTTGACACAAAGTTCAGTCTCATCCCTCTGACATGTTTGAAGAGCATTAGACCCATGATCACTGTATCCACTCACAGTCCCCTCTCCTCTTTCTCGCTCCACTTCACTCCCCTCTCTCTCTCCCCATCTCCCTGTTTCTATCTCCTCCTCCCTTCTCTCACTCCTCTCTCTCCTTCTCTCTCTCTCTCTCTCTCTCCCCCTCTCTCTCTCTCTCCCACCATCTCTCCCCCCACTCTCTGTCTCTCCCTCCTTCTTTTCCTCTCACCCTTTCTCCCTCTCTGTCCTCTGCTTCCACTATCTCTCTCTACCCCTCTCCTGCCCCCACTCTCTCCCTCCATCCACCTCTCTGTGCTCCACACTCTCTCTCTCCTCCTCTCTCTCTCTTTCTCCCTCTCTCTGTATCTCCCTCTCCTCCTCCTCACTCTCTCTCTCTCCTCCCTCTCTCTGTATCTCCCTCTCCTCCTCACTTCCTCTCTCCCTCTCTCTTCCTCCCTCTCTCTGTATCTCCCTCTCCTCCTCACCCCCTCTCTCTTCCTCCCTCTCTCTGTATCTCCCTCTCCTCACTCTCCCTCCCTCCCTTTCTCCCTCTCTCTTCCTGCCTCTCTCTGTATCTTCCTCTGCCCTCCCTCTCTCCCTCTCTCTTCCTCCCTCTCCTGCTCTTCCCTCCCTCTCTCCCGCTCTCTTCCTCCCTCTCCTCCTCTCCCTCTCTCTCCCTCTCTCTTCCTCCCACTCCTCCTCCTCCTCTCTCCCTCTCTCTTCCTCCCTCTCCTCCTCTTCCCTCCCTCACTCCCTCTCTCTTTCTCCCTCTCTCCCTCCTTCTCTCCCTCTCTCTTCCTCCTCCTCTCCTCCTCTCTGTCTCTCCCTCCTCTCTCCTCTCCCTCCCTCTCCTCCCTCTCCCTCTCTCCTCCCTCTCTCTTCCTCCTTCTCCTCCTCTCTATCTCTCTCCCTCTCTCTTCCCTCCCTCCTCCTCCTCTTCCCTCCCTCACTCCCTCTCTCTTTCCTCCTCCCTCTCCCCTCTCTCCCTCCCTCCCTCCCTCTCTCCTCCCTCTCTCTTACTCCCTCTCCTCCTCTTCCCTCTCTCCCTCTCTCCCTCCTCCCTCTCCCTCTCTCTTCGTCTCTCCCTCTCTCTGTATGTCCCTCCCTCTCCTCCTCTCCCTCCCTCTCTCCCTCTCCTCCTCCCTCTCCCTGTGTCTTTGATGTGTTGTGTGTGAACACATTTTCAGCAGCTGTACATTAACAGTACCACATGCGTCTGACAGATCTAAACGGCCCCGTCTCGTGATCGTCACAGGACCGACCCCTGTGGGAGCCACGGCGGTCGTGTTTTAACAAAGTCACTCGTCTTTAAACCTGTGACCACTTCAAAGCAGAAGCTGAGGAGCTGTCCACAAGTGAAAGTGACCTGCATTTTTAACACAGAAATAGAAATATTATAAATACATAAATATGAAATAATATTAAACAGATAGAGTCATTTCACTTTTTTCTTTACTATATAATTTCATATGTTACAGGGTTAATATATGTGATGTCCTCGAGAATTAAAACTTCCACAAAGTCAGACAGACAGATGGATAAACAGACAGATCACAGTTCAGTCACATAGAGGTAGATATAAAAACACACTCTTTTAATATTTTGTATATTCTTGCTTTATGTTTTCTTCTGTTTCCTTCACATTTCTGTTGTAAACTCGTCGTCTGCTCTCGTGCCTTTGCCGTGGCCGTTTGAAGCTGTTCTCAGTGATTTTTGGCCCGTGGCAGAGTTGATTTTACTCGACCCACTGCTCAGTCATTATGGTTCAAGTTCGTGTCAGATTTAAATATAAACATCTGCTGCTCAAAAGGGGCGGGGCTTCAGCGACCCCTTAATTAAAGGTTCATGCACTGGGACTGGAAAAAGCTGCACTATGTAACATTTCTGTTCAAGTGTCCGTCATGCTCGTCTCCGTGGAGATGTCCTTGCGTTGCCAGGAAAATGTTCTGTCTTGCATTTATTTAATCATGTGTCTAAGGGTGTTTTTATAGCTCAAAAACTGCATTCTTTCAGAGACCATCGCCGCCACTCCACAGATCTGACCTTTAACTTGACTGAATTGTAAAAAATAAAGCGGATACTTCCCAGATTTCGCCTTTTGCAGGTTATTTTTAAAATGTAACCCCTACGACAAACGAGGGACCGCTGTATATATAAATGGACATAGTTCCAAATAGTCAGTGATCATGGGCGCACTTCCGGCTCCATCGACTCTCGCTCCAATTCACTTTCTATTGAAAAAAATGTCGCCCCTCTCTCTGTAACTGCTGCTGTCAGACTCGTCATTTTGGTGTTAAAATATTCCTATTAACCCGCTCTACATGATCCTGGTGTTTTTTTATTTCACTATTGTGTCCGTAAATCAAGATATGAACATTAATAACAGACCAATCAGGTGCCTTCTTTTCTCCGAGGTTGTTCCGACTAGCGTTAGCAACAGGTTTGAGCGCCCACACTCCTCCTAAACCAGCCATGAAAGCAGAAAGGGCGTTACCTTCAACATCCTCACTCCAGATTGGCTCTTTGGTTGCTATGATACTCAAAATTCCCAATATATAACTCGTCTCTTAATTCGCCGCTTTAACTGCTCCAGCCTCAGCGCGCTTCATGTGACTGGAGCAGAACACTGTGGGTGACGTCACACTCACTCAGTCCACTTTTTAAAACAGTTTATGTGCCAAACTCACATTGTTAACCGAGAACTTACTCCTGGTTCTGTAATTTATTCCGTGTTACTCTTCCACTCAGCAGAACTGTCAATCACCCGGGACACTGCTGCTGACGATGTGAAACAAAAAAAAAAATACCGGTTTAAAACGTCTCCCCAGAACTGCAGCAAAACTGTGCAAACCTACAGTCCAAGGATTATCTCAGCGGCCACGAGTTTCAGCTTCTGGTTAATACCCGACATTTTTAGCCCTTTTAATCACTCCAAAGATAGAATATTGTGTTTTGAATTGCTAATATCTACGGCAACGCTGATTACTCTAAAAGCCATTAGGGCCATCTAAATAAATCCAGATATATTTATGTAAGTATCTGAGACGTCTTCAGTCATATGTCACCCCCGTGCGCTCCGCTGACAGGCCGAACGCTAAAAATGCCAGTCGCTCAATGAAGCGTTAAAAGCATTTGAAGGTGACTTTGGGCGCCACAAACTCAGATCCGATCAATTATTCAAACTCTGCCTTTTTATTATTAATACCCCACATCACAGGGAGAAAAGCTGTTTGTTAAACCGTTTGTTTGTTAGCAATTTGTCAAAGTCCCTCTACCTGATTTTTTACTTGTATTTGAGTAAAATCTGTCTCCTGAGGCTGCTGTGTGCCGTTATTGTCTGATAATTAGGAAGTGTGTGGTTAGCATGCTTGTTGTTAGCCTCTGAAAGTTGTGAAACGTGCTTATAAACTCATCACGGTGAGTAATTAGAATGGTTGAGGTAAATGAGGAATAGCTTTGGGCCCATATGTTTAACGCATAAACCACACCACCTTGTGATGTCATCATGTGGTTATACAGGAAGTGCTCCACTGTGTTGTTAAACTCCATGCACCTTCACTAGAATCATTTGGATAATCTCAGTCCTGGAATTGCCCATCTCCACTGAACTAAAGGTAAAAGGAGCTGTTCACTTGGAAACTACCACTTCATGACATCACAAGGTGGAAAAGAGCATTCTGGAAATGTAGACAGACTAATAATCTCTCTCCCTCTCTCTCTTCTTCCTTGGTGTCTCTCTCGTCTCTTTTTTCTCCCCTTCTCTCTCACTCTCCCTCACTCCTCCCCTCTCTCTTCTCCCTCCCTCTCTCTCTCTCTCTCTCTTTCG
This sequence comes from Periophthalmus modestus, assembly GCA_019594935.1. Taxonomy (NCBI): domain Eukaryota; kingdom Metazoa; phylum Chordata; class Actinopteri; order Gobiiformes; family Gobiidae; genus Periophthalmus; species Periophthalmus modestus. The sequence continues at coordinate 3,111,277 of JAIEZT010001214.1, read as the reverse complement.
CCCTCTCACCATCTCCTTCTCAATCTTTTTTCTTTCTCCCCCTCTTTCTCTCACACTATGTTTGGTAGTGTATTTTTAAACAGGCCATCGACCCCCTCTCTTTCCCCCTCTCTCTCTTTGTTCTCTACCTCTCTCGCTTCTCTTTCTTTCTCCCCTCTCTCTTCTCTCTCTTTCTTCTCTTCGCCCTCTCTCTCCTTTCTCTTTCTTTCTCCTCCTCTCTCTCACTCACTTCTCCCTTTTCTCTTCTCCATCTCCCCCTTTCCCATTTCTATCTCCTCCCGCTCCCTCTCTCTCTTCTCTCCTTCTCTTCTCTCACTCCCTCTCTTTCTCCTCTCTCTCCCTTTCTCTTTCTTTCTGTTTCTCCCCCTTCCTCCCTCTACGCCCTTGCTTCCTCTTTCTCTCTGTTCTCTCCCTCTTTCTCTCTCTCTCTCCTCCCCTCTCCCTCTCTTCTCCTTCATCCTCTCTTTTTCTTGATGAAATCTGCTGAAATGGTTTTCTCTTCTGTGTCACGTCCGGGTCAAGAGTCAAAAGTCCAAACCAGGCTCCAAATCCAACTGTATCTGAGTATTTCTTCGTTTGGTGTCTTCAGTGAAACTTTATGTATCTACGAAAAATCATCTCCACACTTTTGTCTGGTGTTGTACTTTTAAACTCTCCGTCAGTATTCGAGGTATTTCCCATAGGCGTCGTTGTCCTCAGGATAAACACTGTCTCACCTGGATGTGTTCATATTAATATTTAGCAGGTGTACTTCAGGTGTACTTCAGGTGTACTTCAGGTGTACTTCTCGTGTTAGCGCCGCAGTAACACGCTCTCGTTCTGTTTGTTCATTAATGCGACCACACGTGTTGAAACGAGGCTTCTTCAAGTACTGTTCGATTTGACACTTTTATGAGGTTCAAATATGGAAGAGCACACGCTTCAGGATCAGGTATTCCACAGGGTAAATGTGTACTCTGTAATACATGTGTACTCTGTAATACATGTGTACTCTGTAATACATGTGTACTCTGTAATACATGTGTACTCTGTAGTAATAATCGTGTACTCTGTGGTAATAATCGTGTACTCTGTGGTAATAAACATGTACTCTGTGGTAATAATCGTGTACTCTGTAGTAATAATCGTGTACTCTGTAGTAATAACAGGGTGGTATCAGTCCAGTCCAGATAAAGGTGGAGCTCCGGCCTCTTTGCCTCATGGTCCACGTCATTTTTAGATTTAATAAATGCCCCATGAAGTGAGCAGATGTGCACAGTCGATTTATCCTCTCAACTAAAACTATTTCACTGCCCTCCCTCTTTCTTTCTCTCCCTCTTTCTCTCTCTCTGTGTTTTCTCTCTCTCTCTCTCTTGGCGCCGTTGTGGTCAGTTTACTCTGTGTTGGACTTAACCACATCTCTCACATCTCCTCTCTCTCTCCCTCTCACTCTCTCCTTCACTCCTTACCCCTCTCTTCTTTCTCTCTCTCTCTCCCTCACTCTCTCTTTTTCTCTGTTCTCTCTCTCTCTCTTGGTGCCGTTGTGGTCAGTTTACTCTGTGTTGGACTTAACCACATCTCTCTCTCTCTCTCTCTCACTTTCTCCCTCATTCCTCCCCCTCTATTCTCTCTCTCTCTCTCTCCTTCTCCCTCACTCTCTCTGTTCTCTCTCTCTCTTGATGCCATTGTGGTCAGTTTACTCTGTGTTGGACTTAACCACATCTCTCTCAGCTCCTCTCTCTCTCCCCCTCACTCTCACTCTCTCTTTTACTCCTTCCCCCTCTCTTCTTTCTCTCTCTTTCTCCCTCACTCCCTCTTTTTCTCTGTTCTCCTTCTCTTTCTCTCTCTCTCTCTCTTGGTGCCATTGTGGTCAGTTTACTCTGTGTTGGACTTAACCACATCTCACAGCTCCTCTCTCTCTCCCCCTCACTTCACTCTCTTCACTCCTTCTCTCTCTCCACATCTCACAGCTCCTCTCTCTCTCTCTCTCTCCTTCACTCCCTCTTTTTCTCTGTTCTCTCTCTCTCTCTCTCTTGGCGCCGTTGTGGTCAGTTTACTCTGCGTTGGACTTAACCACATCTCTCAGTTCCTCTCTCTCTCTCTCTCTCTCTGAGCTGCTGTCAAATGTCTCCATGTTTCTGTAAGTCTCTTTTTTTTTCTTTTTTTTTTAAATAAATGTATTTAAAAGTATTTAAAAGTATTTAAAAGTATTTGTCTGGAAAAAGGAAGAAGGAAAAGTGTTTTGACTCGTCTTTTCCATTTCTGGTTTTAGTTTTTTTTTTTTCTGTGAGAATTTTCCTGAGGCAGCGTTTGGTCGTGTGCCCCATCTGTGAGCCAGATCTGAACGAGGGAGGGACGGAGGGAGGGAGAGAAGGGGAGAGACAGAGAGAGGGAAAGAGAGGGAGAAAGAGAGAGGGAGAGAGAGAGGAGGGGGGGTTAGAGAGTGACAGAGGGAAGACAAAGACAGACAGAGAGAGCGGAAATAGGGAGGGAATGGAAAAGAGCACAAAGAGAGAGGGAGAGGCAGAGAGAGGGAAAATGAGAGAGGGAGGAAGTAGGTGAGAAAGAGTAGGAGAGAGAGGGAGAGAGAAGGAAGGAAAGAGAGGAGAAGAGGTGGGAGAGGAGGAGAAGGGAGAGAGAGTAGGAGAGAGCAGAGTGGGAGTAAGAGAGAGAGGGGAGGAGAAGAGAGGGAGAGTAGGAAGAGAGAGAGAGAGAGTAGGAGAGGAGGAAAGAGAGAGGGAGAGTAGATGGAGAGAGGGAGAGAGTGGCAGAGACAGAGTGAAAGTAGGAGGAGAAAGAAAGAGAGAAAGAAGGAAATAGAGAGGGAGAGTAAGAGAGGAGAGGGAGAGTGAGGGAGAGTAGGAGGAGAGAGAGGAGAACAGTAAGAAAAGAGAGGGAGAGAGTAGGAGAGAGAGAGGAGGAGAGAGGGGAGGGAAGAGAGAGGGAGAGGAGGAAGAGAGAGAGAGAGAGGAGGAGAGAGGGGAGGGAAGAGAGAGGGAGAGTAGGAAGAGAGAGAGAGAGTAGGAAAGAGAGAGGGAGTGTAGATGGAGAGTATAGAGAGAGAAAGGAGGACAGTAAGAAGAGAGAGGGAGAGAGTAGGAAAGAGAGGAGGAAAGAGAGAGGGAGAGTAGATGGAGAGTAGAGAGAGAGAAAGGAGGACAGTAAGAAGAGAGAGGGAGAGAGTAGGAGAGAGGGGAGGAAAGAGAGAGGGACAGTAGATGGAGAGTAGAGAGAGAGAAAAGAGGACAGTAAGAAGAGAGAGGGAGAGAGTAGGAGAGAGGGGAGGAAAGAGAGAGAGAGAGTAGGAGGAGAGAGAGAGGAGAGTAGGAGGAGAGAGTTAGAGAGCGAGGGAGCAGGCAGGAGAGAAAGAGAGAGCAGGAGAGAGAGGAGTGTTGGAGCAGGCGTTGGCAGCTCTGAGTGAGGCAGGGTTCTGGGATAGAGAGACTTTTTCTCGTCTGCTGTAGAGTCTATACGGCTCACGAACAAAAAGGCTCTGTACAAGGCAACGTGTGAACGGAGAGGAAAATGTGACTTTACTCAGCCAATCGACGCTTTTAAAAACACAAAAAAACACAACTTGTTCTTTTTTAATGTTATCCAAGTTATTCCCACTTTCCTAACTCACTCCGACCATCCTAATTACTCACCGCAATGAGTTTCAAAGTGCTTCTCACAACTTTTGCAGTCATAGGGGCGACAGTAGCTCAGCCGGTTAAGCGTTAGCCCACTGATAAGAAGGTCAGCGGGTCAAATTCAGCTCCCACAGACGAATACTGTTGTTGTGTCCTTGAGCAAGACACTTAACCCACCTCACCCCCTGTGTCTGTGTACACACCATGCTAACAGCACACTTCCTGGTTCTCAAATGATTATTTTGACCCTTAAGCGCTAACTACTTTCGCTCAACTACACAAACAAAAACATCTGTACGGCCATAGACTGTACATATAAATGGACATAGCTAACCTGCTAGCCGCCACATTTCAAATAGGAAGTTAGCATTGGTGCAAAGTGGTTCATTTGAGCTCTGGTTGCAATTCACTTCTATTGAAAAACCGTGTACCCTCTCTCTGTACCTGCTGCTGTCAGACTCGTCATTTTGGTCTTAAAATGTTCGTATTAACCCGCTCTACGTGATACTGGTGTTTTTTATTTTGCTATTATGTCCGTAAATGAAGATATGAACATTAATAGACCAATCAGGCACCTTCTTTCACCGAGCTTGCTCCGGCTAGCGTTAGCAGCAAGTTTGATTGACAGCATTGCTAAGCGGGAAGGGGCGTTACCTTCAACAGCCGCGCTCCAGATTGGCTCTTTGGTTGCTATGATACTCACAGTTGGAATTTCTAATATGTAACTCAGCTCCAAATTAGCTGCTATAACTTTAGCCCTTTAATCCATGTAACCAACGTCTGACTTCCTGGTTTGGTTTTATGTAAATACACAGTTGCTAGTACGAGCTGATATGCCAGAACTTAGAAACATTCCTGACTGGGTGAATACAAAAATAGCGGTAAAATTTGTTATGCAAAGCTATGCAAAAGACCACAAAAACAGCCCAAAATGTTCCATGCAAGATCATTAGCCAAAACAGGAAACAGGTTAGCATGATGGAGTTGTGCAGTGTCAAAGCTAACATTGTTCTGTTATGAGCGGGTATTTATCACTAAAATCTGTTTACAAACTCAATTCACAGGGGCCTACCTCCTGTATGAGACCAAACATCAGGTCTCCATGACGTCGAGCGTTTATTATTAGCTTAACAATGTGATTTCAAGTCCAGATAAGGGTCAAAATAAGGTTTAAGGGTTTAGCCAGAGGTTAAAGGCCCATATTACACTGTTTCCTCATCACAAACAGACCTGCAGTTGTGTTTTGTTTTATTCACACATTTTTAACACACAAACCCTGCATATTTAGACTGAATTCCTCTCTCATACTGAAAATACTTCATTCCACCTTGTGATGTCATCATGTGGTAATACAGGAAGTGCTCCACTGTGTCCATACACCTTAACTAGAATCATTTGGATGATTTTAGCTCTGGTAAAATAAGGTAAAATGAGCTGTTAACTTGAAAACTATACCACTTTATGACATCACAAGGTGGAACGGAGCATTTTGAGCTTTGGAAATGTAGACAGACTAATAATAAAGAGTTACTAACATGTGTGAATGAAACAAAACACAACTTTGGGTATGTTTTTGAGGAGAAGAGTCCATTTTGTGCATAGACTGTATATATAAATGGACCTAGCTAACCTGCTAGCCGCCACGTTCCAAACAGGAAGTGATTCCGGCCTTTTGGTCTTAAAATGTTCGAATTAACCCTCTACATGATCCTGGAATTTTTATTTCGCTGTTGTGTCTGTAAATCAAGATATGAACATTCATAACAGACAACTTAGGCTCCTTCTTTCTAGCGTTAGCAACAGGTTTGATTGACAGTGTTGCTAAGGACCTTTAATAGACATAACCCAGTGTTCAGCAGAGACAGGAAGATATTGTGAGAACATGAGGAAGCGTGGTTGCACTGCTGATGACCTGATCTGACGTCAAAACAAAATCATTTAGTAAAAACACAGATCATTTATCATTTATCATTTCATTTCTACGCCTACATTGTTTTTGGGTAAAGAACTTCTCCTTCTGTAGATCCTCGTTCTGCTGGCTCCACGTTCACAACAGCTGCTTAAATGAGACAAAACAAGCTACTTCTCTTTTACGACTCAAAACAACTTTTAACAGAATCGTTTCTCAGCAAAAATCTCCACGGCAACAAGCAGGTGGTGGATCCTCAACCGGAAAAGTTACATTATGCAGCTTTAATTCCACCTATTTTCTATTCAAACAATATTATAACATATCAGAGTGAAAGAATGAGAAGTCTGAGTAACGCATAAACATCAATGTTGCCTGGTGGTGCAAAGCTAACTGAAGCACTACACTGTCTGTAGCTCTGTTATCTATCACATTTTTCACAATCTGACCAGAAAGAGCTGATTTAGCCGGGACTAAAACAGGTGAGCTGATTTGTGCTGTTAAACAAGTCTCTCTCAAATAACATTACAGTCACGAGCTAGCTAGCGTTAGCCAACAGTTTTTCAGTTAGTCACGCTCGTGGTTTTGTTGAAAATCAAACTCCTAAACTGAACCATGAACGCTCGGATTGATCACAGTCTCTTAAAAATGTGCTCTTTAAATCCATTTTGTATTTTTGTCTTGCGTTTTGAGACCATATTAAACATTTTTTTTGGCAGCGTTTGCTAATGTGTGCAGTGTGTCTCCATGGTAACGGCTGAACATCCCACTATAGACATGCATACAGTGTATAGTTGAGTTGCTTTTGCTTACCATACCAATCTTGCTTTGACAAAGATTGGTCTTTTAATTCCACCATATGGAACATTCATAAATACATAAAATGACATGTATTTCACTGTTCCAAAAGCAGAGAGATGTACGAGACAACAGCCAATCACAGCCTCCGCAGCCTCGTCTCTGCCACAGCATATGCACCGGCTAAAAGCAGCCTCTGGCACAGCACGGAGAGGGGGAGGAAGAGGGAGGGAGGAGGAGAGAGGGAGAGAGGGGGAGGGAGAGGGAGAGAGGGGGAGGAAGAGGGAGAGAGAGGGAGGAAGAGAGAGAGGAGAGGGGAGAGGGGGAGGGAAAGGAGGAGAGAGAGGAGAGATGGGAGAGGACAAGGGAGAGGGGGGGGGGAAGAGGGAGAGAGAGGGGGAGAGAGGGGGAGGAGAGAGAGAGGGAGAGGACAGGGAGAAGGGGGGGAAGAGGGAGAGAGAGAGGAGGGATAGAGGGGGGAGGAAGAGAGAGAGGGAGAGGACAAGGGAGAGAGGGGGGAGGAAGAGGGGGAGGGGAGAGAGAGAGGGGGAGAGGGGAGGGAGAGAGAGAGCGGGAGCAAGAGGATGAGAGAGAGGTGGACGAAGAGGGAGAAGAAGAGGGAGAGAGAAGGGGAGGAAGAGGGAGAGAGAGGAGGAAGAGGGAGAGAGGGAGGAAGAGGGAGAGAGAGGAGAGGACAAGGGAGGGAGAGGGCGGAGGAAGAGAGGGGGAGGCGGAGAGAGAGAGAGGGAGAGGGGAGACAAGGGGAGTGAGGGGGAGGAGAGGGAGAGAGAGGAGAAGAAGAGAAGAAGGAGGGAGAGGGGGGAGGAAGAGGGAGAGAGAGGGAGAGGAAGAGGGAGAGAGAGAGGGATGGAGAGAGGGGTGGAAGAGAAGGGGGAGAAGAGAGATGGGGAGGAAGAGGGAGAGAGAGAAGGAGAGAGAGAGGGATGGAGAGGGGGAGGAAGAGGGAGGGAGAGAGAAGGGGAGAGAAAGGGGGGAGAGAGAGAAAACAGGGAGAGAGAGAGAGAGAAAGAAGAAGGGAGAGAATGAGGGGGGGAGGGAAAGAGAGAGGGGAGGGACGGATGTTCAGAGCACAGCAAACATGAGAGAATATGGACTATGTTTACCAGGTGTGACAGAAGAAGAGGGGGAGGAAGAGGGAAAGAGAGAGAGGGGGGGGGGGGGGGAGAGAGGGAGGGGGGGGATGAGGAGAGAGGAGAGGAAGAGGAGAGAGAGGGAGAGAGGAGAGGGGGGGCGGGAGAGGAAGGTTCAGCAAACACAAGAGAATGTACACTGTGCTTGAATACCAGGTGTGAGAGAAGAGGGAGAGAAAGATTGAGGGAGAGAGAGAAAGGAAGGGAGAGAAAAGTCCCTTACACAGACTCTGCACAAACTCTGCAATATAAAGTGTTTAATCTGCTCTTTTTACTTCAAATGTGACACTAAAACAAGTACAGGGAGAAACAGCACAACTTTAACAGGGAAACAGCACAACTTTAACAGAGAAACAGCACAACTTTAACTGAGAAACAGCACAACTTTAACTGAGAAACTGCACAACTTTAACTGAGAAACAGCACAACTTTAACTGAGAAACAGCACAACTTTAACTGAGAAACAGCATAACTTTAACTGAGAAACAGCACAACTTTAACTGAGAAACAGCACAACTTTAACTGAGAAAACAGCACAACTTTAACAGAGAAACAGCACAATTTTAACAGAGAAACGGCACAACTTTAACAGAGAAAACAGCACAACTTTAACTGAGAAACGGCACAACTTTAACAGAGAAACGGCACAACTTTAACAGAGAAACGGCACAACTTTAACAGAGAAACGGCACAACTTTAACTGAGAAACAGCACAACTTTAACTGAGAAACAGCACAACTTTAACTGAGAAACAGCACAACTTTAACTGAGAAACAGCACAACTTTAACAGAGAAACAGCACAATTTTAACAGAGAAACGGCACAACTTTAACAGAGAAACAGCACAACTTTAACTGAGAAACGGCACAACTTTAACAGAGAAACGGCACAACTTTAACAGAGAAACGGCACACAACTTTAACAGAGAAAACGGCACAACTTTACTGAGAAAACAGTACAACTTTTAACTGAGAAACAGCACAACTTTAACAGAGAAACGGCACAACTTTAACTGAGAAACGGCACAACTTTAACAGAGAAAAACAGCACAACTTTAACAGAGAAACAGCACAACTTTAACAGAGAAACAGCACAATTTTAACAGAGAAACAGCACAACTTTAACTGAGAAACAGCACAACTTTAACAGAGAAACAGCACAACTTTAACTGAGAAACAGCACAACTTTAACTGAGAAAAAGCACAACTTTAACTGAGAAACAGCACAACTTTAACTGAGAAACAGCACAACTTTAACTGAGAAACAGCACAACTTTAAGTGAGAAACAGCACAACTTTAACAGAGAAACAGCACAACTTTAACAGAGAAACAGCACAACTTTAAGTGAGAAACAGCACAACTTTAACAGAGAAACAGCACAACTTTAACAGAGAAACTTGGAAAAAAAACCCTCCATCCATCTTAGTTTTAGGCAAAGTTTTGTAATGAAAGATCTGCTGAGAGGGTCGTATAAAGTACATTATATGCAAATCACCTCAACTAAATGTATCATGATGCATTTCATTTCAAAACTCAATTTTGATTCCCTCCCTTTCACTCTCTCTCTTCCCTCTCTCTTCTCTCTTTCTCACTCTTTCCCTAATCCATCTTCCACTCCCTCCCTCCCTCTCTCTCCCTCCTTCTCCTTTTCTCTCTCTCCCTCTATCCCTCTCTTCCTTTCTGCATCTCCCCGTCTCTCTCCCTCACTCCCTCATTTCCCCCCTCCCCTTCCCCTCTTTCTCTCCCTCCCTCCTCTCTTCTCCCCTCTCCCTCTTTCCTCCCTCTCTCCTCCCTCTTTTCTACCTCACTCCCTCTCTCCTTACTCTGTCCCCCTCTCTCCCACTCTCCCTCCCCTTCTCCCCCTCCTCCCTCTCTTTTTCCTCTCCCGCTCTCCTCCCTCACTTCTTCCTCTCTCCCTTTCCCCCTCTCTCTCCCTCTCTCCTCCCCCCCTTTCTCCTCCCTCTCTCCATCCCTCTCTGTCCCTCTCTCGTCCCTCTCCTCCCCCTCTCGCCTCCCTCTCTCTTCCCCCTCTCTCTCTCCTCTCTCCTCCTCTCTCTCCCTTTCTCCTCCCTCCCTCTCTACCTCTCTCCCCCCTCTCATCTCCCCCCTCTCTCTCTCTCTCTTCTCCTCTCTCCATTCCTTCATCTCCTCCCTCTCTCCTCCTCTCTCGCCTTCCTCTCTCCCCTTCTCTTCTCTCCCTCTCTCTCCCTTTCTCATCCCTCTCTTCTCCCCCTCTCACCTCCCTCTCTTCTCCTTCTCTCTCCCTCTCCTCTCTCTCTCTCCTCTCCCTCTCCTCCCTCTCTTCTCCCCCTCTCTCCTCCCTCTCTTCTCCTTCCCTCTCTCTTCTCTTCCCTCTCCTCCTCCCTCTCTTCCCCCTCTCTCTCTCTCCCTCTCTTCTCCTCCTCCCTCTCCCCCCTCTCTTCCCCCCTCTCTCTCCTCCCTCTCTTCTCCTTCCCTCTCCTCCCTCTCTTCCCCCTCTCTCTTACACAGGACCAAAGCTGCACTAAAGTCTGAGGAAAGAGTCCAGATGGAGCAGGGTTTGTCATGATTCTCTCCAGCGATTAGTCAGCACCGACACAGCAGACCACAGACCAGGAATGAAGCGAGATGAGGCGTTCAAAGGAGCTGTACTTAAAATACTCAAGATCAGCTCAAACAGAACCAACATGAAACTCAAGAGATCACATTTATGTTACACATTTACAAAGAGAAAGGACTAAAGCTACTACACACGTGTTTGTCAAACCATAGACTGTATGTATAAATGGACATAGCTAACGTGTTAGCCACCTCGTTCCAAATAGGAAGTGAGCACGGGTGCGCCTTTAAAATGTGGCTTGGGTTAATTAGTGTTTAAACCTGTAAACAATTAGACTAAACCCTGAAGAAAGCAGCTCTAAATGAGGACTTAAACAAAAAGGTCAAACATTATAATGTGATTTAATGAGCCTAAACCCACGTACCCCAGCTCAAAATGCTAACTGGAGGTAACTATGGAGTTGCAGATGTTTTAAGATTCAATACATTTCTGTGCAGGCTTAATTAACTGGTTCTAATATGTACATGCAACTGAAAATAATGCAGTATCTGTCCCTGTGTAATATAACATGGGGGTACCACAAGGGTCCATTTTGGGTCCGCTTTTGTTTTAATTTTATATCAGTGAATTTTTGGACATGTGTACAGTAGTTGATTCACGTGTGCCTCAGGGAAAACAGGGCAGTGGCCATGTGTCTCTCAAATTTAAGTAACTGTTTGTAGATAGCAAAATATTTGACCAGTCACAAAAGAGAAATTATGTTCACAAAGGGAAACTCCACAAACTTAAAGGGCCCATATTACACTGTGTTCTGATCTAAGTTATAATGTTGTTTCCTCATCACAAACAGACCTGCAGTTGTGTTTTGTTTCATTCACATATATTTAGCTCATATTTAGGCTGAGTTATTTTGTCAAACTGAAAACACCTTGTTACACCTTGTGATGTCATCATGTGATAATGCAGGAAGTCCTCCGCTCTATTTCATTAGGATTTTCATTAGATTCACTTGGATGATTTTAGCCCTGGAATTGCCAATCTTCTACTGAACAACAGGTAAAAGGAGTTGACTTGAAAACTACCACTTCATGACATCACAAGGTGGAACAGAGCATTTTGAGCTTTGGAGATGTAGACAGACTAACAATACAGGGTTACTCAAACATGTGTGAATGAAACAAAACTCCAGGTGTGTTTTTGAGGAGGTAACATCATTATATCACGGTTTAAAGCTCACAATAGTCCCTTTTGTGTGATGTAGCACCTTTAAACAGAGGTTACACTCAGGTTTAAAACAGCAGTGGGCAGAGATTTACTCGAAGTCCAGTGAAAGAATGCAAACGCCGTGACTCATGAGCGACTCAAGCTGGCCTCGTCTCCAGGTTCACTTCTGCTTTGAGTGAGTCACTGCCCACAGAACGGATCTGAGTACTGCGAGAGGAGCGGTCATGTGATCGGGCTTTGAGACACTCTGGAAGTGTCAAACAAACAGCAAAAATGTGCCAAGACTCACATCTGCAACATCTGCCACAGTTTTAGCGATTAAAGCTGTACTGTGGAACTTTTCTGGGGGTTTGTCACTTGCATATATCCATGGAGGTGTTATTGGTTTGCTTAGAATGTTCCACAGTAGGGCATTAAGTGTATATATTTTGCGTTTATTCAGTTAGAGGTGAGTTTTTTTTTTTTGTTTTTTGGGGTTTTTTTTTTTGCTAAAATTGAAGAAAAAAAGTATACATGAAGTTAGGTTAAATGCCATATTGTGTAACATTCCATAATCTCCATGGAGACAAGTAGGGCATTACATGTGCTGTATTTATCTTGCATTTATTCAGTAACAGGTGTTTTTTTCCAATTTTTTTATAAAAATTGAAGGGAAAAAAGTATACATGAAGTTAAGTTTAATGCCTTACTGTGTCACATACCATCATCTCCATGGAGACAAGCAGGTGGTGGACTCCTTAAGAAAAGTTACATATTAAGTGCTGAACGACGCAACAACAGCATTCATCTGTGCGAGCCGGAATCTCATCGGCAACTCGTGGGTCAGTGGATCTGTCGAAGAGCGGGATTTGAACCAGCAACCTTCAGATCAGGGGATAAACGCTCTACCAACTGAGCCACTGCCACCCTAAACCTGTGCTTTATGTTAAAACTAGCCTAGTTTAACCTATATAAAATAAAACCAGGCATTTCCACAGGTTTCAGACTGATGCAAACCTGGGACTGTTGCCATGACAATGCAATAAAAATTAGAAGAGTGCCTTTAACAGGACAGTTACTCTCTGCGGCAGCGTGGCTAACCCTGTGCACTTGTGTGTCTATATCTAACAGCACATTGCCATTTTGCTGTTCCTCACATGTTTAAAATTCCTCGTGATTGGCTCGTACATAAACATCTGATGAAAGATCTTTGACTCTGTCCGAGCGACGCCTTTGGTCTCCCGCCTCTTTGAATCCAGTAAAACTGAATCATGGAAAAAGTCCAAGAGATTAGATTAGGAATGTTGAACTTTTGTTTTCAGCTCGTTTCCAGAATCATTTATGAAATTCAAAAGAGGCGAAACAGGAGTGAGTCCAGCAGCTCCAGACCGTCTCAAACCTCCGTCGTTCATCATCCATGTCACTGAACGACAGAACGAGAAGTAAAGAGTTAAAATGATCTGAAGTATGAGGCGCAGTTTGTTTCTACAGATAAACCTCCCTCAGTGTCTCTGTCTATCCATCTTTCTCTCTCTATCTCTACCTCTATCTTTTTATCTCTCTCTCCATCTTTCTATTCATCTATTTCTCTATTCTCCATTTCTCTCTCCATCTCTCTCTGTCTCTCTCTCTCCATTTCTCTCTCAAACTCTCGCTATATCTCTCTCTCGCCATCTCTTTATCTCTATCTCTCTTTCTGTCTCTCTATCTCTCTGTCTTTCTCTCCATTTCTCTCTCCAACTCTCTCTGTCTCTCTCTCCATTTCTCTCTCAAACTCTCGCTATCTCTCTCTCTCACCATCTCTTTATCTCTATCTCTCTTTCTGTCTCTCTATCTCTCTGTCTTTCTCTCCATTTCTCTCTCCAACTCTCTCTGTCTCTCTCTCCATTTCTCTCTCAAACTCTCGCTATCTCTCTCTCTCACCATCTCTTTATCTCTATCTCTCTTTCTGTCTCTCTATCTCTCTGTCTTTCTCTCCATTTCTCTCTCCAACTCTCTCTTTCTCTCTCTCTTTATCTCTCTCTGTCTCTCTCTTCATTTCTCTCTCTCTCATATATATCTGTCTCTCTCCAATTCTCTCTCTAACTCTCTCTCTTCCTCTCTCTCATATTTCTCTCTCTTTCTAAATCTTTCTCTCCATTTCTCTCACTAACTCTCTTTTTCTCTCTATCTCTCTCCATCTCTCTCTCTCTCTCCCTCTCTCTGTCTTTCTCTGCATTTCTCCCTCAAACTCTCTCTCTCTCCATCTCTTTATCTCTATCTTTCTTTCTCTCTCATCTTCCTCTCTCTATGTCTCTCTGTCTCCCTCTCCCTTTCTCTCTCTATCTCTCCATCTCTCTCTGTCTCTCTTTCCATCTCTCTTTCTTGATCTCTCTCTTTCTCTATCTCTCTGTCTCTCTCTATCTCTCTGTCTCTCTCTCAATTTCTCTCTCTATCTCTCCATCTCTCTCTGTCTCTCTCTCTCTCTCTGTCTCTCTCTCTCCATTCTCTCTCTCCATCTCTCTCTCTCTCTCCCTCTCTCTGTCTTTCTCTGCATTTCTCTCTCAAACTCTCTCTCTCTCTCTCTCCATCTCTTTATCTCTATCTTTCTTTCTCTCTCTCATCTTCCTCTCTCTATGTCTCTCTGTCTCTCTCTCCATTTCTCTCTCTATCTCTCCATCTCTCTCTGTCTCTCTTTCCATCTCTCTTTCTCTCTCTTTCTCTATATATAATAATACATGTAACTGAAAAGTAAAAATATATATTTTTTACAAACTTCAGTACTGCATCCACCTCTGACTATGATACATTTGGATTTTGTTTGCTGTTCAGTTTGTAGTTTGCATATTTTTCAGACCACAGGAACGAAGACAGACGATGTGTTCAAAAGAGCTGTGTTTCAAATATTCAAAAAAAAAATGTACCAAAAAGTGAAACAGAAGACATCGGATTTACACCTTTGCAAAGTGGAATTAACAAACTTTTTATGTGTAATGTTCCTGTTAAACCAGTGCGATTTAAACCTGTTCACGATGAGACTAAACCTTATCTGCAAACTGAGCTCACACCTGACAAAACCACACACTAAACCAGGAAGAAAACAGGTCCACAACCAGGTCAGAGCTAAACTGGGTCCAAACCACAGACTGTATGTACAGGGCGGCCCAAAAGTCACTGCTCCTATAATTCTGAACTTATACTCACCAAATTTCAGTAGTAGATAAACTGAACCCTCCCAGATTTTTGGCAATATATACGGTTATAATTGTTCACTTACACTTGAACTTATCACAACTTAAACTAGGGGAAGTACAAATGTACAAAAGTGTCCACCATTTTGGGTTTGTCTCTGAACAGCCTGATCCAACACACTTTACAGAACATTTAAAGCATTTCTGGGTTTATGGCTCTTATTTGATCCTCGATATTACGTTTTAAGTCATTTATTGTCTGAGGTTTATTCACAAACACCTTTTCTTTAAGATAGCCCCACAGGAAGAAATCGGGACTAGTCAGGTCTGTGGAGATCACATACTGCCCCCTGTCTTTGAAAAACACTAATTATTCCTTTAATGGCATTTATGCTTGGGGCACCTCTGGTATTAAAATGTCAACGCCACTGGGTTTGTGAGTTTGACCCATGTGACTCAAAGTACCACTGCACACTGAGGGTTTGTTCCTCGGTGCTGTATTTGCTCAGATTAATGTCGGAAGAGTCGTTCTAAATGCTCTGAAAAAAATGAAAGTGAAATATTTAGAAACAAAGAGTTAGGATATTTTTTCAACTGTCAGTGACTTTTGGGCCACTAAATGGGAAGTGATCATAGACGTACTTCCTGCTCCATCGAGTTGTACTGTGCTTGGTTTATGCATATTTCTGAAACTCTAATTCCTGTTTCTATTCATCTCTATTACACTTTGCAGTGTCATGACTCTGGGGCTGCATGTATGTCTATGGCGGAATGTTCAGCAGTTACCATGGTGACGCAATGCACGTTTTAGCAAACCCTGTAGACAAAAGGCTTAGTTTAGATGATTTAAAAACAAATTTAGGCAGCACATTTTCCAAGCGTTCACGGTCCTGTCTAGAAGTTTATTTTTTAACAAAAAGCTGAGCGTGACTAACTGCGAAACTGTTGGCTAACGCTAGCTAGCTTGTGACTAGTAATTTTAGCCGAGGGGACTTGTTTAACAGCACAAATCCGCTCACCTGTTGTTGTTCCAGCTAAGTCACTTCTTTCTGGTCAGATTGTGTCAAAACAAAACTCAAGATTAAAGCCTAATTTGAGCAACAGATCTTCAGACGGAGCAGTGCCCCCAGATAGCATCACACCTTCTGGGAACCTTGACGACATCAGCTGCACATCTCCCTTCTCGTATTTGCGTATAAAACAACAGCGTTTGGTTGAAGGCCAGGTTACATTAGTGAATATGTACGCCCTTAATCCGTATCCCACGGCAACGCGGCTCTAGCGACAAAGCTCTTAGGCCGATGCTGAATTGTTGACCTATAACGCCAAATTCAAGGCAACCAGACGCACGAATGAGCCGATGGAGGAACAGATATTTGTGAGAAATGGGACGACGAAAGCACGCTGTGTTGATAGAGATCATAAAAGTGATTTGAGTGTTTGTTTTGGGATCACAGCTGTTGCCTGGTACCAGCATCGAACCAGCGCCTCGGTTTACACGGGACAAAGGTGTAAGGCTCAGGTCCAGGCGGAGTCAGGACGTCCAGGAATAAGGGCCCCGCTGTTTACACTATTACACTTTGGAGTTTAGGTTTGGTCAAGTATTAAGGTGCATTCAACAAAAGTACAGTGTCTATAGCAACAACATGAAACACCAGCGTATTTTTAGTTTCAATTTACGAGGAAAACTGGAACATCAAAACTGTGCTAGAATCAAATTAGCAATTACAAACTTAAAGGGCCTGTGTTACGCTATTTTCTGATCTATTTTCTGATCTATTTTCTGATCTATTTTCTGTTATTATGTTGTTTCCTCGTCACAAACAGACCTGGAGTTGTGTTTTTTTGTTTCATTCACACATGTTTAACACACAAACTTGCAGATTTACATGACATCACTCTGTTCCACCTGGTGATGTCATGTGGTAATACAGGAAGTGCTCCATTGTGGGTTTTTTTTTTTGTATTTTACTATACATTATCCCATGTATTCCATGTAATTAATGTCTCTTCTCACTCTCCACCCTCTCTCCTCTCTCTCCATTCTCGCTCTCCATCCTCTCTTCTCTCTTTCCATCCTCTCTTCTCTCTCCTTTTTCTCTCCATCCTCTCTCCTCTCTCCATTCTCTCTTTCCACTCTCTCTCTCTCTCTCTCTCTCCATTCTCTCTCCTCTCTCCATCCTCTCTTTCCATCCTCTCTCTTCTCTCTCTTTTCTCTCTCCATCCTCTCTCTGCATCCTCTCTCCTCTTTCTTCATCTTCTCCATGCTTTCTCCTCTCTCCATCCTCTTTGTACATCCTTTCTCCTCTCTCTCCATGCTCTCTCCTCTCTCTCTCTTTTCTCTCTCCATCCTCTCTCCTCTCTCTTCATCTTCTCCATGCTCTCTCCTCTCTCTCTTCTCTCTCCATCCTCTCTCTTCATCTTCTCCATGCTCTCTCCTCTCTCTATTTTCTCTCTCCATCCTCTCTCTGCATCCTCTTTCTCTGCATCCTCTCTCCTCTTTCTTCATCTTCTCCATGCTTTCTCCTCTCTCTCTTTTTTCTCTCTCCATCCTCTTTGTACATCCTCTCTCCTCTCTCTCCATGCTCTCTCCTCTCTCTCTTTTCTCTCTCCATCCTCTCTCCTCTCTCTCCTCTCTCTCCATCCTCTCTCCTCTCTCTCCACACACCTTCACTAGAATCATTTGGATCATTTCAGCCCTGGAATTGTCAATCTTTACTGAACTAAAGGTAAAAGTAGCTGTTAACTTGAAAACTACCACTTAATGACATCACAAGGTGGAACAGAGCGTTTTGAGCTTTGGAGACAGACTAATAATAAAGTGTTACTCAAACAAATTTTAATGAAACAAAACACAACTCCAGGTCTGTTTCTGAGGAGTTAACAACATTATAACACGACTAAAAGCAGTTTTGCTAGTATGGACCTTTAATGTCATTTGCTTCTATTTTTATAAACTCAAAAAAAACATAAAAATAAAAAAAACCTCCTCTGTATCATCGGCAGACATTTTTGACAGATTATTAGTTTGGTCAGGGCAGTGCTTGTTTCTGTCTTATTTGCATAATTTCCATCAGATGATCCTGGATTTGCAAACGCACACAGAGGCTTTCACTCTCAGCGCACACACAGTGAGGGCGAGTCGGGGAAGTGTCTTGCTCAAGGACACACTGACACTGCACTTTCAGGAGCACTCCTCCACCACAGAGTCAAACTCAACTACTCACGGCTAAAACTCTCGTCGTCAGGGTCAATGGTAGGTAAGATACAGAGTTACTCGAATAAAAGTACAGATACAGAAGTACAAAGTTACTCAAGTAAAAGTACAGATACAGAGGCACAAAGTTACTCAAGTAAAAGTACAAATACAGAGGTAAAAAGTTACTCGAGTAAAAGTACAAATACAGAGGTAAAAAGTTACTTGAGTAAGAGTACAGGTACAGAGATAAAAAGTTACTCAAGTAAAAGTACAGATACAGAGGTAAAACGTTACTCAAGTAAAAGTACAAATACAGAGGTAAAAAGTTACTCAAGTAAAAGTACAAATACAGACGTTAAAAGTTACTCGAGTAAAAGTACAAATACAGAGGTAAAAATTTACTCGAGTAAGAGTACAGGTACAGATGTAAAAAGTTACTTAAGTAAAAGTACAGATACAGAGGTAAAAAGTTACTCAAGTAAAAGTACAGATACAGAGGTAAAAAGTTACTTAAGTAAAAGTAGAGGTAAAGAGGTAAAACATTACTTAAGGAAAAGTACAGGTACAGAGGTAAAGAGTTACTCGAGTAAAAGTACAAATACAGAGGTAAAAAGTTACTTAAGTAAAAGTACAGGTACAGAGGTAAAAAGTTACTTGAGTAAAAGTACAGGTACAGAAGTGAAAAGTTATTCAAGTAAAAGTATTTTTAAAAATCCACTTAAGTAAAAGTATTTAAATACCCATTTAAAAATGTACTTTAAGAGTAAAAGGTAAAAGTATTTCACACAAGTGTAGTAGTAGAGATATTGATTTAAAATGAGACAAATTTTGGTCGAAAATAAAAATACAAATCTACTTCTTATTTTTCTTATTTTTTATGTTTCTTTTTGTTTGCTCAAAAACTTTAGTCAGGATGTTTCCACAAACATGGTAGAAATAACCCCACAAATCAAACAAAAAGTACTTTTACTTTTGAGTCCTGTTCAAAAATGTAGTGGAGTAGAAAGTACAGATACTGCTCTCAAATGTAGTGAGGTAAAAGTAAAAAGTATCCACTCTAAAACGTACTTTACTACTTATACTCATCATACCAAGGCTTGTATTCACTTTAAAGAACACTATGTAACCACAACAGAAAAGTTACATAATGCAACTTTAGCACACTATGTCCTAATAATACACATAAATATAGCAGAAAATCTTGAAAAAATACAATATACTTGAACTTTTAACATCACTTATGAAAACTTAAAGCCCCTGAGCACTTCTGACCATCCTCTTGGGGAAAAAAACAACTTTTATTTTTATGATATGTTTTGTCATTATCATAAATTTTTGTTATAACCCTTCAAATGGACCATGATGCATTGCAGAATCTTGGCAGCGCTTGGTTGGTTTCACATCACAAAAACATGTTTCCGCTCCAGCGCTAACGCCGTACATCTTTTTATGTGATTTTGAAATAGCTAAAACATGTGCTCCCTCCACACCGCCAGGCACGCCCCCTTTTTTGGTATTTATTTTTACTAGTTTCCACATTTTTATATACAAACCAAAAAGATATATGGAATTATGCAGTGAAAAAAGGCAATAAATATAACTTCAGACAGAGCAGTGCCTCCAGTTAGCATCACAGCCCCCCAGGGAATGTTGATGACGCAAACCATTTGATTAAGAGCCAGGTTACACTGGTTGTACTTTATAGAAATTCCTCTTATGGAAGCTTTAATTTCATATTTGCCATATTTATATTTATATTTAACTCCACTTCATGACATCACAAGGAGGAACAGAGCATTTTGAGCTTTAGAGATGTTACAGACTAATAATAAAGGTGTGAATGAAATGAAAAGAGGCTGGACAGATGGACAGGGAAACATATTCACTGAAGCGTTCACTAAAGCCTCTTCTCCTCCTCACACATGCTACAGCACTAATCAGCCATAACATTATGACCAGCTCCTATTTAATGCCATGTGAGTCATTTTGCACTCTGAGGACTTCAGGGACCAGCATCCTGCCAAAGTGTGGATGTAGTCCTGGTTTAGTCCTGGTTTAGAACTGGTTTAGTACTGGTTTAGTCCTGGTTTAGTACTTGTTTAGTCCTGGTTTAGTCCATGTTTAGTCCATGTTTAGTCCATGTTTAGTCCTGGTTTAGTCCTGGTTTAGTCCATGTTTAGTTAATGTTTAGTCCTGGTTTAGTCCTGGTTTAGTCCTGGTTTAGTCCATGTTTAGTCCAGGTTTAGTCCAGGTTTAGTCCTGGTTTAGTCCATGTTTAGTCCATGTTTAATCCTGGTTTAGTCCTGGTTTAGTCCTGGTTTAGTTCATGTTTAGTCCTGGTTTAGTCCTGGTTTAGTTCATGTTTAGTCCTGGTTTAGTCCTGGTTTAGTCCTGGTTTAGTCCTGGTTTAGTCCTGGCTTAGACCTGGTTTAATCCTGGTTTAGTCCTTGGTTAGTTCTGATGTAGTCCTGGCTTAATCCTGGTTTAGGTTTACTTTAGTTCTGACCTCCTGACTGGTGCCCAGATTCAGGACTAAACTAGGACTAAACCAGGACTAAACCAGGACTAAACCAGGACTAAACCAGGACTAAACCAGGACTAAACCAGGACTAAACATGAGGGATCAGCGTTACAGTTTTGTGCAGTTTATTCTGGTTCATTCTCCCTGAACATGTGACACAGGCCTCGACTTTGACAATGTTTAAATCCAGGCTCATGATGATTATGTATATTTTTCATTTCTTGTGATTTTAATGTCTTTCTTATTCTGTAAAGCACTTTGAATGACTTTGTGCATGATTGTGCTTGTTTTGCCTTCTTTCTTGAACCCTTTTTGCTAGAAACTGACCTCTGACCTCTGACCTCCAGGAATAACAGTTGCAGTTTTTGCTTCGACCCGAGAGTCAAGTCCAAATCGTCATAATTTGTCAAACTTATTCAAATTCTTTATCAGTTGTAACAAAAGCTAACTGCTCAAATCTCAGTATTAAATCAGTTTTGAGGTCATTTTAAGCTTTCTGTTCCGAGAATAATAGCTCTTTCTTTCTGTTAAAGTCTAAGAAAAGCCATACTAAAAAAATATATATTTAAAAAAAACAGCATAGAACCAGTGTGCCCATGTGCTAACTGCTGTGTGACGTTAGCAAAAACCGACAGATGTGTTGTGGCCTAATAAATGAGAGGGATAATGGCACAGTGGTTGGAAGTCTTGCATTAGCACGCTGTGGTTTTGGGTTTGATTCCCAGAATTTGTAGATTTTTACTATCTCTCGCACTCAAAGTTTAAGGTGTACTGTCTGACAGGAAAGGCAGGTTTTATTTAAGAGGCAGATCGTGGGCTTATTTCGTTCCAAACAATATTTTCTTCTGGGTGTAACTCATGGCAGATTGACAGAGATAAAACTCCTCATATCCACCAACTTCTCCTCCAGAAAATAAAGTAAAATGATGCCCTGATATTAACCAGGCTGAGTTGTGTTACACCAGTGTCAAGAAGTCATTGGAAAGGTTAAAGGTCATATATTACACAAAGCATGACTCTGGTAACGCCGTGTTATAATGCCACTACCTCCTCAAAAACAGACCTGGAGTTGTGTTTTGTTTCATTCACACATGTTTAAGTAACACTTTATTATTAGTCAGTCACATCTCCAAAGCTCAAAATGCTCTGTTCCACCTTGTGATGTCATGAAGTGATAGTTTTCAAGTTAACAGCTCCTTTTATTCAGTAGGAATGAGCAATTTCCAAGCTGAAATGATCCAAATGATTCTAGTGAAGTTGTATGGAGTTTAAAAACACAGTGGAGTACTTCCTGTATTACCACATGATGACATCACAAGGTGGAACAGAGAGTTTTCAGTCTGAGAGAATAACTCAGCCTAAATATGCGCTAAATATATGTGAATGAAACAAAACACAACTCCAAGTCTGTTTGTGATGAGGAAACAACATCATCATCAAAAAACATCAAAATCACTATAAAGACGTCAAAACCTGCACAAAATACTTTTACTTTTTACTCTTTAAGTACATTTTCAAACAGGTACTTTAATACTTTTCCCTCAGATGTCTGTAAATATCACAATTGAGTACTTCTTCAACCACTGAACATTATCCTGTATATTTTTTTTGTTTGTTTTACATCTGAACTTATTCAAATCGCCCTGTGCTTTGGGAGACAGGACACAGGGGTCAAAGGTCGTCACTACAATGTGCTCTGATCCATGCTCTGTACTCAAGACAAGCCAATCTGACAACACTAATCAACTAGCGTAACTCAGATGTAACAATCAATATCAATAAGAATCTCAAAACATAATCACAGACTGTATTAAGAAGTGGACTAAGTGAGTCTGGAATTCAATAGAAAGTGAATTGGAGCCAGAGTCGATGGAGCCAGAAGTACGCCCATGATCAGTTAGTATTTAGAAGGCTAGCAGGTTAGCTACATTCATTTATATGTACAGTTAGCTATATCTGGAAACATATTTTAAATCAGAGCCTTAACCAGGAGCTACAGCCTGTTTGCAGATGAACCTTTAAATGTGTGTGCATGAAAACATAAAACAGGATACGAGAATTTAAACTTTATTTTGAAAACTAACAAATCTAGCTCTTAATTACATGCCCTTAACTTATTTCCAACTTCAAAATGTACATCAAGCGTTAAAGGTCCTATATTAGACAAAAAAAGTCATATTATATTACTGTTACGTCATAAAACATACCTGAAGTTGTTTGACTAACTCTTTATTATTAGTCTGTAACATCTCCAAAGCTCAAAATGCTCTGTTCCACCTGGTGATGTCATGAAGTGGTGGTTTTCACGTGAACAGTTTGTCTTTAGTTCAGTAAAGATGGATAATTCCAGTTCTGAAATCATCCAAGTGGTTCTAGTGAAGGTGTGTGGAGTTTAAAAACACAGTGGAGCACTTCCTGTATTACCACATGATGACATCACAAGGTGGAACAGAGTGTTTTCTGTTTGAGA
Source organism: Periophthalmus modestus (assembly GCA_019594935.1). NCBI lineage: Eukaryota > Metazoa > Chordata > Actinopteri > Gobiiformes > Gobiidae > Periophthalmus > Periophthalmus modestus. The sequence goes on along the minus strand of JAIEZT010001214.1, from coordinate 3,088,706 downwards.
GAAGAGGTCAGGCTAAATATGCAGGGTTTGTGTGTTAAACATGTGTGAATGAAACAAAACACAACTCCAGGTCTGTTTGTGATGAGGAAACATTATGACAGAGTAATACGGGCCCTTTAACCTTTCATAATCAGTAATTCATCCCCAGCTTCCAGGAATCACGACTCAACGGGAAAAGCCGGTAAGTTAAAATACTTGGAAAAGCGGAAATATTCGATTCTTCAACAGTACATTGTAATATTCCCAGTTTATCTCATGTCCAAATGATAGACAGAGGGTGACTTCTTCTTTTACATGTCTATGGTGACAGCTGAAAAATGGATTTAATAACTTAAACCAGCAGCTTTTGCACAACCCAATATTTCACCATTTGACTTTTTGCATGTTCTACAATGTTCTACAGTATAGCATTAAATGAATCTATCTCCATGGAGACGAGTCAGTGACAGGCCATGCTAGGTCAGATCTGCAGAAAATTAATATGTATCGTGTTTTCTGAGTGATGAAACATCTGCGAGTGTTTAATGCCGTACTGTGGAACATTCCAGGCTGACCGATAACATCTCCACAGCGTCAGACAGGTAACAGGCCTTCCACCAGAGAAGTTACGTAGTGCATCTTTAACTGAGTTGGCTCACATAGGTCTTTGGTTTGAACTCGAAACACACAAATATTTATTAAAGAGGAGGTATTTTACTTCTATGGGGTATTAAAGAGGGGGTATTTTACTTCTATAGGGTATTAAAGAGGAGGTATTTACTTCTATGGGGTATTAAAGAGGAGGTATTTAATTCTATGAGGTATTAAAGAGGAGGTATTTACTTCTATGGGGTATTAAAGAGGAGGTATTTACTTCTATGAGGTATTAAAGAGGAGGTATTTACTTCTATGGGGTATTAAAGAGGAGGTATTTTACTTCTATGGGGTATTAAAGAGGAGGTATTTACTTCTATGAGGTATTAAAGAGGAGGTATTTACTTCTATGGGGTATTAAAGAGGAGGTATTTTACTTCTATGGGGTATTAAAGAGGGGGTATTCTACTTCTATGGGGTATTAAAGAGGAGGTATTTACTTCTATGGGGTATTAAAGAGGAGGTATTTTACTTCTATGGGTTATTAAAGAGGAGGTATTTTACTTCTATGGGGTATTAAAGAGGGGGTATTTTACTTCTATGGGGTATTAAAGAGGGGGTATTTTACTTCTATGGGGTATTAAAGAGGAGGTATTTACTTCTTTGGGGTATTAAAGAGGAGGTATTTTACTTCTATGGAGTATTAACTGCTAACACATAACATACTTAGATCACATGTTACCTTAGCCAAAAACAACATATTAACATGTTTAATAAGTTTCACTTTCGTTTTTGCCGCTCTGAGTCCAAAGCCCCGCCCCCTTCACAGCTCTATCACATCACAATCAGCGTTAATGAAACTACTGCACATCACACCAGGTTTGTGAAGTCGTAGTGTGTTGTTTTGTATCATATTTTTGTATATTTATGGAGAATTGTCGTGTGGGAGCATGGGTGATGTCGGCTTGTGGGCGGAGCTTTGGACAGAATCTTACAGCTAAACCATAAGGAGGGTTTGAATAGGGCCTGGGAGAGATCACTAGATTACTCAAACATGCATGGATGACATTTAACACACTTCAGGCATGTTTTTGATGAGGGAACAGCGTTATAACATGGTCGAAAGCTCCAAAACGTCGATTTTGCATAACACCTCTGCTTTAATGAAACAACAAAGCGAGTTCCTGCATTAATACCTCACTGCTTTCCACATATCATCTGCCATTTGACATATTTCCAGTCAAAATCTCATAATTCTCAGCGGAGGGGCAGGTTTTGGTGTTGAATGAGGCTATAGTTGGACGCACGTGTCGGAGCCTGCCCAGTCCTGGTGGAGACCGAGCCGCCGTTTGTCTGCACTATCCAAAGATTTCAGAATGATGACAAATTAGGACTGTTACTATAGCGATTAACAATTCAAAACTACATTTTTATAAAGTCCTGCAAATGCTAGTTAATGCTAGAAGTTAAATCCAGGAAGAGACAGCAGCAGCGCTTACTGAGAAGGCTCTGCACACTGGAGCCAGCACTGATGCAAAACTTATATTATTAGTTTGGTCTTTTTACATTTTAGTTGTTAGCTGAAAACATATTGATGCAGTTATGTGCCAAAGTCTGCAACACCTTTCACTGCCAATGTACACAATTATAAATAACATACAGAATTTGGTCTAAACTTGGATTTTCCTGCTTAATCATAATCATTTGGACTCGACAGAACCGGCAAAGTAATGTTTAAAGGTTCTATATTACACAAAACTGACTCTTGTGAGCTTTAAGCCGTGTTATAAAACTGTTACCTCATCAAAAACAGACCTGGAGTTGTATTTTGTTTCATTCACACATGTTTGAGTAACACTTATTATTAGTCTGTCTACATATCCAAATCTCCAAATGGTCTGTTCCACCTTGTGATGTCATGAAGTGGTAGTTTTCAAGTTAAGAGCTACATTTTACCTTTAGTTCAGTAAAGATTCCCAGGGCTGAAATGATCCAAATGATTCTAGTGAAGGTGTGTGGAGTTTAACAACACAGTGGAGCACGTCCTGTATTACCACATGATGACATCACAAGGTGGAGTAGAGTGCTTTCTGTTTGAGAGAAGAACTCAGCCTAAATATGCAGGGTTTGTGTGTGAAACATGTGTGAATGAAACAAAACACAACTACAGGTCTGTTTGTGATGAGGAAACAACATTATAACAGAGATCAGAACACAGCGTAATATGGGCCCTTTAAAATGGACTGGATTATAAGTGCAATTTCAAAATAAAAGCATTATTTTGGTATATATATATGTAGCTATACAGAAAGTAAATGCACATATACATACTTCTCTTTGCCTCATATAAATGGGATTCCAAGATAAAAGCATAATTTTATTTACTTCTTATTAGCCAACAATACAAGCAGTGCACAACAATATATAATTCTCATATGATTGTGTATAGAAATCAAATTATTAGTGTAATTTCAAAAAATAAAAGCATGATCTTCTTCCCTTACCTTTTAACAACTTATAAGCTATGCCCAACAATCTATATATTTCCTCATATTGTTTCATACAGCAGTCTATCATAAGTGTGATTTCAAAATAAAAGCCTGACGTTAACCATATATTTTAGAACATACTACAAATAAAATAAGAAAAATGGCCAACAATCACCATAGTTTCCATATTCAGACATACAGCAGTCAATTATAAGAGGGATTTCAAAATAAAGGCATGGCATACCTTCACTACAGTACATAAGGTCTTATATTGTCACATATAGCTGCCCATTAAGAGTAGGAATTCAAAATAAAAGCAAGACCTTAACCTTATCTTAAAAATAAAAGCATGGTATCCCTTCACTTTAGTGGCCCACAACAGTGTATTAAGTTATATTGTCACATGGAGCAGTCCATTATAGTAAAGCATATATATATGTAATTTCAAAATAAAAGCACGATCTTGTCTATTATCTTTCACACACCCTGCATAAAGTTAAATCATGCCCAAAAACGTATATATAATTGCATTTTGTCATATGTAGCAGCCCAATATAAGTGAAATTTCAAAATAAAAGCATGATTTTAACCTTATCTTTTATAATATACTACATAAAGTTGAGCAATTCGCTGCTCACAATTTCCCCAGTTCTCATATTGTGACATGTAGCAGTCAATTATCAGTGTCATTTCAAAATAAAAGCATGCCTTAACTTTAATATTGTCACATAACAGTCCATTTTAAGTGAGATTTCAAAATAAAAGCATGATCCGCTCAATTATCTTCCACAAGCCCTGCATAAAGTTGAATAATGGCCAACAATGTATACAGTTTGCATTTTGTCACATGTAGCAGCCCAATATAAATTAAATTTCAAAATAAAAGCATGATTTTAACCTTATCTTTGAAAACATATGACATAAAGTTAAGCAATGTCCTACAGTCTGTATAGTTCACATTTTGACATGCAGCAGTCAATTATCAGTGTCATTTCAAAATAAAAGCGTGCCTTAACTTTAATAGCCCACTGCAGTACATAAAGTCCATTATAGTCAATCAGATAGGTGTAATTTCAAAATAAAAGCATCATATTCCTAACTTTAATAGCCCATTACAATGCATGAAGTCTTATATTGTCACATTCAGTTGTCCATTACAGTCAATTATAAGTGCGATTTCAAAATAAAAGCGTGATTTTTAAAACGTGTCTTACCTGGTGACAGCTCTCCTTCACTTTGCTCCCCTGAGTCTGAGTCCATCTTCTTAGTTCTCGTGAATCTCTCAGTCCCTTCTGGATTTTATGTTCCTGTTTGTTTAAATTTTCAAAGCTTTCTCTTGACTTTATGCTGAAAAATCTGTTAAAATCTGCTTTTAAGTTGAAGTTGCGTGTCCCTTTTGCAGCACAGAGAGAGGAATTGGTTTGGTTGCGCTCCGATGTGCTCAGCTGTGCCTTGTCTTCTGTCTGATACTCTTTCCCCAGTCTGGATTTTAGCTCCTCCCCCTTCTCCATTTCACCACTCCCCCTCTCTCTCCCTCCCTTCCTCTCTCTTTGCCTCCTTCTCTCTCTCTCCCTCTTCTCTTCCTCTTAAAAGTCTTTCTTTCTCTGGCTCTCTCTGTATGCTATAAGTGATCCGACTCTCTTTCCAAAAGCCTAAGCTCGCTACTGCTCCAGAAAGGACTGCAAAAATATATAGTTTTTTAATATATAGTTCTAGTTGCATTTGAGCATGAACTTTATTGATCTTCCAGGACAAGCGCAGGCTAAGAAAAATAGGTATAAAATACAGTAAGAAACTATACTGCAGTAAGAGTATGGCTACTTAAAATGAATATTACACCAATAGAAGTGAAACAGATGAATGCTGTCATTGTGTCCTTGGGCAAGACACCTCACTCACCTCACCCCCAGTGTCTGTGTGTGTGAGTAGGTGAGTAGTTTCTTGATGTAAAGAGCTTTGAGTGACTTAGAAAAGGTGGAAAAGTACAAATGTGGGTATTTCTGATCAAAAAACAACTCAAATTTGAAAAACTTTATCTAAAACATTATCGAAAGGGATTTTTGAAAGAGACGTGTTTAAATACTGTATTTTTTCGGATAATATGTTGCACTTTTTTCATAGTTTGGCTGAGCGTGCGACTTATACTCAGATGCGATTTATATGTGAAATATATTTTGTTGTTTTTTTTTCATTATTATGCATTTTTGGCTGGTGCGTCTTATACTCCGGTGCGACTTATTCTCTGGAAAATATGGTAGTGGTCTGAGTTGTGTAAGGGTCTATAAAAGGCTGATCATTATGGGATGGAGTGGACCGGGGGAGTCTGCTGACATTTTGGGTCACATCAGCTGTGGGAACGACTTTCCACAGAGACTTCTATATTTAACCTGTGTAGTGGGTCTGACAACAAAAATCACTGCATTTGTTTGAGAAAGAGCAAAGCGTGGTTAAAGGTGCACTGCGTAACTTTTCTAGCGAGGGTTCTGTCACCATGGAGATGTTATTCATGCTCACCATTATTGCATTAAACCTGTCTATTTTTCATGTGTTTAACTACAGATATTTGCTCAAAACACATGCATCCTCACTGTGAGCGGGGCTTGCCTCTCCACAGATCTGACATCTAACTTTAATGCCATATTGTGGAACATTCCGGGCAAAACAATGGATGCGCCCACCCTAGTCCATAACCCCTCATTCACCACACAGCCCTGTACTCGTTAGCGGACTCTATAGAGCCTCAGTCACAGAGCGACACGCAGCTAGCTACGATCAGGTCATGTGACGCTGGCATTTGAACGAAAAAATCTAAATTCTAAACTCTGATAAAACTTGATTTCTGTCATGAATACTGATCAAATTGGACTGGTGCAAGTGTTTATGGGCTAATAATAATCATACTGTAAGTTGTCAATGGATCTCACACAAAAATGCTAATTCCCGCTCTTTTAACAGCTCAAGCTAATGTTAGCAGCTAAAGCTAGCAACTTCACACAGCAACGGTTTAATTAATTAAGAGTGTTTTATTCATAATCAGGATTAACAGTGATAAAACAGCGCTTTAAAGGTGACATTTTGAGGATGTGGTTTGAATTCTTAGTTGCTATGTCAACAGTGCTAATTTTTGCTGTGAAATCGCACTCACATTAGCAAACACTGGCAAAAAAGTTATAAGATTGTCTGAAAACTCAAGATGGATCTCACGCAAACACAAATTCTTGCTCTTTTAGCAGCTCAAGCTAACGTTAGCGGCTAAAGCTAGCAATTTCACACAGCAACATTTAAGTTTAAGAGTGTTTTATTCACAATCAGGATCAACAGTGTGATAAAACCAGTCGTGTTGTGTCCAGTTAAAGACCGGTCGCTGTCTGCGTTTGTTTTTCTGACTTTTGCAATGCATTGTGGTCTATCTAGTGATGCTCCGAGGGCTAAAAACTCAAGGGAACCAGGCTTTTCTGTGTATTTGAACACCACAATATTTAAATATTTTTAAATCTTTGTTGAAAACGCATGTGTTACTGGACACCATTTTTCAAGGTGCATTATGGGTAATTTTGACTGCACTACTTTTTCACTCACTGGACATTCGAACAGCACTAAATATGGCATGACCCCGGTTTCGTGACTTGAGTGGGGGATAGTGTGGGCATCCGGACATGGCCAATCATCATCTCCATGGAGACGAAGTATTACCAGCACCAGCAATGCATTATGGGAACTCTTTATGTTATGTAAGTAGATAAAACTAAAACATATTGGTAGTGTTTGGTCATCTATTGGCCATGTATTGTTCAGAAGTGTTGTTTAAAAGTCAGATTAGCATGTTGTTTGGGAGTTGTCCCATGGCTCTGTTTGGGCCGATAACACTGAAGGTCAAAGGTCAAAGCTCTTTGTTTCCAAACCAAACCCCGCGGCTTTGTCTCGCGCTTTACTGTGTCCACAAACAGTGTTTACATGTGTACTCGATGTTCTTGAAATACTTTGATTATACTTTCAAAATGAGTCCAGAATTACTACAGGGGTAATGTGATGTAGACCAAAAATAAAAATAAAATGAAATGAAATGAAAAATGAAATAAAATAAAATAAAATAAAATAAAATGAAATGACATAAAATGAAATAAAATGAAATAAAATAAAATAAAATAAAATTAAATGAAATAAAATTAAAATAAAATTAAATAAAATTAAATGAAATAAAATGAAATAAAATAAATGATGACAACATATTTAAAGGTGCACTATGTAACTTTTTCTCCTTGTTTTCTCCTTGTTTCCATGGTATTTTTAAATAATAATAATGAAAGTTGCATTTAAAGGCCCTGTCCACATTTATTTCTCATGTTTTTGAGCAAAATTTGTCCCACTGCAGACATACTGTATAGGCATCTCTTGAGGTCAAAATAAGTCCGCTGTGTGCTGTCTGCTTCTAAAGTGTGTGTTAGCATGCTAGTTATTGTTAGCTTTACTGTCACAGCAAAACTCCACTTTTTGGGTTTGTGGTAAAAGCTGAAGTTAAATCTGTCAACTGGACAAAACAGTCCACTTGGGTTTGCACATGAGAATTGTGAAAAGTGCTTATAAACTCATCATGGTGAATAATTACAATGTTCTGAATGCATAAAGTAAGTTAGGAATAACTTTGGACCACTGCAAAATGTTTAAAATGAACTAGTTCTGTTTTTTAATGTCTTTAAAATGGTAAAAAAAAATCAGGTACAGGTTTAGTGACAAGCAGAAGAAATAACATCACCATAGAAACAAGCAGGTGGCAAATGTTCTGCCAAAAAAGTTACACAGAGCACCTTTAAAAAATACAGGCCTAATATATTAAGATGTTGTAATGCTACTCAGCAAGTACAGTAATTAAAAATACTCCAGACAAGTTCATAAAGTAAATGTATTCATGGCTTCCTCTTCCTTTAAAGGCGACATTTTGAGGACGTGTTTTGAATTCTTGTGCAAATTTTTCATCACTCTGAAATCCATGGACGTCCAACTCCAACAACTGAATATTTTGCAGTGAAATCGTGCTGGAGGTGCTCTACATGTATCTGTATGGTGGAATGTTCAGCAGTTACCATGGTGACACAACGCGCACACTAGTAAACTCTGGCAAAAAAGTTTTAAGATCATCTGAAAACTCAAGAAAAAATACAAAATGGATTTAAACATCACATTTTCGGGAGCCTGTGATCAATCCAAGTGTCCGTGGTTCTGTTCAGGAGTTTGGTTTTCAACAAAAAGATGAGAGACTAACTGAAAAACTGTTGGCTAACGCTAGCTAGCTTGTGACTCTAATGGTATTTGAAGGAACTTGTTAAACGGCACAAATGAGCTCTACCTGTTGTCGTTCCAACTCAGTTTTTTCTGCGTTAAAATAAAGCTCAGATTAACGTCTAACAGAGCCTCAGACGCAGCAGTGCCTCCGGTTAGCGTCACACCCACAGGGAACACACGGCAAAGTATCAACATAACATTTTGAGTTTGTTTTTTTTAGTCCATTTGGTGGCATCATTTTGAACCCTGGCTCGCCTTTACGGGTGCAGGTGTTGCTCCGGCTGGTGGTCCGATGCCCCAGGTGTGGAGCGGTCTGCCTCACAGCGGGGCACTTGGGCTCCAGATGGCCCCCCTCTGCCCCCCCCGCCCCCCAGCCCGCCGCGTACGTATTTGTGCCAATAATAACCTGACAACAGCCCGCAGAGCCGCTTTGATCTGAGCAATAAAAGCAGCCAGTGTTTGTAGATGTGAGCTGGTCTATTGTGGAAACAGAAGAACAAGATGTCATCCAGAGTGTCTGTGTGTATCCCGCTTTATTAAAACTTATGAAAAATCTAATATCGAGCTGTAACATGATCCCAAAGTGGTTCATTCCTTTCTGCGGAAAAGCATTTCGGAATACTCAGAGGAATATCAAGTTTTCCAAGTGTGATTTAAGTCAAATCTTAGGTGTTACTGTTATACAATGAGTTGGCCATTGTTCAGTTAGCCCCGAAAGCTCGAGGTTGGTGGTCCAGGCCCGACTATGATACTAATATTGTTGTGTCCTTGGGCAAGACAAACTCATGATGTGTTGAATGCACATCTGTATTTTTATATTTCCAGGTTTAGTCCGTCCGCCTACTTTTGCTGTAAACGCTACCAAACTGCGCTACCAAATCTTTGTGGTGCCACTTCCATGTTAAGCGGGAATCACAGTCGTTTCAATGGAAAATTTGGGAAAAGAGGGTGTAAAATAATAAAGACTATCGTATTTTCCGGAGTATAAGTCGCACCAGATAAAAAATGCATAATAATGATGAACATATATTCCACACATAAATCGCACCCCTAGCAACTTATAGTCCGGAAAATACAGTCGTTTTCAGACCCCGTACTTCATCCTACTTGGGTGACATATGTAATAAAAACATATGTATATTACAAGAGCGCCATAGAAAAGTATAGCTGTCGTCCACACCATTCATGTATTTAACCCTAACCTTTCTTTAACATTCGATTGCGTTATTTCTTGATCAAAGAGTGTCCTACAGTAGTATTCTATTAACTTGTGGATCCACTCTGTGTTTTATTATGTTACAGAGGCACGTTCCAAGGCCACACAGCTTCTCGTTACCATGGAAACAGGATGTCAAACTATCTGCCCTGTCATTTATAAGTCAGTGTTTTAATAAAGTCATATTTTAATCAAAAGCAAACACATTTTTCCATTGGAAGTTTCAGTGAGTGTTGCTTGTATAGTAAAAGGTACAGAGTCACTTTTGTATATAGCACTTTTCCACCTTCAAGTCACTCAGTACAGTACTTAAATTTAATATACATACATAGGTATCTAAGTGGGTACTTTTTGCTTTACTACATTTGAGAGCTGTATCTGTACTTTCTGCTCCACTATATTTTTGAACAGGACTGAAAAGTAAAAATGTTTTGTATTATTGTCTGAGACCTGCTCCAAAGGCTGAGGGTTTATTTTAACACGTTTGTAGTTTGAACTATACGAAAATGTACAAATAAAAACAGCAAGAAAAAAAACTATTGATTTGATCGCTTCTGTTGTACAAAATTCAGCTTTATCAAAATCACTACATCTGAAGCTTTATAAGACTCAAAATTTTTCAAAAATACTTGTAATTTTTTACTCTTTAAGTACATTTTTAATCAGTTACTTTAATAGTTTTACTTAAGTAGATTTTTTCATATGATACTTTTCCTTTTACTTGAGTATTTCGTTTCTCCAGTATCTGCTACTGCTATCTACTACTACCTAAGTAACACAATTGAGTACTTCTTTCACCACTGGATCTAAGGGGCCCACAATTGGAACCTCTGTCTATTAATTACAAAAGGGGGGGC
>JAIEZT010001214.1:3073291-3075791 GCA_019594935.1 Periophthalmus modestus | reverse complement strand
CCGGCAGAACATTATGATCGTGTTGACCTGCAGTTTCTCTTCTGCTTTTTATCAACAGAAACACGCTCACAGTAATGAGAGTTTCCAGGCCGAGTTTTTCCATTGTCTCCAGCTTCTTTTGTCTCGTTTTTGCTCGTGTTCAGTCGAAGCTTCTAATTACCGGGTCTTGCCGTAGCCGTTAGCCGTGAGCCGTTAGCCTGTGGTCTGTCTGGCATCTGCTGAAGAAATCTGTGGTCTCGACATTTCAGACTCTGAGTGTTCAAATATGGAAACACTTTTTAAATAATAATAATAATTGTGGCTTTTGAAACTCCCATGTAAGGAGCGGAGTGTTTTCGTTTCACTTCAGGCCGAGTTTTAAGTCTCAGAATGTGGTGATATAGACACACCGGAGGTATGTGACTGTGCGTCTGATTTATGATTTAAGAAGTAAGTGTTTTTGAAAAGATTAAACATTACATTACAAAAACACAACATTACTTTACAAAACCACTACATTACTTTACAAAAATACAACATTACTTTATTAAAACTCAACATTACTTTACAAAACACAACATCACATTACAAAAACACAACATCACATTATAAAAACGCAACATTACACAACATCACATTATAAAACACATCACATTACAAAAACACAACATTATATTACAAAAATGCAACATTATTTTACAAAAACACATTACTCTACTAAAACACAACATTACTTTACAAAACACAACATCATATTACAAAAACACAACATTACTTTACAAAAACAAAACATCACATTACAAAAACACAGCATGACTTTACAAAAACACAACATTACTTTACAAAAACACAACATTACTTTACAAAAACACAACATTACTTTATTAAAACACAACATCACATTATAAAAATGCAAAATTACACAACATTACTTTACAAAAACACAACATCACATTATAAAAACGCAACATTACACATTACATAACAAAACACATCACATTACAAAAACACAACATTATATTACAAAAATGCAACATTATTTTACAAAAACACATTATATTACAAAAACGCAACATTACTTTACAAAAACACATTACTTTACAAAACACAACATCACATTACAAAAACACAGCATTACTTTACAAAAAAACACATCACATTACAAAAACACATCACATTACAAAAACACAACATCACATTACAAAAACACAGCATTACTTTACAAAAACACATCACATTACAAAAACACATCACATTACAAAAACACAACATCACATTACAAAAACACAGCATTACTTTACAAAAACACATCACATTACAAAAACACAACATCACATTACAAAAACACAATATCACATTATAAAAACACAGCATTACTTTACAAAAACACAACATCACATTACAAAAACACAACATCACATTATAAAAACACAACATCACTTTACAAAAACACAACATCACATTACAAAAACACAATATCACATTGTAAAAATGCAGCATTACACAACATTACATTACAAAAAATAGAAATTGTATATTTATGGAGAACTATCGTGCCTCCCTAATTTTAATGCCGTATTGTGGTATATTCTAGGCAAAACGGTAACACAGTATCCACGGAGACAAGTGGACAGTTGATTTTAAGTCCGTTCTGTTCCTACACTTTTACTGACAGTTTCTGTGGGTCCAAACATGTTTTAAAATATCTCCGACGTCACAGCGACTTGTGGCGTTTACCTCCAACCATCACCTCCGTCACACTCACACACGCAACATGATTGATTACCCCCCTCCACCCCCATCCTCACCCCTCCTCTCCCCGTCACTTCCTCCGCTCCACCCCTTCCTCACCCCTGAAGCCCCCTCCATCCCCCTCCTGTCGTTTCCTCCACCATCCTCCTCACACCTCCACCCCTCTCCTCGCCCCTGTCGCTTCCTCCTCACCCCTGAAGCCCCCTCCATCCCCCCTTTTTCACCCTCCTCATCCTTCCATCCCCCTCCTGTCGCTTTCTCCACCCTCCTCCTCACCCTTGGCTTCCTCCACCCTCCACTGGCCTCCTCACCCCTTCTCACCTCTGAACCCCCCTCCACCCCCTTCCAACCCTCCACCCAATCTTCACCCATCCGCCCCTTCCTCACCCCTCCACCCCCCTCCACCCACTCTGTCCCCTCCACCCCCTCCTCACCCTCGCACACATATCACACCCACAAACTAATTCTATCCTATCTGACGTTTCACTGGACCTTGGAAGCACACTCACTCTTTTTTTTTTTTTTTTTTTTTTTCCTCCAGGCGTTGTCAAGGAAAATAAATAAATAAAAAATAAATACACTGAAAATCTAGAGACCTTGGTTGTCATGGAAACGGGCGCATGAAGTGGTGCCAGAATCGTCGTTGTCCGGAATTGTGAGGAATTTGGCATCATGTGGGCTGTGCTGGAGTCAATGGTATGTTTTGAAACGTTTGCTGTTTGTGAGACTTGAGTTGATGGTGCGCTAACACTGTGCTAAAACTGAGCTA
>JAIEZT010001214.1:2888291-3068291 GCA_019594935.1 Periophthalmus modestus | reverse complement strand
CAATGGTCTACAGTCCCTCAGCCAATCAGGACGCAGAACACGATGGTCTACAATCCCTTAGCCAATCAGGACACAGAACGCAATGGTCTACAGTCCCTCAGCCAATCAGGACGCAGAACACAATGGTCTACAATCCCTTAGCCAATCAGGACGCAGAACGCAATGGTCTACAGTCCCTCAGCCAATCAGGACGCAGAACACAATGGTCTACAGTCCCTCAGCCAATCAGGACGCAGAACACAATGGTCTACAGTCCCTCAGCCAATCAGGATGCAGAACACAATGGTCTACAGTCCCTCAGCCAATCAGGACGCAGAACACAATGGTCTACAGTCCCTCAGCCAATCAGGATGCAGAACACAATGGTCTACAGTCCCTCAGCCAATCAGGACGCAGAACACAATACACGTTCATGTTAAAAAAGATGTCAAATTGCACACAAAAAAATTCACGAAACAGCAAGACCGCGAAAGCTGAACCGTGATATAGTGAGGGACCACTGTACAGTACACAGAATACTTGCAGCCGACAGCCCCGTGCGCAGTCTGAGCCCGGAGTCTGAGCTCGGAGTAAGACCCTGGAGCCCGGCACAACAGACCCCTTTGTCCCCCCTGTCGCCTCCCCTGCTCACACGTGTCAGATCTTAAGACCCAACATGACCCCGTATAAAAACGCTGACGCTGGACACCTTTAAAAGTCAACTGGTCAAATCCTCACACTGCGTTTCTCAATGAATCAGCCAGAACCAGAAGAACGACTGTGGTTTTAAGGTTGATTTTCGCAGAGGAGTCCCACCCAGGCGAGAGGGACTAAACTACTGCTGTTGACTTTTAGATAACTGCTCCAGTTTCACTTCTTTGATAAGTCCTTTCTATAACACCGAGCAGTTTGAGCAGGGTATTTTTTTGGTTTTATAATGTTGCTGCAGGTTGGGTTGGTCCTGTCTGCTCCTGTATTTCAGATTAGTGTGAGACGGGGTGACAGAGAGCAGTGGGCCAGAGGAGAGCTCCAGACGCAGCTGGAGACTTCTGCTGTTTACAAGAGTCCTGATTTAGCCTGGGACTGGTCGTTCATTATCTCTAAGTCAATAATGAGATCACATTTAGGACAGATTCAATACAAAACCACGGGAGGGAGTGGGACACAACATTTCCCACAATTTCAAAGGCAGTGGACAGTTCAACAGCAGTGTTTTATCAATATTTAGTCAAAGAGTAACTTCCTGTATTATGCAAAATTTACCCTTGGGAGGTTTAAGTCGTGTTATAATGCTGTTCCCTCATCAGAAACAGACCTGGAGTTGTGTTTTGTTTCATTCACACATGTTTGAGTGACACTTTATTATTAGTCTGTCTTCATCTCCAAAGCTCAAAATGGTCTGTTCTACCTTGTGATGTCATGAAGTGGTAGTTTTCAACTTAACAGCTCCTTTTACCTTTACTTCAGTAGAGTTTGGCAATTCCAGAGCTGAAATCATCCAAATGATTCTAGTGAAGGTGTGTGGAGTTTAAAAACACAGCGGAGCACTTCCTGTATTATCACACGATGACATCACAAGGTGGAACAGTGTTTTCAGTCTGACAGAAGAAGAGTTTGTGTGTTAAACAAGAGTGAATGAAACAAAAGACAACTCCAGGTCTGTTTGTGATGAGGAACATTAGAACATATGGACCCTTTCTATATACTATATTTGTTGAGTTTCCTGAATCCCAATAACCAAAAGGTTGTGGGTTCAATACCAGCTCCAACCAGTCAGTGATGTTGTTCATGAGCCACATTTCCGTCCCAGGGCAGCTGTGACTCCAGAGGTTTACTTTACAACTTAGTAATGTTTGTTAATTGCTCAGTGGTTCTCAAACGTTTCATAACAAGCAGCGCAGAAGATGATATTTGGCTTTCCGAGCACCACCAGATCTAAAACCCAAAACCTTATTATGTCTAAATGAGGTTTAAACATGGACTGAACTGAGACTAAACCAGGTCTAAAGTGAAGTAAGGTTCTAAATAATAATTAAAGGACTTACATTACGCTGTTTTCTGATCTATGTTCTAATGTTGTTTAACACACAAACCCTTCTTCTGTCAGACTGAAAACACTCTGTTCCACCTTGTGATGTCATCATGTGGTAATACAGGACGTGCTTCACTGTGTTTTTAAACTCCATACATCTTCACGAGAATCATTTGGATGATTTCAAGTCTGCAATCGCCAATATCTACTGAGCTAAAACGTTCTGTTAACTTGAAAACTACCACTTCATGACATCACGAGGTGGAACAGAGCATTTTGAATAATGAAAGGTTACTTAAACACGTGTGAATGAAACAAAACCCAACTCCAGGTCTGTTTATGAGGAGGTAACAACATTATAACATGACCTAAACCTCACACGAATCCATTTTCACCCAAAGCAGTAAAGACATTATAAACTCATCTCTGTATTAAACAAATACTCCAACAGCAGAGGGCGCCACGTACCGTCAGTCGTGCACACGCCGCAGTTTGAGAAACACTAGCTGTTCCTGAGCTTGTCTACAGATTTGCACAGTCCAACAGTTTAAACCATGACACTGCACAAAAACCCGTCAGTATCGACATTTAAACGACATTTGGCTGAAGTCTACGTTTAAAGATGGACGCAGGCTGACATGTCGCTGATGCGGTAGTCATGGGCGTGCATTGATTCACGCTCTGAACTGTTTCACGTCTGTCAAACTCTTCTTCTCTGCAATCAGCTCCTTACTCCTGGAGGACCGCAGGAGTAAAGTTATCCCATATTTCTTTATTTTCGGTAACGTATTTTGAATGTTTCGGGGTCTTGCGTCACTCACATCGCTAAGGTTTGTGACGAGGGGGTTAAACAGCTGTGCAACTTTCGAAATACTGATTTGATTTCGCTTTTCCACCTTCAAGGCACTGAAAGCTCTTTACATCAAGGAACCACTCACCCATTCATGTGCGCACACACTGGGGGCCAAGCGGGTTAAGTGTCTTGCCCAAGGACACAACGACAGCATTCATCTGTAGGAGCTGGAATCGCACCTCCAACCTTCTAATCAGTGGACAAACGCTCTACCGGTGGAGCTACTTATTCCATTGTTAGACACTTTTACTTGTCAAGTTGAATCCACTCAAATAAAGTCAAATGTAAAAGTACTTTTAACTTACGTAGATGTTACTTTTTTTTTTTGCATCCCTGTTTTTTATTATTTTAAACAGAACGAGTGAAGCGGAAATAAACTTTTTTTTTGTAATCAAATTTTTATCCAAGTATTAATCTCCTCTGCAGCTATAAACGTTACAGCCCAATTACATTTTTTCCCCTTTTCAACAATATACACAGAAGAGAGAATAATAATCATAATAATAACAATATCAATACTACTACTACTACTACTACTACTACTACTACTACTACTACTACTAATACTACTAATAATAATAATAATAATAATCATATAAAAAGTAAAATAATGAAAATAACCCTGTCAAGTTTCAGTTCCTTCTATACAGTAAATGCTAATTTCCTCCATCCAAAGACATCAGCAGAAATGGCATTACACATATTCATTATGTATTATACATAAAAAAGAGCTGAGTGTACACATATTGTGCATCTTTCACGACTATACAGATTGACAGAAGCATCCACATGACACAAAAATAGATACGTAACATATTCAGATCTCGATTTTTGGTTAGTAAGTTGGACCAGCAGGAAATGTTTTTGGCGTTTGCTCTATGCATTTGAGCAGAACTAAACTTTATTTTTTTGTTATTTCCTTAAATCGATTGTGTGGAGCAGTCTGGGAAAACTTTAGTTTATAAAATGAACAAACAGAGGGTAAATATTTCATTTTGAAGCTTCTCTGCAGTTCAATACCTGTAATATATTGTAAATTAAAGTCTCATTGTAAAGTAGTTGAGGATGACATAAGCTGCAGCTGGTGGCATATTTAATGGTTTGGCGCCCTCTTCAGGTCACAACAAACAAATGCATTTTTTAAATACAGTAGTACTTTATCACTTTTCATATTTTAACAAGGTAAAACTTCACATAAACATTTTTATAATTATTTTAGTTTTTATTCATGTATTTTCAAATTTTAAAAAGTAAAACATGTAAAAAATAAACATTACTTTGAAAAAAATATAGGCCTATTATTGTTGCTATGATAATTCTGCTTTACTAAGAAATGATGCATGTATTAATAACACAATTACACATGTTGGAATGATAATTTACATTTAATTAATATATAGACAGGGTTTTTTTTTTACAGTTTAGAAAAAAAAACAAAAAAAACAACAACAAATTTGTAGAAAAATGGTATGGTCCTGGTGGTCAAATAACCGAGGATAAAACAGACTGACAACTGACAAAACTAAACAGTTACATGAATAGACTGTGCACAGTAACACGCTAGCTAGCTGACCTTATCCCCCTGACCTCTGACCCCTGACCCTCCCGCAGCTCCCTGTCCTCTGTCTGACCCTATCCCCCTGAGCTCTGACCCCTGACCCTCCCGCAGCTCCCAGTCTGACCCTATCCCCCTGACCTCTGACCCTCCCGCAGCTCCCTGTCCACTGTCTGACTCTATCCCCCTGACCTCTGACCCCTGACCCTTCCGCAGCTCCCTGTCTGACCCTATCCCCCTGACCTGTGACCACTGACTGACCTACCCTCCTGCAGCTCCCTGTCTGACCCTATCCCCCTGACCCCTGACCCTCCCGCAGCTCCCTGTCCACTGTCTGACCCTATCCCCCTGACCTGTGACCACTGACCCTCCTGCAGCTCCCTGTCTGACCCTATCCCCCTGACCTGTGACCCTTGACCCTCCCGCAGCTCCCTGTCCTCTGTCTGACCCTATCCCCCTGACCTGTGACCACTGACCCTCCTGCAGCTCCCTGTCTGACCCTATCCCCCTGACCCCTGACCCTCCCGCAGCTCCCTGTCCACTGTCTGACCCTATCCCCCTGACCTGTGACCCCTGACCCTCCCGCAGCTCCCTGTCCTCTGTCTGACCCTATCCCCCTGACCTCTGACCTCTGACCCTCCCGCAGCTCCCTGTCCTCTGTCTGACCCTTTCCCCCTGACCTCTGACCCCTGACCCTCCCGCGGCTCCCTGTCCACTGTCTGAACTTTAAATATTTATTGGTTTAACAGGACTTGGCACAACTCTCATAGTAGTAAAACTGGACAGGAAGTAGTGACGCTAACAATGAGGCAGGGGGCGCTGTTGTGCGCAGAGTTTATTTACAATCTGCATCTTATTATTTTGTATTTTCCATGTGCAAATATTAAAAAAATACAAAACCCAAAACATATTATCAATAAAAATGATTTGTATAAGGCAAAGTTTCAGTGTTTCTCATGTTTCTGCCCTGTCACAAAAACCACAGTCCACAGAGCTTTTTAAAGGAGCACTACGCAACTTTTCTAGTGGGTATATGCCGCTTACTTGTCGCCATGGTGATGTTATTTTTTTCTACCTGGAATGCTCCACAGTATGGCATTAAACGTATCCATCTGGCTTTGATTCATTTAATCATTATTGATAAAACTAAACCTTGTCCACAGAGCTGCTGCATAAAGATAGATAAGTTTAATGCCATAGTGTGGAATTTTCCAGGCCAAGTGATAAGATCTTCATGGTGACAAGCTGGTGAGAGATCCTCCATCAGAAAAGTTACACAGTGCACCTTTAAAGGGCCCACGTTAGGCTGTTTTTATATATATGTTCTAATGTTGTTTCCTCGTCACAAACAGACCTGGAGTTGTGTTTTGTTTCATTCACACGTTTAACACACAAACCCTACATATTTAGTTCTTCTCTCAAACAGAAAACACTCTGTTCCACCTTGTGACGTCATCATGTGGTAATACAGGAAGTGCTCCACAGTGGTTTTAAACTCCACACACCTTCACTCGAATCATTTGGATGATTTCAGCCCTGGAATTGCCAATCTCTACTGAACAAAAGGTAAAAGGAGCTGTTAACTTGAAAATGACCACTTCATGACATCACAAGGTGGAACAGAGCATTTTGAGCTTTAGAGACGTAGACCGACTAATAATAAAGTGCTACTCAAACATGTGTGAATGAAACAAAACACAACTCCAGGTCTGTTTTTGATGAGGTAACCGCATTATACATTGGTTTGAAGTTCACAAAAGTAAATTTCGCGTAATACGGAACCTTTAAGTTCCTCAGGTTGCCCGGGTTACGGCTCTGTTTCGGGGCAGGAAGCTCACGTTTAGGGGGGCCTGCTCCACGGGCTGCTGGGACAGGTCGTTGGTCTGGGGCAGGAGGTCCACAGTGAGTCCCTCGTGTGGACAGATGGAGTACTGCGACAGGAGCGTCACCAGGACCGACTTCATCATCACCATGGCAACGTGTTTCCCCACACAGGAGCGGGGTCCCGAGCCGAAGGGTTGGAAGTATCGGCGAGGCGTCTGAGGGAAACAGAACATGTATTTAGTAAGAAAAAGAACGGTAGAGAATTTTGAATATTTAGGAATTCAAATCTATGTAGTTTACTGGGCAAAAATAAAATCATAAAAAAAGAAAAAGTGGACTGAACAGAAGAAAATCATAATAGTAATAAAAATAAAAAGTAGAAGAAGTAAATTTTGTTACAAATATATCGAGAAGAACTGTGGATTTTAAGTTGACATAATATAATAAATAATATATATAATAATTTTAACACTGTGCAATGATGATGTTGTGTAAAATATACAATGTCGACTGATAATAAAATAATTAATAAGAATTAAATTATGTATAAATGTTATTAATACATTTTTGTAAAGGAAATTAAAAAAAAACCCCAAAATGATAGAATTGGCACTAAACAGAATTAAAACCCCCATCCCAGCTTAGACTACTCACTTTACTAAAACACAGACTGTTATATTTTAAAATGTAAAAAAAAAAGCAGTTTTTTAGGTTTCAGATTTTACTTTCTGGTTAAAATCATGACGTCTTTGCTGTGTTTCAGATGACATCAGAGCGTTCTATAGGCCAATATTAATCAACAGCAGCTCAAATTTTAATCATTAAAATCCAAAATTATGTTTAAATAGAGTGAGTTCTGGGTTTAGTCAGTGATTGAAAATATGAAGTCCAACATTTGTGCATTTACCTTTTTGGATATTTCATGACAGTGATGCCCAACCAACCGCTACACATTTTCTACCGAGCCGCAGAAAAACAGTAAATAATTTATCAGCGACCGCGTCTTCTCTGACGTTACTTTCACTCGTCCTTCATGACACAATAATAAGCTCGTCCGTAGATACTTAAAGAAAATCCTGAGGGGAAATCTCCACAGAAATCCATTTGATATGACGGTGAGTTTATTATATCTGTGCTAGATCTGCTCTTGTCTCCACGACGACGTATCATGTATAACATCAGACACTGGAGCTTTTTTGCAAAGGGGAAAAGGCCAAACTGAGGAGCCAGAAGAGGAGCCTACGACCTCCAAGAAAAAGAAAGATCGATTTAACAGACAACACCAGGAGTCCTACTTAAAATACGGGTTTGTCGCTACAGGTGAGTCTCACGCACCGAGACTCTCAAGTGAATAAGACGATGAAACCTTCAAAACTGCTTTGGCTCATGGAGACTAAGCACCTGGATTAAAAGGTAAGACTTTAGAGTTTTTTAAAGAAACAAATGTGAACAAGAAGGAAAGAAGAAACAAGCGCAGGACTCCCACTGATTCAGCGGTTTACTGCAGTGAGATGGATTTTTCAGATTGTATTTTTCTTTAAAATGCTGTATTCATGCCATATTTATCTGTCACGTGCAGAAGGCCGGTCCGTGAAAATAAAACCTACATTTTTCTGGTCCATGGTGCAAAAAAGGTTGGGGACCCCTGATCTAAAATACAACCCTCCACTTCCTGTAACTTTAAACATCTTTTTCAACTTTTCTTTGCAAACTGCTCTTGGTTTCTTGATCAGTGTAAAACTATAATTTACATTTACAACACACATTATTTCCCCTCCAAATAAAGTCAAAATTTAAGAATCATCCAAACCTGTTATCCGCACTTTAAAAGGAGCAACTGTGTAAATTCCCAACAAAACCCACACTAAGACGCATTACTTACATTTTTCTCAAAGTTTTCCAGGTTGAATTCGTCGGGGTGGTTGAAGAACTCTGTCCGGTGCATGCGTCCTGTGTTCACGATGATGTTTGTCCCTTTCGGCACACTGTAGCCGTCAATGACATCATCAGCCAGCGCCCGCCTCATGGAGAAGTCCACGACGGGGTGATATCTCAGGCACTCGTTTATGAAGCTCTCCATCACCTGCATCTTGGGCAGGTCTGAGTTCTGCAGCTGCCGCTCACCTGGAGGAGACGATGTGTAAAGTTAAAATCTGTAATTAGACTGGCCAAGCGTGTTGTATTCTCACATTTCACCACTAGATGCTGTCTGTGTTACTGCTGTATGATAGTGCGCCAGCTTTGGTCTGACAGAAGAAGATCAGAGAGCACAGGTGAGTCTGAACAGAGGCCAGGTGAGGGGAGGAGGGAGGGGCCAGGTGAGGGGCAGGAGTAGGGGCCAGGTGAGGGAGGAGGGAGGTTAATTCCCCAATTTGAGTTAGCGCCAAATTTGCATTAAAAATACACTTGCCACTTACTACGACAACAAATACATTTATTGTAAGTTAAATATGAGCTCAACATTTGTGTTAACTCCACATTTAACTGTTAAAAACTTCGAGCAAACAGATGAGCGCAGAGCAACATCGAGCTGGTTAGAGTGTTATATGATGTGTTTGGTGATTACAACTAGACAGGATTTTACAAGTGTTTTTCTAAAAATAAATGTTGTGAATTTTCTTTGTAAACTGTATTTAATTCACACGAACAGTGAACAAAAGTTTCAGCTGACAGAAAACACTTTTTTACAGTTTCTGGTGAGTAAAATGATGGAATTGGCTCGTAATGACTAAAAACGATCCCATGAGTTCAACATGTTCTCACCTATGACAGCATCTATCTCCTGCAGCAGCCGCAGCTCCACTAGGGGGTGCTGTTTGAGAAGCAGCAGCATAAAGAACAGGCTGATGGAGAGAGTGTCTGGAGCCGCAATGACCATCTCCAACACGCACTGCCTCACGTTATCAGCAGACAGCTCCCCGTGGTTCTACAAACACAGAGCAACACATGATATTTACAGCACCATAATAACACAAAAAACACCTTTGTTTGCCTTAAAGACGTCTGAATAATGCTTCTGATCTGTGTTATATTGTCGCTTCCTCGTCACAAACAGACCTGGAGTTGTGTTTTGTTTCATTTACACATGTTTAACGCACAAACCCTGCATATGTAGGCTGAGTTTTTCTCTCAAACAGAAAACACTCTGTTCCACCTTGTGATGTCATCATGTGGTAACACAGGAAGTGCTCCACTGTGTTTTCAAACTCCACACACCTTCACTAGAATCATTTGGATAATTTCAGCCCTGGAATTACCAGTCTCTACTGAACTAATGGTAAAAGGAGCTGTTCACTTGAAAACTTTGTGACATCACGAGGTGGAATAGAGTATTTCGAGCTGTAGAGATATGTAGAAATAATAATAAAGGAATACTCAAAAATGTGTGAATGAAGCAACACACAAGGTATATTTTTGATTAGGTATCAGCATTATAACACAGCTTAAAGCTCACAAGAGTCCATTTTGTGTAATACAGGACCTTTAAGAAAACATCTTTATCATTTTTTTAATACTACACATGCAGTATATAATACATGCAAGCTATATGCATTTGATGCCACACTGTGCAACATTTCATACTGTACACTGCATCAGAAAAGCTCCATAGTGCACCTTTAAGAAAACACTAAATAGATTTGTAGATAAAACTGTTGCAAAAGTTGCATTTTGCTTTTTGTGAGATACAGTTTTATCATGTTTAAAGAATTGGAAATAGTAAATGAGGACAGTTGTGTCTCATTATATCACGGTTCACGTTTCTCGCTTGTTTTTTTTGTGCAATGCTGGACACTTTTTTTTTTTACAGCTTTTGGACGTGTATTGTGTTCTGTGTTCTGATTGGCTGAGGGACTGTAGACCATTGTGTTCTGCGTCCTGATTGGCTGAGGGACTGTAGACCATTGTCCATCAGTCTCCTCCGTGTCTCCTGTACAGTACAGAATGTGTCAGACAAATTTACACAAATGTTGGATCGCAGTGTGACTCTGAAGTGCTGTATGTTTGCAAGTTTTCTCCCCGACAAAACCCACAATGTCGATGAAACGTTCTGCACCGACGACGGTTTGAACTTTGAGAGAGTTTAAACAAGAGAGAAATGTGAGAAAATGTTAATGTCTGTGTGAGAAAAGTGTATAAAGTGTGTGGTGAGGGGTTTTACAGACAAGAAACATAGAGAATAGTTATAAAAAATAAAGCTGATACTTTGCGGATTTCGCATATTGCAGGTTATTTTAGAACGTGACCCCCGTGATAAACGAGGGACCACTGTATAAATGTGTCATGTGTCTGACCTGTGCAAAGATGAGGTCTGCAGTGAAGTTGATGTGGTCCAGTTTATCCGCCTGCTCCATGGCCCGACGCTTCTGTTGGACCAGCTCCTCGATGGCATCCTGCAGCTCCTGACTGAAAATACACAATGAGAAAATATGTATTTATGATCACTTATAATAATATAAAACATAAACCAGTATAAAGCCTGAGACACTCACGCTGCAGACTTGTGCTTGTTGTGGATCCAGTCCAGTCTGAAGTAAATGTCTGGTTTGATCAGCACCGTCTGCCACGTCTCAAAATACTTGTGGATTTTCTGCAGCAGTCCTTCTCTGCAAAACAAATGAATAAATATGTTGATCCAGCCTTAGTAATTGGAACAAAATCACTCATATTTTTCTATAGAAATGCACTGAATCTTTTAAGTTTGGTATAATTCTGTTTTAGCTGCAGTGTGGTTTGTGTGGAGGAGGATGGAAACACATTTAAAGGTGCACTATGGATCTTTTCTGTCTGAACGTCCGCAACCTCCTTGTCTCTAGATGGAGATATTATTGCTTGCCTGGAATGTTCCACAGGACAGCATTAAACGTGTATATTTCCATGAAGACCAGCAAGTAACAGGCCAAATAACAGGTTAGATCCACAGAGAAACATGATTTTAAATGTCAAAAATTGGACCTATTTGTGCCCCCAGATGTAAGGTACACATGTTCAAGACAAATATAGTGTTTACTGATCTGTTTTATTTAATCCTGGATGCCTCCCAGGATAAAATTAATCAGTTCCGGGCATGTCCCCTGGGAGGAGGCCCCGGGGAAGACTCAGGACATGTTGGAGGGACTATGTCTCTCGGCTGGCCTGGGAACATCTTGGGGTCCCACCAGAGGAGCTGGAGGACGTGTCTGAGGTGAGGGAAGTCTGGGAGTCCCTGCTTAGACTGCTGCCCCCGCAACCCGATCAATCAGAGAGCAGAATGAGCTTGTTATTTGGGTTGCCAATTCCAATGCTAGTTTCCAGTTTTAGCCTAAAATTCCTGCAGTCAATCATGAATCAGTGCTAGTGCAGCCGCTGCAGCTCAGTGAGAGAAGTCTGTAGGTTCTGAGCTTTCACAAAATGAAACATATAAATCATTTACCATTAACGGGCACATCCAGGAACAGTCTGTTGGAGATGTCGACCACAATCCCGCGCAGTAGACTCATGATTTCCACCTGCCCCAGCGGAGCCTGAGGGTCAGAGGTCACGACCTTTAACTCGTCCAGGTGAGTCTGAGTGGACGAGACACAGATGTCCACCGTGTGCTGCAAACCAGGACCTGTCAGGGCTGTGAATAACCAACATTATTAATGAGAGAGGCTATAGTTCAGTTAATACAGGGCATTCTTTAAAGGTACAACATGTAACTTTTACCTGTTTTGCTTGTCTCCATGGAGATGTTATTGATTTGCTCAGTATATTGTTATATATCTGTCTATCTATATATCTATCTGTCATGTTTTTATTCCCAAAAAATGCAGTAAAAAATATGCATTCTTATTGTGAGCTGGGATCAGACCTGTGCTTGACCTTTTCTCCATGGAGATAGACAAGTTTAATGCCACACTGCGGAACATTATAGGCAAAGTAAGTTGATTTAACATGCTTGATTTTCTTTACAGGGAAACGCCTCTGATGCAGCCTGTTCTAATGAGCGAGAAACGCAGATCAGCACCAACAAGCCGCTCTCCACAGACTTAAACTTGAGCTACTGCTGCTGTATATGTGATGTTTTTTTTTAAATATTGTAAAGATGTGAAAGCAGGTGGAGCACATTATTTTGCACGAGATTTTTGGACAAATATTCCTTCCCGTTGTCTGTGTAATCCCTCAGTCATCCCTCCCTCCACACCCGCAGACAAACTCATTTCAGTATTCCGCAGGAGGTGACTGGAACCAGCTCCAGCAAACGTTAAAACATAGTTTGTTTGTCGACTTTTCAAAGTATTTTTACAGGATCAGTGCACATGCTTTGAACACTTTGACATCTTTAATCAGCAGATGTGTCACTGTCTGATGTTCGGATTCACTGTTTCACAATATGATCGATATGTGAGTGTTTGTGAGGAGGTGTTTTTAACTGACTTACCTGATAAAATATTGAAAAATAAGTAAATAAAACTGTACAAATAGCTTTAGCATGAAGACGTTTGGAGCTAACAACAGTTGGCTTGTTAGTTGGTTAGTTTCAGTGTCTTTAGCTCCTCTCTTCAGACAGATATAAGACAGTGTCCAGCAGTAATCTGACCAGAACTGAAGAAGAGACTTGGATGAGCAGCCAAACGTCTTTACACTAAAACTTTTATCCAGTTACAGAATAGAATTTTTCATTTACTGTTCCGTCCTTGAAAGCATGATTTTTGTTTTATTACTTTACTCTTAAACCTTGTGTTGAATACTGTGTGTCTTAAACATTGAGGTGAACTTGTTTCTCAGTAAGAATTCGACACATGCTTATTTTAAGATGTCCACACTGGAAACTGCTCCCTCGGTTACATGATACGGATCTTCATCTTTCGGTTGGTCTTGTAATACATCTTTTAGTTCTACCTTCCTGTAAACTGTTAACGGTACGTCCATTTATGACCTTGTATGGACAGTATGCAAACAGGACCAGCCTTCTATAGACAGTATTTAGAACGACCCTTCCAACATTAATCTGAGCAAATACAGCACCGAGGAACAAACCCTCAGTGTACAGTGGTACTTTGAGTCACATGGGTCAAACTCACAAACCCAGCAGTGTTACCGTCGACATTTTAATACCAGAGATGCCCTGAGTGTAATGCCATTAAAGGAATAATAAGTGTTTTTCACAGACAGGGGGCAGTATGTGATCTCCACAGACCTGACTGGTCCTGATTTCTTCCTGTGGGTCTATTTTGAAGAAAAGATGTTTGTGAATAAACCTCAGACAATAAACGACTTAAAACATAATACTGAGGATCAAATAAGAGCCATAAGCCCAGAAATGCTTTAAATGTTCTGTAAAGTGTCTTGGATCAGGCTGTTCAGAGACAAACCCAAAATGGTGGACACTTAAAAAACATTTGTGCTTCCCCTAGTTTAAGTAGTGATAAGTTCAAGTGTAAGTGAACAATTATAACTGTATATATTGCCAAAAACCTGGGAAGGTTCAGTTTACCTACTGCTAAAATTTGGTGAGTATAACTTCAGAATTATAGGAGCTACTGAAGATTTAAAAGTGTCAGTGACTTTAGGACCAGCCCGTATAAGCACTGGAGGCTGTTTTGTAATGTAACTCTCACACACACACTCCTCTGATATCAGATAAACTTTCACCTCTCTACCTGGTCTGCAAGCACGTCCTTCAAATTACAGTCCTATTTCAAATGCAGCTCTTCACGTTCACACAAACGCAGGATTACACCGACTTAAGATGTGCGGTTTAGGCACATTTTATCGCAGACTTTGTGAATTCAAACATATGATTTGATAGAAGTGAAACCCAAACACTTCAAGGTTTTGTGATAAGAGCCAGTCTCATCGTCAAAGGTTACACTCAGAATACAGCTCCACATTTATACTGGAGAATAAATAAGTTTTTTATGAGGCAAAAATTCCATAATGAGCAAAGAGTTTCAGAATCACTTCAATGATTTGGGAAAAGTGTCCCTTTTGTAATTTTTCCATTTGTGATTGTGATTATAATTGTGATTTATGTTTTAATAATATGAACCTGCTCAAAGTTCAGAGGAATTGACAAAAAAAAAAAAAAAATAAAGAAAAATGAACTGACAAATTAATCCAAGGATCGTCGTTTGTAAAGGAAGTGATGATACTTCAAAATTACAGCCAAATAAATATCCTCTTAAATATTTCATATTTTTGTTCCACAGGCGACTATTGTGCTCCTCCTGTCTGCTTTTCTAAACTAGAATCTATTACCTGCCAGATTAAAAGCGCACTGAGTAACTTTTATGACTTTTATGAGGTTGTACAATGGGCTTGTCGCTCTATATAGAGTTATACCAGTGACGTGCGTCAGGTGAGGCAGTGCCTCACCTGTCATCACAGAGAAAAATAAATGAAATAGTTATATTTATCCAATAATTTGTACTATAAAGTTATTTTCTATTTAACTTTGCAATTTTATTCTTTTTTTTTACTCAAAATTGCTGAATTTTTACGTTTAGCGTTGAAATTCTGACTACAATTTAGAGTTAGCAAGTCAACTTTAGCAATTCACTTTTTTCTTCTTGTATGGCCCTACTTTTTAAATGGAGGAAGATACATATTAAAGCTCAAGCAGTTTTTCTAAACTAGTTTTGGACGAAGCAGGAGGTTATAATTAAAGGAAGACCAACGCTAAAGGAGCTAAATTCTCCAGACGAGGGACGACAGACTCGCTCTTTTCAAACAGAGACGTACAAATGGTAAGAAATGTAATGACT
Source organism: Periophthalmus modestus (assembly GCA_019594935.1). NCBI lineage: Eukaryota > Metazoa > Chordata > Actinopteri > Gobiiformes > Gobiidae > Periophthalmus > Periophthalmus modestus. Next base: position 3,053,322 of record JAIEZT010001214.1, on the reverse strand, counting down.
TCAATCCACTGAAAATTGGGGAACCAGAATAAGGATAAAAAACAATACAAAAACAGCTTTTTATTTCATACTATTAGAGCTATTTCATATGGACTTCGGAACTTTTATTTTGAAATTCTTTTTTTTTTCTGGCCCCTAAGTCACTGGGAGAGAAACTGACCTGTACTGACCCCTGTTACATGACACCTGGTTTAAATTGTAAATGATTGTGACGACATCAGTGCCTCATGAACCTCTCCGCACGTCAGAGTCGTACGTGTTATTAAAATCACTCTAATAAGTGTCATTATTTGCACTGTAAGAGAGTAAACACTGAACATTACCTTTAGTACTATTGACTAAAGAGTAAATAAAGAGTAAATAATCTGCTAGAGTAAAATTCTGAAAACTCTGCTCAGTGTCATCAGCTTACTCTAAAAGTGTAACATTAACACTGAATATTTTTACTCTGAAGCTGGTGTAAATCTTACTCTGTACAGATAAGAACCACATACACTCAAGTACAAGTGTTAATTTAACACTTGTACTGTGCATAGAGATACCGCTGCATATTTCTTTCATTTTGGGTGATTTTATTGGTGAAAAAAACCTTCACAGATTCTGCACAGATTCTTTCAGAACACGTTTGTACAGATCTAAACTACAGGGTTAGATGTTTTTATGCAGAATAAAACCCCATGGAGTCACAGGGAGGGCATCTGACACACATTTGTGCACATGTAAACTACAGGGTTAACAGCTTTTTATGCAGAAAAAACCCTATGGAGAATCTGATGTACAAGGACATTTCAGAACACGTTTGTACTGATCTAAACTACAGGATTAGCAGCTTTTAGACCAAATAAGACAAAGGAGATTTTGTTTGTGGAGGACATGATGCTACTTCAAAATTACAGCCTTTGCCATTTACTAATTAAAATTTCCATTTCGCTAAATCTTACAGCCACAGTGTGCACCTCAAAAAAAACCAGACAAAAAGCCATGTACCTTTGCTGAAATAACACCGTATCTTCTTCCAGAGGTTGACGTTGTTGTTGAAAATAATTCCTCTCTCGTGCATCCCGAGGCAGCTCAGCCCGACCCGGCTCCCAAAACGAGACGTGTAGTTTGAACTCCGGAGAACGTGATGCACAGCGGACGCTCTGGAGAGAAGAACATACAGGGAAACTTCAGGAACTTAACAAGATGTAAGGTCAGGAGATGTAAGGTCAGGAGATGTAAGGTCAGGAGATGTTAGGTCAGGAGATGTAAGGTCAGGAGATGTAAGGTCAGGAGATGTAAGGTCAGGAGATGTAAGGTCAGGAGATGTAAGATCAGGAGATGTAAGGTCAGGAGATGTAAGGTCAGGAGATGTAAGGTCAGGAGATGTGAGATCAGGAGATGTAAGGTCAGGAGATGTAAGATCAGGAGATGTAAGATCAGGAGATGTAAGGTCAGGAGATGTGAGATCAGGAGATGTAAGGTCAGGAGATGTAAGATCAGGAGATGTAAGGTCAGGAGATGTAAGATCAGGAGATGTAAGGTCAGGAGATGTAAGGTCAGGAGATGTAAGGTCAGGAGATGTAAGATCAGGAGATGTAAGGTCAGGAGATGTAAGGTCAGGAGATGTAAGATCAGGAGATGTAAGGTCAGGAGATGTAAGGTCAGGAGATATAAGGTCAGGAGATGTAAGGTCAGGAGATGTAAGGTCAGGAGATGTAAGGTCAGGAGATGTAAGGTCAGGAGATGTAAGGTCAGGAGATGTAAGGTCAGGAGATGTAAGATCAGGAGATGTAAGATCAGGAGATGTAAGGTCAGGAGATTTAAGATCAGGAGATGTAAGATCAGGAGATGTAGGGTCAGGAGATTTAAGTTCAGGAGATGTAAGGTCAGGAGATACAAGGTCAGGAGATGTAAGGTCAGGAGATGTAAGATCAGGAGATGTAAGATCAGGAGATTTAAGATCAGGAGATGTAAGGTCAGGAGATTTAAGTTCAGGAGATGTAAGGTCAGGAGATACAAGGTCAGGAGATGTAAGGTCAGGAGATGTAAGGTCAGGAGATGTAAGATCAGGAGATGTAAGATCAGGAGATGTAAGGTCAGGAGATGTAAGGTCAGGAGATTTAAGATCAGGAGATGTAAGGTCAGGAGATTTAAGATCAGGAGATGTAAGGTCAGGAGATTTAAGTTCAGGAGATGTACGGTCAGGAGATACAAGGTCAGGAGATGTAAGGTCAGGAGATGTAAGATCAGGAGATGTAAGGTCAGGAGATTTAAGATCAGGAGATGTAAGGTCAAGGAGATTTAAGTTCAGGAGATGTAAGGTCAGGAGATTTAAGTTTCAGGAGATGTAAGGTCAGGATGTAAGATACAAGGTCAGGAGATGTAAGGTCAGGAGATGTAAGATCAGGAGATGTAAGGTCAGGAGATGTAAGATCAGGAGATGTAAGGTCAGGAGATGTAAGATCAGGAGATGTAAGATCAGGAGATGAGATCAGGTATGAAGATCAGGTCGGGAGATGTAAGATCAGGAGATGTAAGATCAAGGTCGGGAGATGTAAGGTCAGGAGATGTAAGGTCAGGAGATGTAAGGTCAGGAGATGTAAGGTCAGGAGATGTAAAATCAGGAGATGTAAGGTCAGGAGATGTAAGGTCAGGAGATGTAAGATCAGGAGATGTAAGGTCAGGAGATGTAAGATCAGGAGATGTAAGATCTGGAGATGTAAGGTCAGGAGATGTAAGGTCAGGAGATGTAAGATCAGGAGATGTAAGGTCAGGAGATGTAAAATCAGGAGATGTAAGGTCAGGAGATGTAAAATCAGGAGATGTAAGGTCAGGAGATGTAAGGTCAGGAGATGTAAGATCAGGAGATGTAAGGTCAGGAGATGTAAAATCAGGAGATGTAAGGTCATGAGAGGTATGGTCAGGAGATGTAAAATCAGGAGATGTAAGGTCAGGAGATGTAAGATCAGGAGATGTAAAATCAGGAGATGTAAGATCAGGAGATGTAAAATCAGGAGATGTAAGATCATGAGAGGTATGGTCAGGAGATGTAAGGTCAGGAGATGTGTACTCTCTCCTTGGCTTTTCTCTCTGTACACCAATAATCTAATTTCTTCCCACAGCTCAGTCTCTATCATTAAGTATGCAGATGACACAACCATAATTGGACTCATTATAAACAACAATGAACAATATTACCGTCAACAGATAGCCCAAACAGTCACTTGGTGCCAAGACAATCATCTCCAACTGAACACATCCAAAACCCAGGAAATAATTTTCAACTTCTCTCCCGCACTGCCACATCAAAATCACCCGTGTACATCTCATCTCAACCAATCACCATCACAGATTCTTTTAAATTTCTAGGCACACACATCTCCAACAATCTCAAATGGAAAATACACTCAGATCACACCAACAAGAAAGCAAATCAAAGATTATTTTTCCTCAGGCAGCTCAAGAAATTCAAAGTCAGACCCAACCTTCTCACACAGTTTTACACCTCTATCATTGAAAGCATACTCACCTTCTCAATAATTGTATGGTATGGTAACTTGGACTCAAACTCACGCAAAAAACGACAGCATATTGTCCATAAACCCTCTAAAATTATCGGTCACCCCCTTCCATCCATAGACACCTTATATCAGCGACGCATTACACAAAGAGCTTTCCGGATCACCTCAGACAAATCCCACCCTCTACATCACTACTTCACCCTCCTGCCCTCAGGGAGGCGCTACAGATCTCTGCCATCTAAATCTGCAAGATTCAATAACAGTTTTATTCCATCTGCCATAAGGACTCTCAATCAAACTATGAACTGATCACCTCTCTGTCATGTATGTCCTGATGTTACTGTGTTGTCTTCTATGTGCTGTTGTTGTCTTCTATGTGCTGTATGTCTGACACAGATGTGAGCTGTTGTAATGCTGTACCGGAAGCAAATTCCACCAATTTATTTGTGTGGCCATTAAAGATTCTGATTCTGATTCTGATTCTGATGTAAGGTCAGGAGATGTAAGGTCAGGAGTGCCGCACAGTCAGGAGGAAGGGTACGAAGGAAAAGTAGTAAAGTACTGTACCTAAGGAGAATTTTACAGTGGATACTTTTTACTTTGAGAGCAGTATCTGTACTTTCTACTCCACTACATTTTGAACCTGCTGAAAAGGCTGAGGGTTTATTTTTAAGACGTTCATAACTTGAACTAAAATATACAAATAAAAACTGCTAATAAAACCCCATTGATTCGGTTATTTCTATTGAACAAAACTCAATTCTGTATCAAAACCACATTTGAAGCTTTATAAGACTGTTCCGGTTGTAGTACGTAAGCAAGTAAGAGTAGCGTTACTTCAAAATTAGGGATATAATCTGAGGGGAACTGGTATCTCCCCAAAAAACGATGGCAAGAAAAAAGTATGTGCATCTCAGTTACAGGGTTAATTTCAGGAATTATCTGGATGATGAATTAAAAAGCTGCACATCAATTAAATATTCAAAAAATGTATGGATAAAAAATTATAGAAAAATATAGAGCAATAGTATAACTGTTGCTATGACAACTGAACTGAACATTAATGAACAGAGTATAAACTTTGTCTATTAAGTAATATAAATAATGTAATAAGAAAATAAAATAGTAACAATAATAATATTGATGTGTTGATGATGAGAAATAACACCTATGATTATGATAATAATAATACTAATGATCATTATATATATTTAAATAAAACCCAGAGGTAACTGTAAAAAAAAAAAAAGTTTTTCTTCTGTATTGTAAAATTATTTGTATTTGTTGTTGTTGTTTTTTCTCGTTGTGTATGTTGTTCTGTGTATGTGACTGTGATATGTTTTATTTAAGTATGTGTGTGTCTGAATAAACTAATAACTGAATAAACTACTACTACTACTACTACTACTACACTACTACTACTACTAGGGATGCACCCGATCGAGCTTTATCTGTTTCGATACATATCGATACTTTGGTTTTAAGTTTATATATATATATATATATATATATATATATATATATATATATATATATATATATATATATATATATATATATATATATACATATATATATATATATATATATATATATATATATATATATATATATATATACACACATATATACATATATATATACATATATATATACACACACACACATATATATGTGTGTGTATATATATATGTATGTGTATATATATATATATATATATATATATATATATATATATATATATATATATATATATATACAATATATATATATATATAAATATATATATAAAGATGTGACATCTGATTTAAAATTTTGAAGTTATTAAAAGGACAAAATATGAACTAATGCATAAAAATCTGGTGTTTTTAAAGGATAAAAATGCGAAAAACTAAATCATATCTGACACAGATCTTTAAATCATTTCATATTGTCAATGTCTTTTTTGTATCTTTTTTTAAACTATGAGCCGAATAAAAAATTTCTGTCTGAAATAAGGATTAAATAAAAGTAAAAAGTATTCTGAAAAACAACTAAAAAAAAAAAACCTAAAAAAAAACCTAAATCATATCTGACACAAACGTTTAATCATTTCATATTGTCAAAGTCTTTTTGTCTTTTTTGTATCTTGTTCTGTTAAAAAAATATGGGCCGAATTATATTTGTGTCTGAAATAAAGAATAAATAAATAAAATAAACAAACAGTGGCCCAAGAAATGACTTAAGAAAGAGTAAAAATTTAGTAAAACAGTTACTCAAGTAAGAGTAATTTAAAGAGTAACTGTCGGGACGTAACATCTGATGATTGAAAGGACAAAATATGAACTAATGCACAAAATCTGATGTTTTTAAAAGGAAAAAATGTGAAAAACTGAATCATATCTGAAGAAGCTGCAAGAAAATCGTTCAGAAGTGCAATTTATTTTAAAAGTTACTCGAGTACTACCCACCTGTGCCCATGTTTAGTACAGACTTGTTCTGAAATGCATGTAACTGTTGTATTAGTTCATCATCTCGTGAAGTTATTTACAAGCTCCACTCTGAACAGAACCCTGCTTTTTTAAACATATATCACAAATCTAACCCCATTCACTTGTCAGAAAAATTACAATACATTTTTCCATCCAAACCGCTCATCAGATCATAGATTCACATGTTGATCTGAGCTCGTCCTCACCTGCTCAGGACCAGCGTCTCCTCTCCGTTAATCCAGACTCGCACCATGTCTCCGTACTTCAGGTTGTAGTAGTTGCTGGCCGTGCCGATGCCGGTCCAAATGAATCTGAAGTATGTGAGGAACGGCCCCAAACCCAAGAGGAACAAGGGACCTGGACAAGAGGAAAATGGTTTAGTGCCACCTGTGGTCAACTGTGTGTATTACAAGTGAACACGTCATGTATTTAAACACGGGAAAAATCTATGTGATACGCCGTGATTTCAGTAACAAAACGTCCTAATGTCCCACTGCGGAACATTGTAGACAAAGTAACAGCGTTTCCATGGTCTACAGTGGGACATTCTACAAAAAAAATCACTTTAGAGACAAGTGCGTGGGGTTCATCGGACTTTGTGAGGATTTTGCCCCAGTCAAAAGATGTAATATTTAGTTCCTATGACAACGGAGGACGGTTGCCATAGCTTCAAACCCATGCACAGTGTAACCCTCCTCCAGAAAAGTTACACAGAGCTTCTTTAAGATTGTTTTTAATGTGTGCTATGGCAAACAAATTCATAGGCCTAAATATGTAGGCCACAAAATAACTACATGTATTTTAATCCATGACTCCTACATTTCTCTACTGCAAAACATGAACGTAAGAGGAGACACTACAGGCAAAACTCTTTTTTATTTTTGTTTTGTTTTTTGATCAGTTTGGTCTCTTAGCTACAAGCTTTCATGTAGAAACAACAAAAATGATCCACTCCGCACTGAAAGAAGTTTTAATATTTAATTTAATCCACTTACAGCCACAGAGTTACAGTATATGGTACATTGTCATTTCAAAGGCTGTTTTTCCCCACAAGATTTTGACAAAACATACAGAAGGATTTATTTTATTTAAAAAAAAAAAAAATCTAATTCCAAGCCTGATTTATTCAAGTTTTAACTCAAAAAATAAGGCAGAATAATTTTTTTTTTAGGCAAACGTTCAGCACTCAGATCTAGTTTACTCTAATACTAAATAAGATATCCAAGATCCCATTTGTATTTGTTTTTTTTTTTATTTTATTTTTTTCTGAATCTAATCTGTCAACAAAATGAAGCAGGACATTTCAAAAAAAAAAAAAAAAAAAGTTTTAACTAAAAAAAATCAGGCATAATTTGAATTTTTGGCCAATGTTCAGTCAGATTTATTTTACTTAAATACTAAATAAGACATCCAAATGCCCTTTTTATTTTTTATTTAATTAATTTATTTTTTATTTTTATTTTTATTTTCTAATCTCTCAACAAAATGAAGCAGGACATTTAAATCAGGCTCTTTTCCTGTTTTTCATGTTTCATGATTATTGTCAGTTTTGGCAAATTTTCCACATAAAACGTCTTCTTTTTAAACAAAAACATGACATGATGAAAAACTTGTAATAGATTTTTTTCTTCCAATCATGTGACTAAAATACAGAAGACGTTTCAAACTGATATTTCCAAATTTAAGATTTTGTCCCTCTTCACCTGCAGCATCTCGCCTTTATCAACAAATATTATAATTACTACAAAATAAAAGTCTGCACCTGGCACAGATGACTTCCTCTTCTTTTCGCTGTGGCTCCAGGCGACCAGCAGCACGCACACCAGCAGAGCGAGGGTCCTGGTTGCCATGGAGACTCCCGGAGACAGCAGCCCCGTGGCATTGTGGGATGTGTAGTCCGTCATGACATTTCCCTGGCCCATATTTGTCATGGTGCTGTCCAGGTACTGAGGTTAGCGCCGGGAGAGGCCGGGGAAGGGTGAAGCGGCGGCGGAGCTCGGGATTTTATAGGCTCTGGCGCTGGTTCAAAGGCGGGTCAGGGTACAGACACAAGTCACAACACTCACACGCTAACAAAAACAAAATGGCGACCTTGAGCGATGGATCTGTGCCATAGCCTTGAGATCACAGTAGTTTCAAATGTTGTTATTGAAAATGCAACTGCCAAGTAAAATAAAAAGTTTGGTGTTTGATCCCAATGAAAAAAGTCTCTGTACTGTATCCTACACCTGCACAGGGACTAACGCAACAAACACAGAAGAACAACTGGCTCTGTGCACAATGGGAGCAGATAGTTCCAAACACACAATCAGACAACAAAGAAGGACTGTCAGAGCAGCCATTTCTGGAGTAAAGCAACGTCTAGGAGGTTTGTGCCCAGTGTTACGTTTGTCTATTACAGTATGTTTCGTGTGTGTTGTTGAATCTGTCCCTTCCCCCCATGTAGTCCTGGCTGTGTGAGCCCTTGCCTGTGATTGGACGACTGTTTCCCTGCCTGGCCAATCCTGGGGCCACCTGCAGCCTTCCCAGATCCACCTGTCCAGGGCTGTGAACAGGCTGCCATTTTGTGTGTCTCTTTTGTTACGTCACTAATGTGGAAGTGACTGTGTTTTGAGACATTCAGCTGTCTCAACTTTACATTTGTCTCTTTTGTTTAAACCTTGCAAGTTATCTTCTGTTTGAATATTTTAGATCCCTTTTGTTTAGTTTACCTTCTACATCCCTGTTCACTATTCTTCCATCTTGCTTTTTTTTTTTTTTGTTTTGTTTTTTCTTCACTGACCCTAAACGGGCTAGGTTATAACACCCAGTTGTGTTAAAATCAATAAATCCTGATCAGGCAGTGGACAGGGAGCTGCAGGTGGGTCAGGGGTCAGAGGTCAGAGGTCAGGGGGTTAGGATCAGACAGTGGACAGGGAGCTGCAGGTGGATGTCACTGACAACATGTTAAACACTTTACAAATGTGAGGAAAACTTCACCAGAGGACTCTTCTGTGTTAACAAAGGTAAGTTTTTGTGTGTCAGTGCTAATGCTAATGCTAACTCCTAATAGAATGTCAAAAGTAACATAAAAACAACATTTTATTTGTTGTCAGGACAACCCAATTATTTTCAGGTGGAGATTACTTCAGTCAGTGACGTTATTTAAATATTTATTAGGATCCAAAAATAGTATTAGCATAAAGATCGCAGCTCCCTGTCCACTGTCTGATCTGTGATTTTGACTCTGCACAAACCTCACAGACGTTACATCATCTGGACGTGGAGGCTTGACTGTCCCTGTGATTGAGACTCACTGGCTCCCGCTGTGCACAGAGCCACTTATGTCACATGCTGCTAGTGACGTTTGTGAAGGACTCGGCTCTTTTGAACGGTTCCTTAAAGTGAACGTGAGCCGGATCTCATTTTTTAAAAGAACCAAATCTTTTTCTTTAAAATTTTTAACTCCAGACAGAAGCAGAGCAGGTGATACAAGTGAGAGATTTGTGCAGAAAAACATATTTAGCATCATAATAAAGTTATTATTATTATTATTGTAGTGCAACATTTTATTTTGATTTTCATAATTCCAAAGAGTAAACTCCACAAAACCCATTTTAAACACATCTTAGACTTGGTCATTTCTGTCTGTGATTAGTTTGCGGATTTCACACTGGCTTCTGTCATAGTAAAACAAAAAAAGGAAAAAAGTCTTTTGAATGGCTCCAAAAGATTCGGTTCCCACAAAGGAGCCGATAGTCCCATCACTATCTGGTGCTTGTATCACAGTGTTATGGCCGAGGTCTCCAGAGGGGCCTTGAACACTTCAGATTTCTCTGAAAAGCAGTGGGATTTTTGTAGAAACAGCAAGAAATACAGTCAAAAGAATCAAATAGCACAAAAAATATCACACACTCACAGTTCATCCTTTCTCAGCTGCTTCTCTCTCCTGCCCCCCCTCTCCCTTCTGCCCTCCACCTCTCTCTCCCTCCTGTCCTCCCTCCCTCTCTTCCTCCTGCCCTCCCCTCTCTCCCCCTCTCCGTCCCTCTTGTCCTCCCCCTCTCTCTCCCTCTTGCCCCCCCTCTCTCCCTTCTCCCCCCTCTCCCCTCTTGTCCTCCCTCCCTCTCTTCCTCCTGCCCTCCCCTCTCTCTCCCTCTTGTCCTCTCCCTCTCTCTCTCCCTCTTGCCCCCCTCTCTCCCCCATCCCCTCTCTACCTCTTGTCCTCCCCCTCTCTCTCCCCTCCCCCTCCCCCTCTCTCTCCCTCTTGTCCTCTCCCTCTCTCTCCCTCTTGCCCCCCCTCTCCCTCCTCCCCTCTCTCCCTCTTGTCCTCCCTCCCTCTCTTCCTCCTGCCCTCCCCTCTCTCTGCCCCCTTCCCTCTCTTCCTCTTGCCTCTCTCTCTCCCTCTTGCCCTCCCCCTCTCTCTCCCTCCTGCACTCCCCTCTCTGTCCCTCTTGAACTCTCCCTCCTGCTCTCCCCCTCTCTCTCCCTCTTGTCCTCCCCCCTCTCGCCCCCCCCCTCCGTCCCTCTTGTCCTCTCCCTCTCTCTCCCTCGTCTTCCCCCCTCTCTCTCCCTCCTCCCATCTCTCTCCCTGTTTTCCTCCCCCCCTCTCTCTCTTGTCCTCCCCCTCTCTCTCTCGTTTTAAAGGACCTCTATAGTCCCTCTTGTTCTATCAGAAACTCAGACACAATGTACACAAACGCACTTTTCCGATACTTTAAACATTATTTCAACAAAATAATTGTGTTTTCTTTTATTTTTATTTGTTAAATAATAATCTCTGTGATATTAGACAAGTTTGGGCCTAGTGTACAAGATGGTTGCTAGGTAACAGTTCTGGAATTCCCTCGTGTGATGTCATGATTTCCAACCAGGAAGTACAATTTTAAACCTAAAAAATGACCAAACTGGGAAAGAAAATGTAAATTAATTATCAAAATTTTAAAAACAATAATCTTAACTGTGTTTTAGTAAAATGCAGGGCCGGTCCAGCCTATAAACAGACTAAGCAGCTGCTTAGGGCCCCAAGGCAACCAGAGGGCCCCCAAGAGCCCATACATTTATATTGAAAATAATGATTGGGAGAGTTTTTTTTTTCTGAAAACTAAACGGTGTTTATACGAGTCTAAATATCCCTCTTAAACGATTAGATGTGTTTTATTTCCAGTAGATTAGATGTGTTTTATTTCCAGTACTAGTTATGTGCTTCCGACATTGTTTGAGTCAGGCAGTGGTGCGGACAGCTCCGTGTTTACACCGGTGTGAAGGACCCCTCCCTCCAGGTGCACTGTGGGAGCTGAGGCAGCAGAGGGACATTTGAACGGCTGTTTTTCAGACTAAAAGACTAAAAGTTAGTGTTTATAAGTTCAGTTTATCTAAAGTACGGGACAGAGCCCAGAGGAAGATTGTTTTAGAGACAGAGGGACTTTTCAGACAGGACTCGAAATATGCCACCATTTTACATGAGTGGACCTGCAGGGGACAGAGGACAGCAGGTGAGTCTGTTTATTACACTGGCTGTTTTTGGTTGTGATCCTTTTGCCTCTAAACATCAGATGATGTGAGTGTAGTTAAAAGTGTCTCTGCTCCTGTGTCACATTAACAATGTTGATTATGGCACAAACCTCTTTGTTACATCTGCTGAACGAAAGAACGACCTGTGAACGACTCCTGAATGCTGTGAATGCTCATGCAGGGAAGCACCGATACCACTGCAAAAACGAGTACTTTCATTTTGAGTACTCGCCGATAGTGAGTAAAGATACCGATACCAGACATTATTTTTACTGTTGTTTGGTTATAGTGCTACATCTAATTACTTTCATAGGGGCGTTTTTATAGAATAGCCACTTTTTCACCTTAGAATACTTATCTCAACTACTGAAATAATTGTAAATAGCATCTGGCTTTAGCATTTACCACGCTTCCTCTTTGCAGACCGCTCCGAGCTAACTGCTAACGCGCTAACTGCTAACGCGCTAACTGCTAAAGCGCTAACTGCTAACGAGCAAGTGTTGGCATAACAATGAGTGTTTTGTAACTTTTTCCTGGGCCACACTGTGACCACTGTGACCAATATACACATGTTATTTCTATTCAGTCGCTAAAATGTTTGTCAGTTATAATAAGTTACAAAGCAGCGCAAACAAATCGCCAGCGCCACTTAGCAACATTGGCATGTTACTATCGTAAACACAAACACTGCTGATATCCTCTGTGAACTGTAAAAAAAACTTTTAGAGTCATAAATATTTGTATGTTTCATGTGACAGTCACATAAAATTACAGCTGCGCTTAATGTGCAGAACAGTGAATGTGCAGCTTTATGGTCACCTCTGCACAGAGCTCCTCAGAGCTCACTGCTGTGTGGACAGATGAGCTGTGAGCCTCAAACAAGAGACAGTACAGGTACAGTGGTATCGGCTCTTGGTATCGGCCACTCATTGACGAGTATGAGTACTGGCACCCGATACTGGTAAAGGCATATGTGCATCCTACTCATTAATATGCACATTTAAGTGAAATCACAGCATCCAAAGCCTGACAATAAACATAAAAGTAATGTGCCTCTAAAATTGTCTTATTTAATGTTCAGTCCAAATGATCTGATGATTATAAATCTGATGTTATGTCCAGGTTGTCTGTGTAATCCCTCAGTCGTCCAGGTCTGATCCATAGCAAAAGCAAAATGCATTTCTGCATTTTATGACATAAATAATTAATACATGTAAGCCCACTTTAGTCAACTGGAACATATTCAAATGCACCAGAAACCAAGAAAAAAAAAAGTCCAGAATTTTAAAATTTCTTTGGCAGACCCCTCCTTACATGTTTTGACATGTTTTGCTGTTGTGAGCCTCTGAATTTGCAGGCTTTTTAAAAGTGTGATGATTGTCTGTTTTGTCAAATATGAGCCTCAGAATTGGCGAGGGCCCCCAAAGGCTTTTCAGCTTAAAAAGGCCTGGCTGGCCCTGGTAAAATGGTGTCTGTTATATTTAGTCTTACATATGAATATATGCACTGACAAACAGGGGTGTCGGACTGAGGGGGGTAAAGGGTACTGTGGGCCCAGTGGGCATTTCCCAAAGTCAATTGCCATTTTTCGTTGATGATTTCTACCCAGGGCCCAGAATTTGGTGCGACAGCCCTGCTAACACACATAACCATTCACACAGCTCTAAACTATCATTGGAACAAGATTTTCTGTTTAAAACTAAAGAGGAGAGAAAACATGCTCAGACTACACGGTACTATACTTTTGTAATTTGATTTAAAGGTTAAGGTACACTTTACGATATTGTCCCAGTAGGGAAGTTTGTCCTCTCCATTTGACCTATCATTCAAAGCCACTGGGGCACTTCACCAGGAGCAGTGACCACAGATTGTAGTGAACTAAGTGAGTTTGACGACACCCATAGCGTTCGGCTCCAGTCAAATGAAGCTCATCGAGGCTGGAGCAGGTATAAAGGGGAATTTGAAGTCGAATTCCATATTCCGAACTCTGACCGCGAGTATCATTGCAACCAAAGAGGCGATCTGGAGCAAGGCTGTTGAAGAGAACGCCCCTTCCCTCTCACATCACTGTTTTAGCAGGGAGCGGGCATTTAGCAACGCTGTCAAACCGGCATATCTTGATTTACAGACACAATATTGAAATAAAAAACACCAGGATCATGTAGAGCGGGCTAATGCAAACATTTAAGAACAAAATAACGAGTCTGACAGCTTTTCAATAGAAGGTGAATTGGAGCCAGAGTCAATGGAGCTAGAAGCACACCCATGCTCACTTTCTATTTGTAACGTGGCGGCTAGCGTTTTAGCTATGTCCATTTATATATACAGCAGTGACCCATCTTGAGCTAGTCTTGGTCAGGACTACCTTAGCTGGAGGATTTGACCTGTTGTGTGTGTTATTGCGTGTTTTGGGTTGGTGGGGGAAACCGGACAGCCCGGAGTAAACCCACCCACTCAGACAGAGGCAGAACATGCAAACTCCACACAGAAAAGCCCTGGAACCTTCTTGCTCTGAGGTGAAAATGTTAGCCACGTTGTCAGCCATGTTGCCGCCATTCAAATTGCAATTAGAATTTGTTAAATCATAAAATAAGGGGTTGTCACACAATCTAAAACTCACACGTTGTTTCATGTTTTTGTCCCTTTGTCCCAGTTGTCCTGCTCACATAAAGACCTCCTCAGTGCGTCTCACGTCCCACACCAGACAGAGGAATGCGGCCGGAGTGAATGAGCGACTGTGACTGCACCATAACACAGGCCTGTATGACGCCCGATGACCCCCCGATAACACAGAGAAAGCCCCTTCTCACTGGACCCGCGGTGAGTAATGCGCAGAATCCACACAGTTTATGGGAATATATGTTAATGTAACCCTGAGCTGATGTCAACCGCAGCGCTGTGCTAAAACGACAGTATTTGTGACTGTAAACGCAAGACAAGAAAGTATTTTGTTCATTTTATCACCACAGATCCTTAAGAAATGATAACTTTTTTTTTTATATCTATTTTTCCGTCAGTTTTGTCATTGTGTAAACACTCAAACATCTTCAGGCTACAGTACAGGTGCAAAATGAATCAGAATAAACGTGAATTTTAATATAATCATAATTTAAATGATCCTGAGCATTACCTTCTCACTGCCTGTGATCCAGACACACTTCTCTAGTGATTGGATGTTCAGCTCTTTTATGGAATCCGAATCTTTTGGATCGGTTCATTTCAAAGAGCCGTTTAAAAGACTGGCTCTTTTACTATTTATGTATATGACAGAAGCTAATGTGAGAACTCATTTGAACAACAAACTGATCACAGAGAGGAACGTCCAAGGATCAGATGTGTTTAAAATGGTTCAAGCTGAGAGTGGGAGTGAATTTACCCCTTTGGATTTATGCACTGCAGTAATAATCTTAAAACTAACGGTTATTATGATGCCAAATATGTTTTTTCTGCATAAATCTCTCACTCATGTGGTCTGCTCTGCTTCTGTGCTGATTCTTGTGTCGATTCAGTGTTAATCAGAGTAAAAGTACATATAAATTAGAAAGAAAAAGATTTGGTTCTTTAAAAAGAAAAAAAAAAGAAAAATCAGAGCCAACCTTTCACATTAAGGATTAGATTAGATTAGATTAGATTAGATTAGCCTTTATTGTCTCCCTTAGGAGAAATTTGTCTTGGGACAGGGGGCTCATGCCACATTTACAGGGGGCTCATGCCACATTTACATAAAAACTTTAAAGGCATGAGGTACCCCTGAGCCCGTGTCGCAGCCGTGCCGCGCCACCGGAAGTCGAAACCGTTCAAAAGAGCTGACTCGTTCATAAATGTCACATGACTACACTTGTCTGATCACCGGTGAATCGCCCTGAATTCAGATATGTGTGATTGACAGGTGGATTAGCCAATCAGCGACACTCATGGTCCTTCCATATTGAATTGTATTGAAAAATATCAGAGGGGGCTGAATGAACGAAGCTCTAAATTGTGTTAATCTGAGGTGAGATATATTTGATTTTACTGTATTATTTTTATTTACCCTATTTTCTAGACTATAAGTCGCTCCGGAGTATAAGTTGTACCAGCGAAAATGCATAATAATGAAGAAAAAAACATGTAAGTCACACTGGACTATAAATCGCATTTTTGGGGGAAATTTATTTAACAAAATTTCAGACCAAGAACAGACATTTTATCTTTAAAGACAAGTTATAATAATAACAATAAAATAGTGAAGAACAGGCTGAATATCAGTACATGCTAACGTAACACATTTATATTTATTCAGCTACATGAAGCACAGACAGAACTGAGCACGTGTCTGGTTTGTTAACCTAAGATATTAACAGTTAATCACAGAACTAAAGCTGAAAAAAGCAACAAGTTTACTCTGGATTTCACTCCAAATCACTAAATCCACTGAATTCTTCATCCTCGGAGTTGCTTCTGAACAACTCCACCTGCTCCGGAAGTCGATGAAGTGCTGCTTCCTCTTCCACTTGGGTGTCATACCGGTACACAAGTCCAGAGTGCCTCGTACAGATGTCAGTGTGACAATAACGAAGACGTGAAATTATATTTTTTAAAATAATTTCACATGCAAGTCGCACCTCCAACCAAGCTATTAAAAAAAAGTACAACTTATAGTCCAGAGAAATCATAGGTGAGGAATGAGCTCCTACCTTTCACATCTGTCACTGAAAAAAACAAACCTAATTGCAAAAGGCTGATATCGATGAAGTAAATCTACCGCTGTAACGTCAATACTATTAAACTGTATTGTGATAGTCCTCGTATTAGTGTTCCAAGGAGTGGCGTCTCTGTCAGAGCTCTGTTTAACGCACCCGTCTCAGTATTTACCACTGATTTGTGGCTCTCTGCTTCAAATATATTGAACTATTTGGCCCTCGTTAGCCTTATACAGTCTGGTTTAAGTGATCTGGTTTAAATGTTCCAGTATCAACGATTAACGAGCAGGTGAGGTATTCTGGCACCTATGGGTCAATGCTGCTCATTGTTGACATTAGTGATGGGACTTTCGGCTCTTTTATGGAATCTGAATCTTTTGGATTCGTTCCTTTCAAAGAGCTGTTCAAAATCCTTGCTCTTACAACTTATTTATATGACGGAAGCCAAAGTGAGAACTCATTTTATCTACAAACTAATCACAGAGAGAAACGACGGCTTATGTGTTTAAATGGTTCAAACTGAGAGTGTGAGTGTTTTTAACCTTTGGAAAAATGAGTAATCAAAATAAAACGTTGCACTATAATGAGAATAATTTAAAAACTAACTGCTATTATGATTTTTTTGCAATGATTTAAAAAAAAATTATGGTCTCTGTGCCATAGACTATACAGTATAAAGTCTATATACAGCCTATGTTCTGTGCTGATTCTTGTGTTGGTTCAGTGTTAATCTGTGTAAAAATGCATAAAAACAAGAAAGAAAGACATTTGGTTCCTTTTAAAAACTGTTAAGGAACCATTCAAAAGAAAGACTCACTCACAAACGTCACATCACCTATCGTACAACTGACTTCTTCTTTTGCAGATCATCATTTTATTTAAAAAAAGGCATCGAGACGTTTTCTTTCTCCACTTTCTCCACTACGTTTCATGACTTTCCCCTCGTGTCGTAATGAAGTGAACTCGCTCAACTCGAGGTGTTTGTGGTTTGGTTTAGGAGGTCAGAGGAGGAGGCAGATGTTGTGGTGAAAATGGGCTCAAAGTAAAAAGACTGTGACGTGATAACACAGCTGCAGCTTCACAATCATACAGCGAGGGCTTTCAAGGTCCAGAACGGTGTACAAAACTAAAGACGACACATGGATCTGTCCTGGTAAAAAAAGAGGGATGAGAATTTTAGTTTTTAAAAATGTGACTCCTGAATACCTTCTGTACAATTTACCACACGTTTGTAAGGTTTGGTGCAGTTTTTATGTTTATATGAGCAAAACCCCATTCCTTGAACAATTTATACTTTGCAGATTATGTCATCAACATTCCCTGGGAGTGTGATGCTAACTGGAGGCACTGCTCTGTCTGAAACTTTGTTAGACTTTAATCTGAGCTTTGTTTTAACACATCTGACCCTAAAGAACAGATTTAGCAGGAACTACAACAAGTGAGCTGATTTGTGCTGTTAAACAAGTCCCTCTTACATAACATTACAGTCGCGGGCTAGCTAGCGTTAGCCAACAGTTTTTCAGTCACTCTTATGTCTTTGTTGAAAATCAAACTCGTAAACAGGACCAAGAACGCTCGTGTTGATCACAGACTCTTGTAAATGTGCTGTTTATCAATTTGAAAACTTTTTTGGCAGTGTCACCATGGTAACTGCTGAACATTCCACCATAGAGATACACGTAGAACACCACTGCAAAGTATCAATAAGCATTATCATTACTAAAAATTATATGGTCTGGTAAAGGTATGTAAAAGGCTAATAATCTTTTACTTGAATGTAAATTTGCAGTTGTATTTTTGTAGCATTTTTCCCAGTGGGGAGGATGGAGGCTGCAGTGAGCGGCAATAACAAAAGAGTGGACGATGATGTCTGCACTCGCATCACATCTGTCCCACACTGACCCACTGCCCGAGGCCCGAGGTAACGGACATAAACCGGACAAAACAAGCCACTGTAGAAGTCTGTCTGCGAACCCAGTCACAGCAGACCTGTTACTCTGATACAGTGTGGTTATGTTAAAAGC
Organism: Periophthalmus modestus; assembly: GCA_019594935.1. Taxonomy (NCBI): domain Eukaryota; kingdom Metazoa; phylum Chordata; class Actinopteri; order Gobiiformes; family Gobiidae; genus Periophthalmus; species Periophthalmus modestus. The sequence continues at coordinate 3,035,152 of JAIEZT010001214.1, read as the reverse complement.
AGATGTTAAATCAGTTCTATTCTGCAAAAAGGACTTTTCAGTTTTTAGCCATGTTATAGTTGTTTCCATCTCATTGACCCTCTGAAGTTGTTTTTGTAGTGATTCATGTTTGATCAGTCTTTAATTGCTTATTTTCAAGACGCCATTTTACCGATTAATCCCCCGTTTTCATCGCCACCGGTACACGTCCGCTGTGACTTATGCACTTCATTCTTCAGTTTTATTTTCTTAATAGATATGTAATTCAGTTGTCCCTCCCTATAACACGGTTCAGCTTTCGGGGTTCTCGCTGTTTTGTGGGTCTTTTTTGTGTAATTGATTGCTTTGCGTCCACCACACTTGTAATGTAAGGTCAGATTGTGTTAAAACAAACATGTAATCTGCTAAAGTCTTGTTTCTATGGCTGTAATTAGGGGAGTTGACAGGCAGGACAAATGGGTCTGTTATCCCGGGCCCCAGGGTCTTAGCAGTTAAGAATTGGACCCTCTTCCTATTCATTTATATTAGAAGGGGCCCATGTGAGGCTGGCCTGGGCCCCCAAATTTCTGTGGACGAGCCTGGCTGTAATACTATACTCCACCAAACCGAGTACAGTGTAAAACGCCTCGAGCCCTCTCCTACTCACTTGTCATTTCACTGGTTAAATGTCAATTTTTTGTTCCAAATCAAAGCTCCAGAACTGGGTCACTGTGAGATTTTGGTGGGTGGATGATCAGGATGTGACAAACACGAAACCCTGAGGTTAAGTCCATGGATATTGCTACAGATGTAATTTTTTACTGAACTGTTTGTGTTATTGGTTCCGTCGTTTTTTTTTTTAGCTTGTCAAGGTGTGTAGAAAATACTGGTGGAGAGTCAGCACCTGTTTGTCTCTGGAGATTTTATTGCTTTGCCTGGAAGGTTCCACAGTGTTGCATTAAACTTACAGTGTCTACCTGTACTAGAACTGAAACTGGGGGAAAAAAACAACAACTTTTGGTTATTTTGCTTCCCAAAAATGGAATTGATCGGTGCCACTAATGCACGTTGATAATCTGGTGATAAACATTTATACTCAGACCTGTTTTTATGTTTTTGAATGGACTCATGCAGTTATTATTTTTGTTACTTTTGTTTGTTTTTTGTTTGTATTTTTTCCACATTTTAACAGGGTGCAAAAATAGTTTATTATCTTTCAAAAATACCTTGATAAACATTCATTGTTACTGTGAGTGGGGTCACCTTTTCACAGATCTGACCTGTAACTGCAACATCACCTGCTTATTTCCATGGAGACTGAAGTTTATTATCATACCTAGAAACACTGTAGTTAGTTGTACAGTGCAGCTTTAAAGGAAAATTCACTTTTCAGAGCTTTTAATCATGTTGTAGTTGTTTTGGAGTGATTCATGTAAGTTTGAGTAATCTTTAATCGTTTATTTTCAAGACTCTTTTTGCCATTGTTTTCACCTCCACCTGTACACGACTGTGACATTTTATTCTGGTAAGTGATAAAAAATCATTTTGGTACAATTGGGGGAAAAAATCTACTCGCTAGCGTGATGTGCAGCTGTCCATAGGGGGCGCCGCCATTGTCTAACATGGAGGTCAGCTTGTTTCTTTTATTAAGTCATGATTTAAAATCATTTTTATTGTATAATTGCTCAAAAGATGCGTTTGTATAAGCTCATGGAGAGACCTTTATGGTGGGTTGTGATTCATTTTGATAAGTTTGGCCCAAAATGTAAAATCATCGATGCATAGTGTTAAAACATGATCTTATCCCTAAAGATGTCAGATAACAGATGTGAACTGGGTATTTTGCAAAAACAATATAATTACTTTTAATTTAATACTTTTAATTTAATTTAAAATCTCATTTTAAACATTGGCTAATTACAAATCAGATCTGTGATCACTGACTCTGCTGTTGCTTATGCTGGCCTTTTACCCTGTCACTGGATTGTCATTGTCACCTTGTATTTGCTCTGGTGGTGGTTTGTAGCTGAATGATGTGAGTCTGCCTTCTTTGTATAGTATTTATTTTTCTCAACTGTGTTCTATGTATTTATTGTGTTGTAATTTTATTCTTGTTTTTAGGTGGACAGTATCCGCTGTCAAGGGACAACAGATGTAAAATAGCCTTTGGCTAATTCTGGCGTATTTACAGAAATGTCGATTAATATGCACTGTCCCTGAAAAAAACTAATAAATAATAAATAATTACATTACTAGGCTGTCATTCAGATCAACGAGAATCCAGATTTATTAGATTTGAAAAAAACATGAGAAACAAGAATTTGAAACATAATTTAAAACGACAGTCACAGTTGTGTTAAATTATTAAACATTTTTGTGCAAAGAAATGGCATCTATTGAGCAACTATTTCCATGTTTATGTCATATCTGGCAGCCCACGTCTCCTCGGGACATTCACTGGAGATGAATTTAAATCAGGTGACCGAACAAGACAAGCTCATTCAATTGTGTAATGCCCCTTCAACTCCTACATGTCCCCAGCCACTCTGCACACAACCCTCTCTGGACAACACCAGTAACACAAGGGACTGTATTCAACCAAGCTTCAGACGCACCAAGGTCTGGACTCGGGACTCTGCTCCAAACTCCATCTTCAAATTGGATTTCTGTGATTTTTTTTCATTTTATTTTAAGATTTTGAAGTATTTCTTTGAATGCAGAAACGTAGTAGTGACGTTATAACCATGTGGATCCCCACCCCGAGCCTGACCGTCCTGCAGCGGGTGATCCTCTACGGGACTTGCGTTTTGGCTGTTTTGAATTCCTTGGGTTTTTTGATCATTTTGGTGCAACAGAACCAGCAGGCGGCACAATTGGAGAAAGCGGATATGAGATTGACGAATATCGAGGAGAGTTCAGTTGTGGAGTTCTTACAGGAGGCTCCTAGAAGAGGTCCAGGGGGAGCGCTGGGGCAGCATCAGTACATGTATTCCCGAAATAAGCGAAGCGGTGTAGAGGAGGAGGGTGCAGCGGATGGGGTAGAGGAGGACCAAAATGGGGCAGAGGAGATGGGGTACGAAGGGTCTGAGCAGGAAGTCAGTCAGGAGGTTGGAGAAGAGGCGCACATGAAGAGCCCAACTAAGAGGAAGCAGAAGTATCACCATGGTTACCACAAAGCTCACGTACAGGACGACATGATGATGATGATGACGTACTCCATGGTCCCGGTGAGATGCTTACAAATTGATTTGGTGACGTTATAACTTGTACTTTTGTGGTGACATCACGCTGGGGGTGTTCTACATGTGTTCTGTGGTGGAATGTTTAGCAGTTACCATGGTGACGCAATGCACGCACTAGCAAACACGGCCAAAAAAGTTTAGAAACTCAAGAAAAAACAAAAAAAAAAGATTTAAAGAGCACATTTTCTGGAGCCTGTGATCAATCCGAGCGTTCATGGTTGTGTTTAGAAGCTTGATTTTCAAAAAAAACATGAATGTGACTAACTAAAAAAAAACTGTTGGCTAATGCTAGCTAGCTTGTGACTGTAACATTATGTGAGAGGGACTTGTTTAACAGCACAAATCAGCTCACCTGTTGTAGCTCCAGATCAGTTCTGTATGGTCAGATTGTGTTAAATTAAAGCTCAGATTAAACTCTAACTTGAGTAACAGAGCTTCAGACAGAGCAGTGCCTCCAGTTAGCGGAGCACCCGCAGGCAATGTTGATGACATCAGCTGCAAAGGTGCTCTATGTAACATTTCTGGTGAAGGGTCTGCCACCGGCTCGTCTCCACGGAGATGTTATTGTCAATTTCCATTGTCAATTTCCACATATAATCTTTGAAAATGCTGCTTTTGAAGCTGCCGATGGCATTGTATTTACCGTAATTTCACGGCTATAAGGCGCGGTTAAAAGTTGCGAACATCGCGGGAGCGATGGATGACAGACGGCGAACACGCCGCGCCGGGCAAGTTACACCACGATTTGTGAATGGATTGCGGATGCTTGGGTTAACGGTGCGACTTTTGTATGTGTTAAATGCAGAAAAAGCACCCGTAACTGAAGCTGCGCCTTATAATCCGGTGCGCCTTATAGCCGTGAAAATACGGTACTTACTTGTAAATACTAAATATTTATAATTGTAAGATCTTAAAATGAAATGAACTTCCATTGTTAAACAGCACAGATCTAGTTTGGAGAAGCAAAGTGGAACCGTGACACAGTGAATGAGAATTTGATCACTGAACTGGAAAAAGTCTATTACAGTTGCCTTCAAAAATCACTCATATTACGTCTAATTACTTGTGCTAAAATTGTTTCTAATTTTATTCCAGATTAAGCTCTTGATTGACATTTGTAACAGCTCCAAGGGCGCCTGCATCGCTGGTCAGTAATCATCACTTTCCACCCTGGATTTCACAGATACTTTTCATAATACTAACCACACTTTTTACTTTATGTTGCAGGACCCCCGGGACTTCCTGGTAGGTCACTTTCATTTTCATGTTATATTGATACTTGAGTGCTTTGTCATGTGACCCATAAACCCACCGACGTGCAGTGAATCTGGTGCATTAAGTCCATATGAACACTCTGCAGTACGGGAAAACAATATGTTACATTTATACTGCAACAATATATTTTACAACAGAACTAGACTTGGCCAAAACTAACACAAAACAAAACAGACTATTATTAAAACTGAACTGAATCATTTGACACATTGTCACTTTAGGCTCTGAGGATATTTTTGTAGCAGTATCACTTTATAATAACTACACCTGTAGAGGCTATGTACACATTAGCACGTTAGCTAGCTCACTGCGTCTCAGAGCTAACAGTCACTCCTATTAAAATCAGAAAAAATAAAATAAACTATCCAATAAAAGTCAAATAAATTAATATAAAGACTACCTAGATATTTCTAAATGTAGAATAGTGTTAGAATAGAATAGAATGGTGTTTTAATTTATTACACCTTAAAATTAACATTAGCATTGCCTTATATTTAATTATGTATTAATTTTAGTGTAACTCAGCAAAGTGGATATGAAGCTGCGAGGGGATGTCACGATTAACATGTTAAAAACGACACAAATAAAATGAATACTTCACCAGAGGACTCACGAGAGCCATTTTTGTGTCTCTATGCTAACGCTAATGCTAATGTTGAGGCAAAATTAGCATTAAAACAACGCCACAAACTGAAGTATTCTGCATTTAAAAATTATTGGGTCATCTTTATTTGAATTAATTTGAATAGGCTGTTTATTTTATGTTTTCCAAATTTAATAAAAGCGACTGTTTGAGACGAAGTGAGCTAGCAAGTGTATTCCTGTGCACAGAGCCTATTAGCCTTGATAAATCATAAACAAACACTCAGGAGTACGTTTACGAGTTAGGGTATTAATGAAGTATTTTCCGGAGTATAAGTCGCACTTTTTTAATTTTCAGGGCTGCGACTTATACTGAGATGCGATTTGTATGTGAAATATGTTTTTTTCTTCATTATTATGCATTTTTTGGCTGGTGCGACTTATACTCCAGAAAATATGGTAGTTATTAAGCCCGAATCCTTCTTAACAAACTATATGAATGTAACTGAATTAAGTCTTTCTTCATGCTTTATTAAACATATAATACATGTAATTATTATGAAGTATCAGCTTATGTTCTTGTCATCACGTTGTACATTTAATATGGACATTTGATTTACTAATAACAGTGCTGACATTCATTCTGTCACATATCTTTACGTCATAGGTTTGCCTGGTACGAACGGGATGCCTGGAATTAACGGCACTGATGGTATCCCGGGCCTGAATGGGACGCCTGGGGTGGATGGGAAGAGAGGTAAAAGAGGTGAGAGCAGGACTCCTCTTTCAGCCCCTCTTCTACTGTCAGGGCCCATTTTGTGTTCAGGCCCAAGGCGATGGCTGCCATTTTTGTAGCGGGCATTGAGTACGCACAATGCACTGTAAAACACAAAGCCCTCAATGTAAATGTATGAAGATGAGCAGAGCCAAAAGAACACTTAAAATGATGCAGACACAAAAGACACAGGCCCTTAAGCAGTTACTATAGAGAATTATAGGGTAGAGTATGCGGAATTATAAGCAGAACAGATAGTGGTCCAAAAAGCAGCCATAACAGCAAGAGATGGACTTTGTTAAGGTTAAGATACGCTTTATTGCCCCCGTAGGGAAATTTGTCCACTGCATTTGACCCATCCTTCAATGACACTGGGGCAGTTGGCGTCACAGTGCCACATCTGGGAAGCCATCTCCGTGATCTTGTTGCCAGGCTCAGTCGGGACTACTTTAAATGGAGGATTTGACCAATTGGGTTGATGAGGGAAACTGGAGAACATGGAGTAAACCCACCTAGACACAGAGAGAATGTCACAGTTCTGCCTGTTTTCATGTTCAGCTCCAGTCCAGCTCTGTTTCCCAGCCAGTTCTGGTCCTTTTATGTTTTTCCCTACCGCTGCCATTCATTTCCTAATTGGCCCAGAGTAGCCTATATATACTCCATCTGTTCAGTCGTTCCTAGATTGTTGATCAATCAAGAGAGACACTCAAATCTGTTGTTTGCATTTCTGCAGTTCTCCATCCTGAACCTATACCCTCCCTGTGTGAGGGAACTGTTCCTGAGTTCATTTTCTCAGCCTGTTTCCCATACTGAATCCCCAAGTGGAAGAGATTTTCGTTGATATTAAATAAGACCTTCATTCCTCATTGTTTATTGCCTTATTTGTCATATTAAGAATGACCTGTTTGAAGGACACTTTCTGTTGTATTTACTGAGACCAAGAAGTTTGCCGTATACTTTGTGTTGCATTTGAGTCCAATTTAACCTGTGTGATAGGAAACTCATACAAACTCCACGAAGAAAAACCTGGCCGACCCAGGACTTGAACCCAGGACCTTCTTGCCAGGTTGGGAGTCTGGTACCTATTTGACTTCATGCCTAGCCTGCAATGTTCTCCTGTATGGCATTAAAGTTGTCAATCTTTCATTAGATCAGGCACTAGCGTCTTTCTTTGAACCCTGACATAAAATGCGTTTCGATTGTGAGCGTCTCCACAGATCTGACTAACTTTGCCTGCTGCTGTGACTTTTGACTTGTTTCATGGAGCTGGATAAGTTTATTGCCGTTCTGTAGCATTTGTTCTGCAAATTAACTCCTATGCCATCTCTCATCAAGCATTGTTACTGTCAGAACATTATTGGAACATTTGAAACCCTGACTAAACCTGAGGACACAATAGTCTCCATTGGGACAGCTCTGGGACATCGCGTGGCTGTTAGAGACACTTTCCTCCTCTCTGTTCATACCGACTCCTCCAGTTTCCCAAAACCTTTGAGTGAAACAATAGTGCGATCAGTCGTTTGTCCAAACTCGTGCGAATGCTTCAAACCGCAGCCTTTCCCTCCACATTTCCTCCGATATGATTCATGTGGTTTGGGCTCACGCTGAATGAGCCGCTCCTACAGAGTCTGACCCACTTCAGTGACGCAGTGCAGCAGAAGAACAGGACTCACAATCAAACCAGCGCACACTTTATCATATACAGGGCGAAGCTAACTTAACATAGCGCTGTAAGATGGACTGTCCTGAGTTTTGACTTTTGACTTGACTTAAAAAAAAATGAAAAGTGCAAGCTACACAACTTTTGGTTATTTTATTAATACTTGCTAATAAGGTACAAAACGGTATGATGCTACATGTTAATTTATCTCAAAAACAATATTGTTTTATCAATTAGCTGCTGATATAGACTGTATATATAAATGGACATAGCTAACCTGCTAACCGCCGCGTTCCACATAAGAAGTGATTATGGGCACGCTTCCAGCTCCATCGACTCTGAGTCCAATTCACTTTCTATTGAAAAACTGTCATCCCCCTCTCTGTAACTGCTGCTGTCAGACTCGTCATTTTGGTCTTAAAATGTTCGTATTAACCGTCTACATGATCCTGGTGTTTTTATTTTGTTGTCTGTTGTTGTCCCCAGGTTATTCCCGCTAGCGTTAGCAACAGGTTTGATTGACAGTTTTTTTTCAGTAGCTTTAATATCAATCTGGCTTTTGCAAAGTTAGGCGCCTCACACAAATCTGAGCAAAATGTTCTTCAAATCTTTTTTGTTAAAATAATTGAAAAAACAAAAAAAACTATCTTGGTGTATTATGTTCTCAGGGAGTGTTTCGTCCTATTATTAAAAGAAAAGTCATTGACATCTCAAACCTTTATCAGGGCCTCCAGGTGAGAAGGGTGACCCAGGAGAGAGAGGGGAGCCTGGGGAGCCGGGTGAGCCTGGTCCCCCTGGAGAGAGCGGCCCACCATCCAACGACGTCATCATCGAAGGTCTGTACAAACTCAGTTACATTAAAGAAAAAAGATTGGTTAGGTATTTTTCTCATGAGTAGCTGTGAAGAGTTTTTTTTAAATTTGGGAGCCAGTGGAGTAGGTCACGTTACATTAGAATGCTGGGGGTTTTTTTGTGCGAGTTATGTTTAATTTATTGCGAGATAATGTTCTTTTAAATATAAACTATCTCAAAGTCTAATCTATTATGAATCCAATCTTGTGTCTCATGTTGCAAAGTGGTAATAATTTCTGTATCTGTATGATCACTGTGGTAAATAACCCTCCCTCTCCTCAGGCCCCCCGGGACCCCCAGGACCCGCCGGAGCTCCAGGTCCTGCCGGTCCCCCAGGTCCCCCAGGTCCTCAGGGTCCTCCTCGGATCAGACACAACAGAGCCCACCTGCAGGCTGCGCAGACGCTGGGTGAGAAACACACACTGGATCTGCGTCTGAACTTATAATTGTGATCTTTATGTAGTATTATTATGCAACTATATATTTAGATACATGGTTATTATTTTTTGTCTTTAAAAGGACTCGCATAGAAAGGAGATGTTTGCTAATTCAAGCACATGTCAATAAAGTGACTGCTCTGAGGCTCCATTAATGTGCAAAGAATGTAACACGCTGACAGTGATTACAGTTAGTTAGTTACAGAATACTGAATACCTGCATTAAAATGTACTTTCTAACATATTCTGATACATGGGCCAATCAGAGTACTGTAATCTGAATACTATACTATGTTTACATCAAGCTTTATATTTGTTTTACTGTGTGGTCTGCAACTAAAAATCACACATGCCTCACCACAAGAGCAGTGTTTTATACTTTTCTCACTAGTACGATCCAGTTTGAAGTACCACCATGTGTTCCTTTGATTTTAGAAAAGTAACTGTACTCTGAATATCACCAAATGAAAGAGTGACTGTACCAGAATACTGTTACTCAACATTAGTATTCAGAATATTTCACTAGCAAGGACCACGCCACAACAATGGAGAGCGGAGACAGTGGCCGTGTCCCAATTTGCCAAATCAAAGTTCAAAGTGTCATTTGAAGTACCCGCCTGACGAAGGGTGCTCCTCCATGTAGTCGCCTTCGTGCCGAAATGGGACATGGGACATTCAACCTCTGTCTGTGTGTTTACAGAGAATTTAGCCCCAGTGAATAAGTGCCCTTTCTCAGGCGGACAAATTCTACCGTCGCTCCCTAAAGACAAAAGACTATTCTTAAATAAGGACGAATATTAAACATTACGACAGCTACAGATCTTTACTCACATTTTAACAGTTTCATGTCGCTCTGTTGTAGGTGACGAAAACCGGTACTTACATTTGAACGTGTATAGCGTAGCGTATTCATTTTTGTTTCTTTTTAGCGTAGGCGAGGTGCATGATGGGATATAGCAGTGTGTGAAGTGTGCTCAGATGCAAGCTTCAGCTACTGTCGATCTCCATGGAAACCGGGCACATTTTCAGCCGCATTCGTTGGGGGCATGAAATGGGACAGGACTTGACGCGCCGGAAGTGAAGTAAGCCCTTAAACGCACTGTTCGAATGGTGCATTTAAGGGCATTTTGGCGAATTGGGACACGGCCATAGTTGCTGGGATAGGCCTGTATAAATAGGGCTTCTGGGTAATTAGAGGTGTGGTTGAGAAGAGATGTGGTTCGCTGGAGAGTCCTGCTCCTGAATCTCAGTCAGTCATATTAACTCCATGGATTCTTGGCACATGTGTTCAGTTACTTCCCAACGCTGCAGCCTGAGCAAGTAAAATAAAAATCTAAAATAAAATATCTATAAAATGTTTCCTTGCAGTGCCTTTACAAGCCAACACGCCAAATGACGGCACTACGATGAAGCTGCACGAGAAACCAGCCAAGAGAAACGGTATAATGCTCCCTACATATGACTTTCCCGTGTTAGTATCACAGTATTTGTGTTCATGCTAACGCTGCACTCCTGTCTGCTGCAGAGTGTCTGATCAAATCCCTGATAAACCCCAGAGAAGTGTCCCAGACCGACAGCACGTTCGGGACGTGGATGAAGGACACGGCTCTGCTTCACAGCGAGAAGATCTGGGTCGCCGAACACTTCTCTGGTATAAGACTAACGCCGACTGTTATTCTGTCTGTGAGCTCACAGGGCTCTAGACCTTTGACATATTAAAGCCCCATAGCATAACTTTCCAGACAAAAAAACAGCCTAAAATAAAAACATTGGATTTTCATTTTGGATGGAAACTTTGAAAAACTTGCATCTCCACAAACCTGATTAGTACTTGAACCTAGAGAAGGGTCATTGTTGTTCCTTTTGAGATAATATTCCACAGTATGGCATAAAATGTGTCGATCTCCATGTAAAATGTTCAACAGTATTTCTTTTTTCTTACTTTCTATTTCCATGGAATCATAAAGGTGACGTGCCAAGTCCAGAGAGTTCTGCAGTGTTGCTTAAAAAGTTGTGAAAAAAGTTTAAAATATAAATTCTGTTGTTTGCTAAATTTAAACTGAAACACGCTCAGGATGAGAACCTAATGGAGAGAACTTTTTGAAAGGGGCAACAGTAGCTGAGTTGGTAGAGTGTTTGTCCACTGATCTGAAGGATGGTGGTTCGAATCCCCTTCTTCACATAAACATACTTGGGAGAGCGGTCAGGTCCTTTGACCCAGAGATTGGTGGTGTGATTCCAGCTCCACAGATGAATGCTAATGCTGTGTCCTTGGGCAAGACACTTAACCCACCTCATCTCTAGTGTCCTTGATGTGAAGCGCTTTGAGCCTTGCAGGTGGAAAAGCGATATATGAAAACGTGACCATTTACCAAAGTGAAATACTTCCATCCTTGGCACATTTTAAATTCACGATTGTTATTTTGATTCAGTTGTGTGTAACTTTGCCCTTATCCATTGTCTTTGAATGTTTGAATATCTGTGTAATCCCTCAGTCGTCCAGGTCTGATCCATCGCAAAAGAGAAATACAATCTGTCAACTGGACAAAACATTGTAGGAGTGAAGACGTTTAGCTGCTCGTCCAAGTCTCTTCAGTTCTGGTCAGATTACTGCTGGACACTGCCTTATATCTGTCTGAAGGGAGGAGCTAACTACACCGAAACTCAAAACTCTATGGCAGGTTCATGAGTAATCTGACCAGAGCTGAAGAAGCTTGGATGAGCAGCAAAACGCCTTCACTCCTACAACTTTTTGTCCAGTTTTATTTCTCTTTTGCTATGAATGTTGAATGTTTGAATGTTTTTCCCGGCGCAGGTCGCGTGGTGAAGGAGTACCAAAGCCTCGGTGCTTTTCAGAATGACAGTTTCACTCTTGTGGATGTGAGAAAGTTCTTCCAGGGCTGTGGTCACACGGTTCACAACGGCTCTCTGTACTACCACATCGCTGGGACCCCCACCATCGCCAGGTACGGAAACCTTTAGAGTGAGATCATTTTAACCAGATTAGATCAGCATTTATGTTACAGAAGAAAGACTTTTGAGTGTAATGTGTGTTACGATCATAGTCTGTATATATGTAAATGGACATAGCTAAACTACCAGCCATTCCAAATACAACCTGACCATGGACGCACTTCTAGCTCCATCGACTCTGGCTCCAATTCACTTTCTATTGAAAAACTGGGTGAGTGGTTGCTTGATGTTAAGTGCTTTGAATGACATTGAAATTGAAGGAGTGACTGCCACCAAATTCATCGGTATCCATATTGATGAAAAATTTAATTGGAAAATGCACATTATAGTTTTCTTCAGACAAAATTAGCTAAAATTGCTGCTATAATGAGTAAAATTTTTGTTGAAAAGGTTGTTGAGTCAAATTATTGTACACTAGTAAATTCCTTCCGTACAATAGTGTAGAAATAGGGTAATACTTATAAATCTAATATACAATCAATGTCTCTACTCCAAAAGAACGTTGTTAGAATAGTTAATAAAGCAGAATATCTCACACCAACAAATCCGATTTTTGTGAAGTTAAAACTAGTAAAACTGTTTGATCTTGTTGATTTGAGCACAGCCGTAATAATGTATAAGTTCCCCCCCTTCATTACAGATGTTATTCACACAGAGAGAGAGTCAATATCATTTTAGAAGAAGAGATTTATTAAAAAAAAATAAGACAAGAGCCAGTAAAAAACGTGATTGTGTTTCTGTTCGAGGGGTTAGTCTGTGGAACAATCTCGATGATAAATTAAAAAGCTCCTACACAATAAAAGCATTTAAAAAGCGGTGTAAAACATGACTTATTGAAAATGACAGGACTCTGGAATAATTCATGTGAACTGTTTTTTTTCTTTGTTAACAATATGTTGCAAATCTGACTCGTGCTGCTCTTCTTGTAATTTCTCTGTTAAATTGGGTTTGGCATTATCAGTAAATTTGACTCCAGCCTAAACCCTTTGATGTAAATGTTGAATAATGTTTGATTTTTTTTATGTAATGACCGAATAAAATAATGAGAATTTGAAGGTGGAAAAGCGCTGTATACAAATTTGACCATTCAAGTTTTAGCTTCATTTTTAGCTTTGTCTTGGATCATAACTTATTTATTTATCTACAGATTCCACTTTGAAACTCGAAGACTCCACCTTCTCCACATCGACAACGCTCTGTACCACAACCTGGCCTATCTGCTGCAAAACTCAAAGACCTACTTCAAAGTGGCGGCGGACGAGAACGGCATGTGGCTCATCTTCGCGTCCAGCGTTGATGATGTCATCATGGTGGGACAGCTGGACCAGAAAACCTTCTCCATCACGTCCTACATCAACACCACGTACCCCAGAGCCAAAGCGGGGAACGCCTTCATCGCGTGCGGCGTCTTGTACGTGACCGATACCAAAGACAACCGAGTGTCTTTCGCGTTTGATTTGTTAAAAGGGAAACCGGTGAATGTGACCTTTGACCTGCGGCCTTCGGGAGGGGTCCTGGCCATGTTGTCCTACAGTCCCAAAGACAGACACCTGTACATGTGGGACAACGGGTATGTGAGACTCTTTGTGGTCCACTTTATATCTGATGACTGACAAAATCAACACTGAAATCTGAAAAACTTCATCATCCTTAAATTTATCTCGACCAATTTGATGTTAAAGGTCCGATATGACACAAAACCGACTCTTGTAGCTTTAAGCCATGTTATAATGTTGTTACCTCCTCAAAAAAAGAACTGGAGTTGTTGAGAGGTTGTTTCATTCACACATATTTGAGTAACACTTTATTATTAGTCTGTACATCTCCAAAGCACAAAATGGTCTGTTCCACCTTGTGATGTCATGAAGTGGTCATTTTCAAGTTAACATCTCCTTTTACCTTTTAGTTCAGTAAAGATTGACAATTCTAGGGCTGAAATCCTCCAAATGATTCTAGTGAAGGTGTGTGGAGTTTAAAAACACAGTGGAGCACTTCCTGTATTACCAAATGATGACATCACAAGGTGGAACAGAGAGTTTTCAGTCTGAGAGAAGAACTCAGCCTAAATCTGCAGGGTTTGTGAGTTAAACATGTGAATGAAACAAAACACAGCTCCAGGTCTGAGACGACACTAGGACAGATCAGAAAACAGCGTAATACGGGCCCTTTAAAGATGCTCTGTGTAACTTTTCTGGTGCAGGGTTCTCGTTCTTGTTTCTAGAGATATTATTGCTTTGCTTTGAATATTCCACACTATGGCATTAAAGCGCCTATGACAGGTTGGACTACTCATTTTATTAAAACACAGTTAAAATCATTATATTTAAGATTTTTTTTCTAAAGTTTCAAAGGTTTTTAGGTTTCAGATTTTACTTCCTGGTTGTAAATCATGACATCACACTAGGGAATAACTGGTTACCTAGCAACCATAGCAACCATATAGTACACTAGGCCAAAGCTCCTCTAATGTACGCAGAGATTATTACTGAACACATAAAAATACATGGAAACACCTTTATCTTGTGTAAATAATCATTTAATGATTCAAAAAAATGTGGTTCTCACTTTTGGGCAGATATCTCCCAGATCAGACATAAAAACCTGTCATACGGACTTTAAACATATCTATCTACATCTATCTCCATGGAGACAAGCAGGTGACGCCACATGGCCGAGTTACAGGTCAGATCTGTGGAGATCTGTGTTTTTTGTAGGTTTTCTGTGCCATTAAAACACAAAAGAAGCGACGTTTAATGCCATACTGTGGATCATTACTGGCAAACCAATTTCTCTGGAGAGACGCAGACGGCCCTTCATCAAAAAGTTACATAATGCAACTTTACAATACAAGTTACCATGGTGTTGTATCTTCCTCAAATACAATCAGAGTTCAGTTAAATCTCAGAATAACAACCAAAGCAAAAAAGGGATTATAGTTTTAAAAAAGTGGACGACTGGCTGGTTATTTTATCTGTAATGTTCTGATCTGCGTTTACAGTGAGCGTGAGGTCGACCAGACTTTCAAAATTCAAAACTGGGACACACCGGGTTGGGGCTAGTAATTAAAAACACTACGAAGATCTCGGCTCATTTCATGTCACTTGTGAATCAGTGTAAAACATGAGCGACTTCTGCGTGTGAACAAAAATCTTTCACCGTATAGTAGCCTGTTTTTACTGTTGGTGGGGGTCACATGGGGGTCACATGGGGGTCACATGGGGTCACATGGGGGTCACATGGGGGTCACATGGGGGTCACATTTTCTTGTGTGAAACTGGGACAAATCACTTAAACATGGACGGGACGATATTGAAATCTACAGTCACGATTATCATGGCCAAAATAACTACGATTAATAACATCGTGATAATTATTAAAGTTGCTGGCAGTTAAAAAATTTTCTGGATATTAATAATTATAGTTTTAATGTTATGAATAAGTTCCATGTTTAAACATCTGTTATTTAAGTGAAAACAACTGTGATCCAACAGGGAACATTATGGAGAAACAGGTCTAAACCAGGTCTGTAACCGGACTACTGCAGGTCTAATCTAGGATTAAACCAGGTCTAAACCAGGTCTAAACCAGGTCTAAACCAGGTCTAAACCAGGTCTAAACCAGGTCTAAACCAGGTCTAAACCAGGTCTAAACCAGGTCTAAACCAGGTCTATAACAGGACTACACAAGGTCTAATCTAGGACTAAACCAGGTCTGTAACCAGACTACTCCAGGTCTAATCTAGGACTAAACCAGGTCTAAACCAGGTCTAAACCAGGTCTGTAACCGGACTACTCCAGGTCTAATCTAGGACTAAACCAGGTCTAAAACAGGTCTAAACCAGGACTACTCCAGGTCTAATCTAGGACTAAACCAGGTCTGTAACAGAACTATTCCAGGTCTAAACCAGGTTTATAACAAGACTATTTCAGGTCTAAACCGGGTCTAAACCGGGTCTAAGCCGGGTCTAAGCCGGGTCTAAGCCGGGTCTAAGCCGGGTCTAAGCCGGGTCTAAATCGGGTCTATAACAGGACTATCCCAGGTCTAATGGACATGTAGATTTGTTCTGGTGGTGTAATGGGGCATTATCTCTGTTGGGGATTATTACAATTATTTTAAAGATGAGACGTTCATGGGACATTTTATGACTGTTTTTGGTTCAGTTTGCCGGGACAGGGGACACAAGGCTCAACACTGGGACTGTCCCGGGTCAACAGGGACGTCTGGTCACCTTAAGTCAACAGCCTGTAGTAGTCTGTAGTAGTGGTACTTTACAGGTCCTTCCATTGTAAAGTTTTTTAGTTTTTTTTCATGAACGTGAACTGTACCTTTATCTGAAAGTACTTTTATACTCAGTGCTGTATTCATGATCCTTATTATGTGTTTTTGTGGACTAACTAACTGTGCATTTTGTACAAAACATTTTTATATGTGGTTTTGATCTGTCATTTGACGTCATCTCTCCTGTTTGGTGCTTTGCTTCCTTATGTTTGTTTGAAAATCTAACATTTTTATCTGAAGCTAATTACAGCAAAGTAACTGCATAAAGTCAAAATATAATGTTAATTATGATAAACGTGTTTGTCATCTGCCATTGTTTTTAAAATCACAATGATTATAACTTTAACCCAGCCGCTCTGAACCCTTTCACTCGAAGGACCACCAAAGAAAAGATTAGGCTTTAGAGTAACACCAGGTCTAACCCAGATCTGTAACAGGACTAAACCAGGTCTATAACAGGACTAAACCAGGTCTAAAATAGGACTAAACCAGGTCTAAACCAGGTCTAATCTCACGCTAAACCAGCTCAAAACTAGGACTACAACAGGACTATTCCAGGTCTAAACCAAGTCTATAACAGGATTATTCCAGGTCTATAACAGGACTATTCCAGGTCTAAACCAAGTCTATAACAGGATTATTCCAGGTCTAAACCAGGTCTATAACAGGATTATTCCAGGTCTATAACAGGACTATTCCAGGTCTAAAGCAGGTCTATAACAGGGCTATTCCAGGTCTAAACCAGGACTATAACAGGTCTTTTCCAGGTCTAATCGAGGGCAAAACCAGGTCTATAACCGGACTATTCCTGGTCTAATCTCACGCTAAATCAGCTCAAAACTAGGACTACAACAGGACTATTTCAGGTCTATAACAGAACTGCCCTAACCCAATAAAACTGTAATTGAAAACAGCATTTTGTTGGTAATAATATAGAAACGAGGCAGAACGTGCAGTGATCTTTTGTAAACCCCGTCTCTCTGTGCTCCTCATCATCATCCCGTGTCGTAGTTACTGTGCTGTGAAGTGTGACCCTTACATTTGAAACACACCGAACAACACGAGGCTTTGTAAGAAATAAAACCCAAGTGTATCTGATGAAATAAAACGCTTTTATTCATCTTTGAGATAAACTCTAGCCACAAACTTCACACACGTCAGACTTGTGCCCTTTTTAGAACGTTTCACTTTTGGCTTCCTCCATTTTGTCTCACTCAAACTGTGAATAAACATCTAAGACACACACAGTACAGGTAGTGGGCAGAAACATGGCAGAAAACACAATTCTTCAATAATAAATACTACATACAGTACAACTAACCCAGCTGGTATGATACAACCCAAAAATAAACTAACGCTTTATGTTTGTACAAGCTATCGTGGTAGTTCATATATATATATTTATATCATTTCTATAATAAAACTATTTGAAACGTTGTACCAGGCCAAATGATGCCAGACATTCATTTGTAGATCATCATATTTCTATTGGAAATAAAACTTTAGTGTCTCCAGAATTTGAGTGCAAGTATTAATTCCTTTTATCAATGAAAACGGTAAAAACCACTAAGTCCAGGCCTGTCACGATATCACATTTTGAAGCAAATACAGACGATAAAAAAAATCATAAGTTGCAATAAATAAACAGCAGAATGAAACACTTTAGTCGTTAGTTTGCATCTGTAATGAGCCATAGACGTTATTAATTCAAACTTTTACGGCTTAAATCTTATCGTAGAGGCAAAAATAACCCAAAATGCCCCAGTAGTGCAAAGAAATTATAAATATTGACCCCAAAAATATAGCATTCCAGCTTTCATGTACAGAAAGACGAGTTGATATAGCAGTGATTATCGTGACAGGCCAAACTACAGGTAGAACACACAGGAAAACAATAGAAATAGCAGGTCATCTTTCAAAATAAAAGCCTTACATTCCTAAAATAAAAGGCATTATTAAGATAAATAGATTTTTACACAGGAATCGTCAACACAATATATAAATAAATAAAAAAAAACAACATAAATAATTCAAGATTTTTGTGCAAACCGGGTGATTTTTGTGTTTCTGCGAGAGTGAGGAGAGTGAGGGGGATTCTGCAGCAGACGAGACGTGGGGGACACAGATCACGTACTTCAAACACAGGGTCGTCCAAACAGGCAGTGAGGGCAGGCAAAGTGCGCACAACGAAATGGACCTAAGGACATAAGAGAGACCAAGATCGAAACCAGGACTGTGGACGAGGGATATCGAGAACGCAATAATCGTATCGCAAGAACGTAAATGCAACACACAAAGTTCTCCATTTCACAGAAGCGGAAGTGAAATGGACCAAAAAGCTGATTTTACATGTCGCTGTTGTGCTAATGTTATAATGAGGTTATTTATTATGGGATGGTGCATGTTTGCACTTTACATCAAAACTATGCCGTGTTTGATGGTCTAAACATAATTTTGTTGTATTCTATGACACTAACAATAAAAATCGGGTTGGTCTTGTTTTTTTTTATTTTTTTGACCCAGTTTTAATTTAAATAAACGTGTCAAAACATGTTAAAACATTGCAATACAAAACATAATTACTGCGTCTTTATCTCGTGAACCAAACCCTAAAACGCATGAACTTGGTCTCCTTATGCAGTGTTAGACTACGGGGTGCCACTAGGGGGAGCAATGCACCATGAACTCGTTCCATAAGCCGGGAAGAGGAGGAAGAAAGGGGGGGTCCAAAAAACGATTAAAAACAGAAATAAAAATCTTCCAACAACTTGATTCACACTGGAAACCACTGACTGAATAACAAACCACAGTGCTGGTTACAGTAGATGCTAAAGAGAGTTCGGCTGTGGGCACGAAATGACGACAAAGATTCACGTTTTAAAATTTTTGCTTGAGCACTTTTACAGAGCACTATCAACAGACCTGTGATTGCGTAACGAGAACAGGACATGCATAGCTTCTCTATAAACACACTCTAGAGATCAGAGATTAAACGTCTCCATAAAATTACAATAACCTATGCGTTTTTTTAAATCAAGTATGGTACCTTTTGCTTGTGACGTTGCCTGTTGTGAGCCTTTGGGGAAAAAATAACAAACAAATGAACATTGCAGCTTTGTTTAACTATCGTTTCGCCTCGTTTACTATTTTAGCGTAAACCCATTTTTCGAACGACACTGCAGCTAAGCCGTCAGACGCGTAACCTTTGACGGGCTCGTTCCCTGTTTTGTTTTAATGCCTAGCGAATGTAAGCTCGTTTAGCCTCGTCTTCCCTCTTCGTCGTTAAAGAGCGTCCACGAGGTTGTTGGGGAGGTTGTAGCGGTCGGGCAGGACTCTCATCTTCAGGGTGCCGTCCGCTCCGCAGGTGAAGATGCGGTTGCCGGGGCGACTCTCCACCTGCATGACCCCGGCCCCGATGTTCCTGAACAGGGACTGCTTGGCGTGCTCCGTGCTGAAGGAGTGCATCAGGCCGTGGCCCGCCAGCTTCCACACCTGCAGGGGGCGACAGAGGGAGGGAGTGTGGGAGATGTTGAAAGAGTTTACGATTGTGGGGAACACCTACTCTCATCTGATATCGAGGAGCTTAGCGGGAATACCGGCAGCTACTACATACTGCCTTTGTGTCCTTGAGCAAGACACTTCACCTACCTTGTTTAAATCTGCTGGTGTGTGAATATGATGTGTGTTTGTGACTCTAAGCGGATGCAGGAAACATAAAAATTAGTCCATGGCTATAATCCAGAGTGGTTGCTCATTAAATCAGGCCTACTGTTTGTTCTACAGTTATAATCTCTGACACATTATGTTATAATTTGCACATTTTAAATCACAATCTTCTTTTAAAACGACTTAATAAAAGAGATGAGTCCGCTGGTGTTACAAAACTGCGGTGCCCAACAGGCGCTGACGTCACCGTAAACGTCATGACAGTCTCCTCCTGCTTCTCTCCAGTGAACCACAGCTCACCTCAACCACACCTCCAATTACCCAGAAGCCCTTTGTACAAGCCTATCCTGGTAACACCGTCTGTCTCTATCAGACCCTCCCTCCCTGGGCAAACCGAGACAGAGCCCCCATCCTGAGTCTCTCCCCGGCCTCCACATCTGTTCATATCAGTAAATATCTTTATCTTATACCGGCGTGGTCCTTGTAGTGAAAAATACAAGCACCAAAATGACCAAATCTTGCACGTATCATCGAATGTGTCGACTGGACAAAAAGTTTCAGAGTGAAGGCGTTTTTCTGCTCATCCAAGCCGCTTCAGCTCTGTCAGACACTGCTTTTATTTGTGGGCCAGGTCCACCCTAAATGTGCACTGTACCTCAGTCATTCAAGACCCTAATGAGTGATTTCACACCTGTTAGCATCCTGGGGAGCCCTACTGTTTTCTTTGTTTCCTTTGTTTGCTTTGGGTCTGGGGGACAGGTGATGTTTAAGGCCTCCATTTCTGTTCAAAGTTGGATTGTCTTTCCTAAGAAAAATTGCTTCTTTAACTTCTCTCTCAAAACCATTTCTTTTCTTTGGCTAAGATCTGTGCCTGTATCTTTGAGGTAGAAGAACGAAAACAGGGTTGATCGGCAAAATGGCGTCTTGAAAATAAGCGATTAAAGATGACTCAAACTTAAATCATTCTAGAGTTGAACAGTGCAGGTTTAAAAGACCCTCAAACTCTGTTACCTCGATGCCATAGCTCCTCAACATTTGTTCTGAACTAGTCGAGACTTGTGTCAGAGCATATCCCTGTGTTACCTTCATGTTTCCCTCGGCTGATCCGGTCACAAAGAAGTCCTCAAAGGGGTCCAGGGCCAGGGCTTTGATGGCAGAGTCGTGAGCCTGAAACGTGTGCAGGAGCTGCCTCTGTCTGATGTCAAACACACACACGAAGCCTTTCCTGCCGCCGGTGATGAGCAGCTGCTGTTTGGAGGCGTACTGCAGCACCGTGGCGCCGTTTTCATGACACGGGAACGCTACGGGACGAGGAACGAGAGCGACTTTAACTTAGGCAAACTTTACCCATACTCTGGTCTAATACAGTACTCATCTGAAACTATACTCAACATAAAACTATTTTTAAACTGGTATTGGTAATGATTACTGAGATTTTCCATGTTTAATCCTGGTTTAGTCTTGGTTTAGTCCCGATTTAGTCCCGGTTTAGTCCTGGTTTAGTCCTGGTTTAGTCCGGGTTTAGTCCGGGTTTAGTCTCAGTTTAGTCTCGGTTTGGTCTCGGTTTAGTCCCGATTTAGTCCAGGTTTAATCCTGGCTTAGTCCTGGTTCAGTCCTGGTTTAGTCCTGGTTTAGTCCTGGTTGAGTCTCGGTTTAGTCCAGGTTTAATCCTGGTTAGTTCTGGTTTAGTCCTGATTTAGTCCTGGTCTAGTCCCGGTTTAGTCTCGGTTTAGTCCAGGTTTAATCCTGATTTAGTCTTGGTTTAGTCCTGGTTTAGTCCTAGTTTAGTCCCGGTTTAGTCTCGGTTTAGTCCAGGTTTAATCCTGATTTAGTCTTGGTTTAGTCCTAGTTTAGTCCCGGTTTAGTCTCGGTTTAGTCCAGGTTTAATCCTGATTTAGTCCTGCTTAGTTAGTTATTATCCCTGGTTTGTCTTTTGGACACAAAAGCTTTTTCCCCAAACACATTCCAAAATAATCAAATACACAGATACAGAATCAGAAACACTGTGCACACGTGACTCACCATGGACCATAGTATTGCTTGGAGAAATGAGGGTGTCCCAAAGGCAGACGTTTCTATAGAGGAAAAACATTTATAACAGTCTGTTTGAAAAACGCCGTACCTTCGTTAATATTTCAGAGATCAGGTCCTGGTACTGACCGGCAGTCGTTGGACTGTCCCGCTGTAGCGATGAGACTGGACGATGTGATGAAGGCAAAGTCTCCGCAGGTTTTAGTGTGACACTGCCAGCTCTGAGAGAAAACCAAACAGAAATAATTTAAAAAACTGTTGTATTTTTGTGGTAATTTAAACAGATGAAAAGACTCCTGACCAGATATGGTTTGGGGTTTGATGACGTCTGGTTCACCTGCCACAGACTGAGGAAACCTTCTCCATCAGCAACTCCACACTGCAAATACAAGGGAAACATCATGAGCTCATAGTAAGAGGTAAAAGTACTTGGGACACCTAAACCCTGGTATTTCTTGTGGTTATGTTAAATGAAGTATTCTGAGTACTGTGCCTGAGTCACTTTTGTGGTATGTGTTTTAAAAAGTAGGATTCTGTTCAAAGAGCAAACTGTAAACACCTCAGAGAGACTGAAATATGAACTGTCAAACTATGACGAGAATCTCATGCATTTCAAGGTTCGAGGCTCAAGGTTCAAAGCTCAAGGCTAAAGTTTCTAGGTTCAAGGCTCAAGGTTTGAGGCTAAAGGTTCAAGGATCAAGGCTCAATGTTCAACGCTTGAGGTTCAATGCTCAAGGCTCAAGACGCTAAGGCTCAATCTTCAAGACTCAAGGTTCAAGGCTCAAGGCTCAAGGCTCAAGGCTCAATGTTCAAGGCTCAAGGTTCAAGGCTCGAGGCTCAATGTTCAAGTCTAAAGGCTCAATGTTCAAGGCTCACGGTTCAAGGTTCAAGGCTCAAGGTTTAAGGTTCAAGGCTCAAGGTTTAAGATTCAAGGCTCAGGGTTCAAGGTTCAAGGCTCAAGGTTTAAGGTTCAAGGCTCAAGGTTTAAGATTCAAGGCTCAGGGTTCAAGGTTCAAGGCTCAAGGTTTAAGATTCAAGGCTCAGGGTTCAAGGTTCAAGGCTCAAGGTTTAAAGGTTCAAAGGCTCAAGGTTTAAGATTTCAAGGCTCAGGGTTTCAAGGTTCAAGGCTCAAGGTTTAAGGTTCAAGGCTCAAGGTTTAAGGTTCAAGGCTCAAGGTTTAAGATTCAAGGCTCAGGGTTCAAGGTTCAAGGCTCAAGGTTTAAGGTTCAAGGCTCAAGGTTTAAGATTCAAGGCTCAAGGTGTGGGGTTCAAGGTTCACAGAGGGTTCTCTCAAGGTTTAAGGTTAGCAAGGCTCAAGGTTTAAGGTTCAAGGCTCAAGGTTTAAGGTTCAAGGCTCAAGGTTACTTTACTAGTACCAACAGGTAAATGTGGAGCATATGGAAACATGACACCATTGTACAGTGCAGGTTTAAAGAACTAAAACCCCATTAGAAACATTAAAACAAAAGTACAAATGCAGCACAAAGGGACGTACTGAGATAAATATAAGGACATGACTTGTTCGGAGCACTGTGGCTGTTTCACAGAGAGGCTCTTTAAACCTACGCTGTGATGGGAGCAGTTGGGACTCATTATTAAGAGTTAGGAGTTGTCTTTTAAAATGGCCTCAAACACTTCAGAACATGGGCTGCAAAGTGCTGACGTATCAGTGAGATGTTTTGACTGTGGTCCCATTAAACCTTTTAATAAACGAGACAGAACCTAGTAAAAGCCAAAGGTAATGAGCACTTTCACACCTATTAGCATCCTGGCTGCTCTCTTTGTTCCCTTTGTTTGCTTTGGGTCTGAGGATGGAGTGATAGATGGGGGAGAGATGATGTCTAAGGCCCCATTCCTGTTCAAAGATGGATTTTTTCTTAACAAAAATAGCTTCTTTAACTCTCCTCTCAAACCATTTCTTTTCTCTAGCAAAGATATGTACCTCACTATCTTCAAAGTGGTTAGATACTGGTGGAGGAGACTGTACCTTGTTCCCCTGTGAGTTGAAGTAAAGGCGAGTGACCCGAGCGTTTCCAGCCTGTCTGAAGCAGATGAGCTGCTGAGGTCTGTTCCACTCAAACATGCGAACGCTGCCGTCCTGAGCTCCAGTCAGATCTATGAACAAAATACACACAGGACACACAAACGAGGGTCACTATGAAGGCAAGTTTACACAACTCATATGCAAAGTTATTCAAAGAGCTTTACAGAATAAGAAACCAAATCAAAACAAAACATAAATAATCAACATAAAATGAACAAAAAGAGAAGAGTGTGCAGAATAAAAACCTTTCAGTCACATGAACAGCTAAAGAGAACTATTAGTCCTGGTTTAGTCCTGATTTAGTCCATGTTTAGTCCTGGTTTAATTCTAATTTAGCCCTAGTTTAGTCATGATTTAGTCCTGATTTAGTCCATGTTTAGTCCTGGTTTAGTCCTGGTTTAATTTTGTTTTAGTTCTGTTTTAATCCTGGTTTAATCCATATTTAGTCCATGTTTAGTCCTGATTAAGTCCTGGTTTAGTCCTAGTTTGGTCCTAATTTAGTCCTGTTTTAGCCTTGGTTTAGCCCTGATTTAGTCCTGGTTTAATTTTGGTTTAATTCTGTCTTAATCCTGATTTAGTCCATGTTTAGTCCTGGGTTAATCTTGATTTAGTCCTAGTTTAATCCTGAGTCCTGGTTTTTATTCTGTCTTAGTCCTGGTTTAGTCCTGGTTTAGTCCTGGTTTCGTCCTGATTTACTCCTGGTTTAATCTTGGTTTTGCCCTGTTTACTACTACTTTTTCATGCTTTATTCATAATAATTAAGGTGTAGTTATGATATTTTGTTCCCTAAATACAGTGAGTCTGGTGTGTCGTGGCACTTACAATACTGATAAATGGGATGGGACGTCATTCTCTTCACGTTGTTCAGGTTTCGCTTCATGATCTGTAAAAGACAAGCACTGGATTATGGCTCAAATTCTCAAAACAAAAACGATACAAAGAAATAATAAAAATTATCATTATCAACAATTACTTTGCAAAACTTGTATTGTTTTATCCTTAAAAAGAACCCAAGTTTGTTGTCATGCTGTTTGCTGTAATCATGAGTTTCAGTTTATATCCTATTTGTATCCACCATTTTGAGGACATCCATATATCCATCAGTTCTTCCTCTTATCCGGGGCCGAGTCGCGGGGACAGCAGTCAAACAGGGACTCCCAGACTTCCCTCACCCCAGACACTTCCTCCAGCTCCTCCGGTGGGACCCCAAGGCGTTTTGAGGACAAGGGAGGCTAATTTAACTATTCTCAAACCCATAAATAGCCAAATGAAAGCCTTACCCAGTGTTTCTCAGACATATTTGATTAACAGAGTCAATTCTATCAACTTTCCTACTTCCTCTGGGTAATGTCTGGGTTGGAACATAAACTGTCTGTATATAAATGGACATAGCTAACCTGCTACCTGTTGTGTTCCATCGACTCCGGCACCACTTCACTTTACATTAGATTACATTTTGCTCTATTATGTTCGTATTAACCCGCTCTACATAATCCTGGTGGTTTTATTTCACTATTTTGCCCGTAACGCAACATATGAACATGAATAACAGACAAATCAGGCGCCTTCTTCCCTGAGGTTGCTCCTGCTAGCGTTAGCAACAGGTTTGATTGACAGCACTGCTAAGAGCTAAGTGCTAAGCGAAGGGGCGTTACCTTCGACAGCTTCACTCCTGATTGGCTCTTTGGTTGCTATGATACTCGGCTCCAAATTGGTCGCCACAACTGCTCTAGCCTCGATGAGCTTCATTTGACTGAAGCTGAATGCTCTTTTAGTCCACTTCTGTAAACTTTCTGTTTCTGTTTTAAACCTGGTTTTGCTGCCAACTCTAATTAACAGGAAATTAATGGACAAATCCCAAATTTATGAATGAACTTAAACCGTCTGAACTCCTTGTGGTTGTGGCTGGGACATAAAAACTCAGACTCAGATTTGTACCTTGGGCTGGAAGAGTCTGGGAGCAGCTGCTATCTGTGTTTACACTGATCCGGTTTAGTCCATGCAAACGGCTCTGTATCAGCCCCATAGACTCAGCACCGCGGCTGTTTAGTCCACACCAACATCCACCATGATAAGACTAATGTAGAATTAATGTTATAATGGAGGCGCTGTAGTGGAGATAACAGCTAACATAGCAAGTACCCAACTTTCTTTCATATACATGTATTGTAAAAGCAGAGGTTTGTGACCGCTCCCACAGATGAATGCTGTTGTTGTGTCACTGGGCAAGACACTTCACCCACCTCGCCCCCAGTGTGTGTGTGCACTGGTGTGTGAATGTGTGAGTGAATATGTGTGTGGTTCCTTGATGTAAAGCGCTTTAAGTGAGTTGAAGGTGAAAAAGTGCTGTATAAAAAATAAAATCAGGCTTCAAACTGTCTCCATCTAATTGGAAAAAAAGATTTTAGTGGCTTGAGAGAAATAACCGTGTGAGTCACTATACGGCTCTTTGGGATGAGAGCTGACTGGCCGATCGGGGGGGAACCGTGCACTGTTCTAACGCTGTGATAAAGGCCAAAACATTCCTGCGAGATGTGCCAAAGGTTTTGTGAGCGCTACAGGCGACTTAAATATTATTATTATATCTACTATTACTGCTACTACTACTACTGCTATTATTATTGCTACTATTACTACGAAGTATTGCTATTTACTATTTGTTTGTTGCATCATTTTGTGTAGAATAACTAATCATAATTAATCATAATCATTACTAATAATAATAATAATAATTACAGGATTCATTACAAACACAGGTTTTAAAATAATACATATACTGTAGGACACAATGAAGTAAGTGACTTTAGTTGCAGTCTAGCGTTAGCACAAATATGTCCCCTACTGGACAATAACAGTAGTGCAGATCTACAACATAAAGTAAAGTTGTGGTTAGCTACTCATTACAGGGTTATTAATTCATGTTTTTATCCATGATTTAACCTGGAAAGTCCTGTGAGAAAGAACCAAGGATCAAGGAAACACTTTTTAAAAGAAACTGATTCAATGATTATTGTGCATGTTGTACACAGAGGGGATCAAGACGTAGTTACGTTATAAAGTTAATTGTCTACGTGTGCATAATAATAAAACATAAAAAACTATATCGTACCACACTGGCTCCCATGCTGGTCTGCCCACTGCCGAGCCAGGGCATGGAGGCAGAGACGGGCATCTGGGCAGGAGCGAAGGGCACGGAGCCGGTGTGGGCGATGTTTGTTTGGGACGAGCGGCAGTCCACGTCGTCTGAGCTGAAGAGACACAACACACAGAAACGATCACATCTTTATGTTTTTAAGAGCTCTTCAGTTTAATTCAAGTTTATTTATACGGCACGTTTAAAACACCTCTCGAGTAAAACTAATTAAATATCAAAACAACAAGAAGAATACAGCTGCACATAGTTTCAGATAATAAGATAATAAGAAATTATACTGCAAAACAGGACTCTAAGAATATCCCAACAGTACAGTACAGTATAACTTCATTTTAAAGACTGGCTATCAAAGAGGAGGTATTTTACTTCTCTGGGGTATTAAAGAGGGGGTATTTTACTTCTATGGGGTATTAACTGTAACACATAACATATTTAGATCACCATGTTTCCTTTTATAGTTTTGTAAATGCTAAATTAGCCAAAAACAACATATCAACATGTTTTATAAGTTTCAATTTTGTTGTTGAAGCCCTGAGTGCCCCTCTATTTGCTCCTCGTGCTAAGTCACTCCCCTTCAGAGCGCTATCACAACACAATCAGGCATGCATCCCACTAATGAAACTACTGCACATCACACCAGGTTTGTGAAGTTGTAGTGTGTTGTTTTGTATCATGTTTTTGTATATTTATGGAGAATTGTCGTGTGGGAGCATGGGTGATGTAGGCTTGTGGGTGGAGCTTTGGATCTTACACCTAACCGTAAGGAGGGTTCTGACAGGACCCGGGAGAGATCACTAAATTACTCAAACATGCATGGATGACATATATAACGTCTTCAGACATGTTTTTGACGAGTGAACAACATTATAACATGGCAACATTAAAACACAGATTTTGCATAATTCTGCTTCTTTAAGGAACACTTGTTAGCGAGATGTTTTAGAGCTCTTTAAATATAACCTGTAAAACATAAAGAACACGACACAAAACCTGCGTGACTCTTTGTCGAATTCTTCTCCGATCCAGGTGAAGGGCTGGACAGACACAAGAGAGGACACATCTACCTCCTGCACGTCGTGGGTGGAGGCCAGAACGATCTCATTAGAGTTGGCCTGAAACACAAAAGGCATGTAAACTAAAACGGCATCAGTGTTATGTTGAAGTGTGATTTGTGATGTTCTTTGCATTGTGTAGCTGGGACTAGGTAGGTTTGGAAATACTATAATTATAATATATATATTTATAATGTATTTTTGCTCATAGCAAAAAACATTTCTGTTTCAGACATACACGACCAGTCAAAAGTTTGGACACACACTCTCATTCTGTTTTTTTCCTATATTTTTACTCATTTCTACATTTTATTTACACTCAGAAGACATCAAATACATGAAGATACAAAAAATATTAAAAAGTTAATTAGCTCTACTACATATGTCTTTTATATTTCATATTCAAATCCTCAAAGTAGTCACCCTGTGCTTTGTCGAAAAAAATTAACTTCTTTTTGGTACATAATTCTATATATTTGATGTCTTCTGTGTGTATC
Source organism: Periophthalmus modestus (assembly GCA_019594935.1). Taxonomy (NCBI): domain Eukaryota; kingdom Metazoa; phylum Chordata; class Actinopteri; order Gobiiformes; family Gobiidae; genus Periophthalmus; species Periophthalmus modestus. The sequence continues at coordinate 3,006,676 of JAIEZT010001214.1, read as the reverse complement.
TAAAATGTAGAAAGTAGTAAAAATAAAGAAACTAATGAAACCACTGAATGAGAGGGTGTGTCCAAACTTTTGACTGGTCGTCTATGAAAAATATATTTGAAATGCACATGGAAAACAGAAGGACATAACCACATCTAAATATAGTCACATTTTTATATATCGCGTTTTTCAACTTTCAAGGCTTAAAGCACTTTACATCAAGGAACAACTCACCAATTATGTGCGATGAGGCAGCAGTGACCTCTGTAGTAAGAGCTGCAGACTCATATAAAGTGCCAGTACCTTATTTATAGCGAACGCCATGATGATGTCCGACTCCTTGTGGATGATTTTAGCCTTGCCTCCGGGATAACCCAGATCAGCCTCCACCTGTACACCAGACAAAGCAATGACTTACGTAACACAGGCTACGGGAGTTCATGACATTGAAATCACTGAAGAAGTAGATTTGTTTTGTCCAGAGGAAATTTTGTTAGCGTCATCTCAGTTTAATGGATCTGTAATATTTATAACTCCTGGATTTTGTGAAGGCAGAACAAAGAAGAGACAGTTTTTAAAGGGCCCATATTACACTGAGTTATAATATTGTTTCCTCATCACAAACAACCTGGAGTTGTGTTTTGTTTCATTCACACATGTTTAACACACAAATCCTGCATATTTAGGCTGAATTCTTGTTCTTCTCTCTATTCCACCCTGTGATGTCATCATGTGGCAATACAGGAAGTGCTTCAATGTGTTTTTAAACTCCATACACCTTCACTAGAATCATTTGGATCATTTCAGTCCTGGAATTGCCAATTTCTACTGAACAAAAGGTAAAAAGGAGCTGTTAACTTGAAAAATACCACTTCATGACATCACAAGTTGGAACAGAGCATTTTCAGCTTTGGATGTGTCGACAGATTCATAATAAAGTGTTACTCAAACATGTGTGAATAAAACAAAACACAACTCCAGATATGTTTTTGAGGAGGGAACAGCATTAGAACATGGCTTAAAGTTCAAAAGAGTCAATTTTCAACGTAATATAGGACCTTTAAGTGGGAAAGGTCAAAAGAAAGCTGGTAAAGACTCCCGTAGATTCAGATTACACTGGAATCAGGATCCTACTCAATAAGCAGAGCCCTGATAGGAGCATGCTGTTAGTTTTAATGCCATAGGAACCAGGAATTACTTTACACCAAAAAAAATATTGTAGTCATCTACGAACTACAAACCTAAACTTGGACTCTTTAGATACTGACCAATGCAGACCAGGGACACAGCAATAGAGCTGCACTTTTGGAGATGTTATGACCAGTTTGTCCTTTTTTAAAAACTCAATATCTGTGTTTGCTGTGCTGCCAACTTGTGGTGGGAGGTGGGAGATACATTGGAGAAAAAAAAGATAATACCACCACAATTGTTATTTTGGAGTAATGCAAAATTTGAATATTGAGGTAAGTGCCTAGGCCTATAACAATAACACATTTTGAAGTTCGATATATATCTATATATATATATAATATAAGTAAATGCAGATGATAAATGAAAATATTGAAACCCATTTATGCCACTGACACAAAAACCCAAGACCAATATTGTTAAAAAATCATGAGATGCAATGAAAAACAGCAGAATGAAACACTTTAGTACTGAGTTTGCATCTGTAATGAGTCATATAAGTTAATAATTCAGTCTTTTCTGGCTTAAATCTTATTATATAGCCAATAAAATCAATATAGAATAATAAGGCGATATAGTGATTATAGTGACAGGCCAATCGATGCCATTTGAAAAAGTCATCAGAGGCTTAGTAAAGTAAAATTTCCAAAAGCTAAATGTATTTTATTACTATCAAAAATATTATTCCATCCATCCTTGACAAAATCCTCTGTACATTATTGTTCCTAATATCTTTAGAAGACCGTGACAAAAAGAAAAAAAAAAAAAAAAACCCAAACTTTTAGATAAATAAATAAATAAATAGAACTTTTTGGCAATTTTTCGAAATGGAGATATATCTTGAACTCCTCATTTGTGATTTAACTTTGCACAGTTTACATTTTGTCTAACACTACAAGAAATTTATAGACATTTTATTTTTTTCTGATGGGTCCCCATAAAATCATCTGACATCAGAAGGATTTCATAATAATGAAATAAAAACTGATACATCAAATAAATATCTCCCACCTCTACTTCTATGTTCAGTTTCTGCTTGAGTTCAAATTCATTGGGGAAAAAAATACTTATAATGGAAAATAATGTTCAGTGATTATAATGTCATGGTTCCTTGGTCTATATGGGTTAGCAAAATAAACAAAACCAAAATGGAAAAAGAAAAAAACAAAAACAAACAAACAAAAAACAAACAAACCAGGAAGTATAAAATGAGACTTTCAGATTAAAAAGCAGTGAGAGGATTTTAATGTTAAAGTCATTATAGTGGATTGTAAACCAGGCTTGTGAGGAGAGCTTTAAACCAGTGCTACTATGAACCGCTAATGAAAGACTGCTAATGCTAACCCCTGTGTATATTTATCTGTATGTCCATTGATTTACACTGCCCCACTTAAACAGAAATGCATAATAAAGTGTGGTTCTTCACAGTATATGCAAATAACAAGCAAATAATTATTTTGATGTTGTTAAACAGGCTCCATGCACAGCAGCACGCTAGCTAACTCACTGTGTCTCAAAACTAACAATCACTTTTATTGAAATCATAAAAAACATAAAATAAACAACCTATTAAAATTCAAATTAATTAAATAAAGACTACCCAATTATTTTTATATGAGAACACTTTAATTTAGTGTTGTTTTAATATTTATTATGTCTCAAAGTTAGCATTAGCGTTAGCATTGAGACATGTCGGTGACATTCACTCCCTGTCCACTGTCTGAGCTTTAAATATTTGTAAATTTTAGCGTAAATCTGCAAAAACCTCATAAAGATGCCATTGGACAGGAAGTAGTGACACTAACAGTGAGGTTGAGGGCGCTATTGTGCACGGAGCCTATTTAAAAATGTCTGAATATTACTCTATTATTGGTCTAGATCTCTGTATGTACTTACAGCTTTGACAATGCTAAGCTAACACGTTCATACACTCCTCCAAACCTGATTGTACAAAAGAGACAGTCAGATCAGGGCTAAATGGTACTACCTTTTTGGGACTGCTAGCTCCAGCTATGCAGTTGGGTTTTACATGGTCCAAATCTACAGACTACACACAGGCCACACGAATGACACAACAACAACAACACGGCACAAAACACATGCACAAACAGAGAAAAAATAAAAATGGGATGAAAGAAACGAAAAGGTTGGCAGGATCTTTGATGTAGTGATCAAATATTCACGAGCTAACTCTCATGTGGCACAATTAGCATCGGGCTAATGGAGCAGTGATGGGCAGAATCCAATATGTCCGCTCCTGTTTGAAGTCACAGCTCACAGACAGATATCGCAGTGTGGATTAGCAGCTAAAGTGTAGTCTGGAGGATTTTTATTATCATGTTATGATTACTGAGTATAACACTGTGTTCCAGACATCAAAGAAGGCTGTGATGGGCTCTGCGTTAGATAAAAGATTCACAGCAGCCAAAACACCGAGGATATTGTCACGACTCTGGAATATAGAATCATTTTTATAATTGCCAGCATGAAAACGTTACAAGGGCATCATGAAACGTGTTTAATGCCATCCTGGGGAATATCTTAGACACCTGGAGATAAGAGGAGCTTCAGCAAGAAACGTTACATAGTGTAGCTTTAATTTATGTGCTTAGTTTTTGTCAACAAGGCTGTGATAGTCCCTGTGTTTGATAAGGGATTTGCAGCAGCCAAAAGACGACCGAACCAGAGATAAAACAGCCGAGATATCTATACCATATATGAGTTTAGATTTATTTTGGTAACATTTTGCCTTGGAGAGCTACACTATTTTTTATAAATTTGAATATTTGATGTTCAAATATTCGGTGCCACACGCAGGTGACCTACCTCACTCTGCTTCCTCTTTTTAGTGAAAATGTATCGGATCAATGTTTCCTGGAGGACTTCCTGTTTGACCAGGAAGTGCCACAGACGCCGAGCCGGGAATGACTGGTGGTTCTTTGTCCTGAAAAAAAATCCCAAAACAAATTATTAATTAAAAAAAAAAAAAAATTAAGTGGAAAGACACTGAGAGAAGAAAATTACTGAAAGTGACTACAACCACCAAGCCCCTGTCCAGGTCTGTTCCCTCAGCCCGCCTTGTTGCCGTGGAGACTGGAGCCTTCAGCAGCTAAACTCTGTTAAAACTTGATGCCACGGCTCTATCCGTTCAACTCTTTCCCCTTTTAGTATCTGTTATGTTTTGTGTGACTGAATCTGTCCCTTTCCCCGTGTAATCCTGGCTGTGTGAGCCCTCGCTGGTGATTCGATGACTGTTTTCTCATCTGGCCAATCCCTGTGTCTCACCTCTTTAAGGAGATTCTTCACACCTGCTCAACGCTACTGGTCTCATTTAGGTGTTAGTCACTTGTTTGTCTCTGTGTGTAACTGTGTGATCCCTCAGTCGTCCAGGTCTGATCCATAGCAAAAGACGGAGTTCAAATCTGTCAACTGGACAAATCGTTGTAGGAGTGAAGACGTTTCGCTGCTCATCCAAGCCGCTTCTTCAGTTCTTCTTCAGTTTCTCTGTGTGTAACTTTGTGTGTGTGTGACACTAGTTCAGTTTTTGTGTCTCTTGTTGTTCTGTTTGTAGCTTTATGTGACTTGTGTTTATTTTGGGACACTCGTAGTTTAATATTGTGTTATGTGTCTCTTATTTTGTACTTGTTTTTAATAGACCTACGTGACCAGTTTTCCAAGACACAAAACTCGTTCTCTGTTAAACCTGTGATTTTTGGTTTCTTAGTTTAGGTTCTTTTGTGTAAATATTTTAGACCACTTTGCCTTTTACAATCCTGTTCATTAAATTACTACTTTATTTTTCCCATTTTTCCTCTAGTTTTTATTACCTCCCTGACCATAGCTGAGCTGGGTCGTAACACTTGATTTCTGTCATAAATAATAATCAGATTGGACTGGCACAAGTATTTATGGACTAATAACTGTAAAAGATTTTGTCCAGCTGGATCTCAAGCAAACAGACTGGATTTATCAGCTTTTGTCTGAGATGTGGAGCAAAACCAGTTTATTGAAGTGCTTGAATCATAATAAATAATCAACACTGTGATAAACCAGTGCTTCGATCTGCTTCATTCAGTTGTGTTGTGTCCAGTTAAAGATCTGTTGTTTTTCACTGTTGCTTTCTGACTTCTGCAGTGCATTGTGGTCTATTTGACTGGTCTAGTGACAAACGCTGGACACAGATTGTTAAGGTGCATTGTAGGAAACTTTGAGTGCACTACCTTTTCACCCATTCGACATTCGGACACCTCTAAAACTGTATAACCCGTAAATAGTGCCCCCTGTAGGAATAGTGTGGACATATGGACACATAGACGCCTCCTGGATGCTTCTGTTATTATGAATATCGTGAATAAGATATAACCGATACAGTGATTGGCCCAGCACAGAGAGAGTGACATCCTCTCCTTCATAAATCCGCTCGTGGCTTTGGACTCACTTGAATGGCGTGTTGTCCGGCTCCAGCATGGCTTTGTGCCTGAGGATGGCGGGCCCCCCTCCGGCGCTCAGGTCGGTGGGGTAAGTGTTAATGTAATTCGGAGGTGGACCGTCAAACTTGTTCATCTGCTCCAAAAGATACTGCTCCCAGTTTTCTAGTGTCTTCAGCACGGCGTTACACAGCGGAGACGATACCGGCAAATCTGTCAGTAGTCAAAAGTAGTTAGGAAATTGGTCTTAGATGACTGACGACAAAAAGAAAAATATATATTGAGCTATGTATTAATGCTGAGACTTGAATGTTGTACTTTTTGCTGGTTTACACAAAAAAGTTACCATTAATATGTAAAATAACCTAACTTTCTATGCTTTGTTTCTTCTTAAAATGTTTAATAAATGTTTTTAATTAACACAGACCTTAAATACATCAATTATTTCTTTCATCTTAAGCGAGCAGTACATATATCTGGGGCTTTCAGGATGATAAAAATCTAACATCGTTGTCAGAGCAATTAACAATTCAAAACAAAACATAATATGAATGGGTCAAAGTCCTCAAAGTATCACCTATAAACAGGCAGACTCGGCCTATAAGACATGTTAAATTCAGTATATTTTTAGCTATTTAAGTTTTTTATAGTTTGATTTTGAATAAACTATAAGATCAATGTGTCCCGGCCCCAGATAAGTGAAAGAAAATGAATGGATGGATATAAAATTAATGTAATGTTTAGGATTAACTCAAACCTGTGAATTCAAGGCCAGCCAGAGGAAGGAAGTTCTTGACGTTGTGATAAGCGAGTTTGATCATCACCAGGCGGATTAGAGCCCAGCTGAGGTCAGACGGAACAAGAAATATTAAAACACCAAAACTTTTTACTACTATTTTTAGCACTTTTTTGACCTTAGCCAGAATGGTGACATAAATCAGACACATAGAGCACAAAAGGGTGAGCAGAGTGCGAGCGGGTTCAAACGAGGAAAGTCTCTCTGTTTCCCTGTGTATATTTTTTTACATAAATGTGTGTTTGTACCTGTACGAGTTGGGGTCGAGGTGTTCTGTCATCTGAGTGTCCGACAGAAAAGCATCGTCGTCGTCTTCGTCATCGTCAGCTCCACTTTCGTCAGAGTCGTACAGAACGTTGGAGTCAGAGAGTGGCAGGAACGGCTGAAGGGAGAAGAGAAGAGAATTAGCGCGCTTGTGTGTGATTACATGTATTTCTTGTTTTGTAAAGCACTTTGAATTACTTTGTGTATAAATTGCTCTATGGAAATGCCGCCGTAAATGTACAAACACTGACTGCTCAACCCATGGCGGTTACCAGAACTTCAAAATCTTTCTCAAGACTTTTAATTTGATTTCAAACCTGTTTCTGATACTTTATAAACCGACAAGTTTGCATTTAGCAGAATCTTGTGCTTTAAACGGCTTTTTGAACTTAAAACAACCGCGTTATGGATATTAGTTAGCACGTAGCTGGTTAGCATGTGGCTGGTTAGCCTCCGCGATGCCTTCGAACTCTTAATATTTGAATTTTTCTGAAAAGTCTATGGGGAAGATGAAAAAAAATTTACTTTCGGGACCAGATAAAAAGCTTGAAGCCTGTCAGCACAACCCTGAATTTCATTATGAACTTGAACAATAATTATTAAAGTGTCTCATCTTCTCTGTGGGAATTTAAGTGTTTTAGTGTTAGTTTCCATTCAAAGAGACCATGAGGACGCAACAACTTCACAAACCTGTTTCATTAGCGGGATGCACGCTGTGTTGTGATAGACCTCTGAAGGGGGAGTGAGAGTGTCAAAAACGAAAGTCAAAGTTATGAAACATGTTAATACATTGTTTTGGATGAACATAACATTTTCATAAGTTTCACTTTTGTTGTTGCGATGATATAACATAATCAGTTCGGATCCCACTAATGAAAACTACTGCACGTCACATCAGGTTTGTGAAGTTGTAGTGTATTGTTTTGTATCACATTATTGTGTATTTATGGAGAATTGTTGTGTGGGAGCATGGGTGACATAGGCTTGTGGGAGGAGCATTGGATCTTACAGCTAATCATACAGAGGGTTCGATTACTCGGGAGAGATCGATTACTAAAACATGAATGGATGACAAAAACATCTCGAGGGAACAACATTATAATGTGGTAAAAAGATAAAAAAAACAAAACATTTTGCATAATATCCTCTCTTTTAAAATATTTATTCAAATATGGATTGCTTGTGTCACCATAGTCTCAGTATAAACACCGTAAAAGTAAAAATATAATGCCCTACTTTTGCCACAAAGTAGTCCCACATGCTGAGCTCTGGGGGGATAAACTTCTCTCTGTAGGTGGGTCTCTCAGGGGGCACCGGAGGAGGCGTGGCCGGTGTCTCTTTCACGGGACGTCCTGGTACCAGCATCCTCATGTTGAACCTCCTCCTGTACCTGTCTGCGTCCTCTGCGGGCTGAGGGACCACTGCAGAGAGGTGCGACAACATCATGAGACAAGGAAATGTTCAAACACGACTCAAGGACAGGACTCAAGATGCTGGATATTAGATGCACAATCCTTAGTGTTATTTTGAGCTGGAATGACTTTGGGAAAATGGGTTTTTAAAAGTGAAAGGGAAGAGCGCACACGCATAGAGGGATCTGCAACAGAGCTGTTTAAACCAGAGACAGATGAAGTACTGGACTAACAAACTGTGGCGTCATTCACTTGCAAGGGGAGTTTTAAGCAGTTTTTTTGAAAAGTTATAGTTTGAGTTAAACTTTGTAACTTTTCAGCATTTGCACTCACCAAACGGAGTGGAAATGTAAGGTTACAGTGAACATATGGTACTGTCCCCAGTATCCATATTGTTCTGGTCAAAGCTCTTATGGACAACTTGCTTAAAGATGACAGTGTTTGATGCAAGCAAGAATATTAGGGAAGAGGTGAGTTGGTTATTTCTACATTAAAACAAAAAATAAAAGGCTATATTTATTTATTATTATCCACTAAGAACACATTTTAGCTGTTAGGTAATAGGCTCTGTGCACACCAGTGCCTGGCAACCTCACTGTTAGTGTCTCTACTTCCTGCCCAGTTTTATGCTAAAATGAATAAATATTTAAAGATGAGGCAGTGGACAGGGATCTGCGGATGGATCTCACTGTAAACTGTTAAAAACTACACAAATAAAACAAATACGTCACGAGAGGACACTTCTGTGTTTAGAAAGAGACATGTTTGTATCTCAACGCTAACGCTAATGCTAATGTTGAGGCATAATCAATATAAAAACAGCGCCACAAACTGAAGTATTCTACATATAAAAATAATGGCGTAGTTTTTATTTAAATGACTGTCTTTTAGTAGGTTGTTTATTTTTTGTTTTCCGATTTTATTAAAAGTGATTTTAGCTTTGAGACACAGTGAGTTAGCTAGCGTGCTACTGTGTACAGAGCCTATTACAAGAAACTATCACATATTAAGATACTGGTTTTACTAAATAAATTTTAAGTTACTACAATATACAAAGTTCTTATGCATATTTTAGACTAGGAAATAGTTTGATTAGCAGCAGCCAATCAAATACAAATAGGCTTTATAATCCCTTTTGTACCAAGGGAGCCATTTCTGATACATGGCTACATTACAGATGCTAAAAAAGACTTGAAAACAAGAATTAATCTGTAAAAAAAAGTACTACTAATACTACTCTTTCTGTTTTTTCATGTTTAATACTTCAAAATGGGTCAACCTTAAGGGCTTCACCGACAGCCACTTGTTTCTCAGTCCACGGTTCATTGACTGTCTTTGATTATAATGTTTTTTTTTTTTTTTTATATTTTGACATTTATTCAGCAGGACACAGTTCAGTACAATCAGAGGAGACACATTGAAATATTGAGTCAGGCTGAGGACACAAGACAATGAGCACAAACCTGCCCCATTATCCTGGGAGCTTATGTCTGCCACTGCGTCAGACGAAACAGCACACAACAGTTAGACAAACACAGGACGAGACCAGACAAAATTCAAATTTAAACAACAAAATAAACAAAGAAACATCCAACAATGACAGCAAATGTGTTCAGTGCTAAAATGTGTTTTCATGTGTGATTTCAAAATATCAAACTAAATGATGTGGGTAGTTTTGACTAAATGTTAAGTAGTTTATAGGTCTAGAGTTTTGGTAGTATTCACAGGGATTCATTTTGGGCGTGTGCTCTAGAACTGGTATATTCAGACAGCTGAGTGAAACTAAGGTTAAAGAAGGCGCCTGATTTGTCTCTTATTAATGTTCATATCTTGAGTTACAGACACAATAGCAAAATAAAAATACCAGGATCGTGTAGAGCGGGTTAATACGAACATTTTAAGGTCAAAATGATGAGTCTAACAGCAGCAGTTACAGAGAGAGGGACCACAGTTTTCTAATGTGAAGTGAACTGGAGTCGATGGAGTCGGAAGTGCGCCCATGATCACTTCCTATTTGTAACGTCGCAGCTCGCAGGTAAGCTATGTCCATTTATATATATATATAGACTATGGTCAATCCTCGCGGTGTTTAAGGCTTTTACTCCTGCTGTAGTAGGTCAAAGTATACCCCCTAGCTGCCTGGAGTATACCCGGGGTTAAAGGGGCCTAGGCTGATTATACCTGGGTATATATTGGCCCAGGTCAAACTGTACTTGGGGCTAGTGTGGACAGGAGTCTGTCTGGAGGTCTGCTTACACCAGGTTTACAAAAATACTTCATTAGCTACAAACCTTGTGCATTGGTGTGATTTGTTAAAGTGTATACTCTATGGAGAAAACACAAAATGTATTTAATTATGTTAATACTGTATAAATATTAAAACCAGACATAAATACATTGAAAGAAGTCCAAAAATCTAGATAACAAATCTGTCAATCTGTCAACTGGACAAAAAGTTGAAGGAGTGAAGACATTTGGCCGCTTCTTCAGTTCTGGTCAAATTGCTGCTGGACACTGCCTTATATCTGTCTGAAGGGAGGAGTTAACTTCACTGAAACTAACATACCTGTTCTTTACAGTTTCTGGTTGTAAGCTAAGTCTTGAATTTTTCTTTTATTATGGATCATACCTGGACGACTGAGGGATTACACAGACATCTCGGCCAACTAACTAAATCTTAGGTAGTCAAAACTACTCATAAACATTACAAACACACTACTAACCTATTTTAAGCTATTTTAGGTTATTTTTGCGCGTGGACAAACATGGGGTGATTTCAGTGACAGTAAAATGCAGTTTTAAAAGTCCTTCTGGAGTGGAGTTGTGAATTACCCTGGACTGTAAACACTTTGATACCTGTGTGAGATTACTGAATTGTTAATCTTCGTTTGTTGTCACTGTCCCTATTCAAATAAAAACCCACAGAAGAAGAAGCCAGTGGCAGAAGTTACAGAAGTTGTCCAGAGTTCGCTTGGTTCCTATTCTGAGTAAATTATATTCACCGGGTGCATGGCTCGTGAAAAGGGCAGGGTTTAGCATTTGCCAAAGTGATTTCTCAAGAGGCTGACATTTTGCTTCCTGCTCCCTCCACTCCAGTTTTCAAAGGCTCTTGAGTCGCGGCGAGGCCATCTCAGACTCTGCAGAGATACGGGGTCTACAGAGAGGGCTATCGTCGTCCTCCATGAGTGCAGTGTGAGGGGAGATAGCGGCACTAATGGAAATGGAGTTACAAGGACAAGTTTGGCTGTTTTACTTTTACAGATATGCACTTAATATACTGTGTTTTACGTTTATATGTATTTATATATATGTTTTAAGGAGGTAACAACATTATAACATGGCTTTAAAGCTCTCAAGTGTTTGTATCTTTATTTATACAACGAAGACCCAGTTAGAGTTTTTTTTTTTTGCCCTGTTTTTCTTTTCAGACACAAATACAATATGTTTTTTCCATTGTGGTTATTAAAACAAGTGCCTGTAAATATTTTATGATAGTATGCCCCAGTTGTAAGAGTTTTGAGAAAGCTGTTTAGTTTTCACAAAAGATAAGTTAGGTAAAAAAGGGAGTAAATGTGTCTGATCTCAAACAAATAAATACAGGCCTGTTTTTATAATGTAAAAGCCAAAAATCTGTCAACTGGACAAAAAGTTGTAGGAGTGAAGACGTTTAGCTGCTCGTCCAAGCCCCTTCTTCAGTTCTGGTCAGATTACTGCTGGACACTGCTTTATATCTGTCTAAAGGAAGGAGCTAACTACACTGAAACTGGAAACTGCTTTTGTTTACAGCTTCTGTTTGTAGGCTCTTTCTAAACTATTGGCATCCTGGCTCGCCCTATTGTTCGCTTTGTTTCCTTTGTTTGTTTTGGGTCTGAGGATGGAGTTATAGATGGGGGAAAAATTATGTCTAAGGCCCCCATTCCTGTTCAAGGACGGATTGTGTAGCTCCTCTTTCCAGACAGATATAATGCAGTGTCCACTCACAATCTGACCACAACTGAAGAAGCAAAACGTCTTCACTGCAACGACTTTTTGTCCAGTTGACAGATTTTACTTTTGGCTTTGGCTTACTATGAATCAGAATAGCATATTTGTCTAAAATGAAGGACTATGGAAGGCATTTGTCAGTGGTGGAAGGTACAAAGTAAAAGTAGTTACGTACTGTACTGTACTTTGATACATTTACCTGAATATTTTTCTGCTTCGGTATCTGTACTTTTACTTAAGTATCAAAATTGAATTCTTTTTTCACTGGTATTTGTCTATTTGTCCCATTACAGTCCATCTCCATAAATAAACTGGATTATATCTCTCAAAAATATACCCTTCAAATTACTTTTTATGCTATTCAAAAAGTACAACGAATGGGTTAACCAGTATAAATAGGGCCACATAAATATCAAACTAGTTTTGAGGATATTAAAGGGGATTTCACAGATTAGACACAGAGCTAAAGTAAGTACAGTTAATTGTATCTATCTTTCACATGACAGCTACTGCACAGAGCATCGGGGGCACTGGGTCACGTGGGTCTACAGAGGCTGGTCCTGTTGTACCTGTCTGAATGCCTGACTCAGAGCTAGTGTCCGGGTCCCTCTCCTCGGGACACTCCATGATGGGGGCAGCTGTGTGATGCATGAGGAACACAGACATGAACATAAAGGACATCACAACACCACATGCAGAACAACACACACTCTCACACAATATGAAGTCTGCTTAAAATACGCTCAGGAAAATGTTACAAAAACCAGGGTTCCTGTTTCAGTTTTGTACATTTTAAGCTATCCCAGAATACCTCACATTGTTTAAGTGTTACCCATAGACTGTATAAAGAAGTGGACTAAGTGAGTGTGACGTCACCCCCAGCGCTCAGCTCCAGCCAAATGAAGCTCGTCGAGACTAGCGGTTATAAGGGTGAATTTAGAGCCAAGTTCCATACTTGAAAGTCTGACCATGAGTATCATAGCAACCAAAGAGCCAATCCTGAGCAAGGCTGTTAAAGGAAACGCTCCATCCTGCCCAAGCTGCTTGTTTATCAGGGAGTGGGTTTGTCTGTTATTAATGTTCATATCTAGACACAAAAGTGAAATAAATAATACACCAGGATCATGTAGATCGGGTTAATACAAACGTTTTAAGACCAAACTGATGGGGTGACAATTTTTCAATGTAAAGCGAATTGGAGCCAGAGTCGATGGAGCCGGAAGTGCGCCCATAATCACTTCCCATCTGGCTAGTGCGTTAGCTATGTCCATTTATATATACAGTCTGTGGTATTACCAAACACCTTTTCACCAATAAACCTCTCCCAGTGCATCCACTACGTGATGTCAAACTCAATTTGCAAGCACAATCATAATAGAAACACTTTAATACAACAGAATCTCATTTTCAACACTAAATAAAAGAGGTTTCTTCTTTAATCTCATTATGGTGTCTCATAAGAGTTTGGATAAAGATAAAAAGGTCTAAATGAATTGTCTTCATTATCAATAATCTCTAATTAGTATTTAGTACTTTCTTTATTGGCACTGGTTTTATGGACAACTTAAATAATTCGTGTTATAAGTGTAAAACTGCATTGAGTTAAACTTGATGAGTTTTGGGAAATATGGACAGGACAGTATTTTACAATTTTCTTGTGAATAACAAGAAGTTTCCTGGCAAATCCAGAATATATGTTTGTATTTTTAGACAGAGTGATATCAGTTTGGTGCCCACGTCCTCCTGCACGCCTCAAGCCCCGTCACACGTAATCAGCCTGTCAATCATGTCATCCATCTGTCAATCAAATAATTCATCTGTCAATCACGCCCATTTGAAAATAGGGAGATTCACTGGTGACCAGACCCGCATCTTTGTAAATTACTGAAGTGTGTATTCTGGATCCCAGGCACATATCTTTTTTTTTTGTCTTTTTTAACTTATTTTATTTTATTTTCATTATTTTTTCTCTAATCCTTCCTCAATGATTCTTCTTCTTATTATTATTATTACATTTTTTTTGTTTTTTTGTTTTGTATCATCTCTCTTACCATCATTCTGATATTTATGCACCTCGTTTGTCCTGCTTGTGTTGTTAAATGGTAAATGAAAAATCTGTATAGGGATAATAGCTCTTTATAATGTATTGACACAATGTAAAGTTACCTAAATAAACTAAACTTAGTGTATACTTCTGCTGTGCCCTTGAGCCCGACACTTTTGCTACTTTCTCATTTAGCTTTATATGTGTTGGGGTGAACCAGGAAGGGAGAAGCCACAATATTACAAGAAAAACAAGAACGCCCTATGTGATTTACTACCTGCAAATTAAAAGCATTATTTTATTTTATTTTTTTCTGGATCACAGGAACCCTGATAACGTTGATAACCCACGTTTTAATTCATGATTTGCATTCTGCGGCTCCAAAGATTCAAAGTATCAGACCAGGCATCCGCATCACTGCAATCCTGAACAAATACCATGCACAACCCGCAAACCAGCACTGCAATCCACCAGCTCCGTTACTCACTGCTGGCTCTAGGTGGCGCCACAGAGCTCGCACCCTCGACCCTCAAAACGGGAGGGGGAGGTCTTTTGGGGCGCTCAGAGGGGGAGGGAGGGGGGATAGGGTGAGTCGGGGTGCTGCTGGGTGCATTCTCCTGTTTCTCCTCTGTCTCAAACTCTGCCGACACTGGGACAAAGGGCAGAGGGCACACTCACACAAAACACTGGACAGGACAATGCTAGAGGCTAAAGACGTCCCGGAAGAGGAGGAAGAGGAAGAGGAAGAGGAGGAGGAGGAGGAGGAGGAGAGGACATGAAGGGTAAAATACAGGAGCTGCTAAAGAGAAGAGAGGTCACGGTGGTTTATAGAAAAGAGAAGGCACTATAGACGGTCTGTCTATTAGATGCACAAAGAAAGTACTACACATGTACTCAGTTATATTACACATAACATGCGTAACTTACAGTATTATGTGTAAATCAAATAGGCAGGATGAGGCATAGTTTTAGACTTGGTAGATATATTTAAAAATAGTGCAGTTTCCATCTCAAAATTATGATTATAAGCTATTGTATAAAGTGCAAGGTAAAGCTAAGTACAGCCAGTTTTCAACAGGCTCTATAACAGCAGCATTATAGCGAGCTCATTGTGTCTCAAAGATAACACTCACTTTTAGTAAAATCTGAAAAAATAAAATAAACAACCTATTAAACTAAGTAATTTAAGACTAAGACTCTGCAATTATTTTTATATGTAGAATACTTCAGTTTGTAGGGGCTGTTTTAATACTGATTATGCCTCAAAATTAGTATTAGCATTAGGTTAGCATCGAGACACAAACATCTCTCTTTCTAAAGTGTGCTCTGGTGAACTATTCATTTTATTTGTGTAGTTTTTAACATGTTCTCAGTAACATCCACCTGACCCTATCCCCCCTAACCTCTGACCCCTGACCCACCTGCAGCTTCCTGTCCACTGCCTCATCTTTAAAATATTTATTCATTTTAGCGTAACTCGGCAAAAACCTCATAGAGATTAAACTAGACAGGAAGTAGTGATGCTAACAGTGAGGTTGGGGGCGCTGTTGTGCACAGAGCCTAGAGTATAAGCTAATTTTACTGGAAGTTAGATATTTGACTTGCTGCAAATGTAATGAACATTTGTCTGCGCTGTCTACAAACATCAAACTATGTGTTTGATATAACGTTTATAATGGTACCAGTCTGTGTGAGCTACTATTCTAACCACATCACTCTTAGAAAGATCTATTTACAGGTTTTAGCTTCCTGTTTAGGGCGACATTTTGAGGACTATCATATTTCATTTTAAATAGTTAATTGCTATAACAACATTTCAGATTTTTCAACATTCTGGTTGGATGTTATGTGAAACCCAGTATTTCTAAATGTGCTTGTGCAGTGGATTAAAATGGCTACCGTACCAAGTCTCTCCTCTTTTGGGACGTGCCTCATCCTGCCTTTTCACTTCCTCAACCCCCCGTTTATCTGCACCTACTATACAAATGTAAACGATGGAAATAAAGACTATCACAAAGGCTTGAAAAGACGCTACAGACAGACAGGAGGACAGTGAACACACAGGTCAAATAATTATGATAATGCCTCGTACCTGGCGGAGCTTCGGGCCTCTTTGGTTTGATGATGACTTTGGCCCCGCCCCCGAACACTGCGGCCCACATGCGGTTGTTAAGGGGGTGCGCTCCGAGCCGGAACAGTTCGTTACAGTTGTGCGTGCCCAAACCGTGAATGAGCAGAGCCAGGTACACGGCCACCACCGCCTCACAGAGAAGAACGTTGAGGCGCGGCTGGTCCTCCTCGCGAGCCGACGTTAGCAAAGAGATGAGGGAAGACACACCTGCGCAGACATCACAAGACTGTAACGCCCCCTGCTGTTAAAGGGCCTGTATTACACTGTTTCTTATCTCTGTTCTAATGTTGTTTCCTCATCACAAATAGGCCTGGACTTTGTTTAATTCACACATGTTTAACATACAAACCCTGCATATTTAGACTGAGTTCTTCTCTCAAACAGAAAAGACTCTGTTCCACCTTGTGATGTCATGTGGTAATACAGGAAGTGCTCGACTGTGTTTTTTTGTACTTCACTATACACTATCCCCTGCATTCCCTGTAACTAAAGTGTCTCTCCTCTCTCTCCATCCATCCTCTCCTCTCTCTCTCTCTCTCTCTCTCCTCTTCTCTCTTCTCTCTCTCCTCTCTCCATCCTCTCTCCAGTCTTTCTCCATCCTCTCCTCTCTGTCCCTCTTTCTCCATCATCTCCTCTCTTCTCTCTCACATCCTCTCTTCTCTAGTCTCTCTCTCCATCCTCTCCTTTCTCTCTTTCTCCATCCTCTCTCCTCTCTCTCCTTTCTCTCTCTCCATCCTCTCTCCTCTCTTTCTTCATTCTCTCCTTTCTCTCCATCCTCTCTCCTCTCTCTCCATCCTCTTTCCTTTCTCTCCATCCTCTCTCCTTTCTCTCCATCCTCTCTCCTTTCTCTCCACACCTTCACTAGAATCATTTGGATAATTTCAGCCCTGGAATTGCTAATCTCTGTTGAACTAAAGCTAAAAGGAGCTGTTAACTTGAAAACCACCACTTCATGACATCACAAAGTGGAATAGAACATTTTCAGCTTTGGAGATGTAGATAGACTAATAATAAAGTGTTACTCAAATGTGTGAATGAAACAAAACACAACTCCGGGTCTGTTTTTGAGGAGGTAACAGCATTAGAACATGACTTAAAGCTCACAGGAGTCAGTTTTAACTTGGTGTATTTTAAAAGAAGGAGGGAAATTGTATTGTTAAAGTTTAAATTCACTTTTTACATTATGAATTACAAGTTTTACAGTTATGATCCTTTTTATTCCTGTTATTCCTGTTTCCAGCGTACACTATCCCGTATATTCCATGTAAGTAAAGTGTGGTCCCGCAGAGGAAGTCCATAGATGGCTGAGCACAAATGCGTGGAGAGGATAGCGTGATGATTGTGTTGTTTGGTTTGGTTCCCAGAGGCTCTGAGTCTTTTATAGCTCACCATCTGCCTTGCTGAAAAGACCCACGCTGTCTGCTCCTGTGTCCAGCCTCTCTCCTCTCTCCATCCTCTCTCTCCTTCTCTCATCCTCTCTCCTTCTCTCATCCTTTCTCCTCTCTCCCTCCTCTTTCTTCATCCTCTCCTCTCTCCCCTTTCTCCATCATGCTCCTCTCTCTCATCTCTCCCCTCTCCATCCTCTCTCTCCCTCCTCTCCATCCTCTCCCCTCTTCATCCTCTCTCTCTCCTCTCCTCTCTCCTCTCTCTCCTCTCTCCATCCTCTCCTGTCCATCCTCTCTCCCCTCTTTCCATCCTCTTTCACGCTCTCCATCTCTCTCTCTCTCTCCTCCTCATCCTCTCTCTCTCTCCTCTCTCCACCCTCTCCACTCCATCCTCTCTCTCTCTCTCTCCTCCTCTCCCCTCTCTTCATCTCTCTCTCTCCATCCTCTCCCCTCTTTCATCCTCTCTCTCCATCCTCTCTCTCTGTATCCTCGCTCCCCTCCTCTTTGCTCTCTCTCTCTCTCCCATCCTCTCACTTCTCTCTCTCTCTCTCCCCTCTTTCCATCCTCTCTCCCATCCTCTCCCCTCTTTTAATCTCTCTCTCTCCATCCTCTCTCCTTCTCTCATCCCTTCTCCTCTCTCTTCATCCTCTCCTCTCTCCATCCTCTTTCTCCATCCTCTCCTCTCCCCATCCTCTCACCGCTCTCCCCTCTTTCGCTCTCTCTCTCTCCCCATCCTCTCACTTCTCTCTCCTCTCTCATGCTCCTCTCTCTCCATCCTCTCCCCTCTTTCATCCTCTCTCTCACTCTCTCTCCATCCACTCCCTCTGTAGCCTTTCTCTCCTCTTGCCATCCTCTCCTCTCTCTCCATCGTCTTATCTCTCTCTCTCTCTCTCTCTCTCTCTCCCCCCCCTCTCCTCTCCCTCGTTTCTATCGAGGATTTAAACCTCTCACACAGGCCGTTTTCACTTCCTTTTCGTGCAGGAGGGATTATGCAGCTCTGGGTTTTACGAGGCTGAGGATTCGCTGTAGCTCTGGAGGTTTGGTTCAGTGTCTGGCAGCGTTTCAGCCGTTTATAGAGGTGTAAAAAATATAGCTTTCAACACATTCCAAGAAAAACAAAAGCTCGGCATAAGTGATAATTCCGAGTGTGATAGTAGTGAGATAATAAGGGAAAATATAAATCAAGTATTGTGTTGGATTCCTACAGTTCTGTTTCAACTTTCAACTTGATTTTTTAAATAGGACTTTCCAACGATATGAGCATCACCACTACTGTCAATATATAAAGCATTGTCCAGTCTATAAAATAAAAACACAGTTGTCTTTGGAGAAGTTTCATAATGTAATCACTAGGCAACAACAATAACTTACATTTCCTGTCTTAAAATCAATCAAAAATATTGTATTCTATTACATCATTTTTTTCATGATTTATATTGTAGCGATAGATACATCAGTTGGCCTTTATTTGGACTTTTTAGCGTATTGGCTATCGATTTAAATTCTGAGCAGAGGGCGATGTTTTGTTTTGAACTCGAGAACTAGACAGATCTTCTACAGGTTTGTGATAAAAAGGGGCTTGGGAGGAGTTAATAACCAAAATCTGCCCTGTACATTGTCCCAAAAATATCACGGCGCTCTGGATTCTAAACAATCTGTATTAGCCATGAAAAAAAACATATTGATCGATCTCTATTCCTTAGTAAATTAATCATGTCTATCTTTTCATAGAAAGAACATTTCACATTTCAAGCTGACAAAAATGGCTGCTGATTGAATAACGTTAATAGAATCTCAAATATCTCTGGTAATCTGAGGCTGAGAGATTGCAAACATTAAGGGATTGGGAGTGGATTAATACAGTCTGTTACATCATTAAAAGCAAAATTGTCGTTTTAAAGGTGTAGTATGCAACTTTCTGGAGGTGGCATGTCACTTGCCTGATACCATGGAAATAAAGAGTTTAAACCAATACATTCACCATGGAGATAAATACGTTTTATGCCTTTATACTGTGGAATATTATAGCCAAAGGAACAACATTTTCATGGAGTCATAGTCAGTTTGTGCTAAAGGGCCCATATTACATAATTTTCTGATCGACGTTATAATGTTTCCTCTTTGAAAACAGACCTGGAGTTGTGTTTTGTTTCATTTACACATGTTTAACACACAAACCCTGCATATTTAGTCAGATTTCTTCTCTCAAACTGAAAACACTCTATTCCACCTTGTGATGTCATCATGTGGTAATACAGGAAGTGCTCTGCTTTGATTTTAAACTCCAAACACCTTCACTAGAATCATTTGGATCATTTCAGCCCTGGAATCGCCAATCTCTGCTGAACTAAAGGTAAAAAGTATCTGTTAACTTGAAAACTACCACTTCATGACATCACAAAGTGGAACGGAGTATTCTGAGCTTTGGAGATATAGACAGACAATAATACAGAGTTATTCAAACATGTGTGAATGAAACAAAACACAACTCCAGGTCTGTTTTTGAGGAGGTAACAACATTGTAACAAGACTTAAAGCTCATAAGTGTCAATTTTGAGTCATATAGAACCTTTAATGCAAGCCCACTCACTGTAAAGATGCAGGTCTTCCAGTGCAGTAAAAATATCTATATTGAAAAAACATGCTTTTATTTTAGTCTATTTATTGGCCAAAAAGTTACTTACTGTAGATTTAATGTAACAACAGTCAAGTAGTCCAAAATAAGAACCTATTCACACTCCAGATACATTTTAGGGCTGTATTAAGTGAAGCACACGCTGTTGTTACCTGGCCACTGTGCCGGAGCGGAGTTGGGAGTGATATGTTCTTCGATGCTTTCCGTTCGGAGCCTCTTCCTCTCGCTCAGCAGCAGACCCTGGTACACCATCCCCGTGAACTGGTTGGTTTCTGTCTGGCTGCTTTGAAAACCAACACAAACAAGGCGTGAGTCACTGCCCTTTCTTTTAATATTACAACACAGCGCAGACGCCAGGGCTGAAATAAAGGGCTGACAGAGAAGCAGATATGATGAAATGAGTAAACGATGGAGGAGAGATTACCTGTAACTGTGGCTGTCACACAAGGCCTGGTAGATGCAGGCGGACAGGGAGGCGGCTAATGTGTGCAGGGCGGAGACCTAAACAACGAGATGTACTTTACAAATGCTGTTAAAAAGAACACATTTATGCTAAGTGTATGCAGGATTCTATTCAATCTGCTTATATCGGTACGGCTTAAAGCTTTCAAATTTACACCCAATACAGAAGTGGCCTGACCTGAACAAGAATGTGACAGTGAAAGAGCATAGATAACAATTTCATTTACAAAACTGGTCAAAAGTCTAGAGACACCTCCTCATTCACTCATTCATTTTTTTTCTTTATGTTCACTAAATTTCTACAAGACATCAAATACATCAAGCAAGATATATGGAATCACACAACAAAGAAAAAAAAAGCTAAATAACTCAAGTATATGTGAATATTTTTATTTTTCAGAGTCTCCTTCACAGCTGAGCCACGTCAGGGTCTAGAAATGCCAACCAGGCATCAAAGCAAAAGGTGGATATTTTTAAGAATCTAAAATAAGTTTGGAGTCATTGTGATTTTTGTTTACTGCATTCCACATGTGTCATTTATAGTTTTGATGCTTTTGTGAGAATCTACAGTGTAAATAACCATAGAAATAAACAAAATTCATGAGTATTTTAAAAGGTAACTAAAGCCATCTGTTTCTTCATGCTTGTAAATGTGTAAATATAGTTTGTTCACCCCCAGAGATTATACTGTAATAGCACTTTGTGACAAATCGACACTGCTGTGCTCTGTCTGTAGCTAATTAAGTATTTTATCTTTTGTAAACCAGGTTTCACTTTGCTCTATGAAAAAAACTGTCTACGTGTCCAAAAAATAATCCAAGTGAAGATTAACGATGTGCAAAAGGGTTTGTGAGAGCTCCAAAACAGATCGATTTAAATACATACTCCTTCCTTTCACACTTTGAAAATCACATACCCCAAGTGTCCAGCATTAACTAAGGCTGAAGGATTTGGGGAAACAAATCTAACTGCGATTTTTCTGACAAACATTGTGATTAGATTAGCAATTTATGTTTTAATATCAGGATTCTGTTCATAGTTCATTTTAAACACATCCAGGAAAGTTGACAAAACTATTTTGAAACAGACCTATAAGCTGACAAAATACAAAAAGCACAAGTATTTCAGAACACGCTTGTGTACATTAGACTACAGAGTGAGCCCTTTTTATGCAGAATAAGAGTACGGATATTTTGTTGTTTTTGGAGAAAATGAGGGTAAAAAGAACTGACCCGGTCCTCTAAGACGCTGGGGTGTGGGGGAGTCTTCATGTGTGTGACGGTGTGCAGGATGTCCTGGATGTGGTTGCTCAGATGGAGGACGGGGTTGGCGATGACGGTTTTTGTGGGAGCGATGCAGGCGGAGAGCAGAGGCAGTGTCGTAGGCAGAGGCAGAGGAGACTGGAGCTGCTTCACCGTCGTCTCCTACAACAAAGACAGAGAAGAAGAGAGGGTTCTTCACTGGAATCACAAACATTACCCTAAGTTTTAGTTTTTTGGGACCTATTTCTATTTCATCTCTACTGATCGCCATAGAACTGCACTTATATATTCGTACCTTTTGATGCCTGGGTAATGGGCAACTTTCAGCTTCCTGTTACAAATGACATTTTAAGGACTTTTCAATATTCAAGGTGTTTTTTATGGTTAATTGCTATGACAACAGTCCTATTTTTTGTTGACGTTTATTACTCTATTGTAAATATACCGTAAAGAAGTTCAAATCATATTTTATTTAGCTAAATGTTTTACTTGACATAGAAAATATTGCAACTCTATTAACCAACTGCAGATACAATGAGTGATTTGTCTCAGATCACATGCCCCTGACCTATGGGGTGCCCCGAGGGTCAGTCCTGAGTCCTTTTATGTTTAAACTAGAACCAGGAAATACTTCACACATGCGTCTCTACACTGGCTCCTGTGGCTCAGAGAACAGACTTTAAAGCAGCTCTGTGTGAACAAGTCTCTACATGAACCAGCATCAAAGAACATCTCCCACACGTTAGAGCCACATGAACCATCTCACACTCTGAGGACTAAACCAGGACTAAACCAGGACTAAACCAGGACTAAACCAGGACTAAACCAGGACTAAACCAAGACTAAACCAGGACTAAACATGGGGAACTTTTGTGCAGTTAAAACCTGGAAAAGTCTTGAAGATGTGAGATATGCCTCTACCTTGTTTAAATCCAGGCTCCAAACAGTTCTGTTTAGCTGTGTATATGACTGAAAGAGTTTTATTCTGCCATCTTCTCTCTTAATGTTAATTTTATGATGATTATTTATGTTTTTATTTGTTTGCATTATGATTTTAATGTCTTTCTTATTCTGTAAAACACTTTGAATTACTTTGCATACCGATTTGGCTATACAAATAAACTTGCCTTGCTTTGCCTTTGTAAAAGAGACTATTGTACCTGAAAGTCACATATCAAAGCCTGGTATATCCTTCATGTCCATGACTCTGTACACTTAAAGTACCTGCTGACTCTCCTGCAGCAGAAACAGTAGCTCCATGCGCACAGACGTGACTCCGCCCCCTTTGGCGCCGTGCAAACTGCAGTAGGACAGGAACACTCGGAGCAGAGCCTGGTTCTTCCTCAGCCAGGCCTTCCGTCTCTCCGAGTGCTGCTGCTTTGCCTGCAGACGCCTCCGCTCCATTTGGTGGCGCTCATAAGCCCCTGTGTCGGCGCGCTCAAAAACGTCATCCGAGATGTCGATGGATCCGGTGCGCTCTCCCCAACGCTCAGACTCCTCCTCCTCCTTACCCTCCACCTGTGGAAGATATGCCTTTGTCAATTTCTAATAAGTATAATCAACCAATGAAATACCACATAATGATACCTAGATCTATGGTAACACTTTATATTGCAATAACTACACTTTTCACAGTCTTAATAAGGCTAAAGACTCTAACAACTAACTCCCAACTCCTTAATTAAGCCATTACTAAGACTGACTCATTCTTAAAACAGACCCATTTTGCAAAATCGACTTTTCAGAGTTTTTAACCATGTTACAGTTGTTTCCTCTTCTCATTTACCGTCTCAAAGTTGTATTTGCAGCGATTTGTGCATGTTTAAGTAATCTTTAATTGTTTATTTTCAAGACACTGTAAGAATGTTTGTTTCTGGTGTAAAAGTCTGAAACATAAAGTCAGAAGGGTTTTAATGAGTTCCACACGGGTTAAGTGGACAATGAAGCAATGGACTCTCCATGTGTGTGTGTATAAGGAGGGTCCGCTTATGGTCTGCATGGCGTCCTCGTAAGGCTCCACACTGGTCTGCATCGTGTCTTCATGAGCCCCTACGCATTCCATATATCTGCACTCCAAGGATGGGCACATGTTATTTACTTTAGCATTAGTGAATCAAGATACCAGGTTGATGTAGTGCTGTACTGCTAGCTGTAGATACCTTACAATGGCATACTGCATATCAATCCCCAGTTCACTGTCACCGGTACATGCCCACTGTGAAGTACTATGTCCTTTAATTTTATTTTCTTAATTGATGCATAGGACAAATGAAAAATAAAAGTGCTACTCGCTATAGTGTGATCTGCAGTTATCCAGAGGAGGGGCCAACGCTTACGGTGACATCAGCTCCCAGTGGGCAGTTTTCTAAAGCGGAAGTCAGTGGACATATTTCTTTTAGTATTTTAGATGAATATTACAATTTAAAATGTCCAAATTATAACATAATGATCCACAGGTATTACAGACTATAACTATAGAGCAGACACAAACACAATAGTTCTTCTTTAATAAACTATTGTTCTGTATGCATTATGAATTAAGTCTTTACTCATGCTTTAAAAAGACTAATTAAGGTGTAGTTATTATAATTTTGTACCAGATCTGTTTTTATGCCGTTTATTCAGATTATTCCGGACGTTTCAGTGCATTATTGACTTGTTGTTACACATAATCACTGACCATTTGACACAAACAAACTTTACATAAAATATTATATAAAGTAGGTTTTTCCCAAATTCTCCATAGAAAGCAACAGGATTTCCACTTAACCGGAGTTGTGTTACTACAAAGACAGCGCGGTTTAGTTGCACAGAAATACGTGGGCGGAATAAGCTCAATAGCTTTAAAACTGCACCTTGTAGTTACAGATGGTGTGCATGGCTGCGATCTCTTTCTCGAGCCAGTGGTACAGCTGGAACCTGAGCTTCCCTCCGTCCACCTCAAACCCTGTGGCCAGCGTCCTCAGCTCCGTCATCAGGATCTTCAGACAGGCCCTGAACTTCAACTGCTCCGCGATCACATCCACCTCGGACTCACCCTGTAGAAGAAAACACCACCAACTAAACGTCTACTAAAAGAAATAAAAAAGTACTATTGTGATTTTGCACTGCAGATATAAACAGGTGTAGTATGTATAGGCCTGTCACAATGATTGCTGTATCAACTTAACGTTAATGTTGGGGACTTTTTCTTTGTAATAGTGGGGCGTTTTGTCATTTATCTAACTATCTAACTAACCTGAGACTCATTGTGAGTTTCATTTAAAAGAAAGAATACCAATATTTACTCAACGTCTACTAAAAGAAATGAAAAGTAGTGTTATTTTTTTGGCATTACAGATATAACCTGTGTATTATGTAATGTTAAGGGTGCGTTCACACTTGTCCTTGATTTGTTCTGATAGATTCAAGCCAATTTTTTAAAATCCTGATAGACCTGGTTTGGTCCTAGTTTAGTCCTGGTCTAGTCCTGGATTAATTCCGAGTTTAGTCCCAGTTTAGTTAAAATTGCTGTGGTGTAAACTCAAGTGAAGGCATCCTAAACTGGAAAATACTTACTGGAAAAAACACATTTATGTAGTAATTCACAATTTTGAAAGAGACCATGTTTACTTCAAGATGATTTATTTATCTATTTAGTCGAGGCTAACTTTTGAGAATGGAAATATTGGAAGAAATAGTGCAGCACAATGAAGCTAAAATTTTAATGTAAAAATTACTAGGGATAGGCCAATACCGATATCTGACATTTTGCCTGCTGCCATAGCGATAACTGATATTTGCCAACACTGGTGTTTAGCTTTTAAAATCCATAGCGAGGGCCACAGATCCATCTCAAGTTAAAGTAACAATCAAAACATACTGTCATATAACTCTCTTCTATTTTAATTTGTGTGTTCATAAAAATGCACACAGCATCAAAAAATATTGGTATCGATATCAGCCAATACTGATACTGATACCAATATATCACCCATCCCAAAAAATGACAGTAATCTTGAGTAACTAACCTGTGAATCCTCCCTCTGCAGTTTAGGACCACTATTAGAAGTCTTATTTTCCTCTGGTTTCTTCATCGCCAAACCTCCATCGTCTTCCTCATCCTCATCTTCATCCTTGTCATCCCCCCAGTCCAGCTGCAGCTCCTCCTCTGCTTTGACCACAGGCTGGCTCCAGTCCATCCCGGCAGAGCTGTCGTTCCCTCCCCAGGCAGGAGCAGCGGGAGCCCCCCAGTCCAGGCGTCCTCCGGGCGTCCCGTTCTCCAGGGGCTGGCTGGAGTTCAGGGTGGCCTTTGAAGAGGCTGCGCTCAGAGGAGACGAACCCGATTTCTTAACAGTGACTTTGGGGATTTTGGAGAGGACTTCAAGGGCCAGAACAGGACAGCCCACCTAAGAGGATCAAGATGATACATTACATGAATTATGTAAGCATTAGGCAACGAGGAGTTGTGCGTTATGCAGTATTAAACCCCTCCACAGCTCCAGGCTGTTTAAAGTGCTGTTACCTAGTCACGATTATCATGGCCAAAATAATTGCAATTAACAATTATATCATGATAATTATTGTTGCTGCGTTTAAAAATGTTCTGGATATGAATAATTACAATTTTAATATTATGAATAGGTTCCATATTTAAACGGCTGTTGAAGTATTGTACTTTGTTATAAGTGAAAACAACAGTGATCCAGAGGAGATCATCAGGGAAAAGTTGTTTTTTTCCCTGCTCATTCTGGTGACAAAATGGCAATTATCTTTGTTGGCGATTATCACATTATATAAAAAGTGCCACGGACGATTCTTGTCAACCCTTTTTAATCACGATAAACGATACTGTTTATCATCCCATCCCTACTGTTACCATGGTTACAAACTGAAATGTCCCACCTGTGAATCTGAAGAGCACGTTCACTGTCTGAAATAACCAATATTCTAGACATTTACAGTGTTTTAAATGAAGCTAGTCCCTACATTCTACTCAGAGCAGTTAAGCATTTAGTTGCTATGGTGATGTTATGGTGACGGCTGCTGAGCAGTGATACAGAATGTGATTTAACTATTGCCGGAACTACTTGTCAGTTGTGCAGTACTAACGTTTCAACATTTATTTTACTAATTCTAACTCAAAGAGGGACAAAATTTGTTTAAAAGTGCAGTTGAAAAGGAATCCACGTACCACACCCTAATGGAGCTCAACAGTAACAGCTTGCTCCATTTCAGGAAGTAAATTTTCCATTCATTTTCCCATAGACTTTTTCAAAAATACAAATATTAAGAGCCCTGGATAGTTCGCTCTTTATATTTTAAGCAAAACTTTTAAATCATGTTTCAGAGAGTTCAACAGCATTGCAGAGGCTAACCAGCTACATGCTAACTAATATCCATAATGCAGCTGTTTCAAGTCCAAAAAGCACATTTAAAACACAAGATTCTTCTAAATATTTTAATAACATAGCGGTTTATAATGTTTCAGAAACAGATTTTGAAGTCTTGCGGTAATTAGTTACCACATTAGCCCTGAGTAAGCTTCCAAACTTTTAATCTATATATATACTTTTAGTAAAGCCTATGGTTGCTTGATTTTTACTCCCTACAGTGCATTCACCATGGCTCTACCTTAAAGTGTGCGTTGGCCGTGGTGAAGAACAGCTTGCGTTCGATGAGGTTGATCTCGTCGGCGGTGTTCTTTTCTGCAGTGAGGCTCACGGTGGTCTGACCGGAGCCTTCTGCAAAGTGACGGCGGATTATCAGAGGGTGGGTCCTCAGGTAGTTATAGAAGCTGAAGACCACCGGGTTACAGGACTTCACCATGGCGTCTGGATGACAGAGAATAAGGATCAAAAACAGAATTAAATAGGTCCTTGTATTAAAGTGCAAAATGTCTAGGTACTACGCTCTGCTCGTTACAGTGGGAAGTGGAAAGAAGGCTAAAAACCATAGTTGCAAGCACTGAAGGTGATCGTTAAGGCAATTTGAGGACCAACATGGTCAGTGCAGGGATCAGATCACGATTACGTTTATATTAAGACATTCATCACAACCCACTCCTCCCATTGGTCAGCCACCATCATGCTTTAAGTGAGTGACAGGTGGGTTTAACCAATCACTGAGAAGTGTGAACTTTCTTAAAGATCCTGGAGTTTAACACATGACATCACAAGGTCGAACAGAGTGTTTTCTGTCTGAGAGAAGAGCTAAATCTGCAGGGTTTGTGTGTTAAACATGTGTGAATGAAACAAAACACAACTCCAGGTCTGTTTGTGATGAGAAAACATTATAACATACATCAGAAAACAGCGTAATACGGGCCCTTTAAAAAGTACATCGCTTCAGTTACATGACTTTACATGAACCGTGTTAAGAGTCCAAATTGTCATCGTGGCTCTAAACTTTTTTCTCACATCAAAAAACAGTGATTTCAACTCTTGAGATGGATATAACTTAAATACTCCATAGGATGACTCAAACATGCATGAAGAGAAAAACTTTCTAACATGCTTACAATCTATAACAATTCTTCATAACATAATAAAGAGAGATGTAGCTATCTAATGAAAGACGCAAGTCACTGGCTTTTAACAGATGAGATGTAGATTTTGTGTTGTTAATTAACTTAAGTAACTTGATATATACAATTTTATATGCCCTCAAGCCACTCAAAGCGCTTTACATCAAGGAAACTCTCACCCACTCACACACGCATTCATACACCAGTGCACACAGACACTGGGGGCGAGGTGGGTTGAGTGTTTTGCCCAACGACACAACAACAGTATTCATCTGTGGGAGCTGGAATCGCACCGCCAACTTGTGGGTCAGTGGATCTGACCGCTCGAACAGTGTTGTTTAAGTCAATAGCGGGATTCGAACCGTCAACTTTTCAGATTTTTTTTATACTTTCTATATCTTCTTTTCTCATTCATGAATTACTAGTACTAGCACTCTTCTCTGTCATTTCCACCTTACCCGCTCCAAAATCACAGAAATATCACACACACAACACAGACTTGTCACATACAATTGTAAATAGCTGTTATGTCTACAAACATGGATTGGTTGACATGGATTGGTTTGGTAAGGACTAACCTGGATTCTCGTCGTCCTCTTTGGGAATCCTCTCCAGCAGAGTGTCCAGAGCGAGGGTGTAGTCCTTCATGATCCAGTAGGCGATGCTGCGGAGGAAGGGGTCTGGGTGGAGGCGGGAGCAGTGGTACCCCGTCCCGTCTCTGTTACAGCCCAAAACCTTCTCGTACAAAAGTCCCTGGCAGGTGGGAGACTTCTCGTAGTCGGCCTCGTACAACCGGGCTACGATCATGGCCAACTGGATGTCCTCCATTTTCTCCATCAACACCTACAAAAGAATAAAGAAGCATTTTATGTAAACATGAACTGGCGTGGTCAGAGTTATGTTTTAGTTTGTTTTTTTTCCTCAAGTAATATAGAAAAAAGGGCTAATATCTGAGTTAATGGTCATGCACATTAGCTAGAAGGTCTCACATTGGGAAAAATCCACACAAAAACTCAAGAAACTAAGGCTGTCTGGGTTACTTAAATTAACAGCTGAATAAGTTTGTTATTGGTGAATGTCAATAATTTTCTGTATCTATATGTATTCTAATCTATTCTATGTATATTTAGCAACCAGTTCAATTAGATCTGCAAAAAACTTTCTGAAGGTGGCACATCACCTGCATGATTCTATGGAAATAGAAAGTTAAAACCATACTTCGGAACATTAATCTTTTCTACTGTTTTCTTATTGTTTGTAAAGTGTCTTTGAGAGTCCAAAAAGCAGTATATAAGTCTGATGTATTATAGTAGTAGTAGTGGTAGTAGTAATAGTAGTAGAAGTAGTAGTAGTTTAGTTTTTTTTTTTAGTCTATTGGTTTATTTTAACAGGGACCATGTACAAACACATTATTCTCATTAAAGAAGAGACACTTTACACCAGATTTAGCTAAAGCTAGTTTCCATCTGCAGTCGCCGGGCAGGTTACAGACAATTAAAATACATTTAAATATCCAGTCATTTACAAACCATGCATTCTCACATTCTTTCATTTAAAAATATTACACTCCACATATTAATAGTAGCAGTAGTAGGAGTAGTAGGAGTAGTAGTAGTAGTAGCAGTAGTAGTAGTTGTTGTTATTAAGATAGATGCAGTACTGTGGAACATTACAGCCAAAAGAACATCTCCATCGAAACAAGCAGGATGAGACCCTCCTCCAGGCCAAATACGAGTCAGGTTTGTGGAGATTTTAGTGTAACAAAAAACTAAACACATTTTTTAAAATAAAAACATATTTTTGTCTATTTTGGGGCTAAAAAGTTAAAAACTGTGGCTTTAAGTAGTTGTTGTAACCATTTATTTATTCTCAAACCAGGTTAAATAAAGGTTAAATATATAGTAAGTGAATAACTTGAGCCAAATAAGGAGTTTTAAACATGGCTGGGAAAGACACAAGGGCCTGGAGTCTTGAATGCTACAAATTTTTAGTGTAGTTTTTACGTGTAGTGTTCAGTTTCCGGGCCCTCTCTCTTTAGGCTCACTGACTCAAACTAAAGAAAGTTATACCAGACACCGCACATGATTTCCTATGCAGACGAATATGCTGGAGTCTGTCTGCAAAGTTAATGATGTGGTGATATGAGCCCAGACACCCCAAAGAGAGAGTGTAATAAGAAAGATCCATTATCTTTGTCTCTGCTGTGAAAGAAATAGGAATCCAGGGAGGGAGAGAAATGACTGTACTCTCAGGGTACTGGGTCATGCAATGTAGGCCAGACACAATTTGGACAGAAAAAAATGTAATTGCGTTTCTCTTAGGCCATAGATTTGTTATTTCCCTTCTGTTATTTGAGCCACCACACAAAAAAACAAACTAAAAACTATAAATCGGTTGATGCCTCGTCTAATGCTTTTTCTACCATTTTAATCACAGAACTGTAGAGACACACTTTGCCCCTAGTGATAAACTGGTTTGAAACATTCTGTAAAGCACTCAAGACATCATTATTATTAAAGATGCACTGTGTAACTTTTCTAGTTGATGGCCAGCTACTTGCTTCACTCCACGGGGAGGTTATAGCATTGCCTCAAATGTTCTGCAGAATGGCATTAAACGTATCCATGGATACACAATCTACCAGGCTTAGTTAAAGACAGATCTGTGGAGGGGCTATGAACCTACTCACAGAAAAAAAAAAAAAAAAAAAAGAAGTCAACGCAAGATACATGTTTAATGCAATACTGTGGAACATTCTAACTGTCCAGGAAGTCAAACAGGTAACAGACCCCACCAAAAAGATTACATAGCGCTCTTTTGATTTAACAGTATTAAATATGATATAGTAGTGTCGATAAGAGTATGCATAAAACTACATCTGATTAAAGGAACATTTTTGTTATTTTTAACTCTTATAGGTCTATGCACTTACATAATGTACAGTATATAGTTTCTATGTAAAGATTATGTACTGAAAACATAGACTGTATAAAGAAATGGACTAAGTGGACTCTACCAACCAAATGAAGCTCATCTACGCTAGAAGTTATAGAGGCTAATCTGCAAACAGGGACCGCATCTGGAAATCCAAAACCTGAGAGCCAATGAGAAGCGAGGATGTTGAAGGTACACGCCCCCTCCCGCTCGCACCACTGGTTTGGCAGGGAGGGACTGTGAATGACCCTGTTGCTAACGCTAATGGGACGACCTCAGGGAAAGCAGACACTGGATTTATAGGTTATTAATCTTCATATCTTAATTTAGTGGCGAAATAATAATACCAGGATCATGTAGAACGGGTTAATACGAACATTTTAAGACCAAAATGACAAGACTCACTGCAGCAGAGGCGACAGTTTTTCAATAGAAAGTGAATTGCATTGCAGAGGCAAGTGCGTTAGCTATGTCCATTTATATATGCAGTCTATGATTGAATAACCCTGCAGATTGGTTCTGTGAAAGCACATTTGACTAAGAAGAAAATGGTGACTCAAAATTGCAGTTGCATTTTAGACTAGCTATTGTTCATTCCTACCTCAATGGCATCTTTGAGTGATCCCGCCAGCAGAAAGAACGCAGCAGACTGTTCGAATCGTTGTTTGCCCAAAAGTGAGAAGGCATTTTTCAGAGCCGCCTTCCTCCAACGATCCTCAGTGAAGCTATTCTTAAAAAACTGAGTCATCTTTTCATCGTGTTGTGACCTAAGGAAAGAGGGGAGTTAGTTGTGTTTTAAATCCACAGTGGAGCAAAGACAAAATGTATTGGACCAAATCCGAGCGTCTCACCTGAAGAGTCCCCACAGAACGGCTTTTTTCTTACTGGCTAAATAAAAGAGCGCAGCATCTAGAGGGTCATTGTTTCTCTGGAAGGCGGCTTTACCCAACTGAGGACGAGACAAAGTTAGTTAGAACATTACAAGTATTATAAAGCTGGTTAAAGGTCCTATATAACACAAAACTGATTCGTGTGAGCTTTAAGACATGTTATAATGATGTTACCTCCTCAAGAACATTCCTGGAGTTGTGTTTTGTTTCATTCACACATGTTTGAGTAACCTTTTATTATTAGATTGTCTACATCACCAAAGCTCATATAGCTCTGTTCCACCTTGTGATATCATTAAGTGGTAGTTAACAGCTCCTTTTACCTTTAGTTCAGTAGAGATGGGCAATTCCAGGGGTGAACTCATCCAAATGATTCTAGTGAAGGTGTGTGGAGTTTAAAAACACAGTGGAGCACTTCCTGTATTACCACATGATGACATCACAAGGTGGAATGAGTGTTTTAGTTTGAGAGAAGAATTCAGCCTAAATACGCAGGGTTTGTGTGGTAAACGTGTGAATGAAACAAAACACAACTCCAGGTTTGTTTGTGATGAGGAAACTACATTGTAACAGAAAATAGAGTAATATTGGCCCTTTTTTTTTTTTTTTTTTTTTTTTTTTTTAGCAATAAAGGACTTAAGGTGCCGAGATATTTCATACTGCAGTTTATTATGACATCTGCTGTTATACCTTCTCCACCATTTTGCGCAGCGTGTTGATGTTGCGTATCCACCAGCCCACGCCCACAGCCCTGAGCTCGGACCACTGGGGGTCCCCTCTCTGCATGGCCGGGATCATGTTCAACAGCTCCTCCTCTGCCTCCGAGTGGAACGCCCAGGCAAAGTGACACGTCGACAAACCTGCATCCAAAATACCACAGAGTGAGAGGAGGAGACCAAAGCTTTTTATGTATTTACAATTTGCATTGACATTTGAAAACAGTTCATACAATTAACTTCTATGAAAGTCTTGTAAAATTGAACCATCGAGGAGTTACCTTTGCTTATGTAGGGGAGCACTCAAAATATGAATTTGGATTTAACAAATAGGGTGGGACGATATGGCAAAAAAATAAAATCTATTAATCATTGAAATAGATCACAAATGTGTGCAATAATCCAGGTCTAAAAGAAAAAATTGAATCTGTCAACTGGACAAAAAGTTGTAGGAGTGAAGACGTTTGGCTGCTCATCCATTCTTCAGTTCTGGTCAGATTGCAGAGAGCTACTCGGGAAAACAATCTGCTGTAAATCTCCATCTCAAAGCCACTAACCACTCCTCTGAAGATAATGAGGTACAGATCTTAGCCAAAGAAAAGAAATGGTTTGAGGGGAGTTAAAGAGTTGTTTATGTTAGGAAAGACAAGCCATCTTTGAACAGAAATGGGGGCCTTAGACATCATGTATCTCCTATTTATAACTCCATCCTCAAACCAACATCTAAACAAGAAAACAATAGGACTAGCCACTATGCTAGTAGTTGTGAGAGCATTAAGGGCCTGAATGATTATGCTAAATATGTCTCAGGCACAGTTTATACTTGGTGTAGCTCATTATACCTAGCCAACAAACTAACTGTAAACGACAGGTTTATTAGTTTCAGTATAGTTAGCTCCTCCCTTCAGACAGATATAAGGCAGTGTCCAGCAGTAATCTGACCAGAACTGAAGAAGCGTCTTGGATGAGCAGCGAAACGTCTTCACTCCTACAACGTTTTGTCCAGTTGACAGATTTCAATTTTTCTTTTACTATTTTCATATTAATAATGTTGAATGGACAAGACTTTTAATGGTAAATGGTCATATTTTTATACAGCGCTTTTCCACCTTCAAGGCACTTAAAGCGCCTTACATCAAGGAACCACTCACCCATTCACACACACATTCATACACCAGTGAACACAGACACTGGGGGTGAGCTGAGTTAAGTGTCTTGCCCAAGGACATAATGACAGCATTCATCTGTGGGACCTGGAATCGCACCATGAGTGGATCTAACCGCTCAACCAATGATGTCGAGAGCAGGATTCGAAATGCCAACCACTGTCCCGACTGAGCTACTGTCGCCACCCATCAGTCCCATTTAACTAAAGAAGTTAGTTCAAACTCAATGCAGATAAAATGAATAAAAAATATAATAAAAATAAAAAAAATATTAAATTTGATGAAAAAAATAATAAAAATATAAAAATAAATAAATTTAATTAAAAAATAATAATAAAAAATATATATTTAAAGAAAATAAATAAAGAAATATATAATATATAATAAAAATAGAACAGAATGTAAAACAGACCAAAGTACATCACTATTGACATTATGAAACACATTTTTATTACAAATTTTTCATCCTACCCACAATACACTTCTCCAGTCTGCTGTAACGGTGAATACTGTCATGTTCTTTCTTACCCTGGTGGAGGAGCTGCATGCGGTACAGAGGAGGCAGAGACGTGAGCAAACATGTGTGAAGACGCATGGCCAGCAGATATCTGAGTCCACACTCGTCCAGGGCCTCTCCACCTGCAACAAACAAGACAACTACATGTTAGAAATGGAGCTGAGTAATACAACAGTCCTCAAAATGGCTGAATACTAAACACAAGTTCATTTGGAGCAGTAAAGTCCTACAACGTAATGTTCAGTTGACAGATTTGAATTGTTCTTTTACTATGGATCACACCTGGACGACTGAGGGATTACGCAGACAATTTCAAGTAGTGGCACTGGACTAGGCCTGATTAAAGAGTGATTAAAGATTACTCAAACATGCCTGAATCTTTCCAAAAAGAAAAACTTTGAGAACGAAACAACTGTAACGTGGTTAAAAAGCTTTGAAAAGTCAATTTGCAGAATAAGTCTGCTTTAAAATGACTGACATTCTGCACATCTTTACCTATACCTCTGATTTTGTGAGTTAAAGATCATTTTAAACATTTTAAAATATGTGTCTGTGCCTGTTTGCGTTTATATATTTTATTTGGGAGCTGTGTCCGATGTGTGTGGGTATGCTGTGTGTGCATGTGTGCGTGCCAGGATAAATAAATGTATAGAAGTGTGTTAGTTTGAATGTATTTGTGTTCTGTTCCCGTGCTTTCCTGGTGCCCATCTGTGGGGAAGAGGATTGTAAAATTTTAAAATGCAATTAAAAATATTAATAACAAAAAAAAAAGAGACCATTTTAAATACTGCAAGAATCCCTGAGGTTTAAAGCTACGGCACTACATTCGCCTTGAACTTTTTTACTCTCTTTGTTCCTGCGTAATACTGGAAAAATCTGCAAATACGGAATGTGGCAAAAGACTAAATAAACGCGATGAAACATATGGACATAAAGGAGGAACATTATCAAAAATGCTCTATCTGTAAAGCACTGTTTGTATTACAAAAACCTAAAATAAACCCTCTCTGGAACACTTAATCAATGTCTATGTATTATCTGCATAACCTCCGTCTGGAATATATATAAAAACAAAAACACCATATGTTTTAAGATGCATAGGATTAAAAGACCTGCTAAAGTATTTAGATGTCGCATTGCGCAAAGGTGACTCTTGTGAACTTTTAGCCATGTTATAATGCTGTTAACTCCTCAAAAACAGACCTGGAGTTGTGTTTTGTTTCATTCACACATGTTTGAGTAACACTTTATCATTAGTCTGTCTACATCTCTAAAGCTCAAAACGCTCTGTTCCACCGTGTGATGTCATGAAGTGGTAGTTTTCAAGTTAACAGTTACCCTTAAGCTTTAGTTCAGTGGAGATTGGCAATTCCGAGGCTGAAATTATCCAAATGATTCTAACAAAGGTGTACTGAGTTTAAAAACACAGTGGAGCACTTCCTGTATCACCACATGACATCACTAGGTGGAAGAGAGTGTTTTCTGTTTGTGAAAAAATGCCTAAATCTGCAGGGTTTGTGTGTTAAACATGTGCAACTCCAGGTCTGTTTGTGGTGAGGAAACATTATAGCATAGATCAAAAAACAGTGTAATATGGGCCCTTTAATGTTTCAACTTAAAGCACTTTATGAACTTTTCACACGCGCCTCACACATTTAACAGTGTACGCAGACAATACAGGCAAGGCAGGGTTAATGTCTTGCCCAAGGACACAGAGTCATTTGGGATTAGCGGGAGTGGGGACTGTACCAACTAAATGACTTGGATTATAAAGTCTTTTCAGTATTGACTGGAGTTTGGAAATAATTATGTGAAGTTTCTATTCATGGGGTTCAGCTTCTTGTTATATGCAACATTTTGAGGAGTTTTTCCCACTCTATAATATTTTGTTTTAAATTGTTTATCACTTTTTTTGTCATTCTGAAACTGCACAATGATACCTGTGTATTGTTTGTCGTTGGAGCTGGTGACCTCAGCGCTGGTCGTTGCCACAGTATCGGCCAAAGCCACTAAAAACATCTGCTCCAGACGCGTCAGACCAGGAAGGCTGGAGTGCATGAGGTGACTGGACAGAACCTGATTAAACAGAAAGACAAAAAAAAATGTTATATTTCCTTATAAGCTGTGTTTCTATTACCTTGTTATTAATGCACATTTTGAAGATTTGCATGAGTAACATAACTGGAGGTGGAAACACCTAAAATCACATTTATAACCCTTAATCCTCATCAAAGTTTATTTGATGTAAGCACATTCTGGGAGGTGGAAACGCATTTAGCCACATAAACTCAAGAAGTGAATACAAAACCCATGTGAGTGACGGACCACACCTGCACCCGACCACAGTGGACTCAAAGCCAAAATAATCCCATCATGCTGCTTGTCGTTGGCCCAAAATCTTCCAGAGGAGCACAGCTAAACTAACACTGCCACACTGCACGATTTTTTGCACGATACAAAAGAGACCCACACGCACAACACATAATCTTTTATTCAGGGAAAGTTTATACTCCTTCAGTGCTATGGACAAGTTGCTTTGGCAAAGACTGAGCCTGCAGATTTCAGCTTTGTGGCAAAACATATCTGTAGCATTACTAACTTTTGTATACGACACAAATGCATGCAGCAAACGGGTACCAGGGACAGGCGAAATAACACAGAACGCCCGTCTCTAGGAAAGCCAAATCAAAAAGTGCGCCCCCTGCAGGATTAGCAGACAGATGGTCCTTGTAACCAGGTAACCAGCACCCAGTTATGTGCTCCCATGGTTTGATGGAAACGGGGATGAAATTGTATTTCTGACTGACTTTTTCTGATGTGAATTCTAGAAATATGCACATTTTCTATGGACAGAAACAGTTAGTAATGATACTTTGGGGCTGATATCATCAAAATTCCCTGGGGGTGTGATGCCAACTGGGGGCACTGGTCTGTCTGAAGCTTTGTTACTTAAGTTAGCCTTTAATCTGTGCTTTGTTTTAACATAAAGAACTGACATAGCTGGAATTACAACAGGTGAGCTGATTTGTGCTCTTTAATAAGTCTATAGCACATAAAATGACAGTCACAGGCTAGCTAGCATTAGCTAACAGTTTTTCAGTTAGTCACTCTCACGTTTTTGTAGAAAATCGAATGCCTGAACAGGACCATGAAAACTAAGATTGATCACAGGCTCTGAAAATTGTGTTTATTTTGAATTTTTCTTGAGTTTTCAGACTATCTTAAAACCTTTTGGACTTATGTGTGCATTGCGTCTCCATTGTAACTGCTGAACATTCCACCATAGAGACACATGTAGAACACCCCCAGCGCGATGTCACTGGAAATTATCAATAAAACACATAAACAGTGAAATAATATTAGAGTTTTACCTGAGCATGCTCTGGTCCAAAGTAGGACGGGCCGTACTGGGAGAGGTTGATCACTCTGGATTTCTTTTCTGGTTTGTCGGTGGCAAAGTTCACAAAGTCGTCTGTAGTGACTGTGGGCATCTGTGAAAGAGAAGAAAACATCTTCAAATGTCATTCTACTGCATATATGTGTAATCCCCCAGTCATCAAGGTATGAAGAAGTTTGGCTGCTTGTCTAAGCCGCTTCTTCTGTTCTGGTCTACAACTTTTTGTCCATTTGAGAGATTTGTTGGTACAAGAAAAAAATGTTGTACCATCTTACTGCACATTTTTGAGAATTTTCTTGTACCATTTTACTGCACACTGTAATAAAATGTTGAACTATTCTGTACAGATTTATATGGAGTTTGAAAGTGGCTTTTAACAGTGTCTTTAATGCCCTGTATTAAAGCTACAGTACATAACTTTCTGGAGGTGCTACGTCGCCTGCACAATTCCACCGAAACAGAGAGTTAAAACCATACTTCAGAACATTCTCCATGGAGATATATATTTTATGGCAACCAAACAAAGGAACATTTACATAGAATACAAGCAGGCCAAGTAAGAGCCAGAGCAAAAAACTAAAAAGCTGCATAGTGTGGCTTTAAAGAAGAT
This sequence comes from Periophthalmus modestus, assembly GCA_019594935.1. Classification (NCBI taxonomy): domain Eukaryota; kingdom Metazoa; phylum Chordata; class Actinopteri; order Gobiiformes; family Gobiidae; genus Periophthalmus; species Periophthalmus modestus. The sequence goes on along the minus strand of JAIEZT010001214.1, from coordinate 2,967,972 downwards.
GGTTGATTTTTGTGTAAAACTATAACTATGCATAAAGCAGGATTTCATCTTTTCTTCATTATAAACTGAAATACCAATCTACAACAGCTTAGTAATAGAAATCGGGCCATTTACTTCTTGTTCAAAATGGCAGAACTGAGAGGCTCATCTCTTCACATTGGCATTTTACTGTAGAAAGCAGCAGATTTTCATTTATGTGTTTTTAATTTTGAAAAGTCCTGGTTTAGGCCTTTATATAAATGCGGTTTTGTTTTGATTTTATAATGAAATTAGTCCTGGATCAGACCCATTTTGTTGGAAAGGCACATTCTTTGTTCTTAGTTGATTTACTGAACTACAAACTAATCCAATGCATTTTAAACAAGATGAATATTTCTTGGCTTAAGGTGAATTAAGTCAGTTCATTTTGTTGTTTCTTTCATATTCATATACGTGAAACAGGCCTCGGCTTTGACAATGTTTAAATCCAGGCTGAAAGGGTTTTATTCTGTACTCTTCTCTTTTAATGTTAATTTTATGATTATTATTTATGTTTTGATTTGATTATGTTTTTGATTTCTATAAGTCGCACTTTTTTTCATAGTTTGTCCAGGAATGTGACTTATACTCAGATGTGACTTACATGTGAAATTATTAAAATATAGAATTTCATATCTTCTTATTGTCACACTGATAACTGCACGAGGACGCTCTAGACTTGCACCAGTACGACACACATCTACTTCTGGAGCAGTGCTTCATCTACCTCTGGAGCAGGTGGAGTTGTTCAGAAGCAACGCCGAGAAGAATTCAGTGGATTTAGTGATGTGGAGTGAGATACAGAGTAAACTTGTTACCTTCTTTTTTCTGCTTTAGTTCTGTGATTAACTGTTAATAATTAACAAACCAGACACATGTTCAGTTCTGTCTGTGCTTCATGTAGCTGAATAAATATAAATGTGTGATGTTAGCGTGATGTACTGATATTCAGCCTGTTCTTCTCTATTTTATTCGTATTATTATAACTTGCCTTTAAAGATAAAATGTCTGTTCTCGGTCTCGGATTTTGTAAAATAAATTTCCCCAAAAAACGCAACTTATAGTCCAGTGCGACTTATATATTTTTTCTTCATTATTATGCATTTTTTCGCTGGTGCAACTTATACACTGGAGCAATGTATAGTCTGGAAAATACAATACTTTGTGTATGAATTGCTCTATACAAATAAACTTGTTCATTTATCAAAGTGTCGTTTCTTTATTATTTGCTATGGAGGCGCTGGTTCACATGTTCACTGGACACATTTACCTGGAAGAGATCTGCATACTGATCCTCTGCGGACTTCAGCGCCACCTCTCCATCTGCCCCCTTTGCCCCCTTCCCTGCCTCCTCCGGCCCCTTGTAGGCCGTGTCCAGGTCGGCCAGCAGCAGCGAGTACAGGGGCAGAGGGGGGATGGAGTTGATTTCGGTGTAGTCTCTTCCTCCATCTCGCCCGGCGACGATGGTGTCTTTGGCTGTGCTCCCCGTGACGCTGATGGTACGGGACAGATGGCGCCTGGACCCGCCCTCCCCCGCCTCCACGTCCCTCACCACGGCAACCTCTCCCGCAATGCACTTCACCAGGTGAGCAAGAATGGCCTGAGGGGTACAAGACAGCGGCGTTATTAAAATCGAGAGGAAAATGTTATTTCAAAGAGCTGTCAGACAGGTGAAGTCTCCCCAACTGGAATTTCTGTGTTTTTGTAATGAGGACAATTTTCCCTGCACAGATAATAAGCTAATTTAAGGTAATCTACTGTAGAAAGAAGCTAACATTGAGAATTTGCTTAGCATCCAGATATTTTACTTTGTTTCATTATTATCACAAATACGCAAGTTAATTTCTTCTTTCTTTCTTTCGTTTTTTCTTTATATTTATTTATACAGGGGAACCCAATGAGATCTCTTGTGCTCTTTTTCGTGGGCCACCCTGTTTAAAATATAATGCAAGCAGCTCTTTCCGGTCTCAGTTTTGGCGCGGCTTGTCCTTAGCCTTATGCAGTCATGTGATCTTGTATTAGTGATTAACAAGCAGTTGAGGTATTCTGGCAGTTTTTGAAGTTAACATATTGGCAGTATAATAAGTGCATTTTGATAATCCTATTGTCTATATAAACTGTGCTTCTCAATGATTTGTTTGAAACTAAACCATTCATCAACACTTGTGATGTTGTGAGCAGAGTTTCAAAGGTCCAAACACAATACGCTTCCATTAAGTGAAATTATTTTAGGCATCTGAAATGAGCATGTGCAAACATTTTAAACTGACGTCGCAATGCACCCTTTTGGACCCTTTTGGACCCTTTTGGACCCTTTTGGACCCTTTTGGACCCTTTTGGACCCTTTTGGACCCTTTTGGACCCTTTTGGACCCTTTTGGACCCGGGCCTTGATTGGGTGTATTGCTCAAGAACAACAGAACGTAATTGTGGGAGTAGGGTTTGAACCATGAACCAAAGATATATATATTTTTGTCAATATTATCCACTCCTATTCGATTTACAGTGCAGTCTTAACTCCTTAACTTAATCTCCTTAACACTTAAACAATAATATAATTTATCACGATAAATTAGACAATAACTGTTCATAGGACATTTTATATAATCGTGATAATCGCCAACAAAGATTATCGTCATTATATCACCAAAATGAGCAATACCCGTGTAGGGATGGAAAATGGCACTTATTTCCTTAAAACACACTTAATTTATTACATTTATTTAGTCATTTACTGAAATAATTACTGAACAGGTTTGTATGAATAAAGGCTCAAACATTATGAGACATTCTGGGCCAAAATCAGCCTGTAAATGGTCTTTATACGTCCAATAAAAAGGCCCAACCAGAATATCAGCTTAACTGATAGAACCGATACTATACTAGTTTTCAGATATAACAAAGTACAATACTAACACTTGTTTAAATATGGAACCTACTCTTAATATTAAAATGATAATTATTCATATCCATAACATTTTTAAACTGTCAGCAAGTTTAATAAATATCGTGCTATAATCGTAATTATTTTGGCCATGATAATCGTGACACCAAATTTAAATATCGTCCCATGGCTAGTGAGTACCATCTCTTACCTTGGCGCGCCGCACTTTGCCCAGGTCCATGAGTTCGAGCAGCTGTGTGGGGTGGTACTGGGGCAGGGTGGGAGACAGGGAGTGGGCCGCCTCAAACAGCCCCCCCTCCTGTAGACCGGCCGGAGCTCTGAGGGCCTCATCTACAGCAGCACTGCTCTCAAACACGCTTTTCGACCGCGCTCTCCCTTCAAAAACTGGATTCTGCCCTCCCGAAATATCCGCTGACGACAAGTTACCCTCCTCACCATCGCCCGGTTTAACGTCCTGCCGCCATTGGGCATACACGTGCATCTCGCAGTCCATTCCCACAACCAAAATACCATCCCGAACCCAAGACAGGGACACGGGCAGCGAAGGGGTCCCATCTACCGAAGATAATAAGTCTATGGAACGTAGTAAAATCCACCGCGAGCGAATGCCCTGTTTTATGCTGCCCCCTAGAGGAAGGGTGATAACTGCGACTCCGTCTTTGCTGCTGGTCTGTTCGTTGACCATGCCGGAGATTCGCCCGTACATGAGGATGTTGGAGCCGACGCCCACAGTTAGGATGTGGGAGCCGTCCTCTTTGGAGAGCCAGTCTAAGTGGACGTAGTGCTTGATGTTGGGAGAAGTGTGGTCTCTGGTCATATAAAGATCAGACCTGAAAGAAGAAAAAATGGACAAAAAAACATAATGGATTTAAATTCTTTGAGATATAGTATAATTGTTTTTATGAAAAGTTGATGCCACCAATTTCCAAATGACTTTTGCTATTAATACTTGAAATAAATCTTAAAATCACAATTAAACTGACCTGCTGTAGACAAAGAGGTTGGAGTCCACGCTGACTCGGGGGTCCAATGTGGAGGTGGGTCTGGTAAAGTCGTCCAGGTGAATGGTCTGCTCCAGGACCCACTCCGAGCCGCCGGTCGACTCGCACTCGTAAATGGACACGTGCATCGAGAAGTCCTGTGCACTGTTAAACTGGAGAGGACAATAATACGAACTTTAAGGATATTTACAAAAGAGATCTGCCTGTTTTATTATTATTGTGTTAGCGGCATCGGAGTAGTTTAAAGAGGAGGTATTTTACTTCTATGGGGTCTTAAAGAGGTATTCTATTTCTATGGGGTATTAAATAGGGGGTATTTTACTTCTATGGGGTATTAAAGAGGGGGTATTTTACTTCTATGGGGTATTAAAGAGGGGGTATTTTACTTCTATGGGGTATTTTACTTCTATGGGGTATTAAAGAGGGGGTATTTTACTTCTATGGGGTATTAAAGAGGGGGTATTTTACTTCTATGGGGTATTTTACTTCTATGGAGTATTAAAGAGGAGGTATTTTAATTCTATGGGGTATTAAAGAGGAGGTATTTTACTTCTATGGGTATTAACTGTAACACATAACATATATTTATATCTCCATGTTTCCTTATCACATCACAATCAGCGTTAATGAAACTACTGCACATCACACCAGGTTTGTGAAGTTGTAGTGTATTGTTTTGTATCATATTTTTGTATATTTATCGAGAACTGTTGTGTGGGAGCATGGGTGATGTCGGCTTGTGGGCGGAGCCTTGGACAAATTTTATAGCTAACTGTAAGGAGGGTTTGAATAAGGCCCAGGAGAGAACACTAGATTATTCAAACTTGCATGGATGACATCTAAAACCTCTTCAGACATGTTTTTGATGAGGGAACAACATTATATATTGTGGGTACTTTTTCTTTGTGCTATTTTTCTGTACTATGATGAGGTTTCAGCTGAAGTGGGTTGAATAAATAACTTTTATGACTCATTATAGACAAATCCCATTCCTAACTACTAAAATAATTCACCCTGCTCTTTCCTGTTTGGAACTAACTAAACATAACTATATTTTCAATTTTGAATATTTTTTGGGATAATTCTGCTTTTCGGTGACTCTATCAGTGGCATAAATTAATTTCAATATTATCATTAATCGTGTATATCTGTAGCAATATATCGCACTTCAAATTTTGTTATTGTGTAGGTTGAATAGGTCTAAGACTGTAAATAAAATATGCAAGTGTATTTTTTTCTTAATCGTGCATTTACACTTCCTGTTTGTAGGCAATATTTTGAGGACTTTTGCGCATTATTTTGAATTTATTTATTTATTTATTGCCAGTCTTTGCTCAGTTTCCATCACTCTCAAACCCATAGACAGGAAAGATATGGAACGCATATATAAAACAAAACTTGAACAAAGCCGTGTAACAGACAGGTTCAGACAGATTTCCATATTTACATTTTTATTGCATAGTTCCAATCCAAGGTGACTGCTGGTGTAATGTGAAAACTATAACCCAGATGACAGTACACAGTGGGGGGTCAGATTCACATTTTGTACCTGTGTTTGTCTCTGCTGTTTAAAAGCCACAGCCAGCCTGCCGATATAGGAGCAGGACACGGCTACGGGACGTCCGAAGACAGAGACGGCGCTGTTGTTGTCCTCCTCTTCGTTCATCAAGGCCCAGGGCTCCCAACGGTACACGCGACTGTCCTGCTGATCATCCCCGTAGCCCTCGTCAGCGCCCTCTACGGCACAGTGCCAGAAGCGCACGTGGGAGTCGGAGCAGGTGGTGACGATCAGGTACGGAGCCAAGCACACGGGGTAGATGGACGAGGAGCTCAAGTGACCTTTAGGAAGAGAATGGGATTTTCAATGATTTCTTAATGTTCTGATGTAATATTAGATTTGAAATCAATATTTGCACTAATTAACATCAAACTAATTCATATATAGTTGTTCCAGCAAAGTATCAGTCTTATTATAAAGTACTAAGTATGTACTAAAAGGGGCATAGGGGTAATAATGGACTCAGACTTGAACTTCAACAGCCACATCAAATCAATAACATCTGCAGCTTTTTACCATCTAAAAAACACTGCAAAAACCAAAGGTTTACTGTCAAAACCAGACTTGGAGAGACTTATCCTGCATTTGTCTCCAGTAGGTTAGACTACTGTAACGGCCTGCTCACTGGCCTCTCCAAACGAGCCTTAAGACAGCTGCAGTACATCCAAGCTTGTATTAAATTCCAGGGAGAAGCGGTGAGTTTTTAGTCTTAAACTGGGTTAAAGACTCAGAAGATCTGACAGGCAGATCCATAAATAGATTAAATCTTTATAAAGCCTATGCCTATTTTTTTTTTTTCTCACTGACATGAAGTCAAACTAAACTTTTCCTGTTTTAGGTAAGTTAGGATTATCAAAATTATTTATATTTGCTAAATGCCGAAATAATGAGAGAAGGATTTTTTGGGACAATTTTTGTGTGTTTTTACATAGTGTATGTAAACTTCTGGTTTCAGCTGCTCACATTACTGGGTCTTACCTGCAGATGGCGTTGCCCTGGTGACCTCCACGCCGTGCGGCAGGTCCAGGCGTTTGCTGTAGACCAGTTTGGAGCTGAGGATGAGTTTACTGGCAGACTGGAGGTTTGCCGTGGAGGCTGAGCGAGGCAGAGGCCTGATGGGAGACGACTCGGGGGAGGAGTCTGGGTTCAGCGTCTGATTAGGAACCATGAGCTGGCTCTGAAAGCTGTAGTCTGGACTCTTCTCGTCTGGGCACAAGGACAAAGCAGTGGGATGAATTTAAAGAGCCTGTACCGCATTTCAAACCATGAGTCAGGAACAGGTTTTAATTTGAACTTTTAGCCCCGCCCACTTCCTTTCTGCCGCTGTGAGGTCGCACCATGACACAGAAAAAACTGTCTGGGACAGTGTCATGGAGTTATTTCCATAACGTTCTCCAATATTAGCATAATCTTTGTTTTTCTGTCACTGACTTCTGTGTTAGAAGACTGGGGTGCCCAATGGGAGCTGACGTTAAAGATTAAAGATTGGTCAAACATGCATGAATCACTCCAATACAACTTCAGAGGGTAAATGAGAAGGAAACAACTATAACAGGGTTAAAAACTCTGAAAAGATGATTCTGCATAATAGGTCTGCTTAAAGGGTATTTGAAAACTGGGAAGAATTACTCAGGGGGAGTTGAATTGATTTTTTTTTTTTTTTAATGTTTTTTTAAGATATTTTTTGGAGCTCTCAAGACATGGATATGCTTTAATACAGACGTGTGCAAACGAAAACAGTTTTACGAATGTTTTCAGGACTCAACTGTATGACATGGATAAAAACTCTATGAGTTTAGTTAAATATAACCTTTACCTAAACATGCATGTAGGCCTGCCATAAAAACACATTTTATTTCAAGTGCCACATATTGTTAAAGTCAAAATAGACCAGAAAACTATTCTAAATGTAGAATTTTTTTTATTTTTATATTGTGGAGCCAAATGCAACACTTAAGTCACTAGTTTGAGTAATTTTAGTTCATAATTCAGCGTTCTACAGCTCAAATCATATCATATTGTAGAAAAAATAACTAAAAATGTCCCACCAGTGCAAACAAAAAGTACCCATGATAAACACTGTCCCCCAAAAATAATTGTTCCATTTATAATTGTTGTGACAGGCCTACATGCATGGCAATAACATTAATACATTTATTCAGTGGGCTAGAAATATGGATTCAAGTTCAAATTACTGAGTCTATGTAATGGAAGCAGTGGCCTGGACTCACCGACACAGGCCTGGACAGACTGGAGATGCAGGTGCCACATTTGAAGCACAGAATTCCTGTTCAAATCCTTTTCAATCACAACCAGGAAAAACTTCTCGGAAAATGGAGGAGGCTGGTAATCTAAAAAGAGCAAGAGAATAACAGCAAAGTATGGAAAACAAAAACACCATATACATTTTGGTGCGAAACATGTCCTGTACCTCCGTCACCCAATGTTGGCGGTGTCACTTCAGATGTTTTTGGAGGTTTGTATCCGAGAATGAAGTCCTCTTGGAAGACGTGGAGCAGCTGAGTGTTGGACCCACACTGGAGACACACACAAGTGCATTGGTTACTACGACGATTCATTGAAAAGACATGTTTTTTTGCTGTTTTTGTTTTTTATTTAATGCAAGACAAACATAGTGACCAGTCATATACAGTGGTGCCCGAGACATAATATGGTTTGTAGACGTAACAGCTATTTACAATTGTATGTGACAAGTTTGTGTGTGTGTGTGTGTGTGTTTGACAGGTATATGCGTGTGTGTGTGTGTGTGAGACGTGTGTGTTTGACAGGTGTGTGTGTGTGATATTTCCGTGATTTTGGAGGGGGGTGGAGACGACAGAGGAGAGTGCTAGTACTATTAATTCACAAGTGAGAAAAGAAGATATAGAGCATGTAAATGGGGGGAAATTCATGAATAAATAAATAAAATATGTTTTTCGTGTATTTAGCAGTCAACTATAATGTACACAGACCATTATTTCCCATTTTGTTCATTGTAAACCACAATATTGATTTAAAACGAGCTAATAATAGACAGAGCTCCAGTGACTTCCTGTTCAACACTGCAGCTCTAAGTGATGGATTTTCATGTATCGTATTTTCCTAAGTCGCACCAGCCAAAAAATACATAATAATGAAGAAAAAAAACATATAATTCACATATAAATTGCATCGCAAGTCGCACCCCAGGCCAAACTATGAAGAACGGTGTGACTTATAGTCCGGAAAATACGTTTTTGCTGTTGAAAAATGGCTAAATATGGAATCTGTTCATAATATAAGAATTATAATTATTCATATCCTGAACATTTTTTGACTGTCAGCAACTTTAATAATTATTGTGATGGCCATGATAATCGTAAATACTACATTTCAATATTGTCCCATGCCTCTTAGTGAGTTACATCTCCTTGAAAGCTGTAGTTCCAAAACCCAGCTATAACAACAACAACAAAAGTATATAACAAGATAAATGCAACATTTTTAGGCCATAGTGTGAACTGGATTGGATCATTTATTGTATTTATTAGAATTCTTTCAAAATCTCGCCTTATCTCGTTCTCATGGACCTAATCTCGTGTCTCGTCTTGTGGGAATTGTGTCTCGTCCCACCCCTATTCCTTATAATTCTCAATCTTAGGCTAATATTTGCTTTTGTCACTGTTTAAAAATAAACTGACGCTGCTATTCAAATAAAGTGGATTTGCTATTCAAACACACATCATGAACATGTTGCAGTACTACTGAGAAAACTTAGCATGATGGAACAGCGTTATATTATGGTTAAAAGCTCATAAAAGTTGATTTTGGCCCTTTAATCAAAACATACAGTATCATGCAGTTGGACATTGACAGAAATGCGTTTAACCTGGTTGGTAATGACGTCCAGCTCGATGATACACCCAGGCCTGGCTGTAGACTGTTGGCTCACGATGTTGAACACTTCGCCCACCAGTTTCTAAACGAGAACACAGCAGTTACTCGATATACACAGAACAAGTAGGTGCAGTCAGATGAAAAGTAACTTAGTAAAGAGTAAAGAAAGTTTAATTTTCTGACTTAAAACTCCATGCATAAGGCTAATAAGACTAATATCACCAAGAAAGAGTTAAATCAGACCTACTGTGCTTGTGTCTGCTCTGTAGCTATAATCTCTGACACCCATGGATGCTATAATTTGCACATTTTCAATCACAATATTCATCTAAAACGACTTAATAAATGAAACAAGTTTGCTGACTTCCACGTTAGAAAACGACAGCGCCCCCTACAGCTAGCTGCACATCTCACTAACGAGTAGCAGATTTTAAAAAATTTGTACCAAAATGACTATGCAACACTTCAGAATCCGATGTGTACCAACGATTAGAAAGTAAAACTGAAGAACGGAGTAAGTGGACGTGTACCTGTGGAGGTGAAAATCGACAAAATGGTGTCTTGAAAATAAGCGATTAAAAATTACTCAAACATTCCAAGAACAAGCTCGAGAAAGTACATGATTTTGCAGAACAGGTCTGCTTTAACATTCTTTTTTAATTTAAATGAAAGTTTATAATTTCACTTCCTGGTTGGACACGCGCAGGACATGTGACATATGAGGTAACAGCCAATACATTTTTACTGTATAGTTGTTAAAATACATTACTGATTTTGCACGGCTGAATGAAATAAACAAAATGAAAATGAAATGGAATTGTCCCGGGATTTTGCATGGAATTTCCCACCTTGGTAAAAATTCTTCCACAAACTGCCATTAAACAGATGTAAAACTATAGTAATTATTTATCACAGGTCTAACCTCACCAAACCAAGTCAGAATCTGAAAAACATGCAAATTCTGTATGATGAACCCACAGAGGTTTCCGGATCCGACAGCTCATCAAGGAGTTTCCTGGCATCCACCACGGCTTGATAGAGGCGGAGATTTTTTCCATCTGAAGCTACGAAGCAGGCACTGGCACTGTTACAGTAAGTCCCTGGTGGAGCAGAGAAGTGAAAAGTTTGTACAGCGTCCTACTTTGGGGGGATAAATTAGCTCGGACTGTTAGAACTCTGTGTTTGAATGTGCAAGTGTCTGACTCACAATCTCACAAAATCAAAATGAGGGAAGGAAGTAGTTCACATTCTTGCTTATTTATTAAAGCTCTTATATTAAGCAAAATTGACTCTTGTGAGCTTTGAGTCATGTTATAATGTTACCTTCTTAAAAACATACCTGGAGTTGTGTTTTGTTTCATTCACACAAGTTTCAGTTTACTTTATTATTAGTCTGTCTATATCCCCAAAGCTCAAAATGCTCTGTCCCAGCTTGTGATGTCATGAAGTGGTAGTTTTCTAATTAGCGTCTACGTTTGATGTTTAGTTTAGTAAAGATTGGTAATTCCAGGTGATTCTAGTGAAGGTGTGTGGAGTTTGAAAGCACTTCCTGTATTACCACATGATGACATCACAAGGTGGAACAGAGTGTTTTCTGTTTGCGCGAAGAACGCAACCTAAATATGCAGGGTTTGTGTGTTAAACATGTGTGAATGAAACAAAACACAACTCCAGGTCTGTTTGTGATGAAGAAACAACATTATAACATAGATCAGAAAATACCATAATATTTGCCCTTTAAACTGTCTGGATTGAAGAGCGTGTGAACTTTTAGCACAATTGGGTTATTAAGGTGGTGTTTATCACTTCCCCTTAATGCAACAAGGGCAACATGAGACTGCAAAATCCATAGTCTGAAATATCGTTCTAGCCAGAGGATTAGCCTATTTAGGTCGATGAGGGACGCCAATGTGCCCAGGAGCAAACACGCCCAGGCACAGGGATCACATTCAATTCCAATTTCAAATAGTAAAAGAGAAAGATCAAATCTGTCAACTGGACAAAACGTTGTAGGAGTGAGGACGTGTCGCAGCTTCTTCAGTTCTGGTCAGATTACTGCTGGACACTGCCTTATATCTGTCTGACCTGGACAACTCAGGGATTACACAGATATCCAATTTCAAATGTTCACTTTCAAGAACATCTTAAAGCTACCAGACTGGCCGACCCGCCCCTGTTGCATTCTCACATCTCACCACTAGATGCTGTCTACGTTACTGCAGTCTGATAGTGTGTTAGCTTTAGTCTGACAGAAGAAGACCAGAGAGAACAGGTGAGTCTGAACAAAGGCCAGGTGAGGACGAGGGGGGAGGGGGAACAGGTTTGACATCTGTCATCTACTTGTGAAAAAATCAAATAAAAATCAAATAGAGTGGCAGATGGTAGCTTTAAAATCATTCTTTTATGTGCATTAACTTAGTACAGCTCCATCACAAAATTGGATTAATTCTGCAAAATTTAAATGGAAGATTTATATGCTTTTTTTTTTTTTAATTTTTGTTTGATGTTTCTCTCTATAAAATTCAAAATGTGCCCACACTTTGAATATAACCAGATCTGCATATGATCTATAAAAGCCTTTTACTTTGCAATTCACCCTCATAAAAAAAAATAAAAATAAAAAATAAAAAATCGCAAAAGTGGATTCCTTCTTCAAACTCTAAAAAGGAAGATTTATATGTGTTTTTTTGTTAGTTTTATGTTACTATCTATAAAATTCTAAATATGCCCACACTTTGAATATAGCCACTCTTTTCTACATACGATCTAAAAGAGCCTTTTACTTATCAGTTCACCCACATAAAAATAAATAACTAAATAGACCATGTTGTTTACCCAGGACTGTGCTGGGGACGAGAGTGGGAAGCCACGCCACGTTGCTGAAGGCGGAGGTGTGCAGAGAGTTGATGCGGGCGAGTTCGGAGACCCCCCCAGTGCAGGACAGGGGTCCGATGTGGTCCACCCTCCACAGGATCAGCTCGCTGTAGATGGCGTTAGGGTCATGGAAGGTGCGGGTAGCTGCGTTACGAAGCTGCTTCCTGGAGGGACAAAAATAGCTCTGCTTCAGCGTCATTCGTTATTAATGAGTTGTTGCATTGTGTTGTGAAATGCTAAAAGTGTCTCCATTGTGTCTGTTCTAATCGTCTTTTGAAACTCAAAGTAGCTCCGAGGTTTTCCAATTGAATTTAAGATTGGATTAATGCCATGACAACCGCCGCTCACAGGCTCTCAGGGCAAAGTTAGTTAAATGAATCAACGTAGGAGACATTTAAAGCTACATTATCTGATTTTGGAACTGTGACAATATAATAATCTATAAAACTAGTTCCTACCCGTCACAAACTCTTTGGAGTTAAGTGTCTTGTCCGAGGACTCAACAACAGCGTTCACATTATGGCTCATTCTTTTAAGTTTGCAATAGATTAAAAAAACATGATTATTTGAGGCTGGTTCTGTGCTGATTTTACAGTATACTCTATGTGGAAAACACAAAACTCATTTACAAGAATTAGCTCAGACTTTCAGGCTAGACTGAAAACCCACCTCTTCTCCCTGGCATTTAATACTAGCTAGACAGAATATTTTATTGTTTTATTGTACTTTCCTATGTATTGTGTTATCTGTATATTTGAGTGGGGTTTTTTTTGTGTGTTTTTGTGAAGCACTTTGGTCAGATCAAGTGCTATATAAATAAACTTACATTTAATTGAACTGAAAGCTAAGCCAGCCTTAAGGTCCATCAAAATTCTCTTCACCTTATTCTGGACGTTGCCGTGGGCGACCGTCATTTGGGTAGTATTATTTTACCCGGGGCTAGCGATTTTGGCAGCAGATAAGTTTTATAGGGACTACAGAGCCGTTTTAAAGCCTCCAGAGAATCTTGAGGTGTCGACTTGTTGGTCACATGAACATAGAACATTTTACACAAAACAACACTACTTAATATCATATTATTGAGGCGAAACTTTTCCCAAATTCGCCATTGAAAAGAATGGAATTCCGCTTTAACTTGGAAGTGACAAAAAAGGCAAAAGTGGGCGTGGCCCAATATGGTCAATACTATAAACTAGGGCTGCGTGTTATCTCAAAATGATGCTCCACGCTTTGAATCTCACACAGAGCACTATTCATTTCTTCTTATAATCCATAAGATATCGTAGGCTAACCAGCTACGTGCTAACTAATATCCATGATGACGTTGTTTTAAGCCCAAAAACAAAAAAACAAGTTTAAAACACAACATTCGGTGAAATGCTTTAATAACATAGCAGTTTATAAAGTTCCAGCAACAGATTTTAAAGAAAATTATATGGTCATAGTTACCATGAAGCTGATTATGCCTGAGCAAGCTTTCAAACTTAAATTTTTTTTTTTTTTGGAAGTCTATGGGAAAAATGAATGAGAAATTTGCATCCAGAATATGACAAAAATCCACTGTTGTTTTTTTTTTTTTTTTTTTTTTTTTTTTTTTTTTTTTTTTGAAAATAAAGTTGATTTTATTAATGATTTTCCAAAATTAAATTAAATCCAGAATTAGTCATTTAGTTGTTTAGTCATGGTTTAGTCTATGTAAAATAAAGCATGTCTTATTACAATTGAAAAAGAGTTTTATTATAACTGAAAAAGAATATTAAAATATCATAATTATATTGATATCGTATTTGTTGGACCAAATCAACATTCAAAAGTCTGGACTCACATATGTTGCAGATGAATTAAAACTGCGGTCTCCAAACATATAAAGATAACATTCAAAAACATTTAAATATTCTTTTTAGTTCTTTACTGCGGTGTACCTGGGCAGTCCTTTGGGTAAGGGAAGGGTGAGTGGTGGTTGCTCGCCCTCCATGCTGCCCGGTGCGGAGGGCGGAGTCAGCAGTGCGTTGTGATGTGAGGAGGTGAGCAGCAGGGGGAGCACTGTGTGGCAGGACTGGTCGTTCAGGTGGAAGCGGTGACCACAGTGAAACTGTTGAGGAGTGTTGAGGAAGGCGAGCGCTCCGTGGACGAGTCAGGGGAATGTTGACCCCAAAAAGGAAAGAGGTCAGAGATTCGCACTGGTGCCCGGCTGTGTTAGCGGTGACCACAGTTTGAACGTCACTTATCCAACGTTGTGAGAACACTTGCATGTGCGCTTGTGTTGTGAGGGCCGAGCGCCAGCACGTCAAAATGATCCACTGCACACACACAAAAAGAAACCACAAAGGACGTCAGATTAGTCTGAAAAGCACGGTTTAAAGGGATGGTATGAACGCAATTAGGAAAACAAAACGGACACAGTAACGAACTTATGAGGACGTTTGAGAAGGCCGAGCGCTCCGCAAACGTCACCGCCCACTGCACACACACAAAAAGAAAGACGTCAGAATTCTGCACCTAAAGGGATTTTATTACGCAAAACGGACTCTTGTGAGGTTTAAGCTGTGTTATAATGTTGTTACCTCATCAAAAACAGACCTGTTTTGTTTCATTCACATGTTTGAGTAACACTTTATTATTAGTCTGTCTACTTCTCCAAAGCTCAAAATGCTCTGTTCCACCTTGTGATGTCATGAAGCGCTAGTTTTCAGGTAAACAGCTACATTTGACCTTTAGTTCAGCAGAGATTGGCAATTCCAGAGCTGAAATGATCCAAATGATTCTAGTGAAGCTGTATGGAGTTTAAAACAGCAGTGGAGCACCTCCTGTATTACCACAAGGTGACATCACAAGGTGGAACAGAGTGTTTTCAGTTTGAGAGAAGAACTCAGCCTAAATATGCAGGGTTTGTGTGTTAAACATGTGCGAATGAAAGAAAACACAACTTGATGAGGAAACAACATAATAATACATATGGTACTGGTATCTTTTTATGGACCTTTATAGAGCAATTACCTCAATTATAGTGTTAGTATAGTGTTAAAAACCCAGATTGAAGTCACCAAACGTAGCAGTATTTTTCATAATAAACACATTTTTGTGAATTCTGTAGTGCCTCTGATATAATAGTACAGTAGCTCTTTACAAACATCCCTAATAAACTGTTACACATTTCATTTTTTACATATTTTATAAACAATGCTACTGTATAACAATGCTTATTTTCAGCAGATAGTAGCTTTAATTTTAGACTTAAAAAATACAGGTACTGAAAAAAGTACTGTTCAAGTATCAGTATTGGTATTTAAAAGCAGGTGTTCAAAAAAATGGGGAACAGTACCGAGCCCTAGAAACAGGCTTTCCCCAGTTCTCTGAAGGAGGTGTTATTTTTAAGCTACAGTACAACGATGCTTATTTTCAGAAGATAGTAGCTTCAATTTTAGACTTAAAAAATACAGGAAAAAAACTGCTGTTTAGGTATCGAAAAGCAGGTGTTTGAAAAATGGGGAAGCAAATCAAACAGTACCACGCCCCAGTTCTTTTAAGCAGGTGTTACTTTTAATCTACAGTATAACAATGCTTATTTTAAGGAAATAGCATCTTTAATTTTAGACTGTAAAAATACAGGTACTGAAAAAAAGCACTGTTCAAGTATCGGTATCGAAAAGCAAGTATTTGCAAAATTGGGGGGGGGGGAAATCAAACAGTACCACGCCCTAGTTACAGGCTTTCCCTAGTTCTTTGAAGCAGATGACTTAAAAATATGGATACTGAAAGAAGTATTGTTCAGGTATCGGTATCAAAAAGCAGGTATTTGAAAAACAGGGGGAAAAAAACTAACATTACCAAGTCCTAGTTATGGTTATTCTAAGGAAATAGTAGCTTTAATTTTAGACTTCAAGAATGCAGAAGAATACAGGAAAAAAGCACTGTTCAGGTATCGGTATTGGTATCAGTATTGAAAAGCAGGTATTTGGAAAAACTGGGGGGAAAAATCAGAAACAGTACTATGCCCTAGTTACATGCTTTCTCCACTTCTTTTAAGCTGATGTTATTTTTAAGCTACAGTATGATGCTTATTCTAAGGATATAGTAGCTTTACTGAAACTGAAAAAGCACTGTTCAGGTATCGGTATCGGTATCGGCATCGAAAAGTGGGCATTTGAACATTTGGAAGGATGGGAAATGTAACTGTACGAAGCCCTAGTTCTGCTTATTCTAAGGAGATAGTAGCTTTACGTTTGGACTTAAAAAATACAGGCACTGGAAAAAACACTGTTCAGGTATCAGTATCGGTATCGGTATTGAAAAGCAGGTATTTGAAAAACTGGGGGGAAAAATCTAACAGTACCGTGCCCTAGTTATGTGCTTCCTCCACTTCTTTTAAGCTGATGTTATTTTTAAGCTACAGTATGATGCTTATTCTAAGGATGTAGTAGCTTTACTGAAACTGAAAAAGCACTGTTCAGGTATCGGTATCGGTATCGGTATCGGCATTGGCATCAAAAAGTGGGTATTTGAACATTTGGAAGGATGGGAAATGTAACTGTATGAAGCCCTAGTTCTGCTTATTCTAAGGAGACAGTAGCTTTACTTTTGGACTTAAAAAATACAGGCACTGGAAAAAACACTGTTCAGGTATCAGTATTGGTATCGGTATTGAAAATCAGGTATTTGAAAAACAGAGGGGATAAAAATCTAACCGCAACAAGCCCTAGATATGTCCCTCCTCCAGCTCTTTGAAGCAGGTGTTATTTTTAAACTACACTATAATCCTTGTGAGTCCTGACGGCACAGTTTTGATTTATTTCACCTGGTTGAGGGACCCGTCCACGTGCTTGGAGACCATCATGACCGCGGGGCTGGTGATGGGCTGGGACCCGGGGGAGGGGTTCATGCCCAGTGAAGTGAGCCCAGCCGAGGCGGAGGCGGAGCGGGCGAGGGGCTGTGTGCTCCTCGCCTGCTCCCCGGTCCCGCCGCTCTCCCCCTCTGTCAGCGTGTAGGAATACATCAGAATATTTTTACTGAGGGAGTTGGCGTCGCCGGTGGGAAACGCCACAGGAATGCGAGAGGAGAAGGAGACCTGGAAGGAGTGAAAAAGAGAAGAAAACAACAGTTAGATTACTGATTTTGGGTGTGATGCTAACTGGAGGCACTGCTATGTCTGAGGCTTGTAACATTGTCAAACGTAACAGTTACAAGCTAGCTGAGAGAAAGAGGAAAACAGTGATAACAAATGATTAGATTACTGATTTTGGGTGTGATGCTAACTGGCAGCACTGCTCTGTCTGAGGCTTGGAAAACTCAACCATAACAGTTACACGCTAGCTAGCATTAGCCAACAGTTTTTCAATTTAATTTGTCAGATCATAGATATAGTTTTGAATTCTTTTGCTGATTCTTCACCCTCTTTTACTCATCTAATTGATACTTTGCAGCTGATGTCATTAATATTCCTTGGGGATGCCATGCTAACATGAGGCACTGCTCTGTCTGAGGCTTGGAACAATCTCACACGTAAGCGTTACAAGCTAGCCGAGAGAAGCGAAAAAGGGCGATAACGAATGATTAGATTACTGATTTGGGGTGTGATGCTAACTGGCGGCACCGCCCTGTCTGAGGCTTAGAAGACTCTCATACCTAACTGTTACAAGCTAGCATTAGCCACCAGTTTTTCAGTTTCACTTTGTCGGATCATAGATATAGTTTTGAAATCTTTTGCTGATTCCTCACCCCCTTTTAGTCAACTAATTAATACTTTGCAGCTGATGTCATTAATATTCCTTGGGGTGCCATGCTAACAGGAGGTACTGCTCTGTCTGAGGTTTTATTAGACTTTTTTCTGAGCTTTATTTTAACATAATCTGATCAGAAAGAACTGACTTAGCTTAACTACAACAGGTGAGCTGATCCGTGCTGTTAAACAAGTCCCTGTCAAATAACATTACAGTTACAAGCTAGCTAGCATTAGCCAACAGTTTTTCAGTTTCTTTTTTATTTTTGTTGAAAATCAAACTCCTAAACAAGACCACGAATGCTGAATACTGATCACAGGCTTCTGAAAATCTTTTTGTGCAGTGTTTGCAAAGATTGTGCGTTGTGTCACCATGGTAACTGCTGAACATTCCACCACACACATTACATGCAGAACACCCCCAGCGTGATGCGCACGGCAAGTCTTTAGTCTGTTACAGCCCTAGAAATGTCACACCACTCACCTGAACCTGCCCCTTGTTTAACTACAGCAGTGAGAGAATGAGGAAAAAGGTGATAACAAAAGATTAGATCACTGATTTAGACAAAAAATACTTCAACTCAGCAGCTCAAACATTACAAGAACTAATTATAATTTAAAGTAATGATCAGTGTTAAAGTACTGTCTGGAAAAGGGGGCAGATGGCATAAGATTACTGTTCTTTCTGCTCCGTTTTATTCACTTCTTGTATGTTTAACTTTACGACACTGTTGAAGTATTTTTATATTTTATGAGTGAAGTAAAAAAAACAACAACACATGAATAAATAATAATAATAATAATAATAATAATAATAATAATAATAATGATCCATCCATCCATCCATCCATCCATTTTCTTCCGCTTATCCGGGGCCGGGTCGCGGGGGCAGCAGTCTAAGCAGGGACTCCCAGACTTCCCTCACCCCAGACACGTCCTCCAGCTCCTCCGGTGGGACCCCAAGGCGTTCCCAGGCCAGCCGAGAGACATAGTCCCTCCAGCGTGTCCTGGGTCTTCCTCGGGGCCTCCTCCCGGTGGGACATGCCCAGAACACCTCCCTAGGGAGGCGTCCAGGAGGCATCCTAAGCAGATGCCCGAGCCACCTCAGCTGGTTCCTCTCGACGTGAAGGAGCAGCGGCTCTACTCCGAGCTCCTCCCGTGTGACTGAGCTCCTCACCCTGTCTCTAAGGGTGCGCCCAGCCACTCTGCGGAGGAAACTCATTTCGGCCGCTTGTATCCGCGATCTTGTCCTTTCGGTCATGACCCAGAGCTCATGACCATAGGTGAGGGTAGGAACGTAGATTGACCGGTAAATCGAGAGCTTCGCCTTTCGACTCAGCTCCTTCTTTACCACAACGGACCGATACAGCGACCGCATCACTGCAGACGCTGCACCGATCCGCCTGTCAATCTCGCGTTCCATCCTTCCCTCACTCGTGAACAAGACCCCAAGATACTTGAACTCCTCCACTTGAGGCAAGGGCTCACCACCCACCCGGAGAGGGCAAACCACCTTTTTCCGGTCGAGAACCATGGCCTCAGATTTAGAAGAGCTGATTCTCATCCCAGCCGCTTCACACACTCGGCTGCAAACCGCCCCAGTGCCTGCTGCAGGTCCTGGCTCGAAGAAGCCATCAGGACAACATCATCTGCAAACAGCAGAGATGAGATCCTGTGGTTCCCGAACCAGACCCCCTCCAGCCCCTGGCTGCGCCTAGAAATTCTGTCCATAAATATAATGAACAGAACCGGTGACAAAGGGCAGCCCTGGCGGAGTCCAACATGCACCGGGAACAAGTCTGACTTACTGCCGGCAATGCGAACACAGCTCCTGCTCCGGTCATACAGGGACCGGACAGCCCTTAGCAAAGGGCCCCGGACCCCATACTCCAGAGAGCCCCCCCAAAGGACACCACGGGGGACACGGTCGAAATGCCTTCTCCAGATCCACAAAACACATGTGGACCGGTTGGGCAAACTCCCCATGAACCCTCGAGCACCCGATGGAGAGTATAGAGCTGGTCCAGTGTTCCACGACCAGGACGAAAACCACACTGCTCCTCCTGGATCCGAGGTTCGACTATCGGCCGGACTCTCCTCTCTCCAGTACCCTGGAATAGACCTTACCGGGAAGGCTGAGGAGTGTGATTTCCCCTGTAATTGGAACACACCCTCCGGTCCCCCTTTTTATACAGAGGGACCACCACCCCGGTCTGCCAGTCCAGCGGTACTGTCCCCGACCGCCACGCGATGTTGTAGAGACGTGTCAGCCAAGACAGCCCCACAACATCCAGAGACTTAAGGTACTCGGGACGGATCTCATCAACACCCGGAGCCTTGCCACCGAGGAGCTTGCTAACCACCTCAGTGACTTCGGCCAGGGTGATAGACGAGTCCGCCTCCGGGTCCCCAGCCTCGGCTTCCTCCTCGGAAGACGTGACAGTGGGATTGAGGAGATCCTCAAAGTATTCCTTCCACCGTCCGACAACATCCCCAGTTGAGGTCAACAGCTCTCCACCCGCACTGTAAACAGTGTTGGTGAAGCACTGCTTCCCCCTCCTGAGGCGCCGAACGGTTTGCCAGAATTTCTTTGAGGCCGTCCGATAGTCCTCCTCCATGGCCTCCCCGAACTCCTCCCAACCCCGAGAGTTTTTGCCTCCACGACAGCACGAGCCGCAGCACGCTTGGCCCGCCGGTACCTGTCAGCTGCCTCAGGAGTCCCACAAACCAACAAGGCCCGATAGGACTCCTTCTTCAGCCTGACGGCATCCCTTACTTCCCGGTGTCCACCCCGGTTTCGGGGATTGCCGCCGCGACAAGCACCGCAGACCCTTACGGCCACAGCTACGGGCAGCCGCATCAACAATGGAGGTGGAGAACATGGCCCACTCGGAGTCCATGGCTCCAACCTCCCCCCGGGATCAGAGAGAAGCTCTCCCGGAGGTGCGAATTGAAGACCCCCCTGACAGAAGGCTCCGCCAGACGTTCCCACAGACCCTCACGATACGCTTGGGCCTGCCAGGTCTATCCGGCTTCCTCCTCCGCCAGCGGATCCAACTCACAACCAGGTGGTGATCAGTTGACAGCTCTGCCCCTCTCTTCACCCGAGTGTCCAAAACACGCGGCCGGAGGTCAGATGACACGACAACAAAGTCGATCATCGACCTCCGACCTAGGGTGTCCTGGTGCCACGTGCACTGATGGACACCCTTGTGCTTGAACATGGTGTTTCGTTATGGACAAACTGTGACTAGCACAGAAGTCCAATAACAAAACACCGCTCGGGTTCAGATCAGGGAGGCCGTTCCTCCCAATCACGCCCCTCCAGGTGTCACTGTCGTTACCCACATGGGCGTTGAAGTCCCCCAGGAGAACAACGGAGTCCCCGGTGGGTGCACTGTCTAGTACCCCCCCCAGGCACTCCAAGAAGGCCGGGTACTCTGCACTGCTGTTTGGGCCCGTAGGCTGCCACAACAGTGAGAGACCTGTCCCCGACCCGTAGGCGCAGGGACGCGACCCTCTCGTTCACCGGGGAGAACTCCAACACGTGACGGCTGAGCTGTGGGGCAATGAGCAGGCCCACACCAGCTCGCCGCCGCTCCCCGCGGGCAACGCCAGAGAAATGGAGAGAGTCCAGCCCCTCTCAAGAAGTTGGGTTCCAGAGCCCAAACTGTGCGTGGAGGCGAGGCCAACTATATCTAGTCGGTAACGCTCAACCTCCCGCACAAGCTCAGGCTCCTTCCCCCCCAGCGAGGTGACATTCCATGTCCCCAGAGCTAGTCTCCATGTCCGGAGATCGGTCGTCGGGGGCCCCCCGCCGTCGACTGCCACCCGGATCACTATGCACCGGCCCCTTATGGATCCTCTCGCGCGGGTGGTGGGTCCACGTGAGGACGGCCCCACGTCGCTCCTTCGGGCTGAGCCCGGCCGGGCCCCGTGGGGAAAGGCCCGGCCACCAGGCGCTCGCTGTCGAGCACCCACCCCAGGCCTGGCTCCAGGGTGGGGCCCCGGTGACGCCGGTCCGGGCGACGTAACTGGCCTTGCTTTTTCACTCTTCATAAAGGGCTTCTGAACCGCTCTTGGTCTGACCCGTCCCCCTGGACCTGTTTGCCATGGGTGACCCTACCAGGGGCATAAAGCCCCCGACAACATAGCTCCCAGGATCATTCGGGCACTCAAACCCCTCCACCACGTTAAGGTGGCGGTTCAGGGAGGGGGGCGGTTCATGATAAATGCATAATAATAATAATGATAAATGCATAATAATAATAATGATAAATACATAATAAAAAAGTAACAATGCTAAAAATACAAAAGAAAAAAAAGATGGCAAACAATTTGTGTCAGGTAAGGTACAATATACAGATATGTGTATGTACAAGTAAAATAAAACACAAAATAGGACATATAAAAAAGATGTGGATGTTTTGTCTTGATTTTAAAGGAAATATAGGGAGTTGGTTAAGAAATGTCTTGCCCAAGGACACAACAACACCATCCGTGGACGCTCAAACCGCATTGTCAACCTGTGGGTCAATGGATCGGACAACTCTATCAATTATGTTGTGGGAGTGGGATTCAAACCACAACCTTCAGATCAGTGAACAAATGTTCAACCAACTGAGCTGCTGTCACCCCTTAATAATCTTAATGTTTAAAAAAATATGTGCATTGCCTCACAAATAAAAAGGAAAAAAAGCTTCTAAAACATATTACAGACATATTATACACCATATATTCCCAGGTTTAAAATATTGTGGATCAAATTGTATATTGTTTATCTATATATATATATAAACAGGTAAGTGCCATTTGAAAAAACAAAAAAAAGTCATCAGAGGCCAGTAATTTACTCTTAGTATAGCTAGCTCCTCCTTTCAGACAGATATAAGGCAGTGTAAGTAATCTGACCAGAACTGAAGAAGCAGCTTGGATGAGCAGCCAGACATATTCTCCTCTTAGTATAGTAATATTTTCAAAAGCCAAAAGGCCAAAACATAATTCCATCCCTTACTGATAAAATCCACTTTACATTACTGTCATTCTAATATCCCATATCTATCTCTAAAACATGGTAACAAAAAAAAACAAAAAAAAAACATTTTGGACATGTTTCAAAATGGAGATATCTGTTTTCCAGCTTTAAAATAATTAATCTTTGGGTTAAACTAAAGTGTTCATAACGGATTCCTACAAAATTTGGGGAGTAAATTGGATCCACAACAAGAAGAAAAAAATTACGTCACACACAAGGGCCATTTTTCTCGGTCGGACCTAAAACCTAAAAAGAAACCTAAAACAGGCACAGGCATTGGTCTAGACAGCTCAAATTCACATCACACATGCGTGACTCTGTCCTTACATTCGTGGTTTCTCATGAATAATGACTTTTGTGTGGTTTTATATAAGACAAAGACACACACCACAAATCAAAGCCACTTCATGTTTCACTTTCCTTCAGTTGTAGTTTCAGTTCCTTTATAGCATGTAACTGCACCATCACCTCACCCTGCTCCTGTTTTCATGAGGCAAAAATACACAACTGAAACATACGGGGAACTATTTAGGGGTTTTTTAGTTGCTTAGTCAACCAAAGATTATGATGGACAGAAGCAGAAAGGACACATGTAGATTTGGGAAGGAATTGTTTTTTCTGCCTTTTTTTACAAACAAGTAATCTATCTAGGTATACTCTGATCATAGACACAGTTTTTAAATCTTTTGCTAATTCCACACCCCCTTTCAGTCAAGCAATTTATACATTATCCTGGGGGTGATGCTAAATGGGGGCACTGCTCTGTCTGAAGCTTTGTTAGACTTTTTTCTGAACTTTATTTTAACAGAATCTGACCAGAAATAACTGACTTAATTGGAACTACAACAGGTGAGCTGATGTGAGCTGTCAAACAAGTCTCTCACACATAACAGTTACAAGCTAACTAGCGTTAGCCAACAGTTTTTCAGTTTCAGTTAGTCGCACCTTTTTCTGGTTGAAAATCTTCTAAACAGGACCATAAACGCTCGGATTGATCACAGGCACCTGCAAATGTGCTGTTTAAATCCATTTTATGTTTTTTCTCAAGTTTGCAAACCATCTTAAAAAAAATTTCAGCAGTGTTTGCCAATGTGTGTATTGTGTTACCATGGAAACTGCTGAACATTCTCTCGTACACATACATGCAGAACACCCCCAGCGTGATGCACAGATCCAAGCCTTCAGTCGATTTTAGCCCTATAAATTGCTGTGGTATTTTCTAATAGTAAAATCTTTAAAATATAAAATAAGGGTGTGACACAAACAGATGTCTTCACAAATAAAGATTTAGGATAAAGAAAGCCAAAATATCACAACACTCACCTGAACCTGTCTGAAAATTCCCTGGTTAAACTCGTCCAGGTACTTGACGTGCCACACCAGGAAGGAGCCGTCCACCGGGTGAATGGTAAACAGCATGTCGGGGCTTTTGTTCCAGTCGGTCATCAGCGTCTCCATCTTCCTCTCCAGGAGCATGGAGGGCAGGGGCAGGCTGGAGCTGGAGCCCGGGGAGGAGGCTTTGGTGCTCCCCTGCTCCCCTGGCTCTGCCTCCTCTCCGTGCTCAGAGGAGGCTTTGTCGGACATCTCATCCAGGTCTATGTACAATGGGACAGTTACAAGTTAGTCAGGATTTCATGTTTTTTGATTTGTATTTATCTACAACAGTTTGAGCTTCTGTGTTTTGGGTCACTACTGTTTTTTTTTTTATTTCATTTTGTGTTATATTATCATAGACCGTATAAAGAAGTAGAAGTGTAAGTGAGAAGTGAGTGTGACGTCGCCCATAGTGTTTGGCTCCAGTCAAATTAAGCTCATCAAGGCTAGAGCAGTTATAGCGATGAATTTGGAGCAGAGTTCTATAGTTGGAGTAATGACCGCGAGTATCATAGCAACCAAAGAGCCAATAAAGAGCAGCTTTTGAAGGTAATGCCCCTTCCCGTACCGCTGGTTTGGCACGGGGCCCGCATTTAGCAACACTATCAAAGCTGTTGCTAATGCTAATGGGAGCGACGTCAGGGAAAGAAGGCGCCTGATTTGTCTCATATTAATGTTCTTAACTTGATTTACAGACACAATAGCGAAATAAATAATACCAGAGTCAAGTAGAGTGGACTAATACAAAAATTTTAAGCCCAAAATATTGAACCTGACAGCAGCAGTTACAGAGAAAGGTGCAACAGTTTTGTAATGTAAAGTGAATTGGAGTCAATAGAGCCAGAAGCGCTCACATGATCACTTCCTATTTGGAACGCGGCGGCTAGCAGATTAGCTATGGCCATTTATATATTCAGTCTATGAATGTTTCAAATTAGGACATTATGTAGCAAAATTCTTACTGTCATAATTATCCAGAACTGTTAAAAGCAAAAATGACTTATTGTGGTTGAGGCTAGATAGTTCCAGGGCTGTCTCCAGAGCCATTCAAATCACACATGTGCTAAGAGGCAGATTATTTGCTCAGATTAGCAATGAGGGTTTTTTTTTACTGTAAGTGCTATCTTAGTCGTACCAAATTCAAATTTCATAGGGGATCCGTCGGGGTCTATCGGATCGTCTGTGGCTTGTTCTAGTTGTTGCTCTGTGAACTTGCGGAGTTGCAGCATAAAGAGGTCCATAGAAGAGGTGAAGCTTAGGTCCTTATTGTTGAGCCAGTGCACCACGAAGCCCCCACCCCCAGAGCCGTCGTCGGAGTTAAACGCTGCAGCATCGGCCAGGGAAGGAATATCTGAGGAAAGACAAAACCACACAAGTGAAGCGGACATTTTGGTGCGGGATTATTAACACATTAAAGGTCCTATATTACGCAACACTGACTCTTGTGAGCTTTAAGCCATGTTATAATGTTGTTACCTCCTCAAAAACAGACCTGGAGTTGTGTTTTGCTTCATTCATACACATCTGAGTAACTCTTTATTATTAGTCTGTCAAGCTCAAAACGCTCTGTTCCACCTTATGATGTCATGAAGCGGTAGTTTTCAAGTTAACAGCTACTTTTTCCTTTTGTTTTATTGGCCATTAACCGATACCAGTGTAGGGACAAAAATGGCACTTATTTCCTTAAAACACAGTTGACTTATTACAAAATGGATCCAATTATGGTATGCAGCTGTTATAACTGAACAGCTTTGTAAGGATAAAAGTTCAAACATTATGGCATCTTCTGGAGTCAAAATCAGCCTGTAAATAGTCTTATTACATCAAATTAAGGGCTTAACCAATATGGAACCGAGATCCAGTCAGCAAATCCAGCAAATTTTTCTGTATTTGCACCGATGCAGAAAAATCCCTAATCATGTCAATCAGAGCAAAGCCTACAGGTGAGTAACGAGCCTTTTCCTGTTTTTCATACTGTAAAAACACTACTTTAAATGCTAACAGTTTGCATCATCTGCTTTGAGCTCAAATAATGGAAAAGTTATACAAGTAATAAACTGTGAACAAACACATAACACAGAGCTGAGTGTACCTGTGTTGGGGTTAATACTAGCGGAGATGTGGAAGTGGCAGAGGGAGTTGCCGTGGTGGGCCAGGTGCCTGTGTGTGTGCGGGTCGTGGGTGCCGGCCTGAGACGGCAGCAGCTCACTGTGGGTCACCAGAGCAGAGGACCGCCTCCGGCCTCTGCGCAAGTGCTTCAAGTGATGGATCGACTGCAAGAAGAAGAACAAATATGTAAATTAAATGGCTCTTAAAGGTCCGATATTACGCAAAATTGACTCTTGTAAGCTTCAAGCCATGTCATAATGTTGTTACTGTATCAAAAACATACCTGGAGTTGTGCTTTGTTTCATTCACACATGTCTGAATAACCCTATTATTAGCCTGTCTATATCTCCAAAGCTCAAAATGCTCTGTTCCACATTGTGATGTCATGAAGTGGTAGTTTTCAAGTTAGCAGCTACCTTTTTTCCAGAAGAGGTTAGCAATTCCAGCTCTGAAGTTATCCAAATAATTCTAGTGAAAGTGTGTGGAGTTTAAAAACACGGTGGAGCATTTCCTGTTTTACCACATGACATCACAAGGTGGTACAGAGTGTTTTCTGTAGGAGAGTAGACTCAGCCTAACAAAACTCTATTCCAGGTATGTTTGTGATGAGGAAAGAACATGATAGCATAGATCAGAAAACAGCGTAATATCTTAATATCTTTAAGGTCAAAATAAGCCTGAAAACGAGCTTAATCGTTCAAGAATCAGGAAGTGCACTGTTGGTATGCTAATGTGTGTTAGAAATACAGTGCAAACTCAACTCTGACCTTTGGAATTTGTGAAAAGTGCTTATAAACTCAATGCTGTGGATAGTCAGGATGTTAGATGAGGATACGTGAGGACACATTTTGAACTGCTATAAACCTTTTTAAAATAAACTAGTTCTGTTTTTCATATTTTTAAGACAGAAAAACTTAGACAAAGCATCAAAATTGTGGTGCTACATTGAAATGACATTGACTCAAAGACCATGGAGAATAGAAATGAATTTTGCCTTATCGTTCTCCCCTAAATTAGAGAAAATATTCACAAGTAACATACCTCCAAGGCATGTTGTATTTTGTCCTTTCCTCCGAGTCCTGGCAGACTGGAGCTGAAGGACTGAGAGTTCTCAGATATCTGTCCCCCCAGCAGACTGTCCTCCGGCAGCAGGGTCTCGGACCAGAGCCGGCAAACGCCATCTTCACACGATGTCAGCAGGACATTGCAAACAGAGCCTCTGGAAAAACACAAGAGGTGCAGAATGACACTACAGTTTTATACTAAAATACATAATTAGGACACAGTTAGTCCTTTCTGGAATAGTTTGGGAATTATCTTGATCTATTCGTCATCGTCATTTGGCTTGTATTATTTTGTATGGAGCTGCTGATCTTGACAGCAAATAGGTTCTACAGGGACGACAGAGCAGTTTTAAAGTTTCCCAGAGAATTGGTGCAGTGTTTGACTCGTTGTTGCACATAAACATTGAACATTTGACACAAACAAACCTACTTCATATAATATTTTCTCCATTAAAAGGAACAGGATTTGAGGTACGGAGGAGGCGAGGTCAGTCAGGTATGGAGGGGCGAGGTCAGTGAGGTACAGAGGTCAGTGAGGTACGGAGGGGTGAGGTCAGTGCTGTACAGAGGTCGGTGAGATACGGAGGGGTGAGGTCAGTGAGGTACGGAGGGGCGAGGTCAGTGAGGTGCGGAGGTCAGTGAGGTACGGAGGGGCGAGGTCAGTCAGGTACGGAGGGGCGAGGTCAGTGAGGTACAGAGGTCAGTGAGGTACGGAGGGGCGAGGTCAGTCAGGTACGGAGGGGCGAGGTCAGTGAGGTACAGAGGTCAGTGAGGTACGGAGGGGTGAGGTCAGTGAGGTACGGAGGGGTGAGGTCAGTGAGGTACGGAGGGGGCGAGGTCAGTGAGGCACGGAGGGGCAAGGTCAGTGAGGTACGGAGGTCAGTGAGGTACGAGGGGCGAGGTCAGTGCTGTACAGAGGTCAGTGCTGTATGGAGGGCCGAGGTCAGCGAGACAATATATCAGCTTGTAGCGTTTCCTTACTTGGGCATAAACTTGCTCGTCTTCCTCCAGGACATCCCGGTGACCGATCGGGGATGGGCCAAATAAACAAAAGAGAAGTGCACAGTGATGGCCTTCTTATCAGACGGGTCCTGGACCACCACAGCGGAGCGCCACCCGGTGGAGGGGTACCACACTTTGAGTAAACAGTCATCCTAGGACAAAGCAGATCATTAGCGCAAGAATTATAATCAAATTAGGTACAAATAGCTTTAGCCGAGTGATGTCTCCTGTTTTGGGCTAATTGCTGTTGCTAACTGAGCTCCTTAAAAGCTTAGATAATGAGTGTGCTGACTCTGCAGATGCTAAACAGCAAAAATCTCACAGAAAGGAGTCATATTGCCAACATAATGCCCATGTCACACAGTAAATGGTAAACAAACAGGACGTAAAAAGCACCCAGAGAGTTTGGCTCCAGTCAAATGAAGGTCATCAAGGCTAGCAGTTATAGCGGGCAATTTGGAGTCGAGTTCCATATTTCGAATTCTGACAAGTATCATAGCAACCAAAGAGCTGGTTTAGCAGGAAGTGGGCGCTTAGCAACACTGTCCATCAAACCTGTTGGTAAAGCTAGCGTGAGTGACCTCGGGGAAAGAAGGCGCTTGATTTGTCTGCTATTAATGTTCATATCTTGAGTTACGGACACAAAAGTGAAATAAAAAACGAAAATCATTTAGAGTAAGTTAATACAAACATTTTAAGTTTTTCAATGTAAAGTGAAGTGGAGCCAGAGTGGATGGAGCCAGTGTGCTCATGCTCACTTCCTATTTGGAACGCAGCCGATAGCAATTAGCTATGTCCATTTATATATACAGTCTATGGATATGACTGAATCTTGATCAAATGTTATTAAAATGTAATTAATTGCACAGCCCTAACTATGCTAACCAGTCCACGACCCGGGCGATTACATGTCGTCATAATCATACCTTTCCAACTGTAGCAAAGTACTCCCCATCTGGAGACCACTTGGCGATATGAATAGATGCAGCAGTTCTGGAAAACACAGTGAAAATATTGTAATGATCTGATGTTTTGTGTTTAGTTCAGAGTTGACACCGTTTGTTGTTCATGTAACTGTTTATGTGTTGTTAAAAGTCCTATATTACAAAAATGTATTGTTGTAGCTTTAAGCCATGTTATAATGTTGTTACCTCCTCAAAAACAGACCTGGAGTTGTGTTTTGTTTCATTCACACATGTTTGAGTAACACTTTATTAGTAGTCAGTCTATCTCCAAAGCTCAGAATACTCTGTTCCACCTTGTGATGGAAGTTTACAAGTGGAAGTTTACAAGTTAACAACCTAATTTTAGTTTAGTAGAGACTGGCAATTCCAGAGTTGAAATCATCCAAATGATTCAAGTGAAGTGTGTTTCGAAGTGTGTTTAAAAGCGTAGTGGAGCACTTCCTGTTTTACCACATGACATCACAAGGTGGAACAGAGTGTATTTTGTTTGAGAGAAGAACTTGAACACCTAAATATACAGGATTTGTGTGTTGAACAACATTATAACACAGATCAGAAAATAGTGTAATATGGGCCCTTTAAAATGTGATTTTTTTTAAAACCGAGACATTTTAAGTACTGATATTTTTGCCTGAGAAACGGTACTTTTTGATACCTCAGTCAGTTTCTGCTTACTGATATTTTGGTATGAAACTGCCATCACTATTCCCCATTGCTACACTCATCTTTGGATCATTAATTTTTGTATTTTCACTTCTCCTGCAGCGTCCACGTGCGCCTGTCAGCTGGTGTTTGGTGAGTGTTTGGGTTCGTACTTGTGTTGCTGATATCAGAGTTTGCACTTCCTTCTCGGTGGCTTCACTCATTCGTGTGTCATCAGCTGACAATTAGTAATAGGCTTTGTATGTGTTTGTTTGGTAATGAGAGACACACAGAGCAAACAAAAGGAAACGGTGGACCTGTATTGTGGCTAACAGGCTATTCAAAGAGAAAGGGATGGAAAAATCGAGATAAGTCTGCAAGCCTATGGCCTTTTGGTTTAGTGGAAACAGATACGACAGATTATATTTGTGTTAGATGTGCTAGACAATGTGCTACTATACAATGAAAATATTTAAACCCAACTGCTAAAAATTTTACTTTAAACTCTGCTAATTATGGAAAGAATGTAGACTCTTTATACAGCTCATATATATTATTCAAAATTGACTCTTGTGAGTTTTAAGTCATGTTATAATGTTGTTACCTCATCAAAAACAGACCCGGAGTTTGGCAATTCCAGGGCTGAAATGATCCTAATGATTCTAGTGAAGGTGTGTATGGAGTTTAAAAGCACAGTGGAGCACTTCCTGTATTACCAACATGATGACATCACAAGGTGGAACAGAGTGTTTTCTGTTTGAGAAGAACTCAGCCTCAACATGCAGGGTTTGTGTGTTAAAAATGTGTGAATGAAACAAAACACAACTCTAGGCCTGTTTGTGATGAGGAAACAACATTAGAACACAGAAAACAGCGTAATATGGGCTCTTTAACAAAGAGACTGTAGGTTTGAGGCATTGTGGGATATTTTTAGTCAGTCAAAGAAAGCGTTATAAATGCAGACTGCATTGAAGTGAACGATGAAACAGTAAATGTTTCCGTACTTGCACTGCCACACACAGGTCCAATCGTTGAGGACGGGGTGGTGCTTGTCGTCTGTGCTCTGTCCGTCCTCCTCCTCGATCAGGGCGTCCGAGAGGGGAGGGGCCCACAGCTGGAGCCGCTCTGTGGCCGCGAGGATACGGTTCCCTGAGCACAAGTACACAACAGGTCACACACACAGTACAATTATTACTACTACTACTGCTATTATTACTACTACCACTACTACTACTATTACTGCACCTATGCTCACTTCCTATCTAGAACGCAGTGGCTAGCAGATTAGCTATGTCCCAATTCAACGGCTGCATACTTCTAAGGGCAGACGAAGGGTGCTCCTCCGTGTAGCCTCCGGACTGCAAAGGCCGTGCCGAAATGGGACAGGCCTGCACCAAGAAGCGTACGTCAACCACGGTCTGTG
Organism: Periophthalmus modestus; assembly: GCA_019594935.1. NCBI lineage: Eukaryota > Metazoa > Chordata > Actinopteri > Gobiiformes > Gobiidae > Periophthalmus > Periophthalmus modestus. Next base: position 2,936,411 of record JAIEZT010001214.1, on the reverse strand, counting down.
CGTTTTCATTACGTCACTAACATTATGTCGCCTAGCAACCATGACAGCTGCTGACTCCATTTTTCCTGTAGAAGAAGTGACGCACGGTGCATGATGGGATATAGAAGGCCGCGAAGTCTGCTCGGATGCACACTTCGTTCACGACGGATCTTCATAGAAACGCAGAGCATATTTGTCGGCCGTATTTGTGAGGTGCATGAAATGGGACAGGCCTTGTTGCGCTGGAAGTGACGTAAGTGCCCTTCAAATGCAGCCTACGAAGTGTGCAGCCCTTAAAATGAGACACGGCTACAGTCTATGGCACTTACTCATGTGCAGTATACACTGTTACACAAAGACATGGTTTAATACAGAACGGACTGGTGATCAGGGAGAAGTTCTGCAACCAGCTAGTCCACAATTATCATTATTATTTTTTTTTGTTTTTTGTTAGTAAACTAGGACAATTAAGTCAATTATGTATACTCTGCCTTTAATATTTTTGTTCTGATTTAATAACAGTGCTGCCCTTGTGTTAGGTCCTGTTCTTGTCCTGGTTTACTTCTGGTCTATTCCAGGTTTAGTGTCACATTCCAGGTAATTTCAGTAGTTTTTAAGTGAATCAAGCAAACAATAGTCATCACAGAGAAAAAAAAAAAAACACATAATGGAAATATTGTTCACTGCACCCACAAACACACGCCTACACATGTTGGAAGCAAAAAACATTCTGTGTAATGATAGGAGGAGTTTGTGTACGTATTTGGAGGTTCACAAAACCTATTAAATTCTGCAGACTTTTAGCAATCAATGCATTCAATAGAAGCGTATCATGAGCTGTGCGTCGCCAACAGCAGTAAACACAAAGGCGGCCAGACTCTGACGAAGATTTATTGCAAGTGAAACCAATGGATCAAGACCACTGCAGTTCTGGTGCTACAGGGAGGAGCTGCAGAGTCTCTCATTAAAATACTACAGTCCACATTATTGCATTAATTATTCCAGTAATGGGTTAAGAAGGCCTTCATCCTGCCTCAGTGTAAAAGCCTTTAATGGGAGTACAAGGCGTGACAACATCTCAGTGTCTACTGGTTGTTGCCCAGTTCTAGCAGTAATTCTATTTAATTTCTGCATTTTTAGTTTATTTTAGTTTATTTTCGGCTTGTCATGATAATTACTATATCAACTTATCGTTTTATATATTAAAGGTCAATATTTAGCATGTGTAGTACTTTTTCTTTGCACAACTGGGACATTTTTGATTATTTTTTTGTCTATGATAAGATTTAAACCGTAAAAGACTGAATTGATAACATCTACGTTTCATTACACATACAAAGTAACGACTAAAGAGTTTCATTCTGCTGTTTATTTACTGCAGCTCATGATGTTTTAACATTTTATTATTGTGGATTTAGAACAGTTTTTGTGGTTTAAATGTGTTCTTATGTTATTAGTTTATCTTTACTTCAGCAATATATCAAACTTCAAATTTTGTTATCGTGACAGGGCTAGTTTATTTGCTTACTTATCAGGAAAAGTGCACATAAAAAACACAAAGCGGTCATATGTTTGTGCCTGGTTATCGTAAAAATGCTCATCTCCATCTCCAGTTCCTTTACAAGCTGACGTCATTAATGGCATAGTTTTAGTATTATAAAATCAAACCCACATTATTCTAGTAGATATATAGGAGGAGTGTATAAATAAATGTAGGTATCTGTATTTTTTATGCTTGGGCCATAATAGTATATTACCTTTTGCCTTTTACTATCAGATCACTGAACGTTTTTTATTCTGCCTCTTCTCTTTTAATGCTAATTTTATGATGATTATTTATGTTCTGATTTGTTGTATTGTGATTTTTAAGTCTTTCTTATTCTGTAAAGCTCTCTGAATTATTTTGTGTACCAATTATGCTATACAAATAAACTTGTCAGTGACTAAAGGAGCCAAACTTTCCTTCACACATACATGTATTTAAATAGCTCCACAACGCAGCAAAAATCCCTGGTCTCGTCCTCTTATCTGTTTTTGGGAGAGTGCCGTCGCCGTGCAAGCAGGATCACTTCTGTTTATCATCTTCAGACTCACTGGGTCCAACTCACATAAAGAAGAATCAAGCAAATGGCTTTTTGGCACACGATTCTCATCAGGTAAAAGGCTCTGAAGCTCGAGGGAGCCATTTTATACAAGGAGAGAAGTGATTGGTTAAAGATTTTCAATGACAAAGCTTTATCTTGAGACATATTTTGACTCCAGTGTACTCTCTCTCTCTCGCGCTTGCACAAAATGAAATGAATGATTTGACTTTCTGAATATAAAAATGCGTTTTGGTCCTTTGAAATTTGAGGGCTACAAGCAAAGTGAATGGGAGTGAAGTGAGTTTGACAAATGTTTTCAAATTCAAAAACAAGGCTGGCACAAATGGACTAACAGAATAGAGCTAAGGCGCTTTCAAATACACATTTTCAAACTGACACATTCATACAGGCCAGAGAGGTGAAGGTTAGTGTGTTGCCCAATGACACATCGGAAACAGGGAACGCTGAGTGTGAGAGCTACTGGATTTACTTAAATTCAGAATATTTAGAAGATTTCCCATATCTTTGGTCACTGGGGTAAAAGGTCAAATTTTATACAGCGCTTTTTTACCTTCAAGGAACCACTCACTCATTCACACACACATTCAAATGGTGTAAGTGTCTTGCCCAAGGACGCAAAGACAGGATTCATCTGTGGGAGCTGGACACGCACCGCCAGCCTGTGGGTCAGTGGATGAAAACTCTTGAAATAGGAACAAAATCCCGACTAACTAAACAAATTAAACGATTCAAAACAACAAGACAAGAAGTCATGAAGTCTTTTAGATTTAAATCCAATACAAAAAATAAAGTTAAGTCATATCAGAGAACCACATTACGGACTGGGACGGAGGAAACATCACTGGGACAGAGGACAACAAACATCGTCGATGGTTTGAGGAGGCAATAGAAATACAGCAACGTGCCCACGGGACTTTAAACTGGGACAAGGGGGCTTATTTACTCTCACACACCAGGGATACTGTCCTGAAGGACTCAGACTGCAGATGGCGCAAAACCTGTTTATATCAGCTAACCGGACACGCCACAGCAACATCATGTGACCACTCAGAGGCGCTAGTGAGCCGTCCAAACTGTCATGTATGAAAGACCAGCTGAACCTCAGTGGATCATATGTTCTTTCCTTCAACTTCAACACTTTACTAGGTCCGCGAAGGGCAATTATTTCACTGTCAATGATAGAGATAGACCGATCTGGGCGATATTTAGACTTTTCAGGGTATGTGCTATCGGCCTTAAGTCTCCAGTACAAGCCGATATTTTATTTTGGTCGGTTTGCTGCCTAGAACATACACACAAAGCTTTATTTTAAAATTTTAGTACAAAGAGACAGCTGCACTAACCATGATACACTGGTCTCTTATAGGTTTGTGGTTAAAAAAAAAAAAAAAAAAAGGGTTTGCATTGAGTTGGTAGTAAAGAATTTGGGGAAAATAATCAAAATCATATCGACCCAAAAGTATCGGCAGAGTTTATCTGCCATCGGTTGCTTTGGATTCTAAACAATTGGTATTGGTAACGACATCGGCCACGGAAAAACCCATATTGGTCTCTGTCTATCGATCTCTAGTTAGTGATGACAACCAATTTATACGACCTCACAGTTCATAAAAAGATCACTTAAGTTAAATATGAAGTTATATGGTGCAGCATGATGTCATTTCCTTTATAGTTTATTTAAAAGAACAATAACAATAGGAACAAAAGACTTTTTTTAGTCCTTTTGTTCTACATCTGGGCAACGAGTATCTCCTGCCTGAGGGGAGGGCCTTAAACACCTCTTGCGGGGGATGTGTGGGCTCTGCCAGGATTTCCTTAGTAACTGTCTTGCTCCTGTGTGAATGATTTTGTGATTTGTATAGTTTTTGTGTAACAGTGAGTGAACGTTGACACAGCGGTAGTACCTTGAGGGTCCCAGGCCAGGTTGTAGGTGATGGAATCGAGGAAGAACTGTCCGGTCTTTTGCCACTGATAGTTAAGCTGCAGTTAGTAACAAGAGAGCACACACACCATGCATTGTTATAGGCACACGTGATTAATTTAAAACCAGAAAAACAAAAAAAATTAAAACATAAAATAATAATAAAAATAAAAATAATAATAAAGAAATAAAATTAAATTAAACTAAATAAAATAAAAATAAAAAAAATAATAAATTAATAAATAAAAATAAATAAATAAATAAATAAAATAAAATAAATACTGTGGCCTACCTTGTGGCGTTTGTTTGGGTTGGTCAAGAGAGGCTCAAAGATACAGACTGTGTTTCCGTAAGAGGCAGCGATCTAAAAATAAAGAGGCGCCATCACCACAACATTACTCACCCCATCAACAGCACTTATACAGGCCCGGGGAAGAGAGGATGAGAGGGGAGAGGAAGAGAAGGAGAGAGGAGGAGGAGGAAGCAGGGTAGGAGGGAGGAAAGGAGGCAAGAAGAACAGGGAACAGAGGATGAGGGAAGAGAAAGAGAAGTAGAGAGGAGGAGGAGGAAGTCGGGTAGGAGGGAGGAGAGGAGGCGAGAAGAACAGGGAACAGAGGATGAGGAAGAGAAAGAGAATGAGAGAGGAGGAGGAGGAGGAAGCAGGGTAGGAGGGAGGAGGCGAGAAGAACATGGAACAGAGGATGAATGGGGAGAGAAAGAAGAAGAGAGAGAGGAGGAGGAAGCCGGGTAGGAGGGAGGAGAGGAGGCGAGAAGAACATGGAACAGAGGATGAATGGGGAGAGAAAGAGAAGTAGAGAGGAGGAGGAGGAAGCCGGGTAGGAGGGAGGAGAGGAGGTGAGAAGAACAGGGAACAGAGGATGAGGGGAGAGAACGCGAAGAGAGGGAGGTAGAGGGGAGTAGGAGAGAGATGGTAGGAGAAAGAACAAAGGCGAGAAGAACAGGGAGGAAAGGATGAGTGGAGAAGAGGAGGATAGAGAGAGAGGAGGATAGAGACGGTAGGTGGGAGGAGAGGAGGTCAGAAGAACAGGGAGGAGAGGAGGAGAAGAGACGATGAGAGAGGTTAGGAGGGAGGAAGGAAGGAGGGCAGAAAGGAGGAGGAGAAGAGAACAGGGTAGAGAATGGATGGAAAAGAGACATAGGTAGGTTAAGGTAAAGAGGAGAGAGGAGCAAGGGAGAGTGTGAAGAAGGCGGGAAAGAAAAGATGACTGAGGAGGAAGGAGAGGGAGGGAGAGAAGAAAAGGATGAGAGGAGGAGAAGAGATGAGGGTAGAGAAGGGAGGGAAAAAAGAGATAGGAGGGGCAGAGGAGGGGGGAGTAAGGGAGAGGGTAAAGAAGGGGAAAGAAGAGATGATTAAGGAGGAAGGAGAGGAGAGACGACAAGAGAAAAAGAGGTAAGAGAGGCGGGAAAGGAGAGATAAGAGGGGGTAGAGGAGAGGAGTAGTAGAGAGAGAGGTATAATAAAAGGGAGGAGAGATGAGAGGAGGAGATAGAAGGAAGCAAGACAGGAAGAAATAGAAAACAGACAAAGAGAAGAGGCAAAAGAGAGGAGGGTGAAAAGGAGTGGGAGATGAGAGAAGAGGGGAGGTGGAAAGGAGAGAAACAGGGCAGAGGACAGAGGGAGGAGAAGAGAATAATAGTGAGAGGAGGGGAGGGAGAGGAGGTGGAACTGGGAAGAAAGTGAGATGAGGATGATGAAGAGGAGGGAGGAGAGGTGAAGAGGGAGGAGAGGGAGACAAAAATAGATAGATGAGGACGAGAGGAAGGGAAGAAGGAGACGAGAAGCGAGAGGAGAGAGATAGAGGAAGGAGACAGACAGAGACTAGACTGAGCTGCTTCTCTACCTTCATCTTTCATCATTTATATCTGTAATCACTCCATCCATCTCTCCTCCTGCTTTATCTGGGTCTCTCCATATATCCTCCTTCCTCTAATTCATTTTTGGAGGACGTGTTTTTATTCATTTTATTTTATCCCTTCCATTTTTTCTATCCATTTTTACTACTTTCTTTATAAATGTGTTCCATATAAGAAGTAAAACATCTAAAATCAAGAATTCAAGAGCTTTTGAGAAGTAACTACACAGGGATGGGTGATATATTGGTGCTAACATTCACATTTCCAGATGGGGGCGAGAGACAGATTTATTGATTACACTACACATATATTTTGCCATGAAATATCTGGCCCCATCTGTGTAAATATATTTGACAGATAGAACACCCAGCAATCAGTAAATAGGGATGCACCAATCCAAGTTTTTAGTTCCGATATTGATACCAATTGCGATACTGTGACTTTAAGTATCTGTTGATAGCCTGGAAACAGCATTTACTCCTTAAAACTAATATAAAATAAGACAAAACTGATCCATCTCTCAAGTAACTACAGAACATCTTTGTAGAAATAAAACTTCAAGCATTTTGAGTTTCTGGCCTGTCTACAACCAGGAAATGGTCTTACATCAATTTCCATGTTCAAAAAGAATATTAACTGAACTAATATTTGTAAGCTGATATCCGATCCAGCAAATTTTTCAGTATCAGCGCCCAAGAAGTGGACTAAATGAGCATGACATCACCCATAGCATTCAGCTCCAGTCAAAAGAAGTTCAGCTAGCAGTAATAGGGGCCAATTTGGAGCCAAGTTTCATATTAAAGTTCCGGCCGTGAGTATCACAGCAACCAAAGAGCTAATCCAGAGCGAGGCTGTTGAAGGTAAAGCCCCTTCCCACCCATACGACTGGTTTAATAGGGAGTGGGAGCTTAGCAACGCTGTCAATCAAACCTGTTGCTAATGTTAGTGGGAGCGACCTCGGGGGAAAGAAGCCGCTTCATTTGTCTGTTATTAATGTTCATATCTTGATTCACAGACAAAATAGCAAAATAAAAATACCAGGATCATGTGGAGCAGGTCAATATAAACATTTTAAGACCAAAATAACCAGCATTAATATCCAATACTAATATCTGATCAGTGCATCTCTATCAGTAAATCTTTCCAATACATAGACATTTCAAACAAAGGAGCTAAAGCTAGGATAAGATTTAGAATGTGTTTCCTTCGCCTCCTTTCTCTCCTTCAGTTCTTATGCTTGTTCATTGTTTATTCATTGTTATTTCTTCAGTTGCTTCACTTCTCACCATCTGTCCCATTAACACTTAAGTTTGTTTTATAAAACTTCAGTAATCCGCCTTCTCCAGTTTGCTGTAGCTACTGTTCATTATACTCAACACTCAACCAAACACTAAGTCACGTTCTGTATGCATAACCCTCCGGCAGACACAGGAGGAGCAGAGGAGGAGAGGAGCAGAGGAGGAGAGGAGGAGAGGAGGAGAGGAGCAGAGGAGCAGAAGAGCAGAGGAGGTGAAGAGGAGCAGAGGAGGAGAGAGAAGAAAAGGAGAGGAGCAGAGGAGGAGAGAGCAGAAGAGGAGAGGAGCAGAGGAGGAGAGGAGGAGCAGAGGAGGAGAGAGAAGAAAAGGAGAGGAGCAGAGGAGCAGAAGAGCAGAGGAACAGAGGAGCAGAAGAGGAGAGAGAAGAAGAGGAGAGGAGCAGAGGAACAGAAGAGCAGAGGAGGAGAAGAGGAGAGAGCAGAAGAGCAGAGGAACAGAGGAGAAGGGAAGCAGAAGAGGAGAGGAGCAGAGGAGGAGAAGAGGAGAGGAACAGAGGAGCGGTGGAGAGGAGAAGAGAAGCAGCAGAGGAGAGGACAAGGAGAGGAGTACAGGAGCAGAAGGTCAGAGGAGCATTGAAGCAGAGGAGCAGAGAAGCAGAGGAGTGGAAGAGCAGAGGAGCAGAAGAGCAGAGGAGGAGACAGAGCAGAGGAACAGAAGAGCAGAAGAGCAGTCACAGTTGGAGGAGCAGAGAAGAGGAGAGGAGCAGAGAATTAGAGAAGCAGCCTCACTTGAAGGAGCAGAGGAGCATTGAACAGTCACAGATTGAGAAGCAGAGGAGCAGAGGAGCATTGAACAGTCACAGTTAGAGGAGCAGTCACAGTTAGAGATGAGCAGTCACAGTTAGAGGAGGGAAGGAGCAGTCACAGTTGGAGGAGCAGAGGACTTACCCTTCCGAGTTGGTGGGAGCACTCCACGCAGCCCACCTGGATGTTCCCGTTCTGAGCTCCGGGGATGATCTGCACACACTCGAAATCACTGGCCAAGATCACGACATCACAGCCCGAACCGTAGGCCTGTAACCGAGGAAGAGGGAGAGTGAGGAGCGATACAAGCAAATACTACTGCACATACCACAAAAAGGACAACGTGGCTCATTTGTAAAGCGGCAGGTTATAATCTAGTCAAACTGAAGCCACCAGTGTTGTCATGGTGATAACATTTAATTTCAGTACTAATGAAAAGGCTCATTACTCATTACAAATGTTGATATGACAATGAACATAAACGGTGCCATTTTTATGTAGCGTTTTTCCACCTTCAAGACACTCAAAGCACTTTACATCAAGGAACCACTCACACATTCATTGTACACAAACACTGGGGTAAGGTGGGTTAAGTGTCTTGCCCAAGGACACAATGACAGCCAATGATGTGAGAGCAGGATTCGAACCACCAACCTTCGGATCAAAGGGCGCTCTACCAACTGAGCCACTACCATCCTGCGATCATAGTACTGATCATACACGAGTAGCTACCAGAATAAAAATCAAGGTCGCAATCAATGTTTTTATTTGTGCTGCTTCATTTATTTCACATCATTTAAAGGTTCACTGTGTAACCTTGGAGGATCATATGCTTGTCTCCATGGAGATGTTATTGCTCTACCTGAAATGTTCCACAGTATGGCATTTAATGTATTTATGTCGATGGAGACAGGCATAAGTTACAGGTCAGATCTGTTGACAAATGACCCCTGGACTTTTTGAGTGATGTTTTTGTCAAGAGCAGAATCTGAACTGCCAATCTTTGGATCAATGGACAAACACTCTACCAACTGAGCCACTGTCACCCCACTTTATTTTAGACTATAGAATGCCATTTGCAACACATAGTAGTACTTACATTAGTGGTTTCTTGAATATTACTATGTGGTCTCATACTAGTTCTGTTGTCCACACTGTCCAAATCTTCAGGAAGGGTCTAATTTTCTTCAGTGTATATGATTTTCTGTGATAAGAATTGTTCAAAATGTATTAAACTACATATCTTATTAGGTACTGATAAATATCTTTGAATCAATTTCTTTGACAACCCTACTAGTTCAAATTGTCCTTGTCCAAAACACCCACTTTGCCTGTGCGACTGTGGTGACGAGACATGGGACGATAATGAAATTTTATGTGAGGATTATCATGGCCAAAATAATTGTGATTAAAAATTATATCGCAACAATGATTAAAGTTGTTATAGATATGAATAATCATAACTTTAGCAGAGAAAATTATGGATACGCAGGGCCATCAGCTGAAATTTGGAGGCCCGGGGCAATAAGCCTCATGTGGCCCCCCTGTAATACAAATTAATAGGAAGATGGTCCAATGCTGGGCCCTGGACAACAGACCCCTTTGTCCCCCCGTGGATAAGTTGTTTTTTTCTGCACATTCAGGTGATATAACGGCGATTATCTTTGTTGGCAATTATCACAATGATATAAAATGTCCCTGTCAGTCAGTCCCAGGGCAGCTGTGGTTAAAAAGTCCCACGTACCAGTTTGAGAAGATTGTAATTTGTGCTTTACATTGTTGAAAGTAGAACAAATCCCCACACCAGCACCTGTCAAATTGGTGAAACTCTTGCCTACAGCATGGAGCCTGATACACATACATAAACTGTGCTGCACACTCTTATATCAGAACAAACAATGACCTTTTCAACAGTGGCACAGCTACAGTAGTGTGTTTGCTGGAGTCTTTTTTTAAGTAAGATGCTGTTTTTGTCCAACCAGATATTGATACTAATATTGGTCTAAACTATAGACTGTATATATAAATGGACATAGCTAACCTGCTAGCCATCACGTTCCAAATAAGAAGTGATCATAGGTGCGCTTCTGACTCCAATGGCTCCAATTCATTTTACACTGGAAAACTGTCGCCCCTCTCTCTTCTTGCTGCTGCTGTCAGACTCATCATTTTGGTCACTATTGTGTCAGTAAATCAAGATATGAACATTAATAACAGACAAATCAGGCGCCTTCTTTCCCCCGTGGTCACTCCCGTTAGCATTAGGTTTGATTGACAGCATTGCTAAGCGCTCGCTCCCTGCTAAACCAACGGTGCGGGTGAGGCTCCAAAATTGTGCCGTATACCTGCTCTAGCCTCGATGAGCTTCATTTGACTGGAGCTGAACACTATGGGTGACATCACACTCACTTAGTCCACTTCTTTATACAGTCTGTGGTCCAAACCCAAAACCAAAAAGTGATCGACAAACTGATCCAAATATGATCTATAGTTTTCTTGAGCCAAGGTCACCTCTTTAATCACACTTCATACACTAGCTTCATACTGTCTTTAAGAGGCCACAATACTATCTTCTACTTCCTGAAAGTTCACAATTCACTGTGATTGGTTAGATTCAACTGCCACCCACGCCCTACAGAAGCTGACCAACAGGAAGAGTGGGGGAACAGAGCCACATTAAACAGAGAAAAATTGTATCACATATCACATAGCAGAGCTTCACGGGGATCAGGTCACATTTTGATTCTTATTGTCATATTGTACAGGCCTAAAGAATGATTTTTCCATCAGTAACTCCAGTTCACTTTTAGTACGTGAGCTGTTCATAGTCATATTCATGCACAAAGATAACTGAGGAGCCTAAATATGTCAGATAAAGTTGACCTAGTGATGAGATTTTCGGCTCCTTGTGGGATCCGAATCTTTTGGATCCGTTCTCTTCAAAGAGCCGTTCAAAAGACTTGGCTCTTTTACTTTTTTGTTCGTTCTTTTACTATGACAGAAGCCAATGTGAGAACTCATTTTATCTGTAAACTAATCACAGAGCGAAACGACTAAGCCTCAGATCTGTTAGAAATGGTTCAAACTGAGAGTGGGAGTGAGTTTACCCTTTGAAAATCAAATAAAAAAAAAACAAAACTGCTGCACTACAATAATATATATTTTAATTGTTATTATGTGTTTTTCTGCACAGATCTCTCTCATGTCGCCTGATTCTTGTGTTGATTCAGTGTTAATCAGGATAAAAATGCATAAAAAAAACTGGAAAATATTTGGTTCCTTTAAAAAAAACAGATCCGGTTCCAACTGTTCACATTAAGGAAAGTTCAAAGGAACTGACTCGCTCACGAACGCCACATCACTACAAAAAACTTCAAAGCAAATCAAAATCTTTCATTGATCAGAGGAGACAGAATAGAAGCCGTCAGCTGTCATCAATTACACCACACTCACTCTGATCAATAACATGCAACACGCAGAAAGAGATAGAGATGGAGAGATGGAGAGAGAGAGAGAGAGAGAGAGAGAGATCGCACTACACTCTCTCCGATCAATAATATGTGCAGAAAGAGATAGAGAGACAGATATTACACTACACTCTCTCTGATCAATAACATGTACAAAGAGATAGAGAGATGGAGAGATAGAGAGAGAAAGAGAGAGAGAGAAATTACACTACACTCTTATCAATAACATGTACAGATGGACTGAGATAGAGAGACAGATAAAGAGAGAGAAGGAATGAGAGATAAAGAGAGAGAGAGAGACATATTACACTGCATTCACTCTGATCAATGACATGTACAGATAGAAAGATAAGAGAGAGAAATAGAGAGATATACAGGGATAGAGAGATAGAGAAAGAGATAAAGAGAGAGATTAAAAGAGATAGAGTGAGAGAAAGAGATGGAGAGACAGACAGAAAGCGAGATAGAGGGAGATAAATAGAGAGACAGATACAGATAGATAGAAAGATAAAGATTGATAGACATAGAGATAGACAGATAGATAGATAGATAGATAGATAGACAGATAGGCAGATAGACAGACAGACAGACAGACAGATAGATAGATAGATAGATAGATAGACAGACAGATAGACAGACAGATAGATAGTTAGATAGATAGATAAACAGATAGATAGATAGACAGATAGACAGACAGACAGATAGATAGACAGATAGATAGAGAGATCGATCCATAGATAGATCGATAGATCGATAGATAGTCTGTTTTGTTGAGGCGTATAAAGAGGAGCAGTGGAGAGGCGCCGTAGAGCACGAGTCGCCTCCACCCGTCTTGTGTTTCATTATTCAGGAGAACAGAAGAAGAGCAGGGCACGTACAGGAGCGACCACATTACAGTCAACTACAGACGAATAAGAGACGCCCAGCAGTAACCATAGATAAAGGCATCAGGTCCTTCTCACACTTCTCTGTTTGGCTAAATCCAGCTGTCACTCACTTCTGTGTGATAGACCAGGCCCTGATAGTTTGCAGTGATGCGACGCTGGGGGTGTTCTACATTCATGTCAGTGGTGGAATGTTCAGCAGGTACCACAGTGACACGGCACGCATATTAGCAAACGCTGACAAAATGTTTTAAGATTGTCTGAAAACTCAAGAAAAAATACAAGGATTTAAACACCACATTTGCCATGATCAATACGAGCGTTTATGATCCTGTTTAAGTGTTTGATTTTTAACACTGATTTGATTTTTGCTGAGAGTGACTAACCGAAAAACTGTTGGTTAATGCTAGCTAGCTTGTAATGTTACAGTGTTTGAGAAAGATTTGTTTAGCAGCATAAATCAGCTCACCTGTTGTTTATGGTCAAATTGTATTTAAATAAAACAGACACAGACATCACACCTCCAGGGAATGTGGATGACTGAAGCTGCAAATGGCACATGCTCTGTAGTTACTTGCGAATATTCATTTTTTTTTTATTGTCAGGGTTATAAATGAAGGGTTAAACATTTCAGTAAATCTGCTGCTTGTTACAAAAGAAACATGATGATCACTATATTCACATATTGTTCTACATATAAAGCTGTAACAATATTTTTTAGGTCAACATTTATAATGTGTACTTTTTTCTTTGCACTACTAGGAAATGTTTTTTAGCTATATAATAAGATTTGAGCCGTAAAATGTTGAATTAATAACATCCATGACTCATTACAGATGCAAACTAACGACCAGAGTGTTTCATTCTGCTGTTTATTGACTGCCGCTCATGTTTTTTTAAATACATTTTAGAGCAGTTTTTCTAGTTTAAATCTGCTCTTGGGTTGTTGTGTCAGTGGCATAAATGAGTTTCAATATCATCGTTTACCTTTTATATATACTATATCAAACTTCGATCAACTTTGAGCCGTAAAATATATTCAGATTTCATACTGACCTTATTCCGCGAAAAGTTTTGGTGCTAAAATATTAAATAAAGTCAGTTGTTTATGTGAAATGTTTAACGTTTATGTGCAACAACAAGTCAAACACTGCACCGATTCTCTGGGAAGCTTTAAAACGGCACGGGAGTCCCTACAGAACCTATTTGCTGTCAAGATCGGCAGCTCTGTAAAAAATAATACAACGCAAATGCCGATGGCGGCGCCCACGGCAACTTCAGAATAAGGTGAATACTGAGTGATAAGTTGATATGGGAACAGCAACAGTCATGGAGTAATAAAGAAAAACATTAAAGACGGTGGAGGGAACAGTATGGGTGCTGTGACTGCTGTGGTCGTGGTCGTTTCTGCGCACTACGGCAGAATTAGGAGCGGTCACCGTCACGGGCCTGGACCCTCCTCCCTCACAGAAACACACACTGTACTCAGTCATGGTACGAGCTCAGAGGTTACAAAGCTAACTGTACGTGTCCATATTTACTGCAAGGACTGAGCGAGTGAGGACATACAGAGTGGGGTAGTGTTGTCACGATGCCAAATGTCAAACTCGATTTTGATACTAAGGAAAAGACCTGATACTCAATACAGTTGTCCCTCACTATATCGCAGTTCACCTTTCGCGGCCTCGCTGTTTCACAGATTTTTTTTGTGCAATTTTGCATGCTTTTTTACAGTGTATGAACATGCATTGTGTTCTGCGTCCTGATTGGCTGAGGGACTGTAGACCATTGTGTTGTGCGTCCTGATTGGCTGAGGGACTGTAGACCATTGTGTTCTGCGTCCTGATTGGCTGAGGGACTGTAGACCATTGTCCATCAGTCTCCTCCGTGTCTCCTGTACAGTACAGAATGTGTCAGACAAATTTACATAAATGTTGGATCGCAGTGTGACTCTGAAGTGCTGTATATTTGCAAGTTTTCTCCCCGACAAAGCCCACAATGTCGATGAAACATTCTGCACCGACAAAGGCACCGACGAAGGTTTGAACTTTGAGAGAGTTTAAACAAGAGAGAAATGTGAGAAAATGTTAATGCCTGTGTGAGAAAAGTGTATAAAGTGTGTGGTGAGGAGTTTTACAGCCAAGAAACATATAGAATAATTGTACAAAAAATAAAGCTCACTACTTCGCGGCCCATTGCGGGTTATTTTTAGAACATAACCCCCATGTTTTTTCATTGCCAATGACGATACTGATTGTTTAGAATCCAGAGCAAACTCTGGCTGATAAGATCTGCCGATGTTTTGTAGGACAGATTTAGATTATTTTCCCCATAAACATATGCTTTGAAATGCATAACATAAACATTGTCTATACTTTTACTCCTCTGCATAATTTAACTATAATAAGGAGAGTAAAAGAAAAATCAACTCTGTCAACTGGACAAAAAGTTGTTGGAGTGAAGAAGTCTCGCTGCTCATCTTCAGTTCTGGTCAGATTACTGCTGGACACTGCCTTATATCTGTCTGAAGTGAGGAGTAACTACAACGGAACTAACACACCAGTTTGTTTACAGTTTCTGTTTGTTGGCTAGCTCTGATGAGCAACACTAAGAGTGAACTGTACCTGAGTCATATTTTGCATAATCGTTCAGGGCCTCTACTGGGTGCTCTCACAGCTATTAGTATTGGCTGGCCCTATTACTGCTTAGACTTAGGTCTGAGGATAGAGTTATAAATAGGAGACAGATGATATTGATGATGGTAATAATGGACTCAGACTTGAACTTTAACAGCCACATCAAATCAATAACATCTGCAGCTTTTGACCATCTAAAAGCATTGCAAAAATCAAAGATATACTGTCAAAAAGACTTGGGGAGACTTATCCATGCATTTGTATTTAACAGGTTATACTGTAACGGCCTGCTCACTGGCCTCTCCAAACAAGTCTTAAGACAGCTACAGTACATCCAGAACACTGCTGCTCGGGTCTGACTAGAACCAAGAAGTACTTCACACCTGCGTCCTGTGCTCAGGTCTCTGGCTCCTGTGGCTCAGAGAATAGACTTTACATTAGCTGTTTGTGAACAAGCCTCTCCATGGACCAGCATCAAAGAACATCTCCCACATGATAGAGCCACATGAACCATCTCAAACTCTGAGGACTTCAGGGACCTGCCTCCTGCTGGTGCCCGGAAAAAAAATTTCAATAGAAAATTATTTTTAGACATCCATAACCTTGTTTTTACTACTAACCCATAATGCCGCTGTGTAATCTCATTTTGTGAATGCCATCATCACACTAAAGTATTAAAATAAAGCTTCATGCAGCAGTTGGTGAGCCCAAACCAAATATCAGACAAGGCACGAGAGGTAAGGCCATAATCAAACTCCTTGTTTAAAACCACAGCACTCATGTATAGCCCTGTACGTTAGACCTTGACTAGACCTTGAGTTTAGACCTGATTTAGTCTAGGTTTTAATCTGGTCATACTCAGAAAGACAAATATGGTGCTCATTAGTTTGAAAACCACAGTCCAAACCAACATATTCTATAGTCTATCTCTAGCTAGAACCTCAAGCTGTTTATTCAGCTACATGCACAAACTATATTTCTGTGTTGTTTAAATTCACTTATACCAAACCACTTGAAGTACATAGTAAAGTTATTTATGTACAGTGGAAAGTAGCCTACAACTGCATTTACTTTTGATTCCCACAGAAATAGAAAAAGGTTTTATTCTGACAAGATTTGGGGGGAAATGACATAATGAGATTTCAACACCAGTATAGTCATTGTTTTGTGTATCCTGTGTGTTTAGTGAAAAGTGCACTCCAGATCTGTGAAAGTGCTGACTTAAACAGGCACATTTCCTCTGTCAGTCTGAAGTCACTCACAGCAGCGGCTGCTTTCGGACATAATCACCTTGGTAACAGCTCTAGCGTGACAAAGCAACACAAACCAAACAAAGAACTAAAGACATGTACAGCAGGGCCATAGGAGACGTTTTCTGGCTTTGACTTTATTCTCATAAAATTACAACTTTAATATCGAAATGTTATGACTTTATTCTCGCAGCACCAACATATACAGTATATATCTATATATATATATATTTTTTTTTTATGTGACACCTATTCTCCGCCATACAAACTAAAGCCCTAACCAATAAACAGTAAGATGAAACCCATGGAAGACAAAATTATATTCTTGAAATATTTACATATAAAACAGTAATAAAAACAGCACCTTAAATGTCAACTTTGTCAACTCTATAACCAGGGGCGGCGCCAGGAGGGGGGATGGGGGACACTACTAGCCTCCCCTAGAATGGCGATGCACCTCCATAGCTCCCACAAAGATTTTTACCCTAGTTTCAAAGTGAGTATAATAAGCCTGTACAATCCCTGTCGTCCAGGTCTGATCCATTGTAAAATCTGTCAACTGGAAAAAATAAATAAATAAATAGTATAATAATACTAATAATAATAATAATAATAATAAATAATAATAATAATAATAATAATAATAATAATAAATAATAAAATAGATTAAAAAAATAATTAGGTGTTATTTAATACACTGATTGTCAACCCTCATGCCTATAAGACCAGGGAACCAGCTTTTTCACAGCATTTATGCACAAACAATATTAAAAAACTATGATTCATATTGTTTGCATTTTGGAGTAAACCATGAGACAGAGCAGTTGCAGTCATGTGGGTCGAGTACAAGCCTGAACTCGTCAAAGCAGATCAGCAGAAACACAAACTGCCCCAGCTCCATCAGATTGCAGAGTCCTGTGTCTAATGTGATCATGCAGTGTGTTGGATCACAGCTGCTCCCATGTGCGCAGTTCTTCATGTTTGGGTTCACTCTGGCTCTGAGTCAGCAGCCGGGCAGAAAAACACAACTATTTTTGCCCATATCGAAAGTACAATATCTGCTCTATCAGTGAGAGAGTCTGTACTTTGGTCCTAGTAAAATATCATATGATCGTAAAGACGCAGGAAACCCCAGAAGGAACAGTGTTATTTCCAAGGTTATTTCCAACTCCAACGCAAGGTCTAGGGCTGTACCATCCTGCTCCATCAACTCTGGCTCCAATTCCTCTCTAACTGCTGCTGCCAGACTCATCATTTTGGTCTTAAAATGTCCGTATTAACCTGCTCTATGTGATCCTGGTATTTTTATTTCACTATTGTGTCCGTAACTCAAGATATGAACATTTATAACAGACAAATCAGGCGCCTTCTTTCCCCAATGTCGTTCCCACTACCGTTAACAACAGGTTTGATTGACAGCGTTGGTACGCACCCTTTCCCTGCTAAACCAGTGGTGTAGGTGGGACGGGGTGTTACCTTCAACAGCATTGCTCTGGATTGGCTCTTTGGTTGCTATGATATTCGCAGTCAGTATTCCTAATATGCAACTCGGTTCCAAATTGGCCCTTATAACTGCTCTAGCCTCGATGAGCTTCATTTGACTGGAGCCGAACGCTGTGGGTGACGTCAAACTTCTTTATACATGGTCGACTAAAGACTTGTCGTGTGTATTGATTCATTGAATAAAAGGGGAGCGCTGCCAAAAGCTCTCAAAACGACTACAATCTTTTGCTAAAACATTAAAGTGACAAGTACAGTGAAGTGAAAAGGAACTAAAGTCCAGTCACTGCAAAAACTCCAGCTGACTCACGCCATGACTTCTCATTTCTGTTCTTGTGCATATAAAGCTTTATAATTCTCAAAAAAATGGTCAACTCAGAAAAAAATGGTAAACTAAGACACCATTAGGCCTGTCACTATAATCACAATATGTTATCGTTCAATATATAAATCAGGAATGACATATTTTTGGCCTCAATATTTATCGTGAGGACTTTTTCTTTATGGGTAACGGTATTTTTAAGGGTATTTTTGTTGTAATATGATAAGATTTGAGCTGTGGAGGGCTGAATAAATCCTTTTTATGGCTAATTATTGGTACATGCTGCTGTTTATTTTGTTGCAGATCATGTATTTTAATGAAAGTCTCTTTAAATATGGTTCACTGGGATTATCTTGCATTATTTAAATCTTCACTAGGGGCATAAAGTAGCTTCAATATTATCATTTCTCTGTAGCAATATATACAGCTTCAAAATGTGTTATTCTGACAGGCCTAGACAAGAATTCTACCTTCTATCTGTGAAGTTGAGTGGGTAAATAAATACATTTTATTATGACACATATGTAACAATGCAGATATTATGTTTTGGTCAATCTGCAGCCTAAAAAATTACATAAACACATAGCTTTATACTGACACTTTGATACCAAGAAACAGCAGAAAACGTGACTACACAGCTCTCGAACAGGAGGTTGGGGGAGTTTGTAGAACATTTACATAACTGTTTAGGGAAAATAATCAAAATATTTTCATATCAGCGGGGCTTATCCGATATTGGTTTCTCTGGATCGGTATCGGCACTGGCCATGAAAAACCCCGTATCTATCAATCTTTGTCATCTATGGGTGTGGTAAGTGTGGTCTCTCCGTCTGATCAAGCTGGTTTAAGTGTCTTGCCCAAAGACACAATGACAGCATTCATCCGTGAGAGCTGGAAATGCACCGCCAAACTGTGGGTCGCTGGCTCTGACTGCTCAACCAATGATGTTTATGCTGAGAGCGGGATTTGAACCGCCAACCTTCTGACCAGTGGACAAACACTCTACCAACTGAGCTGCTGTTGTCAGTGTAATAAACTAACTTTTTTCATTCAGATGTGACGGTAACATCACTAAACACAAGTGAAACTTTTATTGTGAAATCTCTGTTCTGTCAAACCCAACTTTACTCAATACACAAAATCACCGAATGGCTTTGTAACATTTTGTGTACTTTTTGAGTGTATTAAAGACGAGGCTTGGCACGAGAATTACTACATCAATTTATCGTTTAGTATATAAAGCTGGAACAATATTTTTTTTGCTCTACTGGGAATTTTTTGGTTATTTTTTGGCTGTGTGATAAGATTTAAGCTGTAAAAGTTTGAATGAATAACTTGTCTGACTCATTACAGATGCAAACTAACAACTAAAGTGTTTCATTTTGCTGTTTATTTATTGCAGTTAATATTTTTTTTAAATAATATTGTAGATTTAGAATAGTGTTTGTGGTTTAAATCTGCTTTTGTTGCATCTTTGGTATAAATTAGTTATCGTTTATCTTCTATATTTACTTCAGCAATATATTGAACTTTAAAATTTGTTATTGTGACAGGCCTATTAAAGACATTTACGAACTACACTATAAATTTATATCTGACTGCGTGTTCACATCGGGGCGCTTTAGTACGACATAGGGCAAGATGATGAGATCACTTCTTCAGTTGGAGAAAAATTTATGATAGAAACTTGGACGATAAGTATTATTACTTATCCAGCTGTGATCGATATGCTATTTTAGTAAATTTGCCATTTTGTGAGCCACTTTTTTGCTGCTCTAAGCTCAAACAAAGACTTTTTCCAACCCTTCCTCCTATTGGCCGGACTCTGTTATGGTCTGAGTGAGTGACAGGTGCATTTAACCAAAAAACAGAACCACGGCTACTGCTGCGAGATCAGTGCTCTCCCTCTTTCTCTCCAGCTCCCTTACTTCACCCAGCCCTGTTGCCATCTTCCTCTCTCCCTCTGTCCTCCTCTCTCTATCGCACCCTCACTTCCTCGATCCATCGCTCCACGTCTCTTTCACTAAGTCCTCTCTCCCTAACCCTCTCTCCGACTCTTCCTCCATCCCACCTCTCACCCCATCTTCCTCTCTCTCTTTCCCTTCACTTGCTTAATATATCTCTCTCCCTCTCTTCCCCTCCAACTCTTCCTTCTTCCTCTTTCGCTCTCTCTCCCTCCCTCGCTCTCTCTTTGTCTCTGTCTCTCTCTCTCTCTCCCTCTCTCTCTATGCCACTGATCTTCTATGCCCCCCTCTCTCTCCTCTCTCTCTCTCTCTCTCTCTCTCTCTCTCTCCATCTCTCCCTCTCTCTATGCCCCTCCCTCTCCCTCCCTCTCTATGCCCTTCTCCCTCCTTCCTTCCTTTTCTCTCTCCATCTATTCCTCTATCACCCTCTCTCTCTGTTCCTCTTTTCCTAAACCCCCCTCTCTCCTTTCTCTCTCCCTCCCTCTATGCCACCTGCCTCTCTCTCCCTCCCTCTATGCCACCTGCCTCTCGCTCCCTCTCTTCCTCTGTGAGCGACATCATTTTCAGGTTTTCTATTTTTAGCCGCTCACACATCTGAAGCTTTGCATATGTAACTGTCTCAGGTGCTGTGTTAGTGCCACATTCAAACTCAAACTAAAGAGTCATTATAACATTCTTGACGACCTGTTTCTTCAAACCTGCTTAACTGCTTCAGCGTGTGGGAGCATTCATAGATAGATATATATATATACAGATATTGTAAAGAGGAGATATGAAGCCCTGTATTTTTAACGCTGGCTCCTAACTAGGTCACTGCCAATGAAAACCTGCATGATATTAAAATAAAACTTGCTGTGTGCAGCGATTTGTAATGATAGCACATCGAAATTTAGAAAAGAAAATTGCCATAAGACTTATCAAAAACTTAAAGCAGACCTATTCTGCAAAACAGACTTTTTATTCAACTTAACCACAAACTAAACATGAGCAAATCAACAACAAGCTGACTCAACTAGACTGTATAACTAAAACTAGTATCGAAACTAGATACTCATTTTTCTCAGGTATCGATGCTAAAAAAGTCACTTTCACAGGATAGAAATGAACCTTTCCTGAATATCTTTAGAATGATCTTGAGCTGTGTCAGAACAAGTATAAGGCACACAGACCTCAGTATCGAAATCGAGTTTTAAATTTGAGTATAACAAGACGGGCTGGTCAGTGGCAGTTGCAGCAGTGCCCTCGGTTAGCAGTGACTACATAGAGCAGAGTATTACTGAAATATTCATGTGGCATCTCAGACTGAAGCCGAGGTTATTTTTATCCGAACGGCTCCTCGGCTCCGTTAGAGGCTTCGCAAACACAGCCCCGACTCCGAGCGTTCAAAGACTCATTTAAAACTGCATAAACGGCTTTGTGAGTGAGACGTGACCTTCCAGAATCTGGCAGACGAGGCTGTTCAGATGATGGCGATGTAATATTGGAGGAAACTCTAGAGCGCTTTGGTGGCCGTGGTGTTTCACATTCTGCAAACTGAAATTAATCTCGACTGGGGCTGGAGCGATTCGTGGGAATAACTGTGATTCGTAACTACTATTAAAATAACTGCAATCGCACTTTGAACATTTTAACTGTCATCTATATTCAGGCCCGTCGCCAGAAATTTGGGGGTCCGGGGCAAGAAGTCTCACATGGGCCCCCCTCGAATATAAACTAATAGGATGAAGGTCCAATCCTGGGCCCCTAAAAACCCTGTGGGCCAGGACAACAGACTTCTTTGTCCCCACTGTCCACTCCCCTGTTTATGTTCCCGGACTAGATGGTGTCGAGCTTTTTATAGCATTAGCATTGAAGCCAGCGTCTCCTTTTTATCCACCTATGTTTAGACCCACAATCAAAAAGAAAACCACTCAGCCACAATATGAAATAACCACGGTAAAAACAATAGGCACCGAACCAGCTTGTTCAGCTCTGATACTGATTTCGATACTTAAATAAATAAATATAAATATCTGTCAATCCCCGATATCAACCAATACCAGAACAGAGACTGAAAACCGCACTTATTTCCTTAAACTATGTATAAACGTTCAAACATTATGACCAGGAAATAGTCTTATTACATTGATTTACTTGTCCAATCAGAATATTGACTGAACCGATACCTGGAAGCCGATATCCAATCTAGCAAACTGTTAAGTATCAACGCCAATACTACTATCAAACTGGTGCATTCCCACGTTCATTCAATGTACCTGCCCTACCATCCATTACAATACAGTTTCCCCACTAGAGACTAGGGATGGGTATTACCAAGAAGTTGCCGATACGATACGTACCTCGAAAGACAGGCCACGATACGATACGTATCTTGATATAGTGTATTTTCGATACGATAGGATTTGATACAATATATTTCAAATCGAAACGATACGATTCAGAAAAAAATAAAGGCCTTCAGCTTCTAACTTTAATGATCAACCCCATTTTCATGAAAAAAAAAACAAAAAAAAACAAACATTAAATAATAAATGGTGCATTTATCTTCCATTTATTGCAGATTAAAGAACACAATAAAGTGCTTTTTGATTAATGCATGTCTCTAACTAGAACAATACACACAACCTCAAAAAAGTGCTTAGCTGCATCATCCATAGCTTATACGAGCTCAACAATTACTTGAACAAATATCAATACTAGAAAACTGAGAATCGATACTGTATCAATTTTAATAATATCAATATATATCGGTGTATCGATTTTTTAGCACACCCCTACTAGAGGCACTAAGTTAATATCAAAACAGAGACTTGACTGTGGTCATTACATTGACTGTATAGATAAATGGACAAAGCTAACCTGCTAGCTGCAGCGTCCCAAATAGGGAGTGAGTGTCGGTGCACTTCCAGCTCCATTGACTCTGGCTCCAATTCACTTTACATTGAAAAATCCTGGCCCCTCTCTCTGTAACTGCTGCTGTCAGACTCATCATTTTGGTCTTAAAATGTTTGTATTAACTCGCTGTACATGATCCTGGTGATTTCATTTTGCTATTATGTCAGTAAATAAAGATATGAACATTAATAACAGACAAATGAGACACCTTCTTTTCCCGAGGTAAACCAGGGGTGCAGGTTCAACAGCTTCATTCTGGATTGGCTCTTTGGTTGCTATGATACTTGAGCCGAGTTCCAAATATGGAACTCGGCTCAAAATTCGCCGCTACAACTGCTAGCCTCGACGAGCTTCATTTGACTGTAGCCGAACGCTGTGGATGACGTCACACTCACTTAGTCCACTTCTTTATACAGTCTGTGGGTCACTACAAATCTGCTTCTTCACATATTTAAACAGAATATATTTAATCCCCAAAATTAACCAACATGGTGTAATTATTCCTCCGCTAATGAGATTTGAAAACCATTGAAGCTGTATTTCTCAAGGGCACAGCTCGGCACATCTGAAAGCTCCACAGAGGGCGCTGGACCCGTGACAAGGGGCCATCTGTCTCGTACTGTCAGCTTTTAAAGACCATATAAAACATTTGAGCCTCGTCCTCTTTCGCTTTTTCAGACGAGATATTTGAAGGTGCGTGGTCTTATCTTCGCTTTTGTGCTGAGACATGGGCAAACAACTATAAAAATTTTAGTTTTGCTAATCATTTACAGAAGAAAGGGATACGACAGGTCAACAGATCTAGTCAGCTTGATCACGCTAATGAAAGTTGGTCAGATTTAGGAACTCTACAGATTATTTAAGTGTTCAAATTACGATCACAGCACAACAGAATTCTTTGCCAAAATATATAAACAAAACCATTTTCACCACCATTATGTAATGATTTGAAACAACGTCCAAGCATGATTAGGCCTGTCACGATAACACAATTTAAAATATATAGACTGAAACCAAGCCATAAAACAGATGCAGAATTATCCCCTAAAAAGTATTCAAAATGTACAATATTGTAAAAAAAAATGTCTATAATGAGTGATAGAAGTTCATAACTCAATTCTCTACAGCTCAAATTGTATCTTAATAATTCCATCCAGGGCAGCAATCTAAGCAGGGACTCCCGGACTTCCCTCACCCCAGACACGTCCTCCAGCTCCTCCGGTGGGACACCAAGGCGTTCCCAGGCCAGCTGAGAGACATAGTCCCTCCAGCACGTCCTGGGCCTTCCTCCTCCCCAAAAATGATTGTTCCATCTAAAATATATTGAACAATAAGTTGATACAGTAATGAATATGTGAGTTATTAACACGTAACAGGGAACTGAACATTTTAAGTTATAATTATAGGAAAGGGTTGCCTGCAATCCAGAATATACACTTCTTCATTACTTTACGAAGTGTGAGTCTGGTCAGCAGTGAATCTCCCCGTTTTCAAATCGGCCTGATTGACAGGTGGATTAGCCAATTAGGGACAAGCATTGTAGCTACCCTGGTTTTCTTGATAAAAAGGACTTCACGCTCCTTACTGATGTTCAAACCGTTCAACACCGTGAAAACTAAAAGACAGATAAAGAAAATTTGCTCAGCTCTAATACATGTAATACATTTTAAAATAAATACAAATAAACAGTCTTTACCGTGTTCACCAACATGACCAGCGGTAGTTAAAACTGACATTTTCTTGCTTTTCTGTATTTCTCTTTTTGCTCGTCTTTACACTATTTACGCAGCTTCTATTATTTCTCTCTCTTTAACTTCCGGGGCAAACATGCGCTCCCACGTGACCCACAACGGTAAGTTATTTTTACAAATAAAATATATAAATTAATAACATAAAGACATTAATGTTCTGACAAAATATAGAACAATTTGAACTAACCTTTGAAAACAAATATACTGACGTATTATCGTCAGCTACAAGCATGGTGCATCCAAAAAATCACAGGGGGCTGAAAAACATGACGGATTTCTGCAGAATCGATGAGCAAAGCACTGAAGTCCGTCTACAACCTCAGGAGTGATGTCAACTTTATAGCCACATGCCAGACAAAAGTTTATGTATCTCTATTTCTGGTGCCAAATTATGGACTTAAGCCTCGATTTGAAACTGTCAGGCGTGATATAATTAACAAAGACTTTGAAGAACAATAAAGTCCAAATGTGGGTATGTTTTTGACAGTATTATTCCATCACGTACCAGGGTGACTTTTAACAATGATAAACCCTGGTTCACTCTCAGACTGAGGCATCTAAGGAGGGAAAAGGAGAGGGCGTACAGGGCAGAAGATCGTGAAGGCTACAAGCATTGTAAGTGTGCTTTTAGCAAAGAGGTGGAAAAGGCTAAAGCGAATTACAATACACGTCTGAGGCAGCATTTCTCCACCAACGACTCTGCTTCTGTCTGGAGAGGGCTTAGGCAAATCACCAACTACAAGCCCAAAGCCCCTGTCTCGGACACTTGGACAATCAGAACAGGACTCCACAGGGCTGTGTACTTTCTCCTCTGCTCTTCTCGTGTACACCAACTGCTGCACCTCCAGCCACGACTCAGTCAAACTGGTCAAGTTTGCGGATGACACCACCCTCATCGGGCTCATCTCGGACGGGAATGAGTCTGTCTACAGGAGGGAGGTGGATCGGCTGGTGTCCTGGTGCAGCAGCAACAACCTGGAGCTCAACGCCCAGAAAACAGTGGAGATGATTGTGGACTTCAGGAAAGTCACAGCCCCCCTGCCCCCCCTCAGCTTGACTGACTCCCCCATCACCACCGTGGACTCTTTCCGTTTCCTGGGCACCTGCATCACCCAGGACCTCAAGTGGGAGCCGACCATCAGTTCCCTCATCAAGAAAGCCCAGCAGAGGATGTACTTCCTGCGGCAGCTGAGGAAAGCCAAGCTGCCGGTTCAGATGATGGTGCAGTTCTACACGGCCATCATTGAGTCCATCCTCACCTCCTCCATCACTATGTGGTTCGCTGGGGCCACTGCCAGGGACAGACAGAGACTGCAGTGCATTGTGCGCTCTGCTGAGAAGGTGATTGGCTGCAGCCTTCCATCTCTCCAGGACCTGTACGCCTCCAGGACTCGGGGGCGAGCAGGTCGTATAGCAGCTGACACTTCTCACCCTGGACATGGACTATTTGAGCCACTTCCCTCTGGCAGGAGGCTACGGTCCATCAGGACCAGAACCTCTCGTCACAAGAACAGTTTCTTCCCCTCTGCTGTTTGTCTCATGAACACTTTATAATATCTGCACTAAACTGGACACTTTATAACACTGGTCACCCATGTTGCACTGTTGTTGTTTTGATGCTGCTATTGTATATATGTTTTCTACCTCCTGCATGCCCTTATTTGTATTTATTCAGTGTGTTTTTTTTTGTGTGTGTTGTATGTGCACTTTATCACCGAAGTAAGTTCCTAGTCTGTGAGCTCTGCTCACGGACACTGGCAATAAAACTTCTTCTGATTCTGATTCTGAATGTTTAGTGAATATATAAGTTACTAACACATAACAGGAAACTAAACATTTTATAATGAGGAAAGGGGGTGGGATTAAGAACGTTCTACTTGTTCCCACTCATTTTTGGAAAGTATTTAAACTTACAGCTTTGTACAGCATCTTTCATTTGTTACTGCTCTTCCCATGTTATCTGTGACATGACTTGTCTTTACAGTTTACATGTTTGAAATAAACTCAAGCGTAGGAAGTTTTTACATTGCAAACACATTATGCACACTAGGCGAGACATTAACCTTTTACTATAGGGTGAACTTGGGGGATACAGTGGCAGCAGGGGCTTGAATGTTCCACACTATAGAATTTAGACAGGGGAGATATTGAAATTTTATGTGACTATTATCATGGCCAAAATAATTGCGATTAACAACTATATCATGATAATGATTAAAGTTATGGATCTGAATAATTATAACTTTAACAGAGAATATTATGGATCAGCAGGGCCGTCGACTGAAATTTGGGGGCCCGGGGTAATAAGCCTCACATGAAACATGAATCACCCATAAAACAAATTAATAGGAAAAGGGTCCAATTTTGATAATCA
The DNA here is from genome assembly GCA_019594935.1 of Periophthalmus modestus. NCBI lineage: Eukaryota > Metazoa > Chordata > Actinopteri > Gobiiformes > Gobiidae > Periophthalmus > Periophthalmus modestus. The sequence continues at coordinate 2,909,430 of JAIEZT010001214.1, read as the reverse complement.
CGATTATATAACGCTCACGATTATTGTCAACCCTTTAGATCACGATAAACAGTATTATTGTTTATTGTCTCACCCCTAATAGTGATTTTTATTGTTAAAATAATTATTCCTTGAAAAACTAAAATTATTGCGAATAGTGTCCGTTCTTTACAACTTGGACTTTTGGCATTACCTGCTTGTCTCCATAGAAATAAATGTAATGCTTTATGCTGTGGAAAATTCTAGGCGAAAAGCATAGCATCCCCATGGAGACAAGCTGTTGGCAGACCCACCACCAGAAATGTTACACAGTGCAGTTCAAATTTTCAAAATCACCATCGTCACAATAAAAATGTTCCATATATTTTACAATTCATTTCAAAGCTATGAAGCGGTGCTGTTGTTTATTTAACCCACGCAGTGCTGTGTTCGATATGACTGACCTGACTAAGTGACCTATAGCTACGAGGGTGGACTTGACCGTAACAGCACTGGACATGTCTCCTGCTCTGCCCTAGGACACATGTTTCTGATGGTGATGATGATGAATATGATGGTTATGGCTGGAAGATTAATCGAAATCGTTATTTGAATGAACGCAATTAGTAAATGGCAAAAGCTGTAGTTTTTTAAGTAACCTAATTTCATCCACAAACAACATCTCCTGCCTTTTTCTGTATAAAAGCTGCTAACCCTGTAGTTTAGATCTGTACAAACATGTTCTGATATGTCCCTGTGTGTCACATGCCCTCCTTGTGTCTCCACGGGGTCTTCTTCTGCATGAAAGCTGCTAAACCTGTAGTTTAGTTTTTCAAATTTGAACTTTGAACTAAGGTTGTTCTGATACCAACACTTGTATCTCCAAAAGCTCTAATCCCGCACATTTTTCAAATATCATACTGGCAAGTACTCAGACCAAATCATCAATCCGATACTACTCTGTATTCCCAGAATGAGGACCCGTAGATGTGAGCACTGCCGCTGTTGACGTCTGTGGCTAATGCTAACGCACAGAGCAGGTTAAATGCAGACTGTGGTAGCCCTGTAGACACTTAAAACATGCTAATAATGACAGGAAAGACTCTTTGAAGCTCTTTGATACCTTCATTTAGCCTTTGGAGTGGACACTGAACTTGGTAAAATAACTACGTAGAATGGAACCCGAAAACAGTGCTAACGCGACAATAGCACTAACACAGCGACAGTGCTAATAGGACAACAGCGATAACACAACAACAGCAATAAAACAATAACAGCTCTAACACCACAACGGCGATAAAACCACAACAGCGCTAACAACACGACAGCGATAACACAACAACTGCGGCGATAATACAACAGCGATAACACAATGACAGCGATAACACAACAACAGCGATAACACGACAACAGCACTAACACGACAACAGTGATAACACAACAACAGTGAAAACACAACAGCGATAACACAACAACAGCGATAACACAACAACAGCGATAACACAACAATAGCTATAATGCAACAACAGAGATAACACAATAACACCAATAACACGACAACAGCGCTAACACACCAACAGTGCTAACATGACGACAGCGATAACACAACAACAGTGCAAACAGTATGACAGCGCTAACAACACAACAGCACTAACACAATACCAGCAATAACACAACAACACTAACACGAAGACAGCGCTAACATGACGACAGCACTAATCTGACGACAGTGCTAGCAGGGCAACAGCACTAATACGATGACAGTGCAAACACGACGATAGCGATAACATGATGGCAGCGATAACATGATGGCAGCGATAACATGACAACAGCGCTAACAGGACAACAGCGCTAACAGGACAACAGCGCTAACAGGACAACAGCGCTAACACGACAGCGATATCACAACAACAGTGCTAACAGGACAAAAGCATTAACAGGACAACAGCACCAACAGTGACTTTTTAGATGTTCTTCAGAAATAGCCTTTTATTATAGTTTTGTTTTTTTTTTGCTCTTGTGCTGTAACAAAACCGAGTGTCCTTAGTCTGCTTCTTCACACTCTGACTATCGGACTGGTATCGGTATCAGTCATTACACTAAGGCCTAGTATCAGCTCATTTAAAAAAAAAACACTAGTTTGAACAGCATCCTAGCATAAAAAACATAAATCACAATTGGATCTTTTTCCCTAAATCGTTCAGCCCTAACGATGATGACGGTGGTGGTGATGAAGGCCTGGCTTTAACACAGAAGAGCTCTGTTTTATGGAGATGCAGCTGCTTCTTCTTCTTCCTCCTCCTCCTCCTCCGTGACCTCTGCTCTGACCCTTAGGCACAAAGCCAGTTAACAGCTTTGATCCATTGTGGAAGACACCTGCTCGGAGAACGCACAAGCCGCGCCCACAGTGAAACAGTTAAGGGATAAGTTGAGAAATGCCTTGATGTGAGATTAAACTAATTAAACAGAAATTGCAAAAACCTCTGCCAAGGCGTTGACCCTATGTTGGAATTATTAAAGAGCCAATATTACGCCATTTTATGATCTATGTTGTAATGTTGTTTCCTCACCACAAACAGATCTAGAGTTGTGTTTTGTTTCATTCACAAATGTTGAACACACACAGAGTTCTTCTCTCAAACAGAAAACACTCTGTTCCACCTTGTGATGTCATGGTGGTAATACAGGAGGTGCTCCACTGTGTTTTTAAACTCCATACACCTTCACATAGAATCATTTGGATAATTTCAGCCCTGGAATTACCCATCTCTATTGAACTAAAGGTAAAATGATGCTGTTAACTTCAAAACTACCACTTCGTGACATCACAAGGTGGAACAGAGCATTTTGAGCTTTGAAGACGTAGACAGACTAATAATAAAGTGTTACTCAAACATGTGTGAATGAACCAAAACATAACTCCAGGTCTCTTTTTGTGAGGAGGTAACAACATTATTCCTATTCTTCCCATGATGCATAATGTTATACAAACTACTTTAAGACTGCACTGTACCTATTAGATTACATGGAATGCTTAGGCCATGATAACAATACTGCAACACTGCAAGTAATCAATATGAATGTAAACAACAAAGAGAGGTTACGGAAAGGGCAGCAAGCTAAAGCAATGCATGCTGGGAATAAGAGGAAGTCTAGAATAAATAAACAATGGAATATGAACAATAGTTTAATTCAATTGTTATTTTTTCTGGTCTGAAACACTGTTTGAAGCCACATGGGGTTAGCCTGACAATGAAGAGTTGAAGACAGACAAAATGAGATAAAACACTTTGAAGAATGTGTGAAACTAGGAAGCAAAGCAAAAGAATTTAAATCAGACTTGTTCTGCAAAATTGATTTTTTAGAGCTTTGAACCATGTTGTAGTTGTAGTAGTAGTTGTAGTAGTTCTCATTTAGCCTCTGAAGTTGTTTTTGGAGTGATTTGTGAATGTCTGAGTAATCTCTCATTGCAAATCAGTCTTTACCATTAATAAAGGAGAGACCCCCCATAGTCTAAGTTTGCACCTAACGTCTAAAAACAAGCTGAACGGAAATTGGTAACAGACACACATTTGAGCAGTTATCAATACTAAAAAATTCCCATTCACAGGACAGAAATTAACCTTTCTTGAACAGCTTTAGAATGATCTTGAGCAGTAGCTTGAGCGGAACCTGCCTGGACGACTGAGGGATTACAGAGATATAAGGCCACATGGGAATATAAAAGAAAGTGCTACCATTTAATGCTGAAAATCACATTCTATCGTCTAAATAAAGAGTGTTGTGTTTTTGTTTTTGCATCGAGTCTATTCCTTTGTATCGAATTTGCATTTGAAATTTTAGTATCATGACAACTCTATTGAAGTAACAATATTTAATCTGTAAACAGTGCTTTTTGTTCATAAAGGCTAACTGACTCCAAATATCGTAGTAAAAAGATGATTCAAATGTGGTTGGCTTGTGCTGTCATAGTCTCAGTATAAACCTGTGCAAAACGGTGTTCTCTTTGCCAAACGCAGATCACAAATGGAGATAAAACATTGTATACTGCGTAGCTTATATAATGTGTTCTCACTGACACCTCTGTAGTAGACAGAATAAACAGCTCCCAACTGGCAGTGCTTAAGACTCGACAACATTTAGCAAAGATCCTGAATGAGAAACTTGAAAAAATACTATTTATTTAGACAATCGAATGTGATTTTCAACATTAAATGGTAGTACTTTCTTTATGTTCCACGTGGCCTTATATCTGTGGAATCTCTCAGTCTAGGTAAGTTCCATAGTGGTCCATGGTGTATACTAGTCTGTGTGGTCTTATAAATGTGAAAGATACAAGTCAAGATCATTCAAAAAGCTAGTCAGGAAAGGTTCATTCGATATCTTTGACAACCCCTTTCTCTTCTGTACTTAGAAACTGACTGGAGATATGCGGTGTATACACTTAGTACATATAGAGAGCACAAAAATATAAAAATAAAATGCAGTGTAATCTTTCAAACAAGGATATAAGTGGTATTTCTTTTGTGGTTCATTTTAGACACAAGACATTCAAAAGCGCATTTTAGCCCACTGCTGATGGACTGCCTTAATATCATTTGAAAAACATCATCAAGATAAGATCGTAGTAACTGCGTAATAAAAGAGTTACGAGTTGTATTGCTGCTATAGGATTTCAAATGGTGAAGGACTCGGGTTTGTTTGCAAGAATTCATATGGACATGTGTTTCAAAATACACAGCCCAGCAAAGTAAGATCTCAGTGCTTCATCTGCCCCACACTGCAGCTGCTGGACTACAGGTTTCCAGCTAGGACCATAGACTTCTGATCTTAGATAACCATCGCACACAGCAGTACTCTGTGTTATAGACCTCTCAGCTGTCAGTGTAAACCAGGTCTGGCTTGTCTCTGTCTACATGAGCCACACAGAACAAGGTGATGCTGCCAGCCGCCTGACACCGACGCAGCCAATGAGTATGCACGGGTCAAAGGGGTCACGTGTCTCCTACATTAAAACAATTGGACATTTGACTGACAGCTACAAAAGGCATTCATTCATATTCAAGCCATCACCAAGTCCACCTGTGCTAAATGGATGAACTGGCTCTACTCCAGCATCCCCAAATACGCCCACGTCTTACACTGTCTGACCATCAAAAAAAAAAAAGGTCACACAGTAAATAAAATATTTCGTTGCCTTTAGCTTTGATTACGTCGCATTTGCTGTGGCATTGTTTTGATAAGCCTCTGCAATGTCACAAGATTTATTTCCATCTAGTCTTACATTAATTTTTCACCAAGATGTTGCATTGATGATGGTCGAGTCTGACGCTGCACAAAGCTTCTCCAGCACAACCTAAAGATTCTCAGTGGGGTTAAGGTCTGGGCTCTGTGGTGGCTCCATGTGTGAAAATGAGTCTCATGCTCCTGACCCACTCTTTCACTATTTGAGCCTAATGAATCCTGGTATAGTCATCTTGGAATATGCCCGTGCATCAGGGAAGAAAAAATCCATTGATGGAATGACCGTCATTCAGTATATTCAGGTGTCACTTGACCTCATTCTTTGAGCACAGACAAAAGCAAAAGACAAAGTTTAAATCTGTCAACTGGAGAAATTGTACCTATTTGCTTAGTTAAATCCAGGTGGTGACTTTTTTTTTGGCCGGGCAGTGTATTTTTAAGGTTCTCTCCAGAGAGCCCCCCCTGGACCCCCCTCACCCTCTACATCCCCCTCACCTCCTTCACCCCCCAGACTCCCTACACCCCCCTCACCCCCTACACCTCCCACACCCCCCTACACCCTCTACACCCATGCCTCCAGCTCATGTCTCCATATATGGCTCTCTACGTCATGCCTGGCGCTGCTGATGCTGGGATGACAACGGGCTAATGATCCGTGAGGAGGATTTAACACCAAATGGTAGCGAGCTTAGCTAGTTCTGCAACCAGGAGACACACCAGCCTTTGAGCTGTAGAGAAGTGCGCAGTTTTACGCACGACTCGCGCGCTGTGCCTGTATCTGTGCGCTGTTTACTCTGAATGGAGCGTGCGTCTGGTGATTGTCCCCATAATGTCCTGTCTGAGCACAGGGATTCCCTTACAGTCATTCTGGCGTTACAAGATGAAGCTAAAGGTCATTTGAGAGACTCCTCGTTACTATCTTAGAGGGAGAATAAGTTAATACTACTGCAATGGATATTATATGAAGGGCTACGGTGAAAAACGCGAGGCTAACGGTTAGCTTTGTAACAGCGGTGTAGCACAGAGGCACGGAGCTCGCGCAGAGGCGGGGCCAGCACAGCCTCTGTGCGGCACGAGGCTAACGATCACCCGGACAACCAGCGCTTTAGCTCGTTAGCCGCGGTTAGCCATTCAGCTAGCCAGAGCCGTTATCCAGGAACCCGCTAGCTCCTCAGTCCTTAGCCTCGGTGGGTGTTATCCTGCTCAAACACACAATATAAAACAAGAGCTCACCGTGAAGGGAATGTCATTGACGCTTCCCACCGAGTAGCAGCAATCTCCCGGGTTCACCGCCCCCGTCAGCACCTGGTGCAGATGCATTCTGTGGATATGTTAGCAGCAAATGATTTTTAATTATTTATAACGAGTCCACCCTTTAGGTTTCTCCATCTAGCGACGAGTAGTGTGGATTCCATCAGTATTGTCCCGTGTGCGGTGTGTCTCTTGTCTCTTCCTGGACCGGGCTGTGTCGGAGCGGGTCCCGTGTCCGTGTAATGTCAGCCGCTCGTGTCATCTATTCAAACATGTCAAACGGAGCGTCCTCGCGCTGTCAACACCATCCCTGCGATTAATCGTGAGCTCCGAGCTGAGGAGCAGGATCTCTGCAGCGCGCGGACCTGACATGCGCGCTCCCGACGCGTCCAGGCACGACTGAGCCACATACACAAGAACAGGGGCAAAAAATACTCAAATATCTGTATTAATACAAGAAAACACATACACAAGAACAGGGGCAAAAAATACTCAAATATCTGTATTAATACAAGAAAACACATACACAAGAACAGGGGCAAAAAATACTCAAATATCTGTATTAATACAATAAAACACATACACAAGAACAGGGGCAAAAAATACTCAAATATCTGTATTAATACAAGAAAACACATACACAAGAACAGGGGCAAAAAATACTCAAATCTGTATTAATACAAGAAAACACATACACAAGAACAGGGGCAAAAAATACTCAAATATCTGTATTAATACAATAAAACACATACACAAGAACAGGGGTAAAACATACTCAAATATCTGTATAAATACAAGAAAACACATACACAAGAACAGGGGTAAAAAATACTCAAATATCTATATAAATACAAGAAAACACATACACAAACACATACACAAGAACAGGGGTAAAACATACTCAAGTATCTATATAAATACAAGAAAACACATACACAAGAACAGGGGTAGAAATACTCAAATATCTATATAAATACAAGAAAACACATACACAAGAACAGGGGCAAAAAATACTCAAATATCTATATAAATACAAGAAAACACATACACAAGAACAGGGGTAGAAATACTCAAATATCTATATAAATACAAGAAAACACATACACAAGAACAGGGGTAAAAAATACTCAAATATCTGTATTAATAGAAGAAAACACATACACAAGAACAGGGGCAAAAAATACTCAAATATCTGTATAAATACAATAAAAACACATACACAAACACATACACAAGAACAGGGGCAAAAAAATACTCAAATATCTATATAAATACAAGAAAACACATACACAAGAACAGGGGCAAAAAATACTCAAATATCTATATAAATACAAGAAAACACATACACAAGAACAAGGGCAAAAAATACTCAACACATACACAAGAACAGGGGCAAAAAATACTAAACACATACACAAGAACAGGGGCAAAAAATACTCAAATATCTGTATTAATACAAGAAAACACATACACAAGAACAGGGGTAAAAAATACTCAACACATACACAAGAACAGGGGTAAAAAACATACTCAAATATATACATAAATACAAGAAAAACACAAACGCATACACAAACACGAGTGGCGTGCGGTGAGGTTCATGAGGCACTGATGTCGTCACAATCAGATTTACAAACAAAACCAGGTGTCGGTACATTTGGCCCCAGGTCAGTTTCTCTCCCAGTGAGAACAAAAAAGAATTTCAAAATAAAACTTCCAAAGTCTGTATGAAAAAGCTCTAATAGTATGAAATAAAAAGCTGTTTTATATTGTTTTTTATCCTTATTCTGGTTCCCCAATTTTCAGTGGATTGAAGTCATTCAATTTCTTACAATTTTGTACGTCTCTGTTTGAAAAGAGCGAGTCTTTCGTCCTGTTGTCTGGAGCAAACCATTTAGCTCCTTTAGCGTTGGCCTTGGTCCTTTAATTATAACCTCCTGCTTCGACCTAAAGTCTAGTTTAGAAAACTGCTTGAGCTTTAATATGTATCTTCCTCCATTTAAGGGCCAGACAAGAAGAAAAAAGTGACTTGCTAAAGTTGACTTGCTAACTCTAAATTGTAGTTTCCGGCCCCTATTCTGCGGGAGTTACAAGAATCCCTGGGCTCACGAGCGCCCCCTAACATGAGGCAGGGTAACTGTGTGCCTCACCCGGTGCCTTTTCACTGCCGCTTAAAGCAGCAGCTTAGCTACAGCACAGTCAGTCCTTCTCTGCCTCACCTGCCTCACCTGACTGCAAGTCACTGACAAACACATACACAAGAACAGGGGTAAAAACATACACAAATACATACACAAGCACATACACAAACACCGAAAAACACATACACAACACAATATATGCACAAACACTGGAAAACACATACACAACATATATACACAACACAATATATACACGAACACTGGTAAACACATACATAAATACATACACAAGCACACGAGCAAAAACAACACAAACACAAACACTGGAACAAACACAAACACAAACACTGGAGCAAACACAAACACAAACTCTGGAGCACTATTCCTTGATTTCTTGTTATTTATTAACTTAACTCTCCGTGTGCGTAAATACCCAAATGTTACTACTAATGTATATACTTCAGGTTAGACTCTATTAAACGACTTATATGGGTAGTAGCGACACTGTTGTGTGTGTGTGTGTGTTGTGTGCACGCTCAGACGCCTGTGTGAGCCTGTGTGAGCCTGTGTGGCCATCTGTCGATACTGGAGAGTTCATTCATTCAACATAAAGGTTTAGCGGCCCACTGTCAACATGATTGTGAAAGAACGGATCTGACCTTTAGCCTCATTTATCAGGAATAACACGGACTTTAAGAATCTGAATGCTGCTCTTTAAAATCTGTCAATGGTTAGCTCAATTTTGGATAAACTAGTCCTATCATCTTGGTCATTTTTTTAAAGGTAGAAAAAAAACTATGTTGAATCGCTCTCCAGGCCTGGGGGTGGAGCTGTTTTATTCTATGCTCTTTAGTACAGTCGTCTAACACTGAATAGTCTAGGTCTATATAAAGCCATATGGGCAGTGACGGGACTTTCAGCTCCTTTGTTGCTTCTGAGTCTTTTGGATCCATTCATTTCAAAGAGCCGTTCAAAGGACTGGCTCTTTTACTATTTACTTATACGACAGACACTAATGTAAGAACTTATTTTAACAACAAACTGATCACAGAGAGGAACGACCAAGGTTCAGATGTGTTTAAAATGGATCAAACTGAGAGTGGGAGTGTGTTTACCATTTCAAATTATGCATAATCTCAATAAAATGTTGCACAAATGCTTTTTTTATGTGCAAAGTGTTGCTGGTCTGACATAACATGCAGCTCCATCCAAAGGGCTTATAGGGGCCTTTAGACTGTAGTTATATTGTTGTTCAGGGAAGTCGACACAGGGTCTGTTGGGTCTGTTACCCCAGGCCCCAGTGATTTAGGGGCACAGAATTGGACCCTCTGCCTATTCATTAACATCAAAGGGGGCCCATGTGAGGCTTCTTGCCCCGGGCCCCCAAATTTTTGTTGACTGGCCTGTTGTTGTTAGTCCTTTGTTCATTTATGCAAGGTTGAACTATGCAATATTTTATTAGTATAACTGATTCCAGATTTGTCTTTGGCTGGTGTTTTGCTCAGTGCCGTTGCAGAAACTTGAATGGGCTTTTTATTCATTTTGATCAATGCTAACGACACAATGATAACACAGTAATGACTCACACTGAAGACTCATCAAGGCATTTTAAAAGAGAAAATGATCACATACATAATTCTGTGATAATATCGTAGTATGAGCTGTAGATATCGTTACATCCCGGGGCTTTGTTGAACCCGGATCATGTTTGTTGTGCGCTGTTAGATAGATAACAGTGATCTTTTATGCACAAAGCTCTCACTCCTGTCACCTGCTTTGCTTCTGTTCTGATTGTTGTATTGGAAAGATAACACAAAATCTATCGGCTCAGCGTTCAGTGTGATAATCAGTATAAAAATGCAAGCAAATTAGAAAGAAAAAGATCCGTCTCTTTTGAAAAATGTGATCCAGATCCCACTAAAGGCTTAAATGTCTGCCTGGTTATTTGCTGTATATGGCACAAGAGAAGCAAACTAATCAGAAAAACGATTTGTCTTTTGAAAGATCTTAGCTCACAATATCGTTATTTTGAGCCCTGTAAAGACTAGAACTGAGCAGAACAGTAAGTTAGTAAGTAAATTATAGCCCTCGTTGACATTTGACGGAGAACAGGGAGCTTCTGGAGCAGAATGTGCTTTGTTCCTGCCCTTGTCTTTATCTCCAGCCTCCATCAGAGCGCAGAGGACACTACAGTAGGCTTCACTGTCGTGGAATAGGGACGTGCCAGTGTATCGTACAGCACACAAAATCTATCAAATACCATGCTTACTACAAATACCAGCAGTGTGATTTGAGAGAGGGTCGACACGTGGGTAAACTGTGTTCTCTGATCATCGGAGTGGAGCCTTAAACTGATACTGATCTGTTTTATCTGCTGTAATGAATCTTTATTACCATGTCACTTCCTGTTTTTTATTGGCATCATTAAAACCTACACAACCAGTCAAACCTGTAAACAGCATCTTTTATGTTTCCTCTTTATTAACATCATCATTTACATTGTAGATTCAAAACTATGAATGACACAAATAGAATGTAGTAAACAACTCAAAATAACTCAGAAGTTTTTGTAAATAGAAAATAAGTAAAAAAAATAGCCACCGTTTGCTTTGAACACTGCTTTGCGTTTTTGGCATTTCTTGTGAAAACCACTCCAGGAGACTTCATCAAGAAGCTCACAGAGAGAAGGACAAGGGTTTGAGCTGTCGACAAAGCAAAGGGAGGAGACTCTGAGGATTTGAATGAAAAATATATGTTTTATTTTACTTTTTTTCCATCACTATATAATTCCATATATCTTGCTTCGTATGTTTGATGTTGTTTAAAATATAGAAAGTAGCAGTAGTAGTGGTAGCAGTAGCAGCCAATATGTCAAACTACTATTGACATATTGGCTGCATCTTCACTGCTGATTTCCCTTTGCATCAAAAAATCTTTGCATTTATCATGATTAATATAATTATGCAAGAATCAGTGAAAAACAGTGAGTTGAGACATAATGCATCTGTCTGTAGATATGAAGATCTAGTGAACTCATGTTTGATGTGATTTATATTCATTCTGACTCTCTAATCTCTGAATAATCTCTGATTTTTCTTTTTTCTTTTGTCGGTCTGACATAACATGCAGCTCCTGATATACCCCAGTCATTCAAAGGGCTTATAGGGGCCTTTATACTGTAGTTATATTGTTGTTCAGGGGAGTCGACTAAAGGGTCTGTTATCCCAGGCCCCAGGGTCTTAGTGACCTGGAATTGGACCCTCTGCCTTTTCCTTTACATAAGAGGGGGGCCCATGCAAATTTCTGCTGATGGGCCTGTTGTTGTTAGTTCTTTGTTCATTTATGGAAGGTTGAACTATGCAACATTTTATTAGTATAACTGTCATGTTTTTTAGTATAAGTGTCATGTTAAAAGTGATTCCAGATTTGTCTTTGGCTGGTGTTTTGCTCAGTGCCGTTGCAGAAACTTGAATGGGCTTTTTATTGCATTTTGATCAATGCTAACGACACAATGATAACACAGTAATGACTCACACTGAAGTCTCGTCAAGGCATTTTAAAAGAGAAAAGTGATCATATACATAATTCTGTTAACCTCTGTGATAGTATTGCACTCTGAGCTGTAGATATCGTCACATCCCGGGGCCTTGTTGAACCCTGATCACTTCTGTCGTGTGCTGTTAGTGTTTGCACAGATAGATAAGAGTGATCTGCAGTGTGTGACCTGTGCTCACATGTGATCAGGACATTCCTCTGTCAGTGTAAAGTCAGACTTCCTCTCAGACTGATGAGTTAGCAGACACACCTCACACATCACAAGACTCGAACACAGAGCGAGAACTGGTCTGTGGAGCTGAGCCACATAAGCAAAATATCACACATAGTTATACTTTTCAACAGTTCAAATAAATGCTGAACTTTTGAATTTTTAGTGAGCGAAACAGTTCTGCAGTTGAAAGAAAATAAAACTTTGGTCTAAAATCAAAACTGACATTGTGTATAGTAGTAAATTATAAATACATTGTAAAGGTTTGAGCCTCTGTTGGAATATACACAAGCAAGGTTTATATTTGGAAGGGCATCTGGTGTAAATCAAAATGTAGAAGAGACCACATGAGCTCTAGTTTAAAAAAAAAAAGAATATCAAAAAAAAAAATACTACTAATAATAATGCATTTGTCGTCTACAGCAGTCCCTGGTTTATTGCAGGGGTTACATTCAAAAAATAACCCGCAATAGTCAGCTTTATTATTTTTTACAATTATTATATATCTTTTAAGGCTGTAAAACCCCTCACCACACACTTTATACACTTTTCTCACACAGGCATTAACATTTTCTCACATTTCTCTCTTGTTTAAACTCTCTCAAAGTTCAAACCTTCGTCGGTGCCTTTGTCGGTGCAGAACGTTTCATCGACATTGTGGATTTTGTCGGGGAGAAAACTTGCAAACATACAGCACTTCAGAGTCACACTGCGATCCAACATTTATGTAAATTTGTCTGACACATTCTGTACTGTACAGGAGACACGGAGGAGACTGATGGACAATGGTCTACAGTCCCTCAGCCAATCAGGACGCAGAACACAATGGTCTACAGTCCCTCAGCCAATCAGGACGCAGAACACAATGGTCTACAGTCCCTCAGCCAATCAGGACGCAGAACACAATGGTCTACAGTCCCTCAGCCAATCAGGACACAGAACACAATGGTCTACAGTCCCCTCGCTTTACACAGCCGCCCTGAGGCAGACTGACAGAAGCCAGGCTCCCACTCTGCCACCACCAACACTCACGCACACACCACATTCATACTAGGCAATGTGGGGGAAGTGTCTTGCCTAAGGACACGCCCACAGTTTTTACCAGCAGTCTCCCATCCTGTGGTCAAGTGCTGACCGGGCTACATATAAGATCGATCATTTGGGAAAGGAATATCAGCACGAATGCATTAAAACCAAAATATCAATACAACTACTCAAACAACTAATCAGACAGAAGCTCAGGTGGTAGAGTGTTTGTCCGATGATCTGAAGGTTTGGTGGTTCGAATCCCGCTCTCAACATAAACATAATTGGTCAGCGGTCTGATCCACGAGTTGGCCATCTGACACTTCACCCCCCTCGCCCCATGTCTGTGCACACTGGTGTATGAATGTATGGGTGAATAGGTGAGTGGTTCCTGAGTGTAAAGTGCTTTGAGTACCTTGAAAGTGTGACCATTAGTTAGCTAGTTAGTGGTTATTAGCTCTAAGTTCAGTACTAATGCTTTGTCTACACTTGAGTCTGTGTAGGACCTGCACAGATTCTCTAGGCAGATGTACTCGTGGATAGTGGCCTGACACTGCACTCTGCTGACAAAGAAGAACAACGACTGTCACAGTGAGTCTTGCGTAAGTACATTTGATTACATCTCAGATAACCCTCGTACACAGGGGAGGAAAAGAAAGAGGGAGAGAAAGAGACAGAGATAACGAGAAGGAGAGAGAAAGAGAAAGAGACCAGGTGGCTTGTGTTGTGGTGGCTTGAAGTGGCGCAGTCATTGAGTAATAGCTCCACTGCGCACACGAGTATTACACAAATGGCCCAGACACAAGCCGCCCGGACACACTAGACATGGGACGATATTGAAATTTTGTGTGACGTTTATCATGGCCAAAATAATTGCGATTAACGATTATGTCACGATAATGATAAAAGTTATTATGGATATGAATAATTATAACTTAAACAGGGAAAATTATGGATCAGCATTAATTTTTGGAGGCCCGGGGCAATACGTCTCACATGGCCCCCTATAATACAAATTAATAGGAAGATGGTGCAATTCTGGGACCACCTTCGGACCTGTTTGTCCCCCCATTTTGGATAAGTTGAGGGTTTTTTTTTTGCACATTCAGGTGATATAAGGTTGATTATCTTTGTTGGCGATTATCACAATTATATAAAATGTCCCACGAATGGGTATTGTCAACCCTTCACGATAAAAAATACTATTGTTTATTGTCCCATTCCTTGTACACACACAAGTATTAGCTACAGAAATGGCCCAGACACAGCTCCAGACCAGTACACACATAAGTATTACACAAACGGCCCGGACATGGCTCCAGTACACACATAAGCGTGACATAAACGGCCTGGACACAGGTTGATTCAGGGCTCGTTCAGTCTTGTGCCGCTGTTGGGAGACACAGGCCTGATCTCCGGAGAACAGAATTAAATGCATTATAGATTTTCTCATTTCATGGCTGGCTACGGACTGCAGGCTGCTCCGGGCCGGGCCTCAGAGAACGAGACGCAGCTGCTCAAGATGGATGTAGCAGAGTCCACAAACTGTTAGCCATAATGAAGGGGCACAAATGTGAGTACACTGCACGCTGTATATACATATCTGGATGCTAATATTGGTTTTTCTGGTTCATCTGTAAAATAAAACCCAACAGGGCCTTAAGTGAAACTTTTATAATGTATGTAATGTTATATATAGAGGTAGGGGTAGGGGTATTATGAAAAATTGACTTTTTGGAGCTTTCTACCATGTTATCACACTGTTCCCTCATCAAAAACATGTCTGAAGAGGCTGAGTATGTCATCCATGCGTGTTTGAGTAATCTGGTGATCTCTCCCGGGCCCTATTCAAACTCTCCTTATAGTTCGCTGTAAGATTTGTCCAATGCTCCGCCCACAGGCCGAATTGAGCCTGATTTTTCAAGTGGACTCAAAAGTGAAAGTAAGTGAAAGTAAGTACATTCATCATTTGGGCAACAAAAATATACAAATAAAAAACTATTGATTCAGTTCAAAGTTTAACTCAAATCTTTTTCAAAATCACTACATTTGACGCTTTATAAGCCTCAAAATCTGCATGAAGTACTTTTAGTTTTTACTCTTTAAATACATTTTTAATCAGGTACTTTAATACTTTTACATAAGTAGATTTTTCCATGTTATACTTGAGTATTTTTTTGCTGTGGTATCTGTACTTTTATTTAAGTAACAGAAGTGAGTACTCCGTCCACCTCTAGATATAGTTTGAAGTATATTGTTTAAAAAATCTATAGTAATGAGAAGATGTATTTTAATGTTTGCTGCTGTTGTAAAGTTATTTAAAGTCACTGTCAAGGTTTAAACTCAGACTTATTCTGTAAAATGGACTTTTCAGAGTGTTTAGTCATGTCATACTTGTTTCCTTCTCACTGACCCTCTGCAGTTATTTTTGGAGTGATTCATGTTTGAGTAATCTTTAATTGCTTATTTTTAAGACACCATTTTACCGATCAACCTCCGTTTTCACCTCCACCGGGACACGCCCACTGTGACTTTGTTCTTCAATTTTATTTTCTTAATCGTGACACTCGTAGAATTCGGTATTCGGCATCATTTTGGTAAAAAAAGATCAATGGTACAGATAAAAAAAAATCCAAAAAAACTGAACAAGAAAAAAATGAACAATTATCCCAAAAAACATGTTGGGTTGCCATAGCTACTTTTTGAGGACTAACATTCATTTCCTGGAGACTGATCCTTAAAGGTCAACCACCTGCTTGAGATGTTTTTGCTTTGCCTGGAATGTTCTGCAATAGGACGTTACATTTTTCAGGTTTGGATATCTTCAATTAAAGTTTTTTGTCATAAAAAAAAAAAAAAACAAACATTGAAAAACCCACATTCTTACTGTGAGTGGGTTGCCTTTCCATAGATCTGACCAGTAACTTAGCCTTGTGGGGACAGCTTGTCTCTATAAAGAAAAATAAGCTGAAAGGTCCAGTATTACACAAAATGGATTCTGGCGCTTTAAGTCATGTTATAATATTGTTACCTTCTCATAAACCTTCCTGGAGTTGTGTTTTGTCTCATTCTCACATGTTTGAGTAACACTTTATTATTAGTCTGTAACATCTCCAAAGCTCAAAATGCTCTGTTCCACCTTGTGATGTCATGAAGTGGTAGTTTTCAAGTGAACAGCTCCTTTTACCTTTAGTTCAGTAGAGATGGGCAGTTCCAGGGCTGAAATCATCAATTCATCCAAATGATTCTATGCCAAGGTGTGTGGAGTTTAAAAACACAGTGGAGCACTTCCTGTATTACCACATGATGACATCACAAGGTGGAACAGAGTGTTTTCAGTTTGAGAGAAGACCTCAGCCTAAATCTGCAGGGTTTGTGTGTGAAACATGTGTGAATGAAACAAAACACGGATCAGAAAACAGTGTAATATGAGCTCTGTGATGTTTTATATAATCCTGATAAATTGTTAATATCTGTAGTTAAATAAATCCAGTTTTGTGCAGAGCTGGTTCGTGGCGGGCTGTGTCGTGTTGATGAGAGCTGTCACACGGCTGAGTTTGATTGACGCCTCAGTGCTCCGCCCCTTAGCCTCTGACACTTCATAACTGATGTGTTTTTCCTCTCAGCACTTCCTAGAATTCAACACGATTACCTATTTATTTCCTTTATTTCCAACCTTACGACCCTCATATTTTGGTGTCAGATATATTTGAGAAGCCAGTATGAGTTGGTGCAATGATGCTTATATAAATCTTGCTTCATTTGAGCAAAAAAAAAGGAACACAAGACAAGATGTAGTACTGAGACCATAGCAATAACTAAAAAATACAGAAACTAAACTAAAATCCCTCCTCACATCTGCCCTATTCCCCATTGTGCTGTCCCACTGTGCACGTCCAAATGTGAAGTGAATATCCCACATTTGGTAAGACAAGACAAGTTTGTTTGTAAAGCTCATTAAAATCACAATACAACAAATCAAAACTTAAAAAGACAAGAGAGCGCAAACAAAACCCTTCAGTCACATGCAGCTAAACAGAACCGTTTGAGCCTGGTTTAGTCCATGTTTAGTCCATGTTTAGTCCATGTTTAGTCCATGTTTAGTCCATGTTTAGTCCTGGTTTAGTCCTGGTTTAGTCCCGGTTCAGTCCTGGTTTAGTCCATGTTTGGTCCTGGTATAGTCCTGATTTAGTCCTGTTTTAGTCCTGCTTTAGTCCCGGTTTAGTCCTGCTTTAGTCCTGCTTTAGTCCTGCTTTAGTCCTGGTTTAGTCCTGGTTTAGTCCTGACTCTGAGCACCAGCAGGAGGCCGGTCCCTGATGTCCTCAGAGTGAGATGGTTCATGTAGCAGATGCACTTTGGTGCTGGTCCCTGGAGAGACTTCAGTCTATTCTCTGATTGTGACATTCAAATTGTCTTGTTGAATATGTTTGCAATGAGGGTACTTCCTTGCTTTTCCAGAAGAGAAGGACCAGTCTCAGTGTTTTTGAATGCAGACGTTATGGGGGCTTGTATTTGCCTCTGCAGCGCCTCACACTGGAGGCAGGCTAGGTGTCAGATCCTGCAGATTGATGAGGTCAATTCCACACAATGGCTTTGGGGCAGAATTGGGCTCTTGTTTCTCTGTCTCTCGTCCCTGAGTCTCGGACATTATTTCTGTTTAAAGGAGGTCAGATCCACTCTTTGGCTCCATCTGATGCTCTGGACATGTGTGCAGCCTGTGGCAAAAGACGCCTGTGTTTGGACGGTCTTTACTCACATAACGCCATATATCTTGCTCTATATTTAATGTCTTCTGTCTGTGTTTCAATTTTCAAGTTAACAGCTCCTTTTACGTTTAGTTCAGTAGAGTTGGGCAGTCCTAGAGCTGAAATAATCCGAATGATTCTAGTGAAGGTGCATGGAGTTTAAAAACACAGTGGAGCATTTCCTGTATTACCACATGATGACATCACAAGGTGGAACAGAGTGTTTTCAGTCTGAGAGAAGAACTCACCCTAAATCTGCAGGGTTTGTGTGTTAAACATGTGAGAATGAAACAAAAACACAACTCCAGGTCTGTTTGTGATGAGAAAACCTCATAAACAGTGTGACATGGGCCTGGTCTGGGTCTGTTCTCGGGACAGTCCTGCAGACACTGGTCAGACCTCGCGGCTCTGACTGGGGTGTTACAGAAACAGAATTTGTGATAAACAGAGTGGTGCCGATCCATGAACACATTTAAAAACAAACACAATTTTAAAATCAATTCTAAAAACAACAGGCAGCCAGTGAAAAGAAGCCAACACTGGACTGATGTGGTCATATCGACGAGCTCCAGGAAGCAGACGTCCAGCTGCACTCGGACCATTTGTAAAAAGTAGACTGAGGACTGATTTACACCATGTACTTCCTGACTCAAACCAGGAAGTACGAGCACATAAGTCCTGTGCTCAGGTCTCTGGCTCCTGTGGCTCAGAGAAAAGACTTTAAAGCAGCTCTGTGTGAACAAGTCTCTCCATGAACCAGCACCAAAGAACATCTCACACTCACACACAAGACTAAACCAGGACTAAACCAGGATTAAACCAGGACTAAACGAGGACTAAACAGGACTGAACCAGGACTGAACCAGGACTGAACCAGGACTAAACCAGGACTAAACCAGGACTAAACCAGGACTAAACAGGACTGAACCAGGACTAAACCAGGACTGAACCAGGACTGAACCAGGACTGAACCAGGACTAAACCAGGACTAAACCGGGACTAAACCGAGACTGAACCTGGGACTGAACCTGGACTGAACCTGGACTAAACCAGGATTAAACCAGGACTGAACCGAGACTAAACCAGGACTAAACAGGACTAAACAGGGATGAAACAGGGACTAAACAGGGACGAAACAGGACTGAACCAGGACTGAACCAGGACTGAACCAGGACTGAACCAGGACTGAACCAGGACTGAACCAGGACTAAAGCAGGACTGAACCAGGACTAAAGCAGGACAAAAGCAGGACTAAACCAAAATTAAACCAGGACTAAACCAGGACTGAACCAGGACTGAACCAG
The DNA here is from genome assembly GCA_019594935.1 of Periophthalmus modestus. Classification (NCBI taxonomy): domain Eukaryota; kingdom Metazoa; phylum Chordata; class Actinopteri; order Gobiiformes; family Gobiidae; genus Periophthalmus; species Periophthalmus modestus. The sequence continues at coordinate 2,889,995 of JAIEZT010001214.1, read as the reverse complement.
GACTAAACCAGGACTGAACCGAGACTAAACAGGACTAAACAGGGACTAAACAGGGACGAAACAGGGACGAAACCGGGACGAAACCGGGACGAAACCGGGACGAAACCGGGACGAAACCAGGACGAAACCGGGACGAAACCGGGACGAAACCAGGACTAAACCAGGTGAATCAGTGTTTGAGTTTTGTTCAGTTTAAACCTGGAACATTCTTCCTGAAGATGTGACACAGACTCGACTTTGACAGTGTTTAAATCCAGACTCTGGTTCTGTTTAGCTGCTGTGACTGAAAGAGTTTTATTCTGTCTCTTCTCTTTTAATTTTCATACTGTAAAGCTCTTTGAATGACTTTGTGTATCTATTGTACTATGCAAATAAACTCGCCTTGTATTGTCCTACTTAGACTGGCCCTGGATAAGAGAAAGAAGTAATTTAGCAGTGATTTATAAAAGCAAATGCATTTTTTTATTTTTTTTAAAATAGTCTCATTTTGAACTGTGCAGTTGTCATGTGAACATTTTAGTGGAGATGGGATTTGTCATGAAAGTGGCACAAAACTCTTTGGGGGAGTGATGGGGAGGCTGGTGCCCCTCAGCCTCCCCCCGGCTCCTCCCCTGATAAACCAACTTTTACTCATGTTGCATTTTCTTTGAGTTCAGTGTCGCAACTGTATTTAATTTCATAGTCGTGTTTCAAAGTGTAGTGACTGAAGACGTTCAAAAGAGGGCAGTGCTGACCTGCGGATATGAGGAGATGGTCTTTGCACTCACACATGAGCAACTACAGCAGCAAAATGGAGCTAACCCTGGACTAAATCAGTCTAAACCTGAACCAGAAGTGTCAGGAGTGAACCAGGCCAGCTGTGAACGCCCTGTTACATGTGGAATTACACTGATCTGCTCAGATGTCAGAGGGCTGGGCCGGTCAGTGCTTAGATGGGACTGGCCAAAAGTTAAATCTGTCAACTGGACAAAAATATGAACTGAAGAAACGGCTTGGATGAGCAGCGAAACATCTTTTTGTCCAGTTGACAGATTTAACTTCTGGCTTTTACTCTGGATCAGACCTGGACAACTGAGGGATTACACAGACCTACTTGGACGGGATGGAAGAAGTACCCAGTTTTCTTAAGTAAAAGTACAGAAACCAGAGCACAAAATACTCAAGAGTAAAAAGTAAATGTATTTCAAGCTGATTTTAAGATCTAATACGACTTCAAATGTAATGTTTTGATAAAGATTTGAGCTGAATTTTGAAGAAACAACTGAATCAATGATTTTTCTTGCGTTTTTTTTCTTGCTGTATTTATTAAGAAGTAGAATTGATTAGCAATTCTAGAGTTAAACCACACTTAAAAAGATTATTGTGATATTAATATTAACTACCGAGCTACAAATACAGAACATTGCACGTGACCTTAAAGTTCTATAGAGTTTGCCATTGAAAAGGACAATGGGGTTTCCAGAGTGAAGAATCGTTCTGAAGAGTCTAATAGAACATTTGAAGGCCCGGGTGATAACTGATGGGGTTTCTGAGCGGACTTTGTTTTCAAAATGGCTCCGTCTCTGCATCTCTTTGTGCTGCAGTCGTCGTTAATCTTAAGCCATCACTCTGAGCTGATAAGACGTTTTTTAAAAGCACTAAAGGGGCAGTGTTGGGCTGATGTGAGAGTTGGACAAAGACACACAGAGAGACGGGGCCTTGGTT